>CANSNZ010000083.1:0-604366 GCA_947646795.1 Beta lomatogona | reverse complement strand
AGAGAAGGACGCGTCACAAACTTTGTTCATCAAGTTCTTTATTGTCCGAGATTTGACGGCTTATAATGTCATTCTTGACCACTCAAATCGAATCATGTTAAGGCGGTGATAAGTGACTCACTTAATGCTTACAAGGTTCGAACGTGATTGGTGGTCAAATCGCTTCCTCGTATGGGAGACCGAGGCGGCTAGGGAGTGTTATCTAACTACTTTGGAAACCATCATCATGTAAAGCGCACAAACAAGACTGCACGAAGCTTGCCGGGCGAAGGGAAGCGCATCCGAGATCGTGAAGGACCAAATAGCCTCTCTCGAGAATGATAATCAAAGTCCTCGACGCAGTGTCGACCTCCTCAAGGAAAATGTCTCGAAAACCTTCCTTAAAGAAGAAAATAAGTATGTGCCCACAAGGAAGAGCCACCCTCGTCCTGGAGAAGTGATGGCTATGATGGGCTTGGCACTTGAACGTCCCCCACACCGCAGAAGTCCGTAAGATGCGTACTCGGGATAAGGCTCGCCCAAAGAACATCAAGATCGGATCTTTCTCTCTCCCCGGGTCGAGGGGCATTTTGATCAACCCGCTCAAATAATTTTAAGACGTGTTTGCTTATCAGGTCAAGAAATGACCGGAATTGATCCAGAGATAGTCGTCCATAGGCAAATGTCGATCCTAGCTCAAAACCTCGTCATCAAGCAGAAAAGGCACTTGGGACCGGCCAGAACCAGCGGTCGACCAAGAAGTTCGGTTGTTGGAATCACGTTTTATCATAGAAACGTACTACCTAGATTGGATTGCTAATGTGGTCATGGTACCAAAGCCTAATGGCACACGGAGAATATTTGTGGACTACACTCGATCTTAACAAGGCCCCGGCCCTAAGGACAACTTCCCTTTGCCTAAGTTAGATCGGGCCGGGTAGACCCAAGGCCGGCCATGCTTTATTAAGCTTTATGGATGCTTATTCAGGGTTTTACCAAATACCCATGTGGCCGGAGGACCAAGATAAGACGTCCTTCATGACAGAGAAGTTATTGTATGGTTGGCTGAGGATGCCTTTTGGCCTCAAAAATGCTCCAGTCACTTTTCAAAGACTGATCAACACGGTGTTCCAGCCACAATTGGGGAGGAACATGGAAGCATATATAGATGACATGATTGTCAAAAGTCAGCAAGAGGGCTTGCATGTTGGTGATTCGAGAAAAACCTTTGAAACTCGAGGAAGTACAAGCTGAAATTAAAACCCCAAAATGTATCTTGTGTTTTGGAGGGGAAGTTCTTAGGCTTCTTAGTGGATCAGAGGGGCATAGAAGCCAATCCCGAGAAAATCCAAGCTATTCTAGACACGAGGACCCCGTCCAAGATAAAGGAAGTTAAGCGCCTAACGAGCTGCTTAGCCGCCCTTGGACGTTTCTTCTAAACCGGAGACAAGTGTCATCATTTTTTTGCTACTATCAAGAAGAAATCGAAGTTTGAATGGATAGCAGAAGCTGAACAAGCACTTCAGCAAGTCAAAGATCACCTTCGTCAGCTACCTAGGTTGGTCAGTCCAGCAGAGGGGGAAAAACTGTTCGTGTACTTGGCCGTGTCCTCTCAAGCAGTGAGTGCTGTTTTACTAGCTGAGAGAGATTTAGTGCAGATCCCAATATACTTTGTGAGTCATGTGCTCAAGGACGCCGAGTGTAGATACACGCCGATCTAGAAGTTTGGATCGGCACTTGTCATGGCCAGCAGAAATTGAGGCCTTACTTCTGGCCTCACGTATACTAGTCTACATTGATTAACCTCTCAAGCAAGTCTTGCAAAAGATGGAAGCCGCCTGGACGAATGCTGAAGTGGGCGTTGAATTGAACATGTTCGACATACCTTTGAACCAAGGAAAGCTATTAAGGGGCAAGCTTTGGCAGATTTTATAGTCGAGCTCACTCGACCAACTATAGAGCCAATACCCGATCCAAATCGAAGGAAGGAAGCATTTCGATGCTCATGGTTGATGGATAGTCCACCTAATGGATGTGGGGCAGGAGTTATTTGTCAATCTCCGGAGGGAGATAAATTTGAATATGCGCTAAGGTTTCACTCCGAGCGTCCAATAACGAAGCTGAATATGAAGCACTTCGGCTAGGATCACGATGTGTAAGGCGGCCGGGGCTTTAGAGATTGAGGCCAAATCGGACTCTCTTAGTCATCACCAAGTCAATGGAGATTTTGAATGTAAAGAAGCGTTAATGAGCAAATATATGCGTCTGGATCAAGGATGAGATCGAGCCCATAAAACGATTTGTCCTCGACCAAGTCCCAAGGTTTGAAAATCATCAAGCATATGCTCTCTCAAAATTGGCCAACTCACCCGACTATGATGCACCAAGAACAGTGTTTTGGGAAATTAAATAAAAAAGAGTATCGACTAAGAGCAAGTCATGTTTCTCACCCGAGGGGCGCTTTGGATGGATCCTATCATAGAATTCAAGAAGACAGACCACCGCCTTCGATCCCGTAGAGGCTAAGTACGTAAAAAGCCCGAGATAAGTGGTTTGAATCATGGGATGAAACCCTCTACAAGAAGTCATTCAATCGTCCTCTTCTCAAGTGTATCACCAGGGAGGATGGACTAGAAGTACTCAAGGAACTCCATGAAGGAGCCTGTGCATCCTACATCGGGGGAAGAGCACTAGGGGAAAAGGCTTTAAGGACCGGGTATTACCGGCCTACCTTAAAGGAAGATGCCTTGTCTATGCAAAGAAGTGTCACAACTTGTCGAAAACACGTAAAACCGCATCGTAAACCGTCCAATTACTTAACTCCTATCTTGTTCCCACTACCTTTTGCCAAATGGGGCATGGATATTCCGGGGACCTTTCCCCGTAGCCGTCGGCAAAAGAAGTTTGTAATTGTAGCTGTGGACTACTTCACTAAATGGATAGAGGTCGAAGCCACGCGGGGTATAACAAGGAATGATGTCAAGGGCTTTATTTGGGAAGAACATTATAACTCGATTTGGCATACCGTAACCATCGTCTCTCGATAATGGTCCACAGCTTGAAACGCCCAAGCCGAAAGATTGGTGCAGAAAGGGAAATCAAAGCCCACTTTACACAGCCGCCCACCCACAAGCCAATGGGCAAGTAGAGTCATTCAAAAAGATCCTATCAAATGGAATCAAAAGAAAGCCGGAAAATGCCAAGGGACTACGGGTTGAAGAACTACATCTGGTGTTATGGTCCATCGTAACCACGACCAAAAACTCTACCGGAGATACACTCCTTCATGTTGGTCTACTGTACGAAGCCTTCTGCCCATTAAGATTTAAGAACCCACCCCGAGAGTCATATTGCACAATGTAAGAAGCTAACTGGCCGCATTATGCAAGGCCTTGACCAAGTACCATAGGTCGTGGGCAATGCTCTTCTAAGAATGCAATTGTACAAGCCGCGAATGGCTCTGGACTTTAATAAGAGAGTCGCTAGACGACCACTTAAGGTAGGGGGATTTGGTTCTAAGGAAGATGGAGGTTGGACTAGCTAAGGAACTCGGGAAAACTAACACCAAATCGGGAAGGACCCTATCTAATTTTCCAGAAGTGCGAAGCGGAACATTTCGTCTCCAAGACATGGATGGACGACCAATACGGCGCACTTGGAACTCGATACTTTGAAAAAGTACCACGTCCGACTCAGCTTAATCGCCAAGAATTCTACAAGTAGTTTGTAATTCAAACAAGTGCCACGGCACAAACAAGAGAAAAAAGAATTGTATACATGTTTCTTGACACTTAGTCAAGCAAAATTCATATAATATAATTTCTACTTCCTCCTTATATTGCTCCTTAAATTTTTACTAAGTTGTTCACTTTGGGGCATTTTTACCACCAGCTAGTCTAGTGGTCTAAAAGTGACAATAACTTAGACAAAATTACAAAGAACAATAAAACGTCCAAAGTAAAAGATAGTCAATGGACTTCAAAACAGGAATACCCATTTCTCTAACGAATATTACTTCCTCAAAGAGAGCGGCCAAAGTGTAATAAACCTAAAAGGTACATCACACATATGGTCAACCAATCGACGATAATCTCTACTAAGGGAAACGTCATGGTCCCTAAAAGAAAGCCGATCGAAATAAGCAAGCCTTAGTAAAGGAATCTTACTTTTTAAATGCCAGGTCAACTAAGTAGTAGAGGCCCTAGTAAGGGTTCACTACTTCAAAGACGAGCGTTGCTCCCTCCAAGAAGCCGACCATAACAAGGTTCGTCCATCAACAAGCAATATGCACATTACAAACAAGATACCTAAGTTTGTCCTAAATAAAGGAGTTTGTTGTGGCTCGACAACCGTTGGCCCCTCTCCTTCGGGTGCAAAACTCATCCAGGATACAAAGATGAGTTACGCCCAATAAGGGGGAAAGCAACTAAACCTTCGAATATTTAGGACGACCCTAGTACCGAGGACGAGCCACATTTATACTTAGTTACTCAAGGGAAGATGAAAATCGGCCCAAAGACAAGGACGAAACTCATCCTTAACTAAGCATGAAGACCGTCCAAAGATCAAGACGAGTCTCATTTATACTTAGTTTCTTTAAGGGAAGATGAAAAACCGTCCAAAGACAAGGACGAAATTCACCCTTAACTAAGCTTGAAGATCGCCCAAAGATCGGGACCGGCCTCATTTATACTTGCCTTCTTCAAGGGAAAATGAAAACCGTCCAAAGACAAGGACGAAACTCAACCCTTCCTTAACCAAGCTTGAAGATTGTCCAAAGATAAGGACGATGCTCATTCCGAAAAGTAGGACAAGCTTTACCTGTACTTGCACTAATTTGCGGTATGTTTGAAGATCGTCCAAAAGCAAAGAGAAGAACAAGACGAGTCCCAGCTTGATAAAAATTGAAGTGCAATAAAAGCAAGGACAAGCATGGGCAAAAAGTCATTTCATTATATACTCATCATAAATGCTTACAACTTAGTCTAAAGCAAAAAGAAGAAAAAGACTAAGCTACAACGGCAAACAAGCCAAGAAACTTAGGAGAATAAACCTAAAACTAGGCACTTCATTTAGCATCTGTTCCTCGATCGTCCTCGGAGTCTCTTCCTCGTCGCAACCTCTTCATCCGAGTCCAGAATTCGAAGGCCGCTGAGCAGCCACCATTGCACGGTGTATGCTCTCCCGAAAGTCCGCACGCCGTGGAAAGCCGGGAACTTCACGAGGCTCGACCAAAGATCTCAAAAGCCTTGATGGCCCAGCCTTTTGGACGTCTCAATAACCCGATTAAGGCCTTCCTTAGCATCATCAAAGGCCCGGGCTGCTTCCTTTTTCGACGAGCATTCCTCGCCCTTAGGAGGATATTTTCCCTCCTCGCCTGAATAGCGGCCAAAAGAACAATATCTCTCTCACCCTTTAACTCGGCCGGAGACGGTGTCCAAGGCCAATTTCAATTGGTCTTGGTCCTTGTACAACTTGTTGATAGCGACAAGATAGTTTTTGTTGCCGGCCTCCAAATGCGACCTCTTCTCCCGTGCCTCCCGTGATCGGGCGATGGAGAGTTTTCGCCATTTGAATGTCGTGTATGGCCCCCCGCCACCGTCGAGCTCGATGGACGAGCTGTTTATTTTCCTTTCTAAGCTCTCTCCGCCCATTCCTCGCTTAAAATACCGCGAGCAAGAAGCTAAAATAACAAAGATCAAGCAAGTCATTAGACGAGTTGCAAAGTAAATCGAAATTTGTACAAGTACAAAAATAATGGCGGCAACAAACTTTACCTCGGTAGCAAGGTGTGACATGTAGCCTACATGCCCATCCGATGCTCCCCTAAGCCCTTTATGTAGGACTCGGGGTAGCACTTGAACAACTCCCGCTTAAGCCGTTCACGCTCAGCCTTCGGCGCTTGGCAAAGGCGGCATAAGTCTCCTCATCCGAGTCCTCCGCGGGAGCAAATGCTTAAGCAAGGTCCTTTGCCCTTATCTGAAAGAGGGGGAGTAATTTCTCTTGATAGGAATGATCGCTGCTTGTATGTTGGACTGTAACACCCCGTAATTTTCACTCTTTATTTTTGGAGTTAGTTTATTTTAAAATGATATTCTTTTCGTAAAAAATAAATAAATAAATAATTTATTATTTTCTCAGACCAATGATTTTTATTCTTTATAATTTAGGAGCCGAATTAATATTTTATTATATGGTGTGTTAGTGTGTGCATTATATTTATATTTATAATATAATTTATTAGAATTATTTTTATTATTAAGTATTTTCAAAATTTAGGCGCGATTTAGGAATTAACCGCTTTATCACGGACGCTTTCGGAGCATGGATCATTGTTGAATTGGGCCGAAAGTTTTGTGTGGGTGTTAGGCTTGGGGCAGCCGGCCAAGTGAAGGATTAAGGGGAGCCTTCTCCTTTTCTTTTCTCTTTTGTTTTTCTCATGACTCTTTGTTGCTTTGTAACCCCTAATCATTCTCCTTCATTAAAACCCTTTATTTCAACCATTAAACATCCATAAAATTCTGATTTTTATTCAAAGAAGTTCAGCAGCATCATTCTCATTTACCCCCACCGTTTCAAGAAAAGAAAGAGAGAAAAGGAAGAGCAAAAGAATAGAAAGTTCAACCCGGTTTTTCCTGTCGCACCTTCACGAAAATAACCGTAGCCGGAGATCTAACCGTTGGATCGTCTTCAAATTTGAACACAACGTTTATAACGTCTTGTTCTACATTCTGACCGGCGCGATTTAGAATCTAAGCTGTAGATCATCAGGAATCATGGTCGTAACAGAGCAGTGCGAAACAAGAGTTTTCAACGCTCAAGAAGAAATGCCTAGTGACTTGTTGCTACAATTCTCGCTCGTTATGCCTTGGGGTTAGAAGAGGATTTGGATTGCATGCTTAACTCGTGATTGTCTCTTTAGACTCAGCTCTCCTCCCGATGATCCAGGTAACTAGTTGTTATCTTAGAACCATAGTGATTAGGGTATTGTTCTTATTAAATTAATACGTTAGGAATTATCTAAAATACTTTTTGAATGATATTTTTGATGAAATTTGACATGAACATACGTGACACATGCTATGTGAATACTGTGTAGAGAAAAATAATTTTCGCATGATTTTTAATATTTATTTGATTTAATTAGTATTTTGTGCGTTTTTGGCTAAATTTCATAATAATTATTGAACGACCGTTAAAATTGATGAAATCATTTTTCTTAGATCATGTTACATGCGTATAATGTATTTCATGACTTAGAATAAATTTTATCTACTGTATACTGTTTTAATTAATTGATATATCTGTTTTTGTAATTTCTATTCGCCAAGATATAATTCATGAAAATTATTTATAGAGGCGTAAAATTTAATTTATTTGAATAATATGTATTTCTGTTTACATGTTATGTAAATTTTTGGTAATTTTTGGGCGCCTGTTTATATTTTTAATTATTATAATGGCTTATTTGAGGAATCTCGTATATTAACCGTTAAAAATACTTTTAAAGTCCGAAAATTATAAATAAAAATTTTACCATGTCAAGAGAGACATTAGGGTCATATGATAATTTTTGTGTGATTTTACCGCTCGAATTTGTTAGTTTCATAATTATTATGGTGTTTTTGTGATGAAATTGAGGATACACTTTTTAAATTGTTTGAGGGCTTGTAAATCGGAAATAAATCATAATTTAATATATTCTGGTTGCCGATTTTCAGTAGTATACCGTATGCATCATTTGGGTAGCCACATGTTTAGGTTTGATTTATGAAATAAAATGATTTAATTGTTATTACTCTTTTAATGAATATGGATTTAGAGTTAATTGGTGATGTATTTGTGGATTGAGTGTGGTTGCCGTTAAAAAACCAAGACATAATATCATTGATGATGTTTAGAGATGATTAAGTTTTATTGTGGGAGATATTTGTTGAAAATTTGTAAGTGATTTATTTTGAGGATTTTTGAAGAATTACTTTTGATGAATTATGGGTATAAGGCCGGGTGGCATCCCTTTTGACGAATATATTTTTTTTCGATGAATAATACTTTGATGATATTTATGATTTTATTTTGAGATAAGAACATCCGGTGGGATAGATGTAGTCCCCGGTGAAGAACATGCCAACCACCCGGGTTTGCGAACTAGGGGTAAGCCTGGGTTAATTGTTGTCGTCCGAGAGGTCGTGGAGTTCTCGTGGTTCTACCCCCGGATCGGAGTTTGGCCATTCTTAGACACAACAGTGGGGAACGTAAGCCCATAGACCGACCCGGAGATTGCGATCCGACAAACCTTAGGAAGTCATTTGCGAATCACTAGCGTTCGGTTTCTCCTCGCACACTTGTTTTACCTATACTTTTATTTTTCTAAAAGTACTCTTGAGATGATTTATTTATTTTTATCCAACTCATTTGTTATTTATTATTCATTTGCGTTATTTGTGAGTTATATGGAAGTGAATGCATATTGTAGTTAACTTGACTTAATTATTTCCTTTCTTATTAATCTATGTCCCGAGTCGTACTTTGATTGCTTTTGTTATGGGAGAACCGCTAGTTACTCCCCACCGATTGGGATATTTGTTGTATATTTTGCAGGTTTTGTTGATGGGGATTTTCTTTGATTTTGGGCTCGGGCCGAGATGCGAGAAATAATCTATTAGGGGTTTTAGTTCTAGACTTCTCTTTAGTTTGAGATAGTTTTCTCTTTTCGATTTTAATCTAAGTAATTAATTTACTTATAGTATTTAATTATGTTTGGTTTTATCACTTAGTTATTTAAACAATAATCTTGTAGTAGTGACATTCCCAAAGACGATGTTTCCGCCATCGTCCTATTAATTATATTATTATTTCATTCTTTTCGGCCTTTGAAATTCCGGGTGTTACAGCTTGGTATCGAGCAAAACGCTCCTAAACTCGAAAAGAGTTGCTAATGATTCTTTAGAATTATTAGTTAGCCATAGGATATAAATTTTTTTTAGAATTAAGTTTAGTTGTTTCACTATAATGAGAGTGTGATGGGTAGAGGAAGTAAAGGGAAGCCCTATGGGAATGTGATGTGCTCTCATGCTTATGGAGCATATGTTATATGTATAGTTATTTGTATTATTGGTGGAATTAGTCTACCAAGTTTGCTAATCTTATTTGCAGGGGCCTCTTACATGAAATTTATTTTCTCTTTTATCGTAGTGTAAAGCGAAAAGCAAGTAATTTATAGACTTCTCGGTTTCGTTGTATTTAATTTGTTTTGTGTTTTGCAATTTAGAAATAAGCTTTAATTTTATTTTAATATAGTCTTGTGTGTTGCATTGCATTTATTTTATTTGCTAGTTGCTTGATAGTATATGTTATTATGTGAGACAAGATATATTTTCTCGTTCTTTTTCAATTAAGTGTTGTTTATTATGTGAGTACTACGTATCTGCTTTTTATTATTTACAAAACTTTCTAATTTGAATTTATATTCCAAATTATATTTTAGATCTTTGAACTTAATAAATTTTATACTTATGTTAGAGTTATTTTATGACTTTCAAATTTTGTTATTGTTAATATTTTGACATACTCTTTTGAAAACGTTTAATTTCAATTGTCTTCAAATTTCTCTTACCGTATTCGACCATCTATAGTTATAAATATTTTCCTTATAATATTTTTATTTTTCATGCTAATTTTTGTTTAGCCTTTAATTATGGTAATAAGTTTTGTAGTCTTTGAAAATGAAAGTACTTTAATGAGTTGTCTTGGTGTTAGATTGAAATGTAGACGCAAACTATTTTGTTTTAAAGGTTAGCATTCAACAACTTTTATTTTACTTACTAATTTACTTTTCTTATTAGCATTATTTTTTTTCGAACTCAAATGCGTGAAAGGATCTCATTTACTATTTGTTGTTTCTTGTTTAAATATTTAGTGCTTTCTCATTTCATATCAAAATTTTCGGTTGTTTTCAAAGATTTTTATTTAATTATTTGGTTTTGACTGATCTGTTTTATATTCTTTGAAAATGAAATTTATATACTCAGCCTAAATTTTAAACTTGTTTGAGTTGATATTAAGTCATAATGGGTGATTCCTTTGACTTGTATGTCAATTTGATAAGTCTAAATTTTAAACTTGTTTGAGTTGATATTGAGTCATAATGGGTGATTCCCGTGACTTGTATGTCAATTTGATAAGTCGACGCATTTTATCTGTTTTGATTTAATTTCTTATTTGAGTTGACATTAAGTTTATATTGGGTGATTCCAAAGAAACTCTAATGTTGATTTGATAAGAAGGCTTTCAAATATTGTTTTGTTGATACTAGATTGCAGTGGGTGGTTCCATGCACATTTGTGTCGACTTAACAAATTTTATAATTGTTGTTAATGATTCATTACTTTATCGCCTATTTATTATTAGTGTTTCGTCGTTGTGAAATTTATTTTAAAGTTTTCATTTTCTTTGCGAACTTTAATTTTCATATATATGTTTAGGAGGCGTACGCTCTTATAACATATGTCATGATTTGTGTTCGTAAGTGCTATTTTAATAAAGCAGCCTAGCTACTCTTTATTAAAGTGGTCTTAACTCTTTATGTGGAGTATAAGCCCGTGTGGTTACCTCTATTTAAATTGATTTGGCTATCTATTTACGAACTTTTTCTTCTTCGTTTCTTTTCTCAAAATATTTATGTATGATCGGATTTATTCTTTTATAATTTTACGTAACTATTTATTTCTCGCTTCTTTTACAAAATTACCTATAGTATAGTGTGCAAACGTTTTTACCTAAAACTTTCTACTTGTCTTTGATTCTTTCACATTGTATAAATGATGGTTGTTACCGTGCTTCTTTACTACAACTCTTTGGTCTTCCAAAATAAATTATATATTATTTGAGTTATAAAATTTTATACCCGCAAAGTTGTTTAGTTCTTAACGAAAAATCCATCGATTTCTGTTTTCTTAATGTTCTTTATCTAGAGTATTCTCTTTGTCTCTTGGTTGTTTTGAAGTTTCGAGGACTAAACTCTTTTAAGGGGGAGTGTTTGTAACACCCCGTAATTTCCACTCTTTATTTTTGGAGTTAGTTTATTTTAAAATGATATTCTTTTCGTAAAAATAAATAAATAAATAATTTATTATTTTCTCTAGACCAATGATTTTTATTCTTTATAATTTAGGAGCCGAATTAATATTTTATTATATGGTGTGTTAGTGTGTGCATTATATTTATATTTATAATATAATTTATTAGAATTATTTTTATTATTAAGTATTTTCAAAATTTAGGCGCGATTTAGGAATTAACCGTTTTATCGCGGATCGGGCTTTCGGAGCATGGATCATTGTTGAATTGGGCCGAAAGTTTTGTGTGGGTGTTGGGCTTGGGGCAGCCGGCCAAGTGAAGGATTAAGGGGAGCCTTCTCCTTTTCTTTTCTCTTTTCTTTTTCTCACGACTCTTTGTTGCTTTGTAACCCCCTAATCATTCTCCTTCATTAAAACCCTTTATTTCAACCATTAAACATCCATAAAATTCTGATTTTTATTCAAAGAAGTTCAGCAGCATCATTCTCATTTACCCCCACCGTTTCAAGAAAAGAAAGAGAGAAAAGGAAGAGCAAAAGAATAGAAAGTTCAACCCGGTTTTTCCTGTCGCACCTTCACGAAAATAACCGTAGCCGGAGATCTAACCGTTGGATCGTCTTCAAATTTGAACACAACGTTTATAACGTCTTGTTCTACATTCTGACCGGCGCGATTTAGAATCTAAGCTGTAGATCATCAGGAATCATGGTCGTAACAGAGCAGTGCGAAACAAGAGTTTTCAACGCTCAAGAAGAAATGCCTAGTGACTTGTTGCTACAATTCTCGCTTCGTTATGCCTTGGGGTTAGAAGAGGATTTGGATTGCATGCTTAACTCGTGATTGTCTCTTTAGACTCAGCTCTCCTCCCGATGATCCAGGTAACTAGTTGTTATCTTAGAACCATAGTGATTAGGGTATTGTTCGGTATTAAATTAATACGTTAGGAATTATCTAAAATACTTTTTGAATGATATTTTTGATGAAATTTGACATGAACATACGTGACACATGCTATGTGAATACTGTGTAGAGAAAAATAATTTTCGCATGATTTTTAATATTTATTTGATTTAATTAGTATTTTGTGCGTTTTTGGCTAAATTTCATAATAATTATTGAACGACTGTTAAAATTGATGAAATCATTTTTCTTAGATCATGTTACATGCGTATAATGTATTTCATGACTTAGAATAAATTTTATCTACTGTATACTGTTTTAATTAATTGATATATCTGTTTTTGTAATTTCTATTCGCCAAGATATAATTCATGAAAATTATTTATAGAGGCAGAAAATTTAATTTATTTGAATAATATGTATTTCCGTTTACATGTTATGTAAATTTTTGGTAATTTTTGGGCGTCTGTTTATATTTTTAATTATTATAATGGCTTATTTGAGGAATCGTATATTAACCGTTAAAAATACTTTTAAAGTCCGAAAATTATAAATAAAAATTTTACCATGTCAGTAGAGACATTAGGGTCATATGATAATTTTTGTGTGATTTTACTGCTCGAATTTGTTAGTTTCATAATTATTATGGTGTTTTTGTGATGAAATTGAGGATACACTTTTAAATTGTTTGAGGGCTTGTAAATCGAAATAAATCATAATTTAATATATTCCGGGTTGCTGATTTTCAGTAGTATACTGTATGCATCATTTGGGTAGCCACATGTTTAGGTTTGATTTATGAAATAAAATGATTTAATTGTTATTACTCTTTTAATGAATATGATTTAGAGTTAATTGGTGATGTATTTGTGATTGAGTGTGGTTGCTGTTAAAAAAAACCAGTATAATATCATTGATGATGTTTAGAGATGATTAAGTTTTATTATGGGAGATATTTGTTGAAAATTTGTAAGTGATTTATTTTGAGGATTTTTGAAGAATTACTTTTGATGAATTATGGGTATAAGGCCGGGTGGCATCCCTTTTGACGAATATATTTTTTTTCAGATGAATAATACTTTGATGATATTTATGATTTTATTTTGAGATAAGAACATCCGGTGGGATAGATGTAGTCCCCGGTGAAGAACATGCCAACCACCTGGTTTGCGAACTAGGGGTAAGCCTGGGTTAATTGTTGTCGTCCGAGAGGTCAGGGAGTTCTGCGTGTTCTACCCTGCATCGGGAGTTTGGCCATTCTTAGACACAGGCAGTGGGGAACGTAAGCCCATAGACTGACCTGGAGATTGCGATCTGACAAACCTTAGGAAGTCATTTGCGAATCACTAGCGTTCGGTTTCGTCTCGTACACTTGTTTTACCTATACTTTTATTTTTCTAAAAGTACTCTTGAGATGATTTATTTATTTTTATCCAACTCATTTGTTATTTATTATTCATTTGCGTTATTTGTGAGTTATATGGAAGTGAATGCATATTGTAGTTAACTTGACTTAATTATTTCCTTTCTTATTAATCTATGTCTGAGTCGTACTTTGATTGCTTTTGTTATGGGAGAACCGCTAGTTACTCCCCACCGATTGTGGATATTTGTTGTATATTTTGCGAGGTTTTGTTGATGGGGATTTTCTTTGATTTTGGGCTCGGGTTGAGATGCGAGAAATAATCTATTAGGGGTTTTAGTTCTAGACTTCTCTTTAGTTTGAGATAGTTTTCTCTTTTCGATTTTAATCTAAGTAATTAATTTACTTATAGTATTTAATTATGTTTGGTTTTATCACTTAGTTATTTAAACAATAATCTTGTAGTAGTGACATTCCCAGAAGACGATGTTTCCGCCATCGTCCTATTAATTATATTATTATTTCATTCTTTTCGGTCTTTGAAATTCGGGGTGTTACGGTTGGTATCGAGCAAAAACGCTCCTAAACTCGAAAAAGAGTTGCTAATGATTCTTTAGAATTATTAGTTAGCCATAGGATATAAATTTTTTTAGAATTAAGTTTAGTTGTTTCACTATAATGAGAGTGTGATGGGTAGAGGAAGTAAAGGGAAGCCCTATGGGAATGTGATGTGCTCTCATGCTTATGGAGCATATGTTATATGTATAGTTATTTGTATTATTGGTGGAATTAGTCTACCAAGTTTGCTAATCTTATTTGCAGGGCCTCTTACATGAAATTTATTTTCTCTTTTATCAGAGTGTGCAGCGAAAGCGAAGTAATTTATAGACTTCTCGGTTTCGTTGTATTTAATTTGTTTTGTGTTTTGCAATTTAGAAATAAGCTTTAATTTTATTTTAATATAGTCTTGTGTGTTGCATTGCATTTATTTTATTTGCTAGTTGCTTGATAGTATATGTTATTATGTGAGACAAGTATATATTTTCTCGTTCTTTTTCAATTAAGTGTTGTTTATTATGTGAGTACTACGTATCTGTTTTATTATTTACAAAACTTTCTAATTTGAATTTATATTCCAAATTATATTTTAGATCTTTGAACTTAATAAATTTTATACTTATGTTAGAGTTATTTTATGACTTTCAAATTTTGTTATTGTTAATATTTTGACATACTCTTTTGAAAAACGTTTAATTTCAATTGTCTTCAAATTTCTCTTACCGTATTTGACCATCTATAGTTATAAATATTTTCCTTATAATATTTTTATTTTTCATGCTAATTTTTGTTTAGCCTTTAATTATGGTAATAAGTTTTGTAGTCTTTGAAAATGAAAGTACTTTAATGAGTTGTCTTGGTGTTAGATTGAAATGTAGACGCAAACTATTTTGTTTTAAAGGTTAGCATTCAACAACTTTTATTTTACTTACTAATTTACTTTTCTTATTAGCATTATTTTTTTCGAACTCAAATGCGTGAAAGGATCTCATTTACTATTTGTTGTTTCTTGTTTAAATATTTAGTGCTTTCTCATTTCATATCAAAATTTTCGGTTGTTTTCGGTACTTCTTATTTAATTATTTGGTTTTGACTGATCTGTTTTATATTCTTTGAAAATGAAATTTATATACTCAGTCTAAATTTTAAACTTGTTTGAGTTGATATTAAGTCATAATGGGTGATTCCTTTGACTTGTATGTCAATTTGATAAGTCTAAATTTTAAACTTGTTTGAGTTGATATTGAGTCATAATGGGTGATTCCCGTGACTTGTATGTCAATTTGATAAGTTGACGCATTTTATCTGTTTTGATTTAATTTCTTTTTTGAGTTGACATTAAGTTTATATTGGGTGATTCCAGTAAACTCTAATGTTGATTTGATAAGAAGGCTTTCAAATATTGTTTTGTTGATACTAGATTGCGGTGGGTGGTTCCATGCACATTTGTGTCGACTTAACAAATTTTATAATTGTTGTTAATGATTCATTACTTTATCGCCTATTTATTATTAGTGTTTCGTCGTTGTGAAATTTATTTTAAAGTTTTCATTTTCTTTTGCGAACTTTAATTTTCATATATATGTTTAGGAGGCGTACGCTCTTATAACATATGTCATGATTTGTGTTCGTAAGTGCTATTTTAATAAAGCGACTAGCTACTCTTTATTAAAGTGCTCTTAACTCTTTATGTGGAGTATAAGCCCGGTGTGGTTACCTCTATTTAAATTGATTTGGCTATCTATTTACGAACTTTTTCTTCTTCGTTTCTTTTCTCAAAATATTTATGTATGATCGGATTTATTCTTTTATAATTTTACGTAACTATTTATTTCCGCTTCTTTTACAAAATTACCTATAGTATAGTGTGCAAACGTTTTTACCTAAAACTTTCTACTTGTCTTTGATTCTTTCACATTGTATAAATGATGGTTGTTACCGTGCTTCTTTACTACAACTCTTTGGTCTTCCAAAATAAATTATATATTATTTGAGTTATAAAATTTTATACCCGCAAAGTTGTTTAGTTCTTAACGAAAATCCATCGATTTACTGTTTTCTTAATGTTCTTTATCTAGAGTATTCTCTTTTGTCTCTTGGTTGTTTTGAAGTTTCGAGGACGAAACTCTTTTAAGGGGAGTGTTTGTAACACCCCGTAATTTTCACTCTTTATTTTTTGGAGTTAGTTTATTTTAAAATGATATTCTTTTCGTAAAAATAAATAAATAAATAATTTATTATTTTCTCTAGACCAATGATTTTTATTCTTTATAATTTAGGAGCCGAATTAATATTTTATTATATGGTGTGTTAGTGTGTGCATTATATTTATATTTATAATATAATTTATTAGAATTATTTTTATTATTAAGTATTTTCAAAATTTAGGCGCGATTTAGGAATTAACCGTTTTATCGCGTATCGGGCTTTCGGAGCATGGATCATTGTTGAATTGGGCCGAAAGTTTTGTGTGGGTGTTGGGCTTGGGGCAGCCGGCCAAGTGAAGGATTAAGGGGAGCCTTCTCCTTTTCTTTTCTCTTTTGTTTTTCTCATGACTCTTTGTTGCTTTGTAACCCCCTAATCATTCTCCTTCATTAAAACCCTTTATTTCAACCATTAAACATCCATAAAATTCTGATTTTTATTCAAAGAAGTTCAGCAGCATCATTCTCATTTACCCCCCACCGTTTCAAGAAAAGAAAGAGAGAAAAGGAAGAGCAAAAGAATAGAAAGTTCAACCCGGTTTTTCCTGTCGCACCTTCACGAAAATAACCGTAGCCGGAGATCTAACCGTTGGATCGTCTTCAAATTTGGACACAACGTTTATAACGTCTTGTTCTACATTCTGACCGGCGCGATTTAGAATCTAAGCTGTAGATCATCAGGAATCATGGTCGTAACAGAGCAGTGCGAAACAAGAGTTTTCAACGTTCAAGAAGAAATGCCTAGTGACTTGTTGCTACAATTCTCGTTCGTTATGCCTTGGGGTTAGAAGAGGATTTGGATTGTATGCTTAACTCGTGATTGTCTCTTTAGACTCAGCTCTCCTCCCGATGATCCAGGTAACTAGTTGTTATCTTAGAACCATAGTGATTAGGGTATTGTTCGGTATTAAATTAATACGTTAGGAATTATCTAAAATACTTTTTGAATGATATTTTTGATGAAATTTGACATGAACATACGTGACACATGCTATGTGAATACTGTGTAGAGAAAAATAATTTTCGCATGATTTTTAATATTTATTTGATTTAATTAGTATTTTGTGCGTTTTTGGCTAAATTTCATAATAATTATTGAGCGACTGTTAAAATTGATGAAATCATTTTTCTTAGATCATGTTACATGCGTATAATGTATTTCATGACTTAGAATAAATTTTATCTACTGTATACTGTTTTAATTAATTGATATATCTGTTTTTTGTAATTTCTATTCAGTCGGTATATAATTCATGAAAATTATTTATAGAGGCAGAAAATTTAATTTATTTGAATAATATGTATTTCCGTTTACATGTTATGTAAATTTTTGGTAATTTTTGGGCGTCTGTTTATATTTTTAATTATTATAATGGCTTATTTGAGGAATCTCGTATATTAAGCTGTTAAAAATACTTTTAAAGTCCGAAAATTATAAATAAAAATTTTACCATGTCAGTAGAGACATTAGGGTCATATGATAATTTTTGTGTGATTTTACTGCTCGAATTTGTTAGTTTCATAATTATTATGGTGTTTTTGTGATGAAATTGAGGATACACTTTTAAATTGTTTGAGGGCTTGTAAATCGAAAATAAATCATAATTTAATATATTCTGGGTTGCTGATTTTCAGTAGTATACTGTATGCATCATTTGGGTAGCCACATGTTTAGGTTTGATTTATGAAATAAAATGATTTAATTGTTATTACTCTTTTAATGAATATGATTTAGAGTTAATTGGTGATGTATTTGTGATTGAGTGTGGTTGCTGTAAAAAAAAACCAGTATAATATCATTGATGATGTTTAGAGATGATTAAGTTTTATTGTGGGAGATATTTGTTGAAAATTTGTAAGTGATTTATTTTGAGGATTTTTGAAGAATTACTTTTGATGAATTATGGGTATAAGGCCGGGTGGCATCCCTTTTGACGAATATATTTTTTTTCAGATGAATAATACTTTGATGATATTTATGATTTTATTTTGAGATAAGAACATCCGGTGGGATAGATGTAGTCCCCGGTGAAGAACATGCCAACCACCTGGTTTGCGAACTAGGGGTAAGCCTGGGTTAATTGTTGTCGTCCGAGAGGTCAGGGAGTTCTGCGTGTTCTACCCTGCATCGGGAGTTTGGCCATTCTTAGACACAGGCAGTGGGGAACGTAAGCCCATAGACTGACCTGGAGATTGCGATCTGACAAACCTTAGGAAGTCATTTGCGAATCACTAGCGTTCGGTTTCTGTCTCAGACACTTGTTTTACCTATACTTTTATTTTTCTAAAAGTACTCTTGAGATGATTTATTTATTTTTATCCAACTCATTTGTTATTTATTATTCATTTGCGTTATTTGTGAGTTATATGGAAGTGAATGCATATTGTAGTTAACTTGACTTAATTATTTCCTTTCTTATTAATCTATGTCTGAGTCGTACTTTGATTGCTTTTGTTATGGGAGAACTGCTAGTTACTCCCCACTGATTGTGGATATTTGTTGTATATTTTGCAGGTTTTGTTGATGGGGATTTTCTTTGATTTTGGGCTCGGGTTGAGATGCGAGAAATAATCTATTAGGGGTTTTAGTTCTAGACTTCTCTTTAGTTTGAGATAGTTTTCTCTTTTCGATTTTAATCTAAGTAATTAATTTACTTATAGTATTTAATTATGTTTGGTTTTATCACTTAGTTATTTAAACAATAATCTTGTAGTAGTGACATTCCCAGAAGACGATGTTTCCGCCATCGTCCTATTAATTATATTATTATTTCATTCTTTTCGGTCTTTGAAATTCTGGGGTGTTACAGTTGGTATCAGAGCAAAACGCTCCTAAACTCTGAAAAAGAGTTGCTAATGATTCTTTAGAATTATTAGTTAGCCATAGGATATAAATTTTTTTTAGAATTAAGTTTAGTTGTTTCACTATAATGAGAGTGTGATGGGTAGAGGAAGTAAAGGGAAGCCCTATGGGAATGTGATGTGCTCTCATGCTTATGGAGCATATGTTATATGTATAGTTATTTGTATTATTGGTGGAATTAGTCTACCAAGTTTGCTAATCTTATTTGCAGGGCCTCTTACATGAAATTTATTTTCTCTTTTATCAGAGTGTGCAGCGAAAGCGAAGTAATTTATAGACTTCTCGGTTTCGTTGTATTTAATTTGTTTTGTGTTTTGCAATTTAGAAATAAGCTTTAATTTTATTTTAATATAGTCTTGTGTGTTGCATTGCATTTATTTTATTTGCTAGTTGCTTGATAGTATATGTTATTATGTGAGACAGTATATATTTTCTGTTCTTTTTCAATTAAGTGTTGTTTATTATGTGAGTACTACGTATCTGTTTTATTATTTACAAAACTTTCTAATTTGAATTTATATTCCAAATTATATTTTAGATCTTTGAACTTAATAAATTTTATACTTATGTTAGAGTTATTTTATGACTTTCAAATTTTGTTATTGTTAATATTTTGACATACTCTTTTGAAAAACGTTTAATTTCAATTGTCTTCAAATTTCTCTTACCGTATTTGACCATCTATAGTTATAAATATTTTCCTTATAATATTTTTATTTTTCATGCTAATTTTTGTTTAGCCTTTAATTATGGTAATAAGTTTTGTAGTCTTTGAAAATGAAAGTACTTTAATGAGTTGTCTTGGTGTTAGATTGAAATGTAGACGCAAACTATTTTGTTTTAAAGGTTAGCATTCAACAACTTTTATTTTACTTACTAATTTACTTTTCTTATTAGCATTATTTTTTTCGAACTCAAATGCGTGAAAGGATCTCATTTACTATTTGTTGTTTCTTGTTTAAATATTTAGTGCTTTCTCATTTCATATCAAAATTTTCGGTTGTTTTCAGTACTTCTTATTTAATTATTTGGTTTTGACTGATCTGTTTTATATTCTTTGAAAATGAAATTTATATACTCAGTCTAAATTTTAAACTTGTTTGAGTTGATATTAAGTCATAATGGGTGATTCCTTTGACTTGTATGTCAATTTGATAAGTCTAAATTTTAAACTTGTTTGAGTTGATATTGAGTCATAATGGGTGATTCCTCGTGACTTGTATGTCAATTTGATAAGTTGACGCATTTTATCTGTTTTGATTTAATTTCTTTTTTGAGTTGACATTAAGTTTATATTGGGTGATTCCAGTAAACTCTAATGTTGATTTGATAAGAAGGCTTTCAAATATTGTTTTGTTGATACTAGATTGCAGTGGGTGGTTCCATGCACATTTGTGTCGACTTAACAAATTTTATAATTGTTGTTAATGATTCATTACTTTATCGCCTATTTATTATTAGTGTTTCGTCGTTGTGAAATTTATTTTAAAGTTTTCATTTTCTTTTGCGAACTTTAATTTTCATATATATGTTTAGGAGGCGTACGCTCTTATAACATATGTCATGATTTGTGTTCGTAAGTGCTATTTTAATAAAGCAGCTAGCTACTCTTTATTAAAGTGCTCTTAACTCTTTATGTGGAGTATAAGCCCGTGTGGTTACCTCTATTTAAATTGATTTGGCTATCTATTTACGAACTTTTTCTTCTTCGTTTCTTTTCTCAAAATATTTATGTATGATCGGATTTATTCTTTTATAATTTTACGTAACTATTTATTTCTGCTTCTTTTACAAAATTACCTATAGTATAGTGTGCAAACGTTTTTACCTAAAACTTTCTACTTGTCTTTGATTCTTTCACATTGTATAAATGATGGTTGTTACCGTGCTTCTTTACTACAACTCTTTGGTCTTCCAAAATAAATTATATATTATTTGAGTTATAAAATTTTATACCTGCAAAGTTGTTTAGTTCTTAACGAAAATCCATCGATTTCTGTTTTCTTAATGTTCTTTATCTAGAGTATTCTCTTTTGTCTCTTGGTTGTTTTGAAGTTTCGAGGACGAAACTCTTTTAAGGGGGAGTGTTTGTAACACCCCGTAATTTTCACTCTTTATTTTTGGAGTTAGTTTATTTTAAAATGATATTCTTTTCGTAAAAATAAATAAATAAATAATTTATTATTTTCTCTAGACCAATGATTTTTATTCTTTATAATTTAGGAGCCGAATTAATATTTTATTATATGGTGTGTTAGTGTGTGCATTATATTTATATTTATAATATAATTTATTAGAATTATTTTTATTATTAAGTATTTTCAAAATTTAGGCGCGATTTAGGAATTAACCGTTTTATCGCGTATCGGGCTTTCCGGAGCATGGATCATTGTTGAATTGGGCCGAAAGTTTTGTGTGGGTGTTGGGCTTGGGGCAGCCGGCCAAGTGAAGGATTAAGGGGAGCCTTCTCCTTTTCTTTTCTCTTTTGTTTTTCTCATGACTCTTTGTTGCTTTGTAACCCCCTAATCATTCTCCTTCATTAAAACCCTTTATTTCAACCATTAAACATCCATAAAATTCTGATTTTTATTCAAAGAAGTTCAGCAGCATCATTCTCATTTACCCCCCACCGTTTCAAGAAAAGAAAGAGAGAAAAGGAAGAGCAAAAGAATAGAAAGTTCAACCCGGTTTTTCCTGTCGCACCTTCACGAAAATAACCGTAGCCGGAGATCTAACCGTTGGATCGTCTTCAAATTTGGACACAACGTTTATAACGTCTTGTTCTACATTCTGACCGGCGCGATTTAGAATCTAAGCTGTAGATCATCAGGAATCATGGTCGTAACAGAGCAGTGCGAAACAAGAGTTTTCAACGTTCAAGAAGAAATGCCTAGTGACTTGTTGCTACAATTCTCGTTCGTTATGCCTTGGGGTTAGAAGAGGATTTGGATTGTATGCTTAACTCGTGATTGTCTCTTTAGACTCAGCTCTCCTCCCGATGATCCAGGTAACTAGTTGTTATCTTAGAACCATAGTGATTAGGGTATTGTTCGGTATTAAATTAATACGTTAGGAATTATCTAAAATACTTTTTGAATGATATTTTTGATGAAATTTGACATGAACATACGTGACACATGCTATGTGAATACTGTGTAGAGAAAAATAATTTTCGCATGATTTTTAATATTTATTTGATTTAATTAGTATTTTGTGCGTTTTTGGCTAAATTTCATAATAATTATTGAACGATTGTTAAAATTGATGAAATCATTTTTCTTAGATCATGTTACATGCGTATAATGTATTTCATGACTTAGAATAAATTTTATCTACTGTATACTGTTTTTAATTAATTGATATATCTGTTTTTGTAATTTCTATTCGGTCGGTATATAATTCATGAAAATTATTTATAGAGGCAGAAAATTTAATTTATTTGAATAATATGTATTTCCGTTTACATGTTATGTAAATTTTTGGTAATTTTTGGGCGTCTGTTTATATTTTTAATTATTATAATGGCTTATTTGAGGAATCTGTATATTAACTGTTAAAAATACTTTTAAAGTCCGAAAATTATAAATAAAAATTTTACCATGTCAGTAGAGACATTAGGGTCATATGATAATTTTTGTGTGATTTTACTGCTCGAATTTGTTAGTTTCATAATTATTATGGTGTTTTTGTGATGAAATTGAGGATACACTTTTAAATTGTTTGAGGGCTTGTAAATCAAGAAATAAATCATAATTTAATATATTCTGGGTTGCTGATTTTCAGTAGTATACTGTATGCATCATTTGGGTAGCCACATGTTTAGGTTTGATTTATGAAATAAAATGATTTAATTGTTATTACTCTTTTAATGAATATGATTTAGAGTTAATTGGTGATGTATTTGTGATTGAGTGTGGTTGCTGTAAAAAAAAACCGTATAATATCATTGATGATGTTTAGAGATGATTAAGTTTTATTGTGGGAGATATTTGTTGAAAATTTGTAAGTGATTTATTTTGAGGATTTTTGAAGAATTACTTTTGATGAATTATGGGTATAAGGCCGGGTGGCATCCCTTTTGACGAATATATTTTTTTTCAGATGAATAATACTTTGATGATATTTATGATTTTATTTTGAGATAAGAACATCCGGTGGGATAGATGTAGTCCCCTTGTGAAGAACATGCCAACCACCTGGTTTGCGAACTAGGGGTAAGCCTGGGTTAATTGTTGTCGTCCGAGAGGTCGTGGAGTTCTCGCGTGTTCTACCCCCGCATCGGGAGTTTGGCCATTCTTAGACACAGGCGGTGGGGAACGTAAGCCCATAGACCGACTCGGGAGATTGCGATCCGACAAACCTTAGGAAGTCATTTGCGAATCACTAGCGTTCGGTTTACGTCTCGTACACTTGTTTTACCTATACTTTTATTTTTCTAAAAGTACTCTTGAGATGATTTATTTATTTTTATCCAACTCATTTGTTATTTATTATTCATTTGCGTTATTTGTGAGTTATATGGAAGTGAATGCATATTGTAGTTAACTTGACTTAATTATTTCCTTTCTTATTAATCTATGTCTGAGTCGTACTTTGATTGCTTTTGTTATGGGAGAACTGCTAGTTACTCCCCACTGATTGTGGATATTTGTTGTATATTTTGCAGGTTTTGTTGATGGGGATTTTCTTTGATTTTGGGCTCGGGTTGAGATGCGAGAAATAATCTATTAGGGGTTTTAGTTCTAGACTTCTCTTTAGTTTGAGATAGTTTTCTCTTTTCGATTTTAATCTAAGTAATTAATTTACTTATAGTATTTAATTATGTTTGGTTTTATCACTTAGTTATTTAAACAATAATCTTGTAGTAGTGACATTCCCGAAGACGATGTTTCCGCCATCGTCCTATTAATTATATTATTATTTCATTCTTTTCGGTCTTTGAAATTACGGGGTGTTACGGTTGGTATCGAGCAAAACGCTCCTAAACTCGAAAAGAGTTGCTAATGATTCTTTAGAATTATTAGTTAGCCATAGGATATAAATTTTTTTTAGAATTAAGTTTAGTTGTTTCACTATAATGAGAGTGTGATGGGTAGAGGAAGTAAAGGGAAGCCCTATGGGAATGTGATGTGCTCTCATGCTTATGGAGCATATGTTATATGTATAGTTATTTGTATTATTGGTGGAATTAGTCTACCAAGTTTGCTAATCTTATTTGCAGGGCCTCTTACATGAAATTTATTTCTCTTTTATCAGAGTGTGCAGCGAAAGCGAAGTAATTTATAGACTTCTCGGTTTCGTTGTATTTAATTTGTTTTGTGTTTTGCAATTTAGAAATAAGCTTTAATTTTATTTTAATATAGTCTTGTGTGTTGCATTGCATTTATTTTATTTGCTAGTTGCTTGATAGTATATGTTATTATGTGAGACAGTATATATTTTCTGTTCTTTTTCAATTAAGTGTTGTTTATTATGTGAGTACTACGTATCTGTTTTATTATTTACAAAACTTTCTAATTTGAATTTATATTCCAAATTATATTTTAGATCTTTGAACTTAATAAATTTTATACTTATGTTAGAGTTATTTTATGACTTTCAAATTTTGTTATTGTTAATATTTTGACATACTCTTTTGAAAAACGTTTAATTTCAATTGTCTTCAAATTTCTCTTACCGTATTTGACCATCTATAGTTATAAATATTTTCCTTATAATATTTTTATTTTTCATGCTAATTTTTGTTTAGCCTTTAATTATGGTAATAAGTTTTGTAGTCTTTGAAAATGAAAGTACTTTAATGAGTTGTCTTGGTGTTAGATTGAAATGTAGACGCAAACTATTTTGTTTTAAAGGTTAGCATTCAACAACTTTTATTTTACTTACTAATTTACTTTTCTTATTAGCATTATTTTTTTCGAACTCAAATGCGTGAAAGGATCTCATTTACTATTTGTTGTTTCTTGTTTAAATATTTAGTGCTTTCTCATTTCATATCAAAATTTTCGGTTGTTTTCGGACTTCTTATTTAATTATTTGGTTTTGACTGATCTGTTTTATATTCTTTGAAAATGAAATTTATATACTCGGTCTAAATTTTAAACTTGTTTGAGTTGATATTAAGTCATAATGGGTGATTCCTTTGACTTGTATGTCAATTTGATAAGTCTAAATTTTAAACTTGTTTGAGTTGATATTGAGTCATAATGGGTGATTCCTGTGACTTGTATGTCAATTTGATAAGTTGACGCATTTTATCTGTTTTGATTTAATTTCTTTTTTGAGTTGACATTAAGTTTATATTGGGTGATTCCAGTAAACTCTAATGTTGATTTGATAAGAAGGCTTTCAAATATTGTTTTGTTGATACTAGATTGCAAGTGGGTGGTTCCATGCACATTTGTGTCGACTTAACAAATTTTATAATTGTTGTTAATGATTCATTACTTTATCGCCTATTTATTATTAGTGTTTCGTCGTTGTGAAATTTATTTTAAAGTTTTCATTTTCTTTTGCGAACTTTAATTTTCATATATATGTTTAGGAGGCGTACGCTCTTATAACATATGTCATGATTTGTGTTCGTAAGTGCTATTTTAATAAAGCAGCTAGCTACTCTTTATTAAAGTGCTCTTAACTCTTTATGTGGAGTATAAGCCCGTGTGGTTACCTCTATTTAAATTGATTTGGCTATCTATTTACGAACTTTTTCTTCTTCGTTTCTTTTCTCAAAATATTTATGTATGATCGGATTTATTCTTTTATAATTTTACGTAACTATTTATTTCTGCTTCTTTTACAAAATTACCTATAGTATAGTGTGCAAACGTTTTTACCTAAAACTTTCTACTTGTCTTTGATTCTTTCACATTGTATAAATGATGGTTGTTACCGTGCTTCTTTACTACAACTCTTTGGTCTTCCAAAATAAATTATATATTATTTGAGTTATAAAATTTTATACCTGCAAAGTTGTTTAGTTCTTAACGAAAATCCATCGATTTCTGTTTTCTTAATGTTCTTTATCTAGAGTATTCTCTTTTGTCTCTTGGTTGTTTTGAAGTTTCGAGGACGAAACTCTTTTAAGGGGGAGTGTTTGTAACACCCCGTAATTTTCACTCTTTATTTTTGGAGTTAGTTTATTTTAAAATGATATTCTTTTCGTAAAAATAAATAAATAAATAATTTATTATTTTCTCTAGACCAATGATTTTTATTCTTTATAATTTAGGAGCCGAATTAATATTTTATTATATGGTGTGTTAGTGTGTGCATTATATTTATATTTATAATATAATTTATTAGAATTATTTTTATTATTAAGTATTTTCAAAATTTAGGCGCGATTTAGGAATTAACCGTTTTATCGCGTATCGGGCTTTCGGAGCATGGATCATTGTTGAATTGGGCCGAAAGTTTTGTGTGGGTGTTGGGCTTGGGGCAGCCGGCCAAGTGAAGGATTAAGGGGAGCCTTCTCCTTTTCTTTTCTCTTTTGTTTTTCTCATGACTCTTTGTTGCTTTGTAACCCCCTAATCATTCTCCTTCATTAAAACCCTTTATTTCAACCATTAAACATCCATAAAATTCTGATTTTTATTCAAAGAAGTTCAGCAGCATCATTCTCATTTACCCCCCACCGTTTCAAGAAAAGAAAGAGAGAAAAGGAAGAGCAAAAGAATAGAAAGTTCAACCCGGTTTTTCCTGTCGCACCTTCACGAAAATAACCGTAGCCGGAGATCTAACCGTTGGATCGTCTTCAAATTTGGACACAACGTTTATAACGTCTTGTTCTACATTCTGACCGGCGCGATTTAGAATCTAAGCTGTAGATCATCAGGAATCATGGTCGTAACAGAGCAGTGCGAAACAAGAGTTTTCAACGTTCAAGAAGAAATGCCTAGTGACTTGTTGCTACAATTCTCGTTCGTTATGCCTTGGGGTTAGAAGAGGATTTGGATTGTATGCTTAACTCGTGATTGTCTCTTTAGACTCAGCTCTCCTCCCGATGATCCAGGTAACTAGTTGTTATCTTAGAACCATAGTGATTAGGGTATTGTTCGGTATTAAATTAATACGTTAGGAATTATCTAAAATACTTTTTGAATGATATTTTTGATGAAATTTGACATGAACATACGTGACACATGCTATGTGAATACTGTGTAGAGAAAAATAATTTTCGCATGATTTTTAATATTTATTTGATTTAATTAGTATTTTGTGCGTTTTTGGCTAAATTTCATAATAATTATTGAACGACTGTTAAAATTGATGAAATCATTTTTCTTAGATCATGTTACATGCGTATAATGTATTTCATGACTTAGAATAAATTTTATCTACTGTATACTGTTTTAATTAATTGATATATCTGTTTTTGTAATTTCTATTCAGTCAGTATATAATTCATGAAAATTATTTATAGAGGCAGAAAATTTAATTTATTTGAATAATATGTATTTCCGTTTACATGTTATGTAAATTTTTGGTAATTTTTGGGCGTCTGTTTATATTTTTAATTATTATAATGGCTTATTTGAGGAATCTGTATATTAACTGTTAAAAATACTTTTAAAGTCCGAAAATTATAAATAAAAATTTTACCATGTCAGTAGAGACATTAGGGTCATATGATAATTTTTGTGTGATTTTACTGCTCGAATTTGTTAGTTTCATAATTATTATGGTGTTTTTGTGATGAAATTGAGGATACACTTTTAAATTGTTTGAGGGCTTGTAAATCAGAAATAAATCATAATTTAATATATTCTGGGTTGCTGATTTTCAGTAGTATACTGTATGCATCATTTGGGTAGCCACATGTTTAGGTTTGATTTATGAAATAAAATGATTTAATTGTTATTACTCTTTTAATGAATATGATTTAGAGTTAATTGGTGATGTATTTGTGATTGAGTGTGGTTGCTGTAAAAAAAAACCAGTATAATATCATTGATGATGTTTAGAGATGATTAAGTTTTATTGTGGGAGATATTTGTTGAAAATTTGTAAGTGATTTATTTTGAGGATTTTTGAAGAATTACTTTTGATGAATTATGGGTATAAGGCCGGGTGGCATCCCTTTTGACGAATATATTTTTTTTCAGATGAATAATACTTTGATGATATTTATGATTTTATTTTGAGATAAGAACATCCGGTGGGATAGATGTAGTCCCCGGTGAAGAACATGCCAACCACCTGGTTTGCGAACTAGGGGTAAGCCTGGGTTAATTGTTGTCGTCCGAGAGGTCAGGGAGTTTTGCGTGTTCTACCCTGCATCGGGAGTTTGGCCATTCTTAGACACAGGCAGTGGGGAACGTAAGCCCATAGACTGACCTGGAGATTGCGATCTGACAAACCTTAGGAAGTCATTTGCGAATCACTAGCGTTCGGTTTCTGTCTCAGACACTTGTTTTACCTATACTTTTATTTTTCTAAAAGTACTCTTGAGATGATTTATTTATTTTTATCCAACTCATTTGTTATTTATTATTCATTTGCGTTATTTGTGAGTTATATGGAAGTGAATGCATATTGTAGTTAACTTGACTTAATTATTTCCTTTCTTATTAATCTATGTCTGAGTCGTACTTTGATTGCTTTTGTTATGGGAGAACTGCTAGTTACTCCCCACTGATTGTGGATATTTGTTGTATATTTTGCAGGTTTTGTTGATGGGGATTTTCTTTGATTTTGGGCTCGGGTTGAGATGCGAGAAATAATCTATTAGGGGTTTTAGTTCTAGACTTCTCTTTAGTTTGAGATAGTTTTCTCTTTTCGATTTTAATCTAAGTAATTAATTTACTTATAGTATTTAATTATGTTTGGTTTTATCACTTAGTTATTTAAACAATAATCTTGTAGTAGTGACATTCCCAGAAGACGATGTTTCCGCCATCGTCCTATTAATTATATTATTATTTCATTCTTTTCGGTCTTTGAAATTCTGGGGTGTTACATGGACGGACTCATTGAACGTCCATCGACCCGCAACGTCCTAACTATGTTAGGATAATACAACTCACCCGAAGATAGAGACATTACTCTAATAGATAACGACATCTGTGAGACCAGCTTGGCAAGCGAGCAGCTGAAGGTTGGTTTGTCTTCAGTAGCCCTTTCTGGCTCACGGACCACTAACGCTAGAGTAGAGTCTGGCTCAACCTTAGAGTTAGCAGCGGGAACCGAGTCCAGCTCTTTCTCTCCCACCGCCGGGGCATTGGTGGACGGCTCCTCCTTTAGGACTTTGTCCTTTGGAGGAAGGATAGTTTTCCCCCCAGTCTCTTTGCCGGCTGGGGTGGTCTTCTCTGTCTTCTTCTTTGCAAAGCCTTAGGCTTTTTGGTTTGAGGCTGATCCCCAGCCGCTGCAGGTCTCTTCTTAGAAGAGGAAGACTTCCCAGGTGGAGCCTTGATGGTTGGGGCCTTTTTCTACAAAAACAAACAAGTTAGAAGAATACTCGTCTAAAGAAGGAAAAGCTAAAGTGTGTTTTGGACGAACCCGACTTGCTAAAAGAAGGCGTCCGATAAAACTCAAGACGAGGATGGTGCAACGAAGAAAACCGTCTAACAAGTTAGACGCCTTCCTTCTTCGAAGGACCCTCGTCTAAGAACCAACGAACACCTTAGACGGGCCACCCAGGCTTTGTCCAAGGTTTTCATCCCACTCCAGACGAAGACGGTGCGACGAAGGAAAACGTCCAAAAAGCTGAACGCCTTCCTTCCTGGAGTTACCCTCGTCCAAGATTAAGCTATCACCTTGGACGGACCAGCCAGGGCCTCGTCTAAGAATATTACCAAAGTCAGACGAGGATGGTTCGATGAAGGTATTAGTCCAAGCATGGACGTCTTCCTTCCTCGAGTAACCCTCGTCCTAGGTTTCCTTTCAAGACGAGGAAGGTTCGTCGAAGGAAGCCGACCAGCTATACGCCTTCCTTCCCCGAATCACTCTCGCAAAAAAAAAAAAAAATATTTACCAAAGTCTCAGCCCTCTTCTCGGCGCTAGTCTTGGCGAATTCCTTCCATAAGTTGTCCGTAAACTTGGACATACTGATATCCTCCGTCCAAGATTTTTTTGAGAAGGGCTCTGGGTGAATCTGCAAAAAGAAATGAGGGAGTTAGTTAGGAACACGTGTTGGACGAAGCTCTTTACTTGGGAGTTCTGAAGATATACCTCTATCCTCGGCCAACCGCAAGCCGGCGGCGACCAAGAAGTTATCCTCATAAAACATCTCTTTAAAGGGGATCGAGTTAGCTGGCCCTTTAAAGGATGTGTGATCTGGTCTGGAATACTCCTTTATTTTAACATATTCCACCACCTCTTCATCAAACATATCCTCTAAATCCAAAAAGGACTTCCCTCGCCAAGTATTCGTAACGGCCCGGCTATAAAAACTATAGCCCTCAGTTACGTAGTCATTGGCCGCCCGAAGATAGATAAAGTCGGCTTTCCAGTCGTGCATCTTCGAACGTTGGCCCCAACCAGTAAGAAAATCGGGGCGATTGCAGATGCTGAGCCACGCTCCATCCACTGTCCCCGGAACCTAGGACACATAGTGTATCTGGGTATTGGCCGGAAGGGAAAGAGCCAGGCCGCGTAACTCGCAAACGGCTATAAATGTCAAAACATTGTACCAGGCATTGGGCGCCAATTGATATTGCCGATGTTGTGGTGCCTTAGTACCTGCTCTATGAAGTCATGAAGAGGAAACCTCTGCCCCGCATCCAAGGCTAGCTTATAGACGGCGAAGTGATTCTTGGGGGCACTCAGAATCGTAGCTCCTTATTGGGTATGATGAAAGAGAAGCCCGACATGGGCCTATAGGTGGACAAGTAGCTGGGATCAGGCCCTATTTTTTCTAACCATTTACGATTGACTAGTATAAAGGCCAGGTCAGAAAGGGGACCAAAGCGTCTCATAATTACAAACGAAGTGGTGGAGGATTCGTTCGACTCATCGACGGTGCCAGAACCACTCTAGTTATTTTCATTGCCGGCTTCCTCCATATCGATGTCTCTACTATACGGACTAGCCTCAAGATCTATTTCAAGATTTTCCCCAACACTGTTATCAGGGGAAGTAGGCCCGGGCAGAGGCTGAGAACTTTGGGTCTCCCTCGTCTCATCTGGAACTCGTCTAGTAGATTCCTCCATTTAAGAGGTATTGGACGGGAGAATTATTCTTCGTCTTAGACGGGCTATTTGCTTGATGCACGCCAGATTACCCTGCATAGGTAAAGACTGGGTCGTCTGACTTTGCCGGCCAAAACCATAAAAAAATATATACTCGGCCAGAATAGGCCCAACTCTAGAATGTGCCAACGAAGAAGTACTATCGGTTCTAGGGTCAAGGCCAACTCTTGGTCGGCCAGGATTATTTGACGAAGAAGAGGAATCCATTTTATTGATTTTCTAAGAAAGAATAAAGAATAAAGAAAAACAAACAAGGGGAGGAAAGAAAAGATACATGACGAAATGCTGGGACGATTCGGTGAAGAAAGCGGAAACTGGACGATCTCTCTATCTCTCTAGAAAAAGAAATGCAGAGCCTCTCTCTCTAGAAAATTTCTCTCAAGGCGTGAAATGACTTAATGAGGGCAAAGTAAGCATATATATAAGGGGGTGAAAAACCTGCGGGGCCGGTTAAAAGTTGACCGGTAATGATTAAAACGGTCAAATGTGACCGGTAAGCCCCAAAACATGGCGCGTCCTTACCTCTTTTCGAATTTGAGGTAACTTTCTCAGGTAAAAGGGCCCTAACCGTCGTATGGGCCAACAGTAAAAACCCTTTTAGGGGCAAATGTTGTAGCCTAAAATATCAACGACTCTACTCGAGACACATGGATCCATCCGGACCATACACGTGTCCCATCAGAAGAAATACAGAAAAATGGGTTAACCATTGGGTGTTGCTCAGATGGGAGAAAAAGGCTCTCTTTCTGGCCCAAAGGTTAGTCAGAGCCCAAATCCCTAAAATGGCTATAGGTGATTGGTTGATGACCCATCCTCAACCATAACCTGCCAAGTGTCGTGATTTGATTGCCTAGCCAATCAGGTGCTCTTATTCTAGGGTACCATAAAAAGCCAACAGTCATATCATAAACACTATAAATACCCCAGAAATCAGGAGAAAGGTAATTCAATGCAAACAGGGTAAAATTACTCTGTGGAAGTACTCTCTCGCTTTCTCTCTCTATCTCTACATTTTCCTTCAAACTCTTGATTCCTGACTTACGCTTCGGAGGGGGAACCACCACCCAAACCTCCAGGGTGGGTCCCTTTTTTGCAGGTTTGGGAACAGAGCTCAGGTTCGGATTCACCAGATTCAGACAACGTTGCAGAAGTCCCCAATTGAAGAACATCTTGGGAAAATAGTTTACTTGCCAGCCAAGGAGACTAAACAGGTAGTATAAAATGAAATAAATTGGAATTGACCCTCAGTATTATACCTTTATCGCCTAGGTCTAACTGTACGGACATTAGAGTAATCAATCTTTAGCCTTGAGATAATGAGTTCTTGAATGAAGATTCGAAGAATAAGGAAGAATGAAGATTCTTGTTTTCTAGTTGAATGTGTTTGAATATGGTTTAAATGTGGTTTAGATGTGTTTTTGATATTTATTTCTAAGTTGTGTTATATGTAAAGTCCGTGAGAAAATACGAGAGAAATGGAGTTTTTATAATGGAAATACAACTAGGGTTCGGAAAACAAACTGTCGCGAGAAAAAGCAATCGCGTGCTACACTCACAAGCGTGAGCCTGACGCCAGAACCATGCGCCCAGTGGAAAGGGACATGCGCTTCACGTAAGGCGCTCATACCCAATGCACAAATCTTACGCCCTGCGCATTGGGTGGTGCGTGCAGCGCACATCCATTATGTTTGTCGGATTTCGATTTTTTATCTTAGTAACCATTTTGACTTATCTTTTATTGATTGTTATCAAGAATAACATATTTAGATCATAAAATCTGATTTTATGAAAATAATTTCAATTAATTATCATGAATAATTTATTAGGCTTTGCAATTGGGCTTTCTTTAAAATAGACTTTCAAACTTTTGGACTCAAAAAAAGGTTTTGGCCAAGACAATTGAATGCTCCTCTTCATTCTTGAGCAAATAGGATGACAATATGTTTCATCAGTAGGTTTTAAAAGGGGAAACAGATTTATGTGTCCACAATAGTATATAGATAGATATATATGATTTGCACCAAAAAAAATATAGTAGGAATTATGACCATATTTACAACCATATAAAAATAGATTTTGTTATGTAAATCTCAATGCATAACTTTGAAAATCCTCTTTACCCTCATTCTCCCTTGTCTGAAAATCCTAGACCATCAAGTTGAATTTAGTTGGAAAGAAACTTCGTCCCCAATTTTTCTCTCTCCCGACACATGATACCTTATTGTGCACCATTGTCATGGCAAGGAAATCCGGTGGAAAATCTAAGGCGAGTAACCAAAGGAAAGTATTGGAGAAACCCAGTGTAACTAGCTTAGATTCTCAACCTCTAAAAACTCGACCAATAGATGATGTTATGGGAGTGGAGGCATTGGATTTTGGATTTCACAGGTCTTTTTTCTCCACAATACTCTCTAGGCGCATGCTAAAGTGCCTTTGCTATTGTACACCTGGCAGTAGAATGGGCTGGAAAAAGAAAAACTCCGGTGCTGGTGAGCCGGCGACGGGGAGTGGAAGTACTAGCAAAGAGAGTTCGACATCTCAAAGGAAGATTGTAGGAGTAGAATACACAGAAGGCAATGGAACAGTAACGCGGATGATTGAAAGCGAAATAATCCCAGTGACTGCGACTGCTATTCCAGCGGCTATGGCTGCAGAAAAACCGGTAACGATGGCTAAGGAAGCTCGGAACAACATGAAAGGTTTTACTCAGAGTAAAATCTCAGATAAAGGTATGAATTTAAGCATTGTAGCCCCGATTATGGTGAATGGTGAATCGATTGCTCAATTAGTTAAGAGTGATGTTGATAGAATGACTGATAATTGGGAGAATGCACTTATTGTTTATGTGATAGGCCAAAACCCTAATTTGTTGGCTATTACTAATTATTGTAAATCTCAATGGGCACCTAAAATTGAGCCAAAATTGTTCAAACATGATGAAGGGTACTTTGTGGTGAAAATGGAGTCAAGGGAGGATAGGGATGCTATTTTGTATTCAGGTCCTCATTTGTTCTATGGAAAAGCTATGATTGTTAAGCAATGGACCCCTAATTTTAACTTCCATGAGGAAGTGCTTAATGTTGTTCCGATTTGGATTAAACTTCCTAATCTTCCTTTGAATTGTTAGGGGCCTGAATCTTTAAGTCGAATAGGGAGTGCTGTAGGCATTCCTGTGTATGCTGATGAATGCACCACTAAGCAGCTGAGAATTTCATTTGCTAGAATATTAGTGGAATTGGATGTAACAGCCAACATTCCTACGGAAATTAGTATTGCTGACCCAAATGGAGTGGTGTTTAAGCAAAGACTATTGTATGATTGGTTACCCCCTTTTTGCAAAAAAGTGTCAGCAAGTTGGGCACTCTTGTGAGAGGAAGAATGTTGAACCCAAAACTACAAAAAAATGGGTGGTAAAAGTACTGGTGTAACTCAGATAGGTACTAGTACTATAGCTATTCCTGCACCTTCAACTACTGATGCTTTAGAGGCTACTATTGGGGAGGCAGTGGATGTAGGTCCCTCTCATGAAGGATCTATTACCCCTCCACCTAACAATGTTACCCCTGTGGTCACGCCAGTAGTTTCTACTCATAGGCAAAATTCAGTGGATGAAGGGGGTTGGAGAGTAGTTGCTAGGAAGTCAAAGGACAAAGGGAAGCAAGTTGCTTTTCAATATGTAAGAACATCAGTCAATTATGAACTGTCTGAAGGAGGAGTCTCAACTGTAACTGGGGGTGCTAAGGGACCAAACCCTTAATAGTCTTGATGATCTGTACATCCTGGAATGCTAGAGGGATGAATGATCCCTTTAAAAAAAAAAGAGGTTAAAGTTTTTTTACTCTCTCACAAGGTGGAGGTGTGTGTGCTTCTGGAAACAAGAATCACATGTCATAATGTAGGGAAAGTGCAGAAGAGTTTTGGTAAAGATTGGTCTTGATTCTGTAATTATAGTCATTCTCCTAAAGGGAGAATTTGGATAGGGTGGCAGCATGCTAATGTGACTGTACAGCTTCTAGATGTGCAGGAACAATTTATGTTTTGTCAAGTGAAGAGTAGGAAGCATGAGTTTCACTTAGCTGATGTCTATGGTTTACATTCAATTGTTGACAGAAGGTCATTGTGGAGTGGGTCGCAACAGCATACTCAGGGTAATTTACCTTTAATGGTAATTGGAGATTTTAATGCTGTTTTGTAATTCATAGGATAGATATAATGGTACTCTGGTTACTGAGGCTGAAACTAGTGACTTTGTTGATTTTCTTTTAGAAACAAGTCTTTAAGAGGCTAAAAGCTCTGGGTTGTTTTATTCTTGGTCTAATAGCAGTATTGGAGAAGACAGGGTTCTAAGTAGGATTGATAAAGGGATGGTGAACCAAGCATGGATGGCTATGTATGCTGAAGTTTGCATCCAATATCTCACTCCTGGAGTTTCAGATCATTCTCCACTTCTTTTCAATATGAGTATGGAGAATAGGGAAGGTGGAAGACCTTTTAGATTTTTAAATGTGATGGCAGAACAGCTGAGTTTCAAAGGATTGTCAGCAGAGCTTGACATTCTGTCAATGGGCTTTACAAACTTCAAAGCATATGGAGAAAGCTTCAGGCTGTGAAGATTAAGCTTAAAAAGTTGCATAGGGCTCATTTTGGGAAAGCTCATGAGAAAGTAGATCAATTGAAGAGACTCATAGTCAGAGGGGTTTTGACTTTGATGATACAACTCAGATGATTGAAAAGGAGCTATTACAAGATTTGAGGCATTGGTCAAAGATAGAAGATAACATTTTGAGGCAAAAAGCTCGCATTAACTGGCTGAAATCAGGTTATGCTAATACAAAGTTCTTTTTTACTGCTACTAAGATCAGGCATTCTAAGAATAGAATTCAGATGCTCATTGATGATAATGGAAGGCCTCTTACTGATTCCATGATATCAGTAATGAGATAATGAGTTTTTACAAGGGTTTATTAGGAACTTGTGCTGCCTCTCTGCCTACCATTGATCTTCCTATTGTTAGGATTGTTAATGTGAATTCTGCTGGTTTTAGGGCTTATCGTATCAGGGACATTACTACTGAAGAGATTGATACTGCTTTGGCAAACACTGATGATGACAAAGCTCCTGGATTAGATGGAATGAATGCTTTATTTTTCAAGCAAAGCTGGAATGTGATTAAACAAGACATTTATGATGGTGTTCAGGAATTCTTTCACAACTGCTACATGCATAAGCCTATGAATTGCAATGCAGTGATTCATGGTACCCAAGGTGAGCGATGCTTGCAATGTGAAACATTTCAGACCTATTGCATACTGTTTAGTTTGGTATAATATCATTTCTAAGATCTTAACTAACAGACTACAAGATGTAATAGGTGAGGTTGTGTGTGATGCTCAATCAGGTTTCATCTCTGATAGGCATATTGCTGATAATATACTCTTAGCTACAGAGCTAATAAGAGGGTACACTAGATCAAATATGTCTCCTAGATGTCTGATGAAAGTAGACATTAGGAAGGCATATGATTCAGTTGAATGGAGCTACCTTGAAAAGCTGTTGCATGAACTGGGGTTCCCTGGATTGTTTATTGGTTGGATTATGGAATGTGTCAAAAGTGTTTCATACTCAATTTTGTTAAATGGAATTCCCTCTAGGCCTTTTAGTGCTCTAAAAGGGCTAAGACAAGGGGATCCTCTCTCCCCTTTGTTGTTTGCTTTGAGTATGAAGTACTTAAGTAGATACTTGAATCACTTGCAGAATGATCCTAATTTTAACTATCATCCCAAGTGTGAAAAACTTAAGATTACTCATCTTATGTTTGCGGATGATTTGTTAATGTTTGTAGGGCGTATACTAGCTCTATTGACCTTATGTTCAAAGCTTTCACTAAGTTCTCAGTTGCTTCAGGTCTTTCAGCTAGTGTGGAAAAAAGTCATTTGTATATTAGTGGTGTAAATGATGAAACTGCCAGGGAGTTAGCTGTAATTGTTCAGATGCCCATTGGTACACAACCTTTTAAATATTTAGGGGTGCCTTTAACCTCAAAGAAGCTTACTTATGCTCAAAGCAAGCCTCTAGTGGAGAAGATCACGAGTAGGGCTCAGACTTGGATGGCACAACTTCTATCTTTTGCAGGGAGGCTGCAATTGGTTAAGAGTGTTCTTGGTAGTATGCAAAACTACTGGGCTCACATCTTCCCCCTCTGTAAAAAGATAATTAAAGCAGTTGAAAGTGTTTGTAGAAGATTTCTTTGGACTGGTAAGACTGAAGAGTTAAAGAAAGCTCCAGTTGCCTGGGCAACTTTGCAGCTTCCTAAATGTGCTGGGGGTTGGTATATGATAAATATGGCAAATTTTAACAAGGCAGCTTTGTTAAAGCTTCTCTAAGCAATTGAGTTCAAAAGGGATAAATTATGGGTAAAGTGGGTGCATGCTTACTACATCAAAAGGCAAACTTATGCCACGGTAAAGATTAGTAGCCAAGCTTCTTGGTTATTAAGGAAGATTATTGAAACAAGGGAGCTGTTAGAGATTATTGGTGGATGGGCAGTTGTTTGTAATGGATTATCCTTTTCTATTCAGAAAGCTTTCTATTTAGAAAGCTTACAAGAAAATTTTAGGTGACTTTGCTAAGATTCAGTGGAGGAGGCTGATTTGCAACAATGCAGCTACTCCAAAGAGCAACTTCATTTTGTGGCTCAGTTTACACAATAGGTTGGCTACTACTGATAGATTATCAAAGTGGGGTATCAATTATAATACCACCTGCTGCCTATGTAATTCAGAGGTGGAATCAGTCCAACATTTGTTTTTCTAGTGTGAATATACAACCAAAGTGTGGCAGGGAGTCAGCTCAAGTTTGCAGTTTACTAGCAATAGAAGTACTTTCCAGGATATTTTGGTTATAGCTCAGAGGAAAGCAAGGAAGAAAACTGGGAAAATTTTTGTAATCATGTTTACAAAATGTGTATATGCTGTGTGGAGGCAACGTAATAGTTTCATTTTCTCTAATACTCTTAAGTCTCATGATGATGATGTTATTAGAGATATTATGTTTAGCTAGCTACAAGATGTAGTGATGTGGATAGGAGGCAAATGCTTCTGTAAGCTTTAGTGCTTGGTTTTAGGGTGGCTATGCTAGCTAGTGTGGTTAGCTTTTGTAATCACCTTTCTTTTAGTAGTATCAAATTTCTTCAATTGCCAAAAAAAAAAAAAAAATTGTTCCGATTCTCCAGTAATTTGATGATGTTGCTATAGATATCAAAAATATTGTTATTGTGAATGATCATAATTCTCTTTTGAACACTGAATTGAATGTTGAACCTCTTCAAATATAATTAGATGATATTCAGGAAGAAATTGATTTCTTGAATTCTTCAGTGGTATGTTATGTAGTTGGGGATAATCCTCCAATACAAGTAATGGAAGGCTTTATTAGGTGTATTCGGAGATATTTTAATATCTATATAGTTGCAATGGTAGAAAAAAGGGGGTGTTTATAGTGAGATTCATGGCCATGGATACTATAGATAAGATTCTTGAAGGACATTATGTCTTTTATAACAAGCCTTTAATTATAAAGGCATGGACACAAGATGTAGACATGGCGAAATATAAGATTAGATCATTTCCAATTTAGGTGCATTTGAAGTTGGGGCTTAAATATTAGACGTGAGAAATCACTCTTTAAGATTGTGAGCCAAATTGGGAGTCCTTTGAAGAGGGAGTATGCAACAAGGAAATGATAAAATTGCACTATGCTCGAGTTTGTAGTGGAGGTTAAAATGAATCAAAAGTTTTCTAACCACGTTTCATTTTTGAATGAATATGGTGAGAAGACCAAGGTTTAATTTTTGAGTTAATAGCAATGTAACATTCAACTCATAAAAAAAGATAAAAGAATTAAGCATGGAGACACATAATTTGATAGATTTAAGCTTCCAATCAAATATTAATAGCTAAAAGATGTCATTATAAACCAATAAAGTAAACTATGACTGACAAAGAACATAACGCTAGTGGATCGCAAACTAGCTACTTTCTAAGGTTTGTCAATTGAACCCTCTAGACAGCCTATGGGATTATGTTCCCTGCTTCCTGTGTCGAAGAATGACCAAACTCCCGATGCAACCCAACTCAGTACTTCCCGACCTACGACAACAATTAACCCAGGTAATAACCTTATATTGCAACATGGGTGGTTGGCATGTTCTTCACTGGGGACTACGTCTATCCCACCGGATATCTTACATCTCAAACTAAACTATAAAGTTATAAATTCATCTATAGAATTCTTCAATTAAAACAACAATGGGGATCCCCTTATGGCCTTACACCCAAGTCTGCAGAAAAACTAGGACCGCAACCCAAGTAATTCAATTCATCGTAAAACTCATATTCTTCACACCATAGGAATAATAACATCAAAATCAATAATATAACCAAGTTCCACAGATGATTATAAAACATGATATTCATAAATAAATAACCTTTCATAAACATAATTTAATCAAAAAGAATACAACAACAACAATTCAAGTACATACATGTATCCTTATATTCTTATAATTGTAGACACAAACTCGTGTCTCCCTATTAAGTACCCAATGATGAGAAATACTGTCATCCTAATTGGCCCAATCCAAAGGAAGAGCAATCAAACGAACTAAGCCCAAAAGCGTTTGGAAAATATAAAGTCTATGTATGAAATCCAAGCCCAATTTTTTAGTCCCAGTTTATTATACATGATAATTAATTATATTTTTAATATTTTAATATTAATTATTCTCAATAATCAGTAATTTTTAAGGAATATTTCAAAAATCAGATTTTCATTCCTAAAGATAGCTGATTTAGGATTTTAAAGGATAAATTACATCAAAAGATAAAAAAGAATCTTAAAATGATCACAAACCGGCCAGATCAACGTTGCGTTTGACACAACATATTGCGTGCGCGCAACGTCGATGCCGTACACAAAAATGAAAAACGCAAAGTGTAGGCATGTTTTTTTCGCATACGCGGGATATTTGACTACATCATTGTAAAAGGTTTTATTGAAAAATGTTTTGAAGTTGCCAACAAGTCTTTAAAGGAAGACTCATAAACCTATTTGGATATTGGGAAATCGTAGAGACAACTTAGAGACTTATCCAATGTAGATTTCCCCGTCATGACTCCATTAATGGTCAATGAACCATAGATTGGGTTCGGGGGTTTGGGTACGAATAAGATCGTGAATCAAAGCCCCCCCCTTGATGGGCTCTACTTAATATTGATTCATATCTATATTTATGCAAATAAATAACCACATAATATTTTAATGCAATCTGAATATTAATCTATGTTGGTTTCATTAAACAAACAAAAGACTAATTTTTGGTGACATGTTATTAAAGCAATAAAATTACTGGGATCCTAATCTGATTATCCAATTATCTTATTAGGCGTTAAAACACTTTTTTAGGTCTTTGATTAGCAATAATAATCATGTGAGGTGATGAAACCATTAAAGCATACAATCATGCATATGAATAATAAAGAAAATAAATAAAAAGAGAAGATTTAGGGAAGAATATACAAGAGAGCGTTAATTCCTTCAAGATCTACATTGTGACAAGTAAAATTGTAAGTAAAAAAGGAATTAAATTGGAATTAACCTTCGGAAATTATACCTTGGTCACCTGGGCCTTATGCAACGATCTTCAGGATGAGTAATCTTGAATCTTGAAATAAGAAATTTGAAGGTTTGAATGTGTTTGAATGTGAGTTTAAGTGTTTGAATATGAGTTTGAGTGTTTATTATTAAGGATGTTGAGGTATTAAGGTGTAGGAGAGCATTGTGAAAAGTCGTTCAAAAAAACGAGGAATTTATAGGCAAAGGAAACCGAAAACGGAGCGAAACGATTAAATAAAACTGTGCGCCTGGCGCACAGCTTTGCGTCAGTTGAACAACCTTTGTGCCAGACGCACAACTTTGTGTCACGCGCACTTGCTTTCTGGCCAGTTTTCTTTGATCGTTGCATTATTCGTTTTTATCCTTTGATAAAATTTATCCTTTAATGTAATCCACCATGATTTTATGAATTTTATAAATACATTTTAATGTATAATTATATATATTTTAATGTTTAAATAATTATTTCTCAAAAGGTTGACTGTTGGAAAGTCAAAAGAATTATTTAATGATTTGAAGTAATCAAATATTTTATTTAGTCATACCTTGAAATTATTCAAATAGTTTAAACATCTTTAAGTTGCAGTAAAAGGATTTTAAAATGGGTTAGAGGAACCCAACTATGCCCAAGTGCCCAATCATTAAATGATTATTCGAAGCCCAAACACAATTCCCGAAGCCCACAAGGGTTAACTATATAAACCCCACAAAACCCAAAATTTCTCCACACATTAAAGTACACACACTAGAGGAAAAAAAGCCAAAGGCTGCTATGCAAGGGCTGCGGTTATCTGAAAATCGCAGCCCTTAAAATTAAGGACTGCGGTTAATGCTAAAACCGCAGCCCCTAATTCTTCTCTTATCACACGCGAAAATTTCCCGCACTTAGTCGTATACACACACAACCCTAGCTTTTCTCTCTCTCTCCCCATTCACCCGATTTTCCCTCACCTCATCAAACCCCATTCATCTCTCTCTTCGCACCTCACCTCACCCTCATCAAACCCCGTTCTCTCGTCGGAGTTCCTCTCTCATATACCGTCGCGCTCTTCCGTCTGTGCTCCTGTTCTGCAATGTGGATGTCGGAAGATCGGAAACTGAAGAAAGATGACATGTCATATTCTCCTTTAATTATCAGGTATCAATCAATATAATTGCAGTTTTAGGTTTTCAATTTCTGACTTACGAACTTGTTACTTGTAAATCTCATGTTAAATTTTAAGATCTGTAGTTATTCGTTCTCGAATTCAGCATTGTAAAACAATGGCGGAAACTAAGAAATACATCTACGAGATCGAACCTGCGAAGCCAGAACAAGATGGAAGTCCTTCTATCTTCGCTAAAGATGGATTTCCTCAACCTCCTTCGGGGATGGAGACGTGCTGGGATATCTTTCGGTTATTCTCTATCCTCCAATTTTTTGTCGTTTGACTTCCTTCATTTTTGTAATTATTTTATTGAAGTTCATCAATTTTGACTTTCGTTTTGTATTGACTGAGTCGTGAAGAATTTGCGAAGTTGATCGATTTTTCGCTTACGATTTTCAGAGATTTGTGTTGTTTTTTCGAATTCAGTGGACTGGAATAACGTATAATGTGTTTTGAATCTTTTATCATGAAATTTGTATAGTTATCAAATTAGAACTGAATTTGCGTTGCTTTAATTTAGAATCTGTGTGTTTCTCTTAGTAATCAGTAGAATCATGTGGGTTTTCTGATTGTATCGATTAAGAAACGGTTTTACTGTAATGGCTGAACAATGTGATTAAGATGGAGATTGAGGCCGTTATTTGGACCGAGGAAAACATTTTGAGATCCTAAAATTCTTGCTTACAAATTTTCACTTAATTTAGATCGAATAGAAGTTTCAGCTACTGCTCGTGATAATGATTTTGTTTTTGCGAGATGTTGACTCTTACTTTGATTATGCAATAGATTTTGCTTGTTCTCTTCTCCAACATGTCGAGCTATTATGTGGTCTTCTCCATCCAAAAAGTCAAATCTGCAGTGTGATTGGTTTTACTGGCAAAAGAAAGATGAAGTAGATATTATGTATGAAAATATATGGGTAAAAGTGAGGCCATATGTAAATTTCTTAGCTATTGACCAAGATAATGGACTGCAGTTACATGCTAAGCTTAAAACCTTTTTTTGCTTATCCGATCTTAAATGCCTTCTCTACTCTAATGTCTTCAGCGACAGTTTTAAAGTGTTGATAGTAGCCTAAGTAATGGTTTATAGGCCTTTCTCTTTGCAAGTGGGACTTGCCTTAAGGCATTAATCATCTGTACCTATGTACTCGGTCATCAGTATCTTGAGTAGGAACCTCTAGGTTTGTTGGTTATTGTCTAGGAACTTGTTTGCTTTTCTTAGATTTCAAAAATAGTTTCATTTAAGTGGAGGTAAATCTTAAAAGATGAGAGGATTTACAGTCCAACTAAGAAAATGGAAGGGAAGAGGATGTGAGGGAGGAGGGGATTACACTTATCAGATCAAAAGTGATTTTTTGTTTGGATCTGAAATAGTTGTCAATAGAGAAGTTATTAGCGATTTGTGCGACTTCTTGCATTGGTCTATCTATATATCTTGGATGCCTCTATTTTTGGGGAAATAAGATAATTTGTGTTTATATCTCCTTGGTATTGTTTCTTCAACTGTCCCTGTGATCCCATCTTGTGAAAGAGTTCAACGCCTCTTGATTTCTCATGTTCTTGCCAATATAGATAATTGAGACACCAATTTACCTTCCAGCAGACAGATGAACACAATAATGGATTTTCCTTTATGCAGAAATTTTGGTGAATCTTATAATGATCAATGCTTCCGTGACACTTGGATGGTGTTTGTGAAAGTGTGAATTATTTGCCTGATAATCGGGGCTTTTATTTTGGTTGTTTTTCTTTGAATAGTCGCTTGGTTTTGTACCTGCACATGTTTATGGCTATCGTAGTATTTGTGATTTATGATGTATCTTAAGGGTTTTGCTGCATTGTCAAATAATCATGCATAGCCTGTAGTAGTTTAGATAGCCAAATGATAAACTACGCTGAAGTGACTAGTGCATTTATATACATACACCGTGCATATAGATGGCCACATTTTGGTTTTCCTTTATGCTGTATTGATGATTCCGAATGGTCGTAGCCAGAAGTTCTATGACCAACCACCAACTCCATAAATACTTCTTAGCTTAGCTAATGGAGAGATCTACCAGTTATCTTGCCTATTTAAATATGTGGCTCTTCTGCCATCATAAGTGCCACTTTTGCCATCTTGTTGTTTTCATGACTAGTGTGACCTTGGTGTTTTTTGATCTTTTGTTTGTGGTTTTATGAGTAATTTAGATGTGTGAAGAGTCAAATTAAGTTGTTCAGTTTAGTGCTAAAAGTTATTCTTTTGGTGATTAATTGAATTTGAAAGTACCTCTACTTTTGTATGATTAGATTTGATTAAAAGAAGTCTTTACTTATGGAAGTTTAAAGTTTCATGATCAATTGGACTTAGGCTAGAGGCCAATTAGGCTAGACCTAAATTTAGGGATGGGCCAAAATATTTTTATCACACAACCATGCTGAAGCTCTACTACTGCCCCCGGCTGCACTCCCCCTCCCCTCGCCCAGCCTCCCCAGCCCCTGCCAACCCTCCACCACTGCACACCCCCTGCCCAGTCCCCCAGCCCCTGCCACCCCTTCCCAGCCCCCCCAGCCCGCCCCTGCAGACCCCCTGCCCAGCCCCTGCAGACCCCCTGCCCAGCCCCCCTGCTACCCCCAGCCCCCCCCCCAAAATGCTCCTTTTTTTTTGGTTATGCCGATCTCTGCTATCCTTTGAGAGAGATTCCAGTAAATATGCATCTTGACAAGGGAACTACTGTCTAAGTGAAGGTTCAAATGAAGGAAAATCATTCCAAATAGATCGTTGGAATTCACATTACACCTCAAGCAAGAATGGGAATTTGTTTTTTGCTTAGAGCCCGAGCTGGGCGAAGGATTCCCTTCTATAAACTGATCATATAACAGAGCCTTTCCTATCAACAAAATAACTTTTGTATCTTGTTGTGTATTTACCTTTTAGCTTCTGCTGATTGAATTTTGAGCTAGTATCACAACTGATCATATATGACCATGCTTTTGTTAATTTGGAATCTGTGTCTATTTAATAGCTCAAAGTTAGAGTTACAGTCTCTCATATCCATCAGCTTAAATGAACAATTTTTTCTCTTGTTTATTTATAATTATCTTCTTTTACAACTAAGCTTTGTGTATTATTTCCTTTGGCCTTGTAGGCATTGGTAGTTGGGCAAGTGACAAGGAAGCTGCTCTTCTATGCCCATGGACTTGTAAGTCACTCGTTTAGTTTGGATCTGGATTTATAAGAATCATATCTATCAGTCCTCTTATCCTCTTTTGCTGGATGGACCTCCTTTTAGGTGTCACCTTGATGATGTTGTGATGTGATGAACAGGATGAATCCATTTCTTCAACTCGTGACTGTGATATTCAACAACAATTGCTCTTTCATATCTATGCATATGCTGTTTGTTTTTATGCTACTGTTGTCCTTTGTAGTTTTGATGGTAATTTGCTTAACAGAATTTCTTAATTTCTTCAGGAATGTGATTATCTAAGAGTTATAGCTTTGCCTCGCCTTCAAGTTTCTACTGTGGTTGACACAAAGACAGGATAAATTATATCAAGCACTTGTAGGGATTCTTAGACTAATCTGTAACATTCTCTATATTTGTGTAAAAAACATAATTTGTAATGAAAAATGATACTTATATATATATATAACTGTTTGGGAACATTTAGGACAAAAAAATGCAAAAAAAAAAAAATTTTTTTTTTTTATGTTTTTTGGGTCACAAGGGCTGCGGTTTTTAACCGCAGCTCTTCCTAAAAGCCAAGGGCTGCTAGTCCAATGGCTGCGGTCAAAAAACGCAGCCCTTGGGCCCCTTTTAACCGCAGCCCTTGGGCTTTTTTCCTCTAGTGACACTCTCATTTCTTTCTTTCTCTCCTCTCCCACGGCTCTCTCCCGATTTCTCTCACTTCCCTCGTTGCTCGCCGACAGCCACCGCAGGCCAGCCGCACCGCCACCCAGTCGCGCCGCTAGCCGCGCCACCCCTGCCGCCGGTGGTCCTTTCCTCTCGGCGTCCTTCTTCCTCCGTCTTTCTCTTCTGGTTTTTTCTTCCTCGACTATTTTTATTTAATGTTAACTTTATGTTTTTAAGGATTGATTTATTGTTTTAATGATTAAAGTTTATAGTTTGATGATTTAAATATAAATTTCAGATTATGTAATTTATATAGTGAAGAAATTAAATTTCAGATTTATTAATTATGTTTAAATAAAACTAGGGTTTAAGTATCAAAGTATTAATTTTTTGGGTTTTATGAGTTGGAAAATGGTAGTACTATAGTATAGTTTATGAAATTGAATACCCTTATGATTATGATTACGCTTAAGCATGTTTTAAAGGGTTTCAAACACACTATAAGTTGCTGGAGTTTTTATTAGTATATTTATGATGGATTTTTGAGAATTTTAATGACTAGTATAGTGGCACTATACTAGGAGACATTAATAGTGAAGTTTTAATGGTTAAAAAGGATTTTAAACACTTTTAAAGAGGGTTCAACAATATTTTAAAGTTGCTGGAATTTTGATTGAGTACCGATTAGTGGTTGTATTGATACTTGGTAGGCGGAGATTTCTCCTTAGGCGATTCAATTTCTAAGGTTGTTAAAGTGCCCGCGTATATTGTCTACACAAGGTACGTACATACCTATGTGTTGATTGGATTAGTATCATGTCCTAAGGATTGGATGGATGTAGTATCATGTATAGGGAACTGTTTATAGTTCATATATGATTAATATTCAAGTGGAATGGCATGTTTTATGCCGTTGTGTGAAGCATGTAGACTATGTTGGTTATATGTTGTTTGTATGGATGATTGATGCAAGCATATGGGATTGGGAACTTTATTTTATTAATTCACATGAGAGATTAATAATTATGTTGCTATTGGATCATGTTGTTGTTCCCTTTGCATTATTTTATTTACTTTATGAGGATCGAGGGTCTTATTTGGTAGGTTGGTTATTCACCTATGAAAGGTTGGTTGATTATTGACTTGGATCCACAAATAAATAATGGTTATGGAATTATTAATTGGAATTATTCTTAGTTTGTTAAGTTTATGATCACCTTATTTAATCCTAAGATAAAAATGGAAGTTTATGTATCCTCGATGATTATTTTGTTTGTCTTACTTTTGTGAGTCATAACAAATAAATAATTTATTAATCACTTAAAGTGGAAAGTGAATATCACTAAGATTTAGACTTGTGCATGCCTGAAGTGTTGGACTAGTATGACTTGGAGTACATGGTGGTATCCCATGGCTTTTCCTGGGATCGAATTGATCACTGTGTCCTATTTTCGATATCGTTGGTTAGGGGAGTACGAAGTCACGCCTGTACTTCGTCTTCTAAATTAAAGACTGGGTCGGTTTGGACAACTCTTTCCATTGCCTATTCAATCTAAATTATAATTAATTTAAGTTGTGGAGTCAAGTTTAATAAAGTCGTCTGTTATGTTATTATATTATTATTTATCTTTGTCTTAATGTTCATTAGTATCATGTTTTGTTTTATATTTATTTACTATGTATTATTCAGCTTTGCTGATTACGTGCTTTTGTGTGTATGTCGATCTTGGTTGTGCCTTATTGATCCTGTGATGACCCATTTGGTGAGCGGTTTCTCATGATCAATAGTGCATTGTCCATTTCAGGTTTGAAGATGATGTATCATGGGTTCGGGATTCGTGGAGAGCTTGTGTTTAGATAATTTTATACTTTATAGTTGTTTAAATTTGGTTGACTTTGGTTTGGTTGACTTTAACTTTGGTTTGGTTGACTGTTGACTTTGGTTTTTGGAGTGGACTTAAGGTTGACTAAGTTTATTATTTTCAAAATTGTTTATTTTTTTCCATTGCAAAATTCTGAATAAGTCATACGTTATCAAACGGGCGATAATGCTTTGATAATTCTCTAAGTTTTATGTTAAAAAGGTATTTTGGGTAATAGAGAATTGTCGGGGTGTTACAAAGTGGTATCTTGGAGCTTAGGTTTTTTTTGGCCTTTTGTGCCAACCTTAAAGTTTAGGGGCCTAGTTACTTAAAATGAATTTCATAAAAAACGAGCTCCTACTTATTTGTTGTGCTTAAATCACTTTTCGAAACATGTTTCAAATTTTAAAAATAGTTTCGATAATATTTTGGTTCGAAAGATTTTATTTTATTTGGTTCGAATTTTTTTTTTTAGAGGTTCGAATTTTTTTTATTCGGTCGAAATATTTTTTTTTGTCAGAAAATTCTTAATTTTGTTATTTTTTTTAGTTTTTTTCATGATTTCGAAAATTTATATATTATTTATTAGTTATTTTTTTTTTTTAATACTTCTAGTTTATTTTGGTTACTTTATTAATTTTGTGAGAGATGTGTAGTATAGGAAGGGCATATAGGGTTGAAATATTATATGTCTACATTTAAATATTTAGTTCAGCATGTTTATGTTTTTCTTATCTGCTTAATTGTTTAGTGTTATTCCTATCTTTAAATTATTTGTTTATTCTTGTTTATTGTTTATTGTTGGGAATATACGCTAAGTGAGGGTATTATGTACTTATAGATATCGTATTCATCTGTTATAGGATCTCTAGACATGTCTGATAGTTAAGCTGCCTAAGTAGGAAGTTACTCCGACCCTATTGTGCTTAGTGATGATGAGTCCGATATAGAGTCTGATTTTGATTGCGAGAGTTTCACTAGCCTAGATTTGGAGATGTGTCATGTACTAAAAGTAGGCATTCCTGATAGTGATGATGAGGTCATTCAGGAGTTTGATCATGCTAGACGGCAGACCAGAAAGGATATCTACACTGCCATTAGGAGGACTGTTTTTGGTGGACATAGTGATTCTGAATCAGAAGAGGATGAGGATGATGAAGACTTGGAAGATAAAACTGATAATGTATCTCCATATACTTTTCACTTATGCTTTAAGATTAGTTGTTGGATAAGTAGTTAAGTTACAATGGTTTAAATTTCTTTCTTTAGTATCTTTATCTTGGTTAAGGAATATGTATAGTTATTATGGATTGGAAAAATATTATCATCATCATTTTGAGGAATAAAAGTGATTATTTAGTTATTCAAGTGAGCAATAATTTATTTTAGTACACGAATGGGGAATATTTTATTTTATTATTGTAATTGATTTTAATTTGATCCTCATATATATATAGATCGGTGATGTGAATGTTTATTCATGAATGAGTATATGGTTGTTATGGTTCATAGTGTGTGAACCTAATGTCGTTGTGATTCCATAAAGAATTGTATTTTGATGCGACCTTGTATGGTCAAATCAAGTGATGCCTTTATAGAGAATGGCAATTAAGTTGTGAATCGAAACCTAAAGTAAATTTACGTTAAATTTCAGGTCGCGAAGTAGAATGGCAAACAACGATAACGTCGTAGCTTTTGCTATTCGCCTAATGGCAGAGAAATTTACTCACGAAGAGCTGAGTGTCCCGATCCTGCTTGGGACATGTTTGAAAGACTAGCTAAGATTAAACCATCGTACTTTAAGGGGCAAGCCGACCCTACATTCTAAGAGAGCTGGATTAGGGAGTTTGAAATAATTTTTGGGGCTATAAATTGTCCTGAAGCTATGAAAGTAGGTCAAGCTGTGTTATATCTGAAAGATGAGGCTGAATTATGGTGAAAAGAGAATGGAACTAGAGTTAATGCTGTTGAGGGTTTAATTGGGATTCCTTTATTGCTGCTTTAAAATGAAATTTTACCTTGCTTTTATGAGAAAACAAAAGGGTCAGGAGTTCATAAACCTTAGGATGGGGAGTATGACCATTTCTGGGTATTATAGCAAGTTTATAGCATTGTCTAGATTTGCACCTGAAATAGTAGCTACTGAAGAGCTAAAGGCTCAAAGATTTAAGCAAGGTTTGACTGAAGAAATCCAACTAGGGTTAGGTGGTGAGACATTTGCATCCTTAGATGTTGTGTATGGAAAAGCCGCCCATATTTATGGTCTTCAGTCGAGGCGTGACAAGAAGAATGCTGTAGTTGGTGAGAAAAGAAAGGATTTCAATGCTGGAGGAAATCAGGGGAACTTTAAGAAGAATAGAAATGGGAATGGCAATTTCCAAGGAAGGAATGGTCAAGGCTTGAATGATAGGGCCAGTCTAAGAGGAGTTACAACTGTAAGAAGTGTAACAAGAACCACCCTGGTAGAGACTGTAAGGGAGATCTAGTAACCTGTCATTACTGCCAAAAGAAGGAGCATGGAGAATTTGAGTGCTTCTCCAAGCAAAGGAAAGAGCAGAATGGTAATGGGAGTGGTAATCAGGGAAGGTATGGGTTCAACCAACTAGGAAGCCAAAGTTCGAAGCCTATGGGGTCGCAAAACAACCAAGGAAGCTATAGTAAGCCTGCTAGTGAGAGCAACAACAACAACCAGAGTAAAGCTCAGGGTAAGCTGTTTGTGATGAGTCGCAATGAAGCTGAGAGATCTGCCGTCTTAGTTTTTGGTACTTTTTCTATTAACTCCTTTCTCGTTAAAGCATTATTTTGATTCTTGGGCCACCTATTCGTTTATTTCATCGTCCGTTATTAAAAGTTTGGGGTTGGTAGACTTTGAAGTAATTGACCTGCCTATTAGTATACCTACTGGAGAAGTCATAAGGTGTACCAAGTTGTATAGAGACTTGCCTCTGAAGATTGGAGACTGTGTATTTCCTTCTAATTTGATAGAGTTCAATCTGGGAGACCTAGACGTTATTCTTGGGATGAATTGGTTAGGTTTCTATAAGGCCAAAATAGACTGTGAAGCTCAGAAAGTAGTGTTGAGAAGCTTTTTGGGAAAGTTGACTTTGTATCGACGTTTTGGGAAGCCTAAGAACTTTGGGGTCATTTCTGCAATGCAAGTGAAAAAGTGGATGAAGAAGGGATGTGAGTTTTTTTTTCTGTAGCGTGCAAGATGTAAGTAAAGAGGTTGGATTGAAGACTGAGGACGTACTAATTGTAAATGAGTTTATGGATGTGTTTCCAAGCTAGATTTCTTGTATGCCGCCTGAAAGAGCCATTGGGTTCACCACAAACTTAGTTCCCAGTACTACACCTATTTCTAAGGCACCATGTAGAATGGCACCTCTGGAGATGAGCGAGTTAAAGATGCAGTTGTGAGAACTGCTGGATAAAGGTTATATTAGGCCTAGTGGGTCACCTTGGGGAGCTCCTGTGTTGTTTATGAAGAAGAAATATGGAAGTATGAGGTTGTGCATTGACTATAGGGAGTTGAACAATGTGACCATTAAGAACAAGTATCCTTTGCCTAGGATGGATGACCTGTTCGATCAGTTGAATGGAGCGAGTATGTTTTCAAAGAATGATTTGCGTTCGGGGTATCACCAGTTGAGGGTAGCTGATAAAGATATGCCTAAGACCACGTTTAGGACGTGTTATGGTCACTATGAGTTTACTGTGATGCCGTTTGGACAGACCAATGCTCCGGCTATATTTATGGATTTAATGAATAGGATATTCCATGAGTTCTTGTATAAGTTCATTGTGGTGTTCATTGATGATATTTTTATTTATTCAAAGAGTGAAGAAGAGCATGATGAGCATTTGAGGATAATATTGGAGACGCTTAGGAAGAACCAATTGTATGCCAAGTTCTCTAAGTGTGAATTTCGTCTGGAGAGAGTAGCATTTTTGGGTCATTATGTGTCTAAAGAAGGAGTTTATGTGGATCCTGCAAAGATTCAAGTTGTTAGTGAGTGGCCTACTCCGAAGAATGTGTCAGATATTAGGAGCTTTCTGGGATTAGGTAGCTATTATAGGAGATTTGTGAGAGATTTCTAGAAGATAGCAAGGCCAATGACCAATTTGATGAAGAAAGAGTCAAAATTTGAGTGGAGTGACAAGTGCGAGGAAGTTTTTTAGATTTTGAAGGAGCGTTTGACCTCTGCACCTTTTTTAACCCTGCCTGATGGAAATGAAGGATTCGAGGTGTATAATGACGCTTCGAAGAATGTTTTGGGATGTGTTGTACACTAGAATGGGAAGGTGATCGCGTCAGTTGAAGCCGTATGAGTTATCCTACCCATGATCTAGAGTTAGCTGCTATTGTGTTTGCCTTGAAAATTTGGAGACATTACCTATATGGGGCATCTTGCAAGATCTTTACCGACCATAAGAGTTTGGGGTACATTTTCACCCAGAATGATCTCAATATGAGGCAGAGGAGATGGTTAGAACTGATCAAAGATTATGACCTAGATATCCAGTATCATGAATGGAAGGCGAATGTAGTTGCCGATGCTTTGAGTAGGAAATCAAGCCATAGCATAAATGCGTTGGTAGTTTCCAAGGAATTGTGCTGAGATATGCAAAGGCTTAGCCTATAAATTTTTAATCCTGGGGAGATCGAGGTAAGATTGAGTGCTTTGTCATTGGGGTTGTCAGTTTTCGATGAGATCAAAGAGGATCAAGTTGGAGACGAGCACGTTGATAAGATTAAGGAGAAGATGAAGTAAGGTAAGGAAGTTAACTTTAAGATTCATGATGATGGAAGCTTGAGGTTCAAAGGAAGGTGGTGTGTACCACAAAGGTGTGAAGAGCTTAAGAGGAAGCTAATTGATGAGGGGCATAATAATCCATATTCTCTGCACCCTGGGGGTAACAAGTTGTATAAGGATCTTAAGGAGATTTATTAGTGGCCGAATATGAAGCGTGAAGTCGCTGAATTTGTGTCAAAGTGTCTGACATGTCAGAAGCTAAAAATAGGCCATTAGAGACCAATGGGGAAGGTTTAATCCTTAGAGGTTCTTGGATGGAAGTGGGATTTCATATCGATGGACTTTGTGACCGCTTTGCCGAAGACAAGGAATGGCAATGATACTATTTAGGTTATCGTGGATGGTCTGACGAAGTCTGCCGTGTTCGTTCCAATAAAAGAGACATGGAAGAAGAACCAACTTGCGAAGACTTACATTAAGCATGTAGTGAGACTGCATGGAGTCCCGACGGACATTATTTCAGACCGTGATTCGAGATTCCTCTTGAAATTTTGGCAAAAGGTCCACTTGAATCTTGGAACAACGTTAAAGATGAGCACTTGTTTTCATCCTGCGACCGATTGTCAGACTGAAAGGACCAATCAGACAATGGAAGATATGTTAAGAGCGTGCGCAATTGATTTCCAAGGTAGTTGGGAAGATCACTTGGACTTGATTGAGTTTTCATATAACAATAGTTACCATGCAAGTATTAAGATGGCTCCTTTTGAGGCGTTGTATGGGAGAAAGTGTAGAAGTCGCATTTGCTGGAATGATTTTAGTGAGAATATAGTATTGACGATGGAATTTATTGAGGTGACTGTTAAGAATGTCAAGTTGATTCAGGCTAGAATTCAAGCTGCTTAGGATAGGTAGAAGAGTTATGCTGATTTGAAGCGAAGAGAAGATGAATTCGCAGTTGGTGATAAATTGTTTTTGAAAGTATCGCCGACTAAAGGAGTGATGAGATTTGGCAAAAAGGGAAAATTAAGTGCTAAATATGTTGGCCCATATGAGATTTTGCAAAGAATTGGGAAGGTAGCTTATAAGTTGGTTTTGCTAATGGAATTTGAGAAAATGTATGACGTGTTTCATATTTCTCAACTCAAGAGATATATCCCTGATGAGAATCATGTCTTGGAGCCTAAAAGAATTCAAATTGATAGTAGCCTCATGTACGAGGAAAGGCCTGTGAAAATATTGGATAAAAAGGTACATAGTACACGCAATAAGGATGTGAATATTGTAAAAGTGTTTTGGTTTATCCATGAGTTTGAAGAGGCAACGTGGGATGTCGAAGAAGAAATGAAGAAAAAGTATCATGAGTTATTCATTGAGGTGAGTTACGAGGGCGTAACTCGTTTTCTTTAAGGGGGTAGAATGCGATAGAATTTCGCTCTTTTTGCCTTATTTTATGGTATTTTTATGCATTTTTATGCTTATTTTGGCGATTTGCACATGTTGGTGCAAAATAAATTGGTTCTCCGCATGAAAAAATGTGTTCATGAGTAACACAAGTGGTTTAAAGTTGGTAAAAGTGTGTACACGTTGTGACAAAAGTATTTCCAAATGAAAGTTTAAGTCAAAAATTTTGAAATTGTAAGTGTTTTCGTGCCAAGTTTCGGGATGAAAATTCTTTTAAGAGGGGTAGACTGTAATCCCCCATAATTTTATAAATACATTTTAATGTATAATTATATATAATTATTTCTCAAAAGGTTGACTATCTAAAAGTCAAAAGAATTATTTAATGATTTGAAGTAATCAAATATTTTATTTAGTCATACTTTGAAATTATTTAAATAGTTTAAACATCTTTAAGTTGTAGTAAAAGGATTTTAAAATGGGCTAGAGGAACCCAACTATGCCCAAGTGCCCAATCATTAAATGATTATTGGAATCCCAAACACAATTCCCTAAGCTCACAAGGGTTAACTATATAAACCCCACAAAACCAAAATTTTCCCCACACATTAAACACGCTCTCTTTTGTTTCTCTTTCTCCTCTCCCACGGCTCTCTCTTGATTTCTCTATCTTCCCTCGTCGCTCGCCGGCAACCACTGCAGGCCAGCTGCACCACCCCTACCGCCGGTGGTCCCTTCCTCTCAGCGTCCTTCTTCCTCCCTCTTTCTTTTTTGGTCATTTCTTCCTCCTCTATTTTTTAAAATTTTAAGTTTATGTTTTCAAGGATTGATTTGATGTTTTAAAGATTAAAGTTTATAGTTTGATGATTTAAATATAAATTTCAGATTATGTAATTTATATAGTGAAGAAATTAGATTTCAGATTTATTAATTATGTTTAAATTAGGGTTTGAGTATCAAATAATGGATTTTTAGGGTTTTATGAGATGGAAAATTATAGTACTACTCCCTCCGTCCCAGAAAGATCTGAACACTTGTTGGGAAACGTAGTTGTGGTGTGGTTATCAAATGTTATTTTATTTAAAAAGTAGATGTGATAGGAGTTGGTGGGGTATTTTTTTATTAGAGGAGAGAGAAAGTTGGGTAACTTTTTATTGATAAAAGGTATAGTGTGGGCCAAATATGTGTAAAAGAAATAATATATTAATGGTGGGACCATGCCAATAATGGAAGTGTTCAAACTAATTTGGGACAAACATAAAAGGAAAGTGTTCAGACTATTCTGGGACGGAGGTAGTATATTATAGTTTATGAAATTGAATACCCTTATGAGTAATGATTAAGCATGTTTTAAACGTTTTTAAACACATTATAAATTGCTGGAATTTTTTATTAGTATGTTTATGATGGATTTTTGAGGATTTTAATGACTAGTATAGTGGTACTATACTAGGAGACATTAATAGTGAAGTTTTAATGGCTAGAAAGGATTTGAAACACTTTTAAAGAGGGTTTAACATATTTTAATGTTGCTGGAATTTTTATTGAGTATTGATTAATGGTTGTATTGATAATTGGTAGGCGGAGATTTCTCCTTAGTCGATTCAGTTTCTAAGGTTGTTAAAGTGGCCGCGCATATTGTCTACACAAGGTACGTACATACCTATGTGTTAGTTGGATTAGTATCATGTCCTAAGGATGGGATGAATGTAGTATCATGTATAGGGAACTATTTATAGTTCACATATGATTTATATTCAAGTGGAATTACATGTTTTATGCCGTTATGTGAAGCATGTTGACTATGTTGGTATAGCTGATTGATGCAAACATATAGGATTGGGAAATTTATTTTATTAATTCACACGAGGGATTAATAATTATGTTGCTATTGGATCATGTTGTTGTTCCCTTTGCATTATTTTATTTACTTTAAGAGGATCGAGGGTCTTATTTGGTAGGTTGGTTATTCACCTATGAAAGGTTGGTTGCTTGTTGACTTGGATCAACAAATAAATAATGGTTATGGAATTATTAATTGGAATTATTCTTAGTTTGTTAAGTTTATGATCACCTTATTTAATCCTAATATAAAAAAGGAAGTTTATGTATCCTCCATGATTATTTTGTTTGTCTTACTTTTGTGAGCCATAACAAATAAATAATTTATTAATCACTTAAATTGGAAAGTGAATAGCACTAAGTTTTAGACTTGTGCATGTCTGAAGTGTTGGACTAGTATGAGTTGGAGTACAAGATGGTATCCCATGGCTTTTCTTGGGACCGGATTGATCACCGTGTCCTATTTTATTTAAAAGGTTACTCGATATAGTTGGTCAGGGTAGTACGGAGTCGCACCCGTACTTCGTTTTCTAAATTGAAGACTAGTTTGGTTTGGACAACTCTTTGCATTGCCTATTCAATCTAAATTATAATTAATTTAAGTTGTGGAGCCAAGTTCAGTAAAGTAGTCTGTTATGTTATTATATTATTATTTATCATTGTCTTACTGTTCATTAGTATCATGTTAGGTTTTATATTTATTTACTATGTAGTACTCAGTTTTGCTGATTACGTGCTTTTTGTGTGTATGTCGATCTTGGATGTGCCTTATTGATCCTGTGATGACCCAGTTGGTGAGCAGTCTCTCGGGATCAATAGTGCATTGTCCATTTCAGGTTTGAAGATGCATCATGGGTTCGGGAGCTTATGTTTAGATTTTATACTTTATAGTTGTTTAAATTTGGTTGACTTTAGTTTGGTTGACTTTGACTTTGGTTTGGTTGACTTTGACTTTGGTTTGGTTGACTGTTGACTTTGGTTTTTGGAGTTGACTTATGGTTGACTAATTTTATTATTTTCAAAGTTGTTTATTATTTTCCGCTGCAAAATTCTGAATAAGCCGATACGTTATCACACGTGCGATAATGCTTTGATAATTCTCTAAGTTTTATGTTAAAAAGGTATTTTGGAAATTAGAGAATTTTCGGGGTGTTACATTTAAAATCTGAAATCAGCTAAATTTAGGAACAAAAATATAATTTTCAAAATTCCCTTTAAAAATTAATTATCGGGAATAATTAATCTTAAAATATTTAAAATATAATTAATTATCAAGAATAAGTAATTGGGCCTTTCAAATTGGGCTTGGATTCAATAAATAGACTTTATATTTTCAAAATGCTTTTGGACTTAGCGTGTTCAATTGCTCTTCCTTTGGACCGGACCAATTAGAACGATGGTATGTTTCATCATTGGGTACTCAATGGGGAGACACGATTCTGTGTCTACACAAAGCAAGTGCGCGAGACACACAACTTCACTTATCCGATTCGTGTCGTTTTCGATTCCTTTGCCTATAAATAGTTTAGTTTCTTCGAACGTTTTTGCTACGCTTTAATATTATGATATTCCTATGACTTCATCACTTCCTTATACACTTACAACACACAATAAAAAACCTATCAAACATATAAAACACTCATTCATACATTCAAATTTCATATTTCAAAATTCAATATCACTTCTCTTGCCGACCGTTATACAAGACCTAACTTTTTTACTCGCGCATGATGTTGATTTACTTGTCACAACGTAGATCTTGTCACAATGTATATCTTCAAGGAATAACTTTTTATTAACTTTTTTACTAACAATTTACTTGTTGCAATGTAGATCTTTAGGGAATTAACGCTATAGTTGTACTAGCTTTTGGACAGGTGCGTGATACACGGGAATTTTTTTGTTTAATAAGACTTTATATTTCAACATTACTGAATACATAAAAATATTTCAAGATTGTGTCAAAAGTTGATAAGCTATAAGATAATAAATTGAATAATTAATCTGCATGTTATTTGCCGCCTGTATTTACCGTATATCATCCTTATTTATACAATTTTATTTTTTTCTTGTTTCTCCTTCCTCAACTTCTTTTTTCTATATTAATCACCACCACTTAGCCACCACTACCACCATCCCCGCCCGCACCCCAACCCCATCCCAGCCCCACCAGTAGTCCCCCCCACCCTCCAACCCCCTCATCTCCCCCTTCCTCCTTTCGCCCCTGCCCCCTTGCATCCCTCGCCCCCCCTCTCCTCTCCCTTCATCCTTGTCCACCCCCTCCGTCGCCGCCCACCCACTCTCCTAGCCCCAAGGCCCCGCTTCGCAGCCCCAAGCCCCTCACTTCCAAATTTCGGTTCTACCATGGTGTAACCGAAAAAATTGTATGTTCCACCATGGTGGAGACGAAAAATTGATCGTTTTTGCTAAAAAATTATGAAATTTTTATATTTTTGATGTAGAGAAAGTAAAAAAAAATTACAAAATATGTATAAAATTACGGGCGGTAAATAGTAAACCCCATAACCAATGATACATACCCTTAAAGTATCAAAGCGAATGATATACTAAAGACGTTATGTATTGACATAAAATTATTAACATACTACCTCCATTTTCTTTTAATTGTTACACTTTGACATTTTACACTATTCAAAAATTTCACTTTGCCCTTCTTTTGTGATTTATACGTGAATAAAAATATAGTCATGTGGGATCTTGTTAGATTCGTCTTAATATATATTTTATTAATATGTAGTTTTATAATATTTACAAGTACAAAACTGGAGATATTACTCCTCAAAGTTTTGCATTGGAATGCGTGAAAAGTGAAAGTGTAACAATTAAAACAAAATGGAGGGAGTATTTAATAATGTATTCTAATAAAACATAAGAGGAAGTACCTTATTCACTTGGGTAAGAGATAAAAAAAATTCACTCGTCGAATGAAAAAAAAATTATATATTATATAATGAAATAGAATAGCTTCTTTATTTATGTGTCAATTGACTGCAAATCCCTTATATTGGTTAAGTAACTTAGAAATTTGATGAATACATTATATATTGAGCAATTTTTAAATCCTTTTATCATGTTATAAAGGGTTGTTTCAAATTGTAATTATCAAGAAATTTAATAAAACTGTATAATCATGTTAATAAATTTTGCTTATTTATAACGAAATAAACTGTTATTATAGAAAATAGCTTCATGATTTTTTTTAATCTCTTGATCAAGTTTTTGTTTAACCATATAAGTTTGAGAAAGAAAACGTCAAACTGTTATCTATATATAGCATACCAATGAACAACAAACTTTCTTTAAGCATGAGTGGTCATGAATAGGAGATCCATGGTTGAATAATTATAAATTATTTAGATGAAGGGTGACTCCCTTTATTATTTAATGTTTTTCTGTTTTCTTTCTTAGGGTCTTGAATGCAAGCATTTAATCACTAGTTTTTTTTATGGTGGTGTTGCCGTGGCTAAGTTCTATTGTGCCATAGGGTGGTGCCGTCATGGCTAAGTTGTTGTGGGTTCGCAATCCGAAATTTATGAATGATTGATATTAGATAGGGTACAATCTATTTCTCCTTTTAACAATTCTTGTAGATGTTTATTTAAGAAGACAACATAAGTCGTTTATTTATATTAACCGCAGAGCTATATTTTTTTCAATTTCCTTCTAATAACAGCGTGATAGGCTTGAGCATCTAACTATAGGCATGATTGTATGCGTTAATTGAGGATTTTCCATATTAGATAAATGTATGCAATACACCATGACTATAATTTAGGCAATTCCCATATTCAACATCAACCAATCACTTATATTCAACTGATTTTCTTCCATCAATAGAAATGATTAATTGCAAATTGATATGTTAATTGAAGCAATTCTCATATTCAGCGCAAACCATTCATTCTTACGTGGCACATTTATTTGTGAAATTGGTTTCCTGATCGTCACGTGGCCTCTAAATTTTTAAATCTATCTAACATATACTTAATTCTTTTGGTTGTTTTTAGGGCTTGATGCTATCAAGTCTAAGCCTAAACTGTAAAGTTATAGATATAATTTAGATGGCAATATAATAATATTTTCCAAAATTAAATTATTATTTTTATATAAATTAGAATCATTATGTGAAAATATAAAATTAAAAAAAATTGTTTATAAGGTAACTACTAAAAGTATATAAGAAAGGTATAAGATATTCACAAAGATTTAGTATAGATATCTATGTAAATAAATAGATTAAAGTTTACATCAAATTATCCTCTTAGAATACAATATTATATAGTTTGACTCATCTAAATGAAAGAAAAGTCAAATTTTATTTTAGTCTAATAACAATTATGATAACAGTAATTTAATATGTATTTAGATATTTTTTATTCTAATAACAATTGATAACATTAAGCATACTCCAAACAAAATAATATAAAATAAAATGTTGCACATACATTTTTTCTCACTCCACATCCTTGACACTTTCATTCTCAGTTCGTCTTTTCAAAGAAATGTCTTCGAATTATTATACATAATTATATTAGATAATATAGGGAATAAAAGGAGTAATGGATAATGTAAATTATACTAACTTGCAAACTTATACTCCCTCCGTTTCATTTTAATTTACTCACTTCACTTTGGGGGAGAACCAATGAGAAAGTGTAAAAGTATGAGAGAGAAACTGAAAAGGTGGAGAGAAAAATTAAAAAGTAAGAGAGAGAAATTAAAAAGTGGGTTAAAATATTAAAAAGTAGATGACATGGGTGGAAAAAGAGGAGAAAGTAGATGTGACATGTTACCAAAAATAGAAAAAGTAACAGTGTGTAGATTAAAAATAAACGTACCAAAAAGGAAAGTGTGTAAATTAAAAAGAAACGGAGGGAGTATATCCTAAGGCTTTGACCAATAGTTTGTTAATCATAAGTCGTGTGGATGATAGTATAAACAATATTATGATTGAAATTCTTGTTATATGGTACGTCAACATTGAAAATATAGTTTTCATCTAAACAAAGGCTTTCTTCAAGCAAACTTTCCCCATCAGTATTCTAATAAAAACCATTCTAGCATTGTTAGTATATTTTTTGTAATTGCATCAAAGAATTTTACTATTGTAATTGCATTTCGAATACATTATTGTAAAATATTTTTGTAATTGCATCAAAGAAGTTATGATTGATATGTATTTGGCCAATTAATTTAAAATATATCAATGAAAAAAACATTTAAATAATTTTAGTTTGTTATAAAAATTATCAAACTATTGATGAAATGTTTTGATTTACTCTAATATTGCCTTTCATATTAGGTTGAAATTATTCTTATTTTGAGTTCCTTATTGCCAATATATTGCTCAATCTACACATATACAGTCTTGGCTGTTTTTAGTCATTGATTTTAGGTAATTTTACATTTCATTTTTGGTTCATTTTTTTTTTCCAAAAAATGTCAATATAAGATGAATATTAACTTTTTTCATATTACATAAATAAAAGAAAATCAATTTGTTGCTTTTGATATTCTTAATTCAATTGATTTCAAATCTATCTATAAAAGGTAATTAATATTTTTATTCTCTCTTCTTTCCTAATTCTGGTGTTATATTTCAAGAAAGTTAAAAAAAGAAGAAGTTTCAAGTATGAAAGAAGAAGGAAGTTTACGAATGATTAAAGAGATCTTAAATATTGTATCTTTTTTATATAAGTGAAGAGGTGAGGACTTGGTGTCCATCCTCTTTTACAATTCATCAATCTCTCTATCACTCCTTAAGTTGTTGGCTTGCACCAAGGTGAGCCCCCTAGGGACCCTGACCCCCTCTTCATCCTCATGGCGTGGAGATTCGTCCCCTATGATGAAAAATGCACCAACAAACTCAGTTTTTATAGTCTAACAAAACTAGACTTGCACCTTCGATGCTATTTGCGGTTGATTTGGTTCTTGATGAACCTTGTGGATCTTGCACTAGATTTCTCCGGCCAATCAAGACTCCAAGTGAATACCTTTGATGCAGCTTTGCAAATTTACCGGAATCTTGGAAGAAAGACACGTTCTTGGACGTTTCTTGGACCGTTTCCTCCTGCGAACAAAAACGAACTTGGTGATGGACGATGGTGGATGAATGGTTGTGTATGAACGTTTAATAATTGTGGATGGATGTTTACGCAAGCTCTGATACCAAGATGATGTATTCTAGGATATCAAATGCTTGTGCGGAATTCATGTGTTTGTAACAAAGAACAATCAATGGATTATGGTAGGATGCAATGAAGATGGTTCGAACTAGTGCTAGATAGAACTTAGTTTAGGTTTCCCAGAAAGAATTTAATCACCAAGGAATTAAACTAAGGGTTTGAATGTATAAAGAATTTAATCACCAACTTTCAGGAATTTTGATGAACACTCAATGTATTCGACTAAACAACGAAATCACTATTATTCAACTATGGAAATTCGAAATACAACCGATGCTATATAAACGAAAGCAAACTCCTATCATGCCTAGTACAGGTCCCTAAGTCTTAAACATAATCAAACTCTTTAACAAAGATAAATATAAAAGAGTCATAACATACTCCAAACTAGAAAGCAAGTAAAAGATATGAAGAGTCATAAATGAACTCAACTAGCATGCCCAATGCACGCCTAGCACAATGTATGTCTACGTTGCTGCTGCTCCTCCTCCAATGCATGTGACCATGCACACCAACACTTTAGAGCTAGCAAATCCAAGACATGACTCATAGAAACAACCCCACTCTAGTTGAGGAACCTTTGAAGCAGGCGCCAACAATTGAGCATCTTCTAATGGATCATCCTCCCCTTCTTTAGAAACAATTGTCATCAATTGAGCATCTTCTTCATCATGTAAGTATGGCGCCAAGTCTCCAACATTAAATGTAGCAGTCACACCATACTCTCCTGGCAACTCTAACTTGTAGGCATTGTCATTAACCTTCTCAATGATTTTGAAAGGCCCTTTCTGAGAGTGGCATTAGTTTGTTCTTGTGCATATTAGGAAACCTTTCCTTCCTCAAATGCAACCACACCAGATCACCTTCCTTGAGCACATGTTGCTTGCGGTTTTTATTGGCTAGAACTTAGTATCTCTCGTTCACCTTCTCTATTCTTGCACGCACTTGAGCATGAAGCTTCAACATAGTCTCGGCTTTTGCTTGAGCATCAACATGAACATTCTTTAGGAATAGGAATCAAATCCAATTGCAACCTTGGATTCACCCCATAAACAACCTCAAATGGAGAATGTTTAGTAGCATATGTAGGTGAACGATTATAAACAAATTCAACATGCGCCAATTTAACATCCCAATCTTTAGTACTCTTACTAACCAAACCCCTAAGCAAAGCACCAAGAGTTCGATTAGTTACCTCAGTTTGACCATCAGTTTGAGGGTGATGAGAAGTACTAAAGCACAATTTCGTTCCAAGTAGCTTCCACAAGGTCTTCCAGAAGTAGCTCATAAACTTGGTATCCCTCTCACTCACAATGGTTTTGGGAACACCATGAAGCCTCACTACCTCTTGAAATTACAAAGCAGCCACCTTAGACACATCATCAGTTTTGTGACAAGGAATGAAATGGGACATCTTTGAGAACCTATCCACAACAACCATGATAGAATACTTCCCTCTTTGTGTCCTAGGCAACCCAACTATGAAATCCATAGACACATCATCCCATGGGAACTCTGGAACTGACAAAGGAGTATACGCCCCATGATGGAATGTACTCTTGGCCTTTTGACAAATTGCGCACCTAGATAGCACCCCTTGCATATCACCTTGCATTTTCGGCCAAGGAAAGTGTTTTGTAACATAACTAGTGTTTTATTCATCCCAAAGTTCCCAACAATGCCTCATCCATGAGCTTTCCTCATAAGCAATTCCCTAATAGAGCAATTAGGAATGCACAAACGATTCCCCTTAAAAAGGAACCCATCTTGCAGCACATATGACCCTACATCACCCTTCAAACACCCCTCTATGATAGGTTGAAAATCCACATCCCCTTTGTAGTACTCCTTGATGAGATCAAAGCCAAGCAACCTCGAACTCAACACCCTAAGAAGTTTATATCTTCTCAACAAAGCATCAGCCACTATGTTATTCTTACCTTCTTTATACTTAAGAGAATTGGAATGATGGTAGGAATTCAACCCACTTAGCATGGCGTGGATTTAACTTTTGCTGCCCATGTATGTGCTTCAATGCCTCATGATCCGAGTGTATGCTAGGGACTTTGAAGCTTATCTCATGAAATGTGAGGTACATGAAGATGAACCTCAAACTTTGGTGAGCTTCCTTCGAGTTTAGACCCCAAGATAGCCAATATAGTGGAACTACACCGCTATTCTACCTTAGAAGAACTCATTCTTCTTGCCCACAAGGTAGGGAAGCAAAGCAAAGGCAAAAGTAAAGGTGAGACCTCACGTCCCTTTACCAAACCAGCCCCTTTCCAAAAGACTACCCCTTTTACTCCAAAGAATCCCCAAACTAATACTCCTAAACCCTCTTATACAACCCCTTCGAACCCTACTACAACTAAAGTGGGAAGAAGATGCTTTAGATGTCAAGGCTTAGGACACATAGCATCCGAATGTTCTAACAAGAAGGTAGTCACTTTAATGGAGTATAATGCTTATCAAGAAGGAGAATAGGAGGAAGATGAGGAGTATGATATGGAATGGCAAGGAGAGGCCAAGGAGGAAGAAACAATCGCTCCTGATGAAGGAGAATGCTTGGTGGTTCGAAGAGCTTTGAGTAGTACTGTTGATCACGAGGAATTGAGGCAAAGATAAGCAATCTTTCATACAAGGTGCACAATTGGTGGTAAAATTTGCACTTTGATTATTGATGGAGGGAGTTGTACGAATGTTGTTGCTCAAACAATGATTGACAAACTCAAGCTTCCAACATCCCCTCATCCACGCCCCTATGTCATACAATGGCTCAATCAAGGTAAAGGTATACAAGTTTCAAATCGTGTGCTTTTATCTTTTAGTATTGGAAGTTATAAGGAGGAACTATGGTGTGATGTGATACCTATGGATGCATGTCATGTACTCTTTGGTCGTCCATGGTTGTTTGATAGGAGAGTACTTCATGATGGTTATAAGAATACCTATTCTTTAACCAAAGATCACAAAAAGATAACCCTTACTCTAATCCCTTCCTATGAAAACACAAAGATCCATTCCACCAAAGAAAAGTATCATTCCCTCACTACCCTACTCTGATTACCATGAGTTATCTCATATGCGTGAGATGATGTTGAACACCACAAAAGAAGAAACCAAAGAAAACACTACCCTTTCCCACCCAATGCTTACACCCTTGCTCGAAACTTACAAAGATGTTTTCCCTCAAACAATCCCCCATGGCTTACCACCAAAACGTGACATTCAACATAAAATTAACTTTATTCCAGGAGCTATGTTGCCAAATAAGCCAGCTTATAGGTCTAACCCTAAAGAGACCGAAGAGATTAGAAAGTAAGTGGAGGACTTGTTATCTAAAGGCTTAATTAGGGAGTCCTTAAGTCCATGTGATGTCCCTACCTTGTTGGTGCCTAAGAAGAATGGAGAGTGGAGAATGTGTGTGGATAGTAGGGCTATAAACAAAATCACCATCAAATATAGATTTCCTATTCCTCGTTTGAATGATTTGTTGGATGATTTAAATGGCTCAAAATGGTTTTTTAAGATTGACTTGAGAAGTGGATATCACCAAATTCGTATTTGTGAGGGTGATGAATGGAAAACAGCATTTAAAACCAAAGAGGGCTTTTATGAGTGGCTTGTTATGTCCCTTGGTTTATCCAATGCACCAAGTACGTTCATGTGCGTAATGAATCAAACTATAAAACCCTTCATTGGTCGTTTTGTAGTTGTATATTTTGATGACATATTAGTGTATAGCAAGAATTCACAAGAACATGTTAAGCATTTGCAAAATGTGTTTGAAGTATTGAGAAAGGAACGGTTGTATGGCAATCTAGAAACTGTCATTTCTTCTCTAGTAGTATGATTTTCTTGGGATTCATTGTCTCAAGTGATGGCATCCAAGCTGATGAGAAAAAAGTGCAAGCCATCAAGGAGTGGCCTACTCCTACCTCCATGCAGCAAGTTCGAAGTTTTCATGGCCTTGCATCTTTCTATAGGAGATTTGTGCGCAACTTTAGTGCACTTATGACTCCTATCACTGAACTCACGAAGCTAAGGAAATTTGAGTGGAATGATCAAGCTCAAAAGGCCTTTGAGGAGGTAAAGAATCAACTCACTACTGCCCCTATATTAGCTTTGCCTAATTTCAATGAAGTTTTTGAAGTTGAATGTGATGCTTCCGGAGTTGGCATTGGTGTCGTGCTTTCACAAAATGGGCTCTATAGCCTACTTTAGTGAAAAGTTGAATGAAGCTAAGAGGAAGTACTCCAGTTAACAAGGAGTTCTATGCCTTGGTTAGAGCTTTGGATCATTGGCGCCACTATCTTATTGCTAAGGAGTTTATACTCCATTCTGATCATGAGGCGCTTAAGTTTATTCAAAGCCAACACAAGCTACAGCCACGCCATGCCAAGTGGGTGGAATTTCTTCAAACATTTCATTTCACAATCAAGCACAAGGCAGGCAAGATGAATAAAGGAGCTGACGCACTTTCAAGAAGGTATATGCTTTTAACTTCTTTAAATCCTAAGGTTGTTGGATTAGAGTTGTTAAAAGAATGTTACAAAGATGACAAGGATTTTGGTGTTATGTTCGAAAAATGCCACAATCATGCTGTTGGCGAGTTCTACATCTTGAAGGGATTTCTTTTTAAAGGAAATCAACTATGCATTCCAAGAACAAGTATTCGAGCATCCTTGATCAAAGAATTCCACGAAGGTGGTCTTGCTGGCCACTTTGGAATTGAGAAGACCATATCCTTGGTTAGTGAATACTTTCATTGGCCAAGACTAGCAAGGGATGTCAAATTCATAGTCAAGAGGTGTTCAGCTTGTCAAAAGGCTAAAGGTCATTTGCTGCCTCAAGGGTTGTATATGCCCCTTCCAATACCTCAAGCTCCATGGGAGGATGTGAGCCTCGATTTCATTGTTGGACAACCTAAAACTCGAAACCATAAAGACTCAATCATGGTGGTAGTTGATAGGCTTTCTAAAATGGCTCACTTTGTTGCTTGTCATACTACATATGATGCTGTGAGTGTGGCTAACTTGTATTTCAGGGACACATTTCGAATCCATGGCATTCCTAAGTCTATGGTGAGTGATAGAGATTCGAAGCTCCTTAGCCATTTTTGGCTAACTTTGTGGAAGAAAATGGGAACCACGCTGAATTTTAGTACTTCTAGCCATCCTCAAACCGACGGCCAAACAGGATTAACCAATCGGACTTTTGGCACTTTGCTTCGAGCCCTAACTACAAAGAAACCTAGCCAATCGGAGGAGTTGTTACCCCACGCTGAATTTGCCTACAATAGGGTACCTAGCAAGACTACTGGCCTTAGCCCTTTCTATGTTATCTGTGGCTTGAATCCTTGTACTCCCCTTCATCTAGCTCCCATTCCCACATCCAACACAAAATCAGCCATGAAGCCAATACAAGAGCCCTTAAAATCAAACAACTCCATGAGCATGTGCGTGAGAAGATTGAGAAGGCAAATGCCAAGGTGAAAGAGAGAATTGATAAGAAGAGGCGTGAAGTGCATTTCCAACCAGGTGACATGGTTGGGATTCATCTTAGGAAGGAACGTTTTCCTTCCAAGAGAAAGTCCAAATCGAGTCCAAGATCCGATGGTCCATTTCAAAGTGTTCGAAAAGGTGAATGACAATGCTTATAAGGTGGAACTTCCGGGTGATGATGGAGTTTCATCCACCTTTAATGTTGCTGATTTGAGTCCTTTCTATGATGATGAAGAGGTGTTGCCAAGTTTGAGCGCAAACTCTTCGAAAGAAGGGGAGGATGATGGAGGACCATCTACACCAACTCTAACCAAAGATCCGAAACTAATTCACATCGTGGCTCTAACTTTGCGTGAGGTATTAAATTCTTTAAGTCCTTCTATGTCCATTCTTGAGTCCTTGATAAGCTATGTTCATTAGTTTCCTTTTCCTTAGTTTCTTTAGTCTTATTTTCATTAATGTCGAGTTGTAAGAGTCCTAGTGTGTTTGGAGTCCTTATTTCCTTTGTTCTATTTTCTGTTGTTTGTTTTAGGACCAAGTGTTGTAGTTGAGTCTTGTAATGGTGAGGAAAGAAGTTGTTAGGCAAGTTCAACCACGTCTAAGCATCCAGCAAGCAAAGAGGATCAAGGGCCATGAAAATAGGAGCTACTTCCTAGTTTGTGGCGCCTTATTCAAACTGATGGCCAGCCTTGAAAGAGTGGTTGGTTTGTTCCTAATTTTAAGGCATGTGAGGCCTTTCCATTAGCTGTGCAAATCAGAGGAAGTGATAGCATATTCTCCACCCCAAGACATGCCTACATTCAAGGAGAAGTGCAGCTAGGAGTGGAGATAGTTGGAGCTGTGCCAACGGCTAGTTTAGCATGATCTTTTGCACGTTTTAGAACATGTGTTTAGTGGTAGTTATTTTAGTTTATTTTGCAATTTTAATTATGTAAAAAAATTAGAAAATGGCTTGTAAGACTTGTATAAATACCAATGAATGCAATGAAAAAAGACATCAAGTTTTATGACCAAAAATACATGTGTGTATTATCCTTTGTTTTTCTTTGGCGTTTCTTGGATTGGAAACTTATAAGAAATTCGTCCTTTGCTTAATTAACCTTGGCAAGTTAATTTGTGCTCTTAGGAAGTTCTAAGTTCATTGAGTGGTGTTTCTGTATCTCAGTGAAGTTAGGATAAACGCCCAAGTTAGGGGGAAGCTTCGGCTCTTCCTTAGCTTGTTTTATCTCATCTTTGTGTGCTCCTAATTGTATGTACGAGTATACATCATGGTGGGCAAGCAACACATTTTGAGGAGAGCCCTACATACTAAACCGGTGCCACTTGAGACACAAAGAGAGAGATTTTTTCTCACAAGGTGCTTAGTGAAGGATCGTTTGTGTGAATTCATCATTGACACTGGAAGCTGCACCAATGTTGTCTCCACAATGTTGATTGACAAGATGAAGTGGCCAAGTACACCACATACAAAGCCCTACAAGTTGCATTGGCTAAGTGATGGAAGCGACATTAAGGTAATAAAACAAGCCCTTATTTCGTTTTCTGTTGGTAAATTTCAAGATGAAGTCCTATGTGATGTTTATAGTATGGATGCGTGCCATATTTTGTTTGGGAGGCATTGCCAATTTGATAGATTTGTTATATATGATGGGAGATCTAATGTTTACATAGCAACAATTGGAAAAAAAAGAAAACGGCACTAAAACCTCTAACAACTAATTCAAATGCTACTTAAAACTTATTCCTAGATGAAAAGTAATTTGTCAAGGAATTTAATAAGGAGGAGAGGGCTTTTCTATTGCTCTCTAATGTTGTCAAAGAGGAGCGGGAACCTACGATTTTTCCTAAGGAGTTAGAGGATGTTTTAGAGGAGTTTAGGGATGTGTTTCTCGAAGACTTGCCACCTGGTTTGCCACATATTAGGAGGATTGAACATCAAATATACCTTGTTCTCGGGCCTTCTTTACCAAACAAGGTTGCTTCGGTGCAATCCACAAGAGACTAAGGAGATGCAACACCAAATAGAGGAGTTCATGGAGAGGGAGTATGTGAGGGAGAGTATGAGCCCTTCCGCTGTCCCAACACTTTTGGTTCCTAAGAAGGATGGAACTGGGCGTATGTGTATTGATTCAAGAGCTGTGAATAACATTACCATAAAATATAGATTTCCAATTCTAAGAAGGATGATATGCTTGATGAGTTACATGGTTTTGTTGTTTTTTTTCCAAAAAAATGACCTTCAAAGTGGGTATCATCAAATAAGAATGAGGGAGGGAGATGAGTGGAAAACGGCTTTTAAGACCAAGTTGGGGTTGTATGAATGGCTTGTGATGCCATTTGGTTTAACTAATGCACCGAGTACTTTTATGAGGCTAATGAATGAGATGTTGAAGGCCTTCATTGGTAAGTTTGTGGTGGTGTATCTAGATGATACTTTGGTGTATAGTAAGTGTGGAGGATCACTTGCAACACTTGAGGGTTGTGTTTGGCGTTTTAAGGGAAAAGAAGCTCTATGGCAAATTAGAGAAGTGCTTGTTCCTTGTGCCTAGTGTTACTTTTCTCGGTTATATTGACTCCAAGGAGGGGGTGTCTGTGGATCCTTCCAAGGTAGAAGCCATCAAAATTGGCCAACTCCAACTAATGTGACTGACGTGCGTGCTTTCCATGGGTTAGCATCTTTTTATAGGAGGTTTGTGTAGAACTTTGGTAGTGTTGTTGCTCCTATGACCGAGTGCATTAAAAAGGGGAAGTTTGAGTGGAATGAGGCTGCTCAAGGGGCCTTGGAGGCTGTGAAGAAATTTCTTAGTCTTGCCTGATTTTTCACAATCTTTTGAGGTTGAGTGTGATGCTAGTGGAGTGGGGATAGGTGTTGTACTGGTACAAAAGAAGCGTTCACAATCTTATTGGCATGGTCCCACCATTAATATATTATTTCTTTTACACATCTTTGGCCCACACTCTACCTTTTATCAATAAAAAGTTACCCAACTTCCTCTCTCCTCTAATAAAAAATACCCCACCAACTCCTATCACATCTACTTTTTAAATAAAATAACATTTGATAACCACACCACAACTTATCACCTTAAACTACGTGTCCCAACAAGTGTTCAGATCTTTCTGGGACGGAGAGAGTATTTAAGTGAGAAGTTGGGAGGGGCTAGATTGAATTACTCGACCTATGACAAGGAGTTTTATGCCATTGTGAGAGCATTGGACCATTGGAGTCATTATCTAAGACCTAGCCATTTTATTCTAGGCTTCGACATAATTCGAGCCTTGTTGCAAGTGGTGGAACTTGGCAAAGTGCTCTTGCACATAGTAGGTGGGTAGGAACTTTTGTTTCAAAAGCTTCTTCATTTTTGCCCATGAACGTACCTTCTCCTTGCCTTGGCGTTCCCTTTTGCTACACACACTAGCCCACCAAGTTGATGCATACTTTCTAAGTTTCAATGCAACCAACTTTACTCTCTTGTCCTCCGAAACTTGCATATAATCAAAGACTCTTTCCACGGATCTAAGCCACTCTACAAACTCATCAGTGTCGAGTTTGCCATCATAATCAGGTATGTCTACCTTGATGTCATTAGAAGGACGAAAATTATTCCTCCTTGAAAACAAAGTAACATCACTTGCTTCACCATCCGATTCATCGCCTTCTCTTTGCCTAGTGAGCCAAACTGAAAGTTGTCTCACTTAGTCTTGGAGTAACGCCATTCTAGCATTGCTCGCCCTTCTTTCTTATTCTAAGACTCTCATAGTCTCACGCCAATTTGGTGGGGGTTGTTCTTCATCTCCCATAGTTAAGATCAAGGGGTAGAAGTGTTCGTAGGTGGGTTTTGTGTTTGCGGTTTTTGGTGGTGGTTTGGGACGAGGATAGGATTGTGTTTTGGGGTTAATGGTGGATGAAATAGGTAGGATTTAATCTTTTCTATGATACCAAGATGATGTATACTCGTACATACAAGTAGGAGCACACAAAGATGAGATAAAATAAGCTAAGGAAGAGCCGAAGCTTCCCCCTAACTTGGGCGTTTATCCTAACTTCACTGAGATACAGAAACACCAGTCAATGAACTTAGAACTTCCTAAGATCACAAATTAACTTGCCAAGGTTAATTAAGCAAAGGACGAATTTCTTATAAGTTTCCAATCCAAGAAACGCCAAAGAAAAACAAAGGATAATACACACATGTATTTTTGGTCATAAAACTTAATGTCTTTCTCATTGCATTCATTGGTATTTATACAAGTCTTACAAGCCATTTTCTGATTTTTTTACATAATTGAAATTGCAAAATAAACTAAAATAACTACCACTAAACACATGCTCTAAAACGTGCAAAAGATCATGCTAAACTAGCCGTTGGCACAGCTCCAACTATCTCCACTCCTAGCTGCACTTCTCCTTGAATGTAGGCATGTCTTGGGGTGGAGAATATGCTTTCACTTCCTCTGATTTGCACGGCTAATGGAAAGGCCTCACACGCCTTAAAATTAGGAACAAACCAACCACTCTTTCAAGGCTGGCCATCAGTTTGAATAAGGCGCCACAAACTAGGAAGTAGTTCCTATTTTCATGGCCCTTGATCCTCTTTGCTTGCTGGATGCTTAGACGTGGTTGAACTTGCCTAACAACTTCTTTCTTCAGCATTACAAGACTCAACTACAACACTTGGTCCTAAAACAAACAACAGAAAATAGAACAAAGGAAATAAGGACTCCAAACACACTAGGACTCTTACAACTCGACATTAATGAAAATAAAACTAAAGAAACTAAGGAAAAGGAAACTAATGAACATAGCTTATCAAGGACTCAACAATGGTCATAGAAGGACTTGGAGAATTTAAGACCTCACGCAAAGTTAGAGCCACCATGTGAATTAGTTTCGGATCTTTGGTTCGAGATGGTGTAGATGGTCCTCCATCACACCATCATTGGCTCCTCCTCCGAGTCTGCCTCATAGTCATTAACAACATGCCCTTCACTCTCCTCCCCTTCTTCTATCTCCACCTCCTTCTTCGCATATTCCTCCTCAATCTCTTGGACATCCCTGAATGTCATCACCCTATTGCTTGGACAATCCTTAATGACATGTCCATAACCTTTACACTTGAAAAAAATTCTTTTATCCTCGCCAGCAAGAGGACCACTCGTTTTCTTCTCATCCTTTTTGATTTTGCCGAACTTAGGGGGGTGAATTTTGTGGTGGATCTACTTCCCTTCTCCTCAAAGGTTCTAGGGTAGGGTTCTGTGCTCACAGCCTTGTTTCCCTTGGCGTGTTTCTCAACCTTCATAGCTACCTTGCAAACCTCTTCGAAGGTCCAATAAGGTTGGATGTTAACCTTCTTGGCTATACTCCTCTCCAAACCAGTGATGAATCTAGCTATTTTGTGCTCGGTTCTCTCTTCTAAGTCACACATCATTGTTAACCTCTTAAACTCTGTGACATACTCCACATTTATGGAGTTTTACTTCAAAGATTGAAGCTTTAGATACATGTCTTGCACAAAATCACTCGACAAAAATCTCTTCCTCATACGCCCTTTGAGTGGTTCCTAAGACTCTAACTTTGGCTTCCCTACTCTCCTCCTTTTCCCCTTGAGATTCTCGTACCACATGCTAGCATAGCCAGTGAGTTTAAGGACAGCCACCTTGAATCTTTTTCGATCATCAAAGTCCTTATAATCAAAGTCTCGTTCCATCCTTTGCATCCACTCCAAAAACTTCTCGGGTTTCATGGCACCATCAAACTCCGGCAAGTCTAACCTCAACCCCCTATCATCATCCCTGCCTCCGTGGTTGCATGGCCTTGGATTCCTTGTTCCTTCCTCCTCCTTATCAGTACTACTATTCCTTCCACTCCTAACAGGACTAGGAGACCTCCCTCGATGCTCTGAGAGTTGCACCACTCTATCGAGCCTTTGCCGCAATTCATCAATCTCTCTATCCCTCCTTAAGTTGTTGGCTTGCTCCAACGTGAGCCCCCTAGTGACCTTAACCCCCTCTTCCTCCTCATGGCGTGGAGATTCATCCCCTATGAAGAAAAATGCACCAACAAACTCAGTTTTTATAGTCTAACAAAACTAGACTTGCACCTTCGATGCTATTTGCGGTTGATTTGGTTCTTGATGAACCTTGTGGATCTTGCACTAGATTTCTCCGGCCAATCAAGACCCCAAGTGAGTATCTTTGATGCAGCTTTGCAAATCTACCGGAATCTTGGAAGAAAGACACGTTCTTGGACGTTTCTTGGACCGTTTCCTCCTTCGAACAAAAACGAACTTGGTGATGGATGATGGTGGATGAATGGTTGTGTATGAACGTTTAATGATTGTGGATGAATATTTACACAAGCTTTGATACCAAGATGATGTATTTAATCTAGGAGATCAAATACTTGTGCAGAATTTGTGTGTTTGTAACAAAGAACAATCAATGGATTATGGTAGGATGCAATGAAGATGGTTCGAACTAGTGCTGGATAGAACTTAGTTTAGGTTTTCTATAAAGAATTTAATCACCAAGGAATTAAACTAAGGGTTTTAAAATATAGAGAATTTAATCACCAACTTTCAAGAATTTTGATGAACACTCAATGTATTCGACAAAACAAAAAAATCACTATTATTCAACAATGGAAATTCGAAATACAACTTATGTTATATAAACGAAAGCAAACTCCTATCATGCTTAGGACAAGTCCCTAAGTCTTAAACATAATCAAACTCTGAAACAAAGATAAATATAAAAGAGTCATAACATACTCCAAACTAGAAAGCAAGTAAAAGATATGAAGAGTCCTAAATGAACTCAGCTAGCATGCCCAATGCACGCCTAGCACAATGTATGTCTACATTGCTGCTGCTCCTTCTCCAATGCATGTGACCATGCACACCAACACTTTAGAGCTAGCAAATCCAAGACATGACTCATAGAAACAACCCCACTCTAGCTAGTTGAGGAACTTTTGAAGCAAGCGCCAACAATTGAGCATCTTCTAATGGATCAGATCCTTTCCTTCTTCATCTTCGTTGCATTGCTCGGCTCACCACAGCAACATCTTGTCATCATCAATAATGCCATCATCATCATCTATCATCAATGTTGATCATCATCATCCATATTGGCCGTCTGATTTTTTCGAAATTAATTTCTTTTGCTGCTAAATCTCCACTCTTCCTCTGTTTCACATTAGTAAACCATAGATTTAGCTTAAATAAATCGCAGCCGTTCACCATCATTATACGTTGTGTTTGTGGATGTTGCGCCACCCTCCACGGGTCGTTGTCGGTGCTTAGGTGAGTTGCCACTACTGTTCCTATCTCACTCATAATTTTTTAGTTTTTGTTTTAAGGTGAATTTATCCCAATGTAGATGGAATTATGCAAGCCATTCATGTTTAGTTATACTAGTTGAAAAGTTACCCATGACAAAATATTCAAAGAATCAAAAACATATATAATGTTGCCATACATATGAGATTTATAAATTTCCATCCGTGATATATGGTATTCATTGCCATATCACGAAATCAATCTCAAAGAATATTCACAAATTACCAGCCGTGATGTATGGAATCTATTTCCAATTTGGGAAAATTTACCCTTGCAAAGGAAGGAAAGGATCAATTAGCCCATACGTTTAATTTAATTACATGGGATATCGAAGGAATTTGCTCAATCCCACGTGGCGTAGCTCATTGCATTTCGGTCCTATATGGCACACTCCATTGAGCTCTAAGATTTTGTTATATATATATTTATTTATATAGATATTCTTCCTTAATCTCTAATCTTTCTTTTTCCTATATATTATTTATATTCATATGTATGTTGTATGATTTAATGCTTTCATCACCGACATGTTTATTTTTGCTAATCAAAGACCTAAATATATATTACAACGTTAAATTCAGATAATTTGAACAATTGGATTAGATTCCTAGAAAATTAATTGCATAATAACATGTCACCAAAAATTAGTCTTTTGTGTTGAATGAACCAACATAGATTAATTATTTTAGATTGCATTAAAATATCATGTGGTTGTTTAGTTGCATAACACTTGACATGAATCGTTATTATTAAGGGTCACTAGAGCAAGCTTCCAATTTGTCGTTAGAGCAATTTTTTTTTCCAAATTATTAAGGGTCACTTTTTTTTCCCAATTGGTGAATTGACCTATTTAATTGCATAACACTTGACACGAATCGTTAGTAGAGGCCATCAATGAGAGAATTTGATTCCTAATCATATTCGTAGCCTCACCCCTGAACTCACACTGCTATAAAATAACAACAAAGATAAAATTCAATTGAGGCTTAAGATAACATGTTATAGGTGTTATCCAAGTCAGTGTAATGTTTGATAAAGATAACACCTGTTAATAGTGTTATCTTTAATAAAGCAAACACAACACTTATTTGCGGTAACTGCTATTAATTTTTAGAACACCTATGAGAGATAATTGTTATCTTTGCTTGTTTCTCGATTGTTTTAATTCAAGCAGAGATAACACCTATTTTTAAGGTGTTATCTATAGAGTTCAAATATATATCATGTCCAGCAAATGTCAGTTATCTTTGCTTTCTTTTATTTATGAAAAAAATGCCATACTACCCGAGTTTGACATCCAAAATCAAAGCAGTTATCAAACCAAATATTTTCATATAATAAAATTTATATTGCAATAACAAATAAATTGTTCCCTAGCTAATTTTACAACAAATCAAATTTGAAAAAAACGAATAGATGAACGTAGTAGAACTATGCTTACATTTATCTTAGGTACGAAATTTATAACCAAACAGGCGAAATGAGATGCAAGATGCGCTTCATTCGTCTTTGATTTCTTGTCTGCCATTTGATTTATATTCATAACTGAACAAAAGAAAATTAAAATAAAGCATCAAAATCCAAAAACAAAAAGAAAATAGTTCACTTGACTAAGAATACGTTCAGTTCACCTTATTTTTACTTATTTCAGATCAGATCAGAAAAAATAAGTTCAAATTATATAAGATCATATCAGATAAGTTCAGATGAGATTAGATCAGATTAGACAAATTTAAATTAGATCAGATAAGTTCAGATCAGGCTTATTAAAAACTTATTATTATTGTTACTATTATTGTTGTTATTATTGTTATTGGTATCATGATTATCATGATGATTATTATTATTACTAATGTTGTTGTTGTTGTTGTTATTATTATTATTATTATTATTATTATTATTATTATTATTATTATTATTATTATTTTTATTATTATTATTATTATTATTATTATTATTATTATTATTATTATTATTATTATTATTATTATTATTATTATTATTGCTATAGTTATTATTATTACTTTATACGATTACTATTACTATTATTATTGTCGTCGTTGTACTTATTAATTATGAATATTGGTAATTATTATTAATGTCGTTTGTATCATTATAAATGTCATTGAAATCACTATTTCAAGCTATTTGTGTTCAAGAAGAAGAATAATCTTTTAGGATTTGTACATGTTCTTTTTTATATTTGTTCTAATTAACAATTTTGATATGCAATATTCTTTTTGATGTTGTACATGTAAAGAACATGACAATACTATATGATGTTTATTTTTTTTAACAATTTTAGCAGAATAATATAAAGTATATGTTACTAGTTTATATAAAACATAAGTAGCATGGGATAACCTAATAGTGTTGGCAACATCTTCAAATTTCCCGCTACAAGGGATTTTAACTTAGCTTTAAAAACACAATTTATATAGAATAGGACAACGATATTAGAAGAATATTAATAATTTTGGTCAAGATCATATGATAATATATATTTATAGGTTTATCTATAATAAAAAAAGAACAATTGATTTATACAACAAAGAACATGTTAAACCAAACATGTAATCAATATAAAAAGAACATATATCTTTTATTTTTAGAATGTGTTCTTTAACTAGATTTTCTATGCTCTTTCAATATATGTTCTTTTCATTACTACCTAAATTTTTATTATAAACGGACCTTAAACATGAAAAATAAATTTTTTTTCCCCTTAAAATACGTGTTCTTTTATTTTTAATTGTATGTTCATATATTGTGTGTTCTTTAAAAAAAAAAACTAATTATGCTATTATTATAATTATTGTTGTTGTTGTTGTTAAAAGTTGTGCAAAGTAATAAAATGATAGTAATAGTAATACTAGTAATGATATACAAAGTAATAATATGTTTTATCAAAGATAAGTTGAGATTACATAAGATAAGTTTAGATTAGATTAGATAAGTTTAAATCAGATCAGATCAGAAAAATTAAGTTCATATATATCAGATCAGAAAAAATAAGTTCAAATCAGATCAGTTCAGTAAAAATAAGGTGAACTAAACATAGTGTAAATCTAACACACTAGTGATTGTGACTTGACAGAACATTTGAAGATTATAAAATTTCCAAATGGAAGTCAAATAAATTATAAATTGATCATTGTTCAAATCACAAATAAAGTATCCGCAATTTAAGAGGAAGTACAGTTACTACATGAATTACTGAAAAACCAGGGATGTGAATTGACATAAAAATTCAGATCTATATAATATAAAAAACTACCTAACCAAATCTATAATCTTAGAAAAAAATTATATATATTTTTTTTTTTTTGAAAGAGAAATTTCATTAATTGAAGGTCAAACGGCATCTACAATAGGTATTAAAGAAAAATAAGATACAATCAAACAAGTTTAAATCAAAATCGTCTTCGAAGAAACTACAATGAACCAGATCGAGCCATACCGCACACCCGCCTTGTATTTGCTGAATCAAGCAGCTATTGATGAGGAAGTCTATCATTCTGACATTGTTTGGGAAGTGAATTCTTGATCGAGCTAAGTTGACCGCATTCGAGATTCCAATACCTTCATGTTGAGTCTCGAACTTCAACCAATGAGAACAATTTCTCATACCTAAAAACAAAGAAACCATACTCACAACTTCCATAGGGAAGAAGGAGATCTCCACAACAGAGACTAAAATTCCCATAACAGGGTTTGAAAAAATCTCATAAAGAGAGACTAATTTATTCAACAAAACAAGAAATAAATGAACTAAAAACTGAAAATAAAAGGGGAAAAGGGGCTCACCATGGATGAAATCATCCATGGCAGCCCCTAAATGATGAAGAAAGGGTAGAAGAGGCTAGGGTTTGAGAGAGAAAAAAAGAGAGGGGGGGGACGGGGGAACTTAGGAACCTAGAAAAAAAATTATATACAACCAAAAGATTTCATTAAATATAAACGTTAAAACCTCAAATTAAATAAGGAGGGAATTTGAGTAGGAAAAACTTGGCAACTGGCGATGACTATTTGAGATTGCACTGGTGTCTTGTAAATTGTCATCTAGTCTAGAGGGCGATAGGTTTCTAACTTTCCATCATTCGCGGTGGTTGGGATGGTATGAGAGAAGGATTGCATGCGGTGAATTTTGCGATCTATGAAGGTTTGATCAGAAAAATAGGAAAGTGAAGGACGACAATATTATAATTTGGATTGTGTATCAAAAGCCCATCAAATCCGGTTAAAACCGGGCTTATAGATCCGGTTTTGGTCCGGATCAGGTGGGCCCGCAGCAGCCAGGAGTGATAAATTGATCCGGTCTTGGACCGAATCATTTTATCACTAACTGCCCCGGTTTTGTAAGAAAATCGGATCAGTTAACTTGATCAATTGCTCCGGTCGTCTTGCAAAACCGAAGCAATTAAGCACCCAAATTTTTTTTTTTTATTTTGCATTTTTTTGTTCTTAATTGATTCAAAAACAATTGTGGAGGGAAAAAAGTATCAATACTCATTTTATTGAGGCAAAAATCTCATTTTATTACGGCATAAATAATTACATATACATAAAAATTGTTACATCTCTCCATGAACAAACCTCCACCTATATCACCTTCCATTTTGTGGGCTTCTTCTTCTCCAGCTTGCTGAAGATCTCGCCTGCATATATATAGTTAAGAAGAAGGCACAACACATTTTGCATCATGTTCAAGAAAAATATATGAGTACTTCAAGCTGCATCTCCTTTGAAGTCTTCCTCAAATATAATCCATTTGTGATGTGTCTTTAATCTCACTCAGAATTGTCACTTCCTAAAATTAGTTATGCTCTTCAATCCTTCAGTATCCACTGAAAACGAGAGGGCACCAGTGATTATATAAAATAGAAGATGAAAAGTTGCAGTACCAAGCTCAACCAAAATTAAATCAAAAATATTATTATTATTTATTATTTATTATTTATTATTTATTATTTATTATTTATTATTTATTATTTATTATTTATTATTTATTTATTATTTAATATTTATTATTTATTATTTATTATTTATTATTATTATTTATTTATTATTATTTATTTATTATTATTATTATTATTATTAATTATTATTATTATTTAATATTATTTATTATTTATTATTTATTATTTATTATAATTATAATTATTATTATTTATTATTGGTTATTTATTATTTATTATTGATTATTTATTATTTATTATTTATTATTAATTTATTATTTAATATTTATTATTCATTATTATTATTTATTATTAATTATTTACTATATATTATTTATTATATATTATTTATTATTTATTATTTATTATTTATTATTTATTTATTATTTATTATTTATTATTATATTATTATTATTTATTATTATTTATTTATTATTGTTATTATTTATTATTTATTATTATTATATTATTATTATTTATTATTTAATATTATTTATTATTATTATTATTTATTATTTATTAGTTATTATTATTTATTAGTTATTATTATTATTTATTATTATTTTTTATTATTTTTTATTATTTTTTATTATTAATTATTATTATTATTTATTGTTTATTATTATTATTATTTATTATTTATTAATATTATTATTATTTATTTATTATTATTATTTAGCAAAAATAAGTTCAGTTCAGCAAAAATAAGTAAAAATAAGTTCAGCTCAGCAAAAATTAATAAAAATAAGTTCAGTTCAGCAAAAATAAGTTCAGTTCAATTCAGCCAAAATAAGTTCAAAAGAACATGGCCTAAGGTTCAAATCTTGGTGGGATCATATATTCAATATTGTTGTAGGTGGGGGGGGAAGGGGGTTGGAGCTTGTTGGGTCTCTAGGTGAGTGACCCTATATATGCGAGGACGACCCATAGGAAATGCATCTTACCATGGGGTTCCTGAAATGGGCCCAAAAAAATTAAAAATAAAAGAACGCACATTTTAGGTTAAAAAAAAAATATTGTTCATGGTAAAGAGAACATATTGTTCATGTTCAAGGTCTGTTAATAATAAGAATTTAAGTAGTAATGAAAAGAACATATAATGATATTAAATAAAGAACATGTACTGAAAGAGCATACGAAATCTATTTAAAGAATACATTCTAAAAAAAAGATAGATGTTATTTTTATATTGAAGACATGTTTGGATTTGACTAAAACATGTTCTTTGTATATCAATAAATTGTTCTTTTTTAATATAAATAAACCTATAAATATATATAATCATATGATCTTGAACAAAATGGTTAAATATTCTTCTTATGTTGTTGTCTTGTTCTATATAAACTTTGTTTTTAAAAATAAGTTGAAATCCTTTGTAGGGAAAATTTTGAACGTGATGACAACATCATTAGGTTATCCATGCTACTCATGTTTTATATAAACTAGTAACATATAATTATATTATTCTACAAAATTGTTTTAAAAAATAAACATCATATACTATTATTATTCATATTATTATTACTTTGTATTTCATTACTAGTTGTAGACACATAATCGTGTCTCCCCATTTAGTACCCTATGATGACCAATACCCTGCTCCAATTGGTCCAGATCAAGGAAAGAATAAAGAACGAGTCTAAAATAAACATTCCCTAAAACGTTTTTTTTAAGGGAAGAAAATATATCATTAATAATAAGCCAAATGGCACATACAATGATAATTAAAATCTGAAAATTACAGATTTAGCAAATTGCAATAATTTTCACAATGGAACCAATTAATTTTAAGCATACTCGAGCACAGCTCCAACTCCACCGCTTCAAGCTTGACACGAGCAGTGTACTTCGATGTCTTTGCATCTTTCCAAGTAGAGACCTCTACAATCTTATTCTGTGATATAATTGTTCCCAGTGACGAATTGCTGAAAAAACCTAAACCCTTATGGATCCAGACCATCTTCCAAATTATTGACGCCATGAAAATAAGAAAACTCTTACAAAGATGAGAAACAACCACCAAAAAAGGGGGACAAAAACTCTCATAGATGGAGAGAACTGAACAGATTAAAGCAATAAAGAAGATAAAAACACTTAAAAAAACAATAAAATTTAAGGAAAATGGTCGAAAATAGTCTAATTCTCGAAGAAATTAGACTTTTTCAGGCCAAGGAGGCCAAGAAAATTAAAAACCCTAGAAAGAGAATTGGAGAGGGAGAAAGGAGAGGAAACGGCTTATGATCGTTCACCAATAATTTTCCTAAAGTGTTTTTAAATAACCTTTTAAAGACCCATCTTTGAAAACCTTTTAAAAATAGTTTTATGAAAGCCCAATTTTATGAAACCCCTTTTCTAGCCCAATTTAATTAATAGAATTAATTAATTACATTGATTAGTTTTATTAATAAAAATAATCTTTTTCCAAAGTGTTTTTAAATATCTTTTATCTAACTATTTTCTAGAATATTTTTCAATAAAAATAATATTTTCCCAAAGTGTTTTTAAATATCTTTTATCTAACTCTTTTCTAAAATATTTTATGATAAAAAACTTTTAGAAACCTATTAACTTTCGAAAACCTATTGCATTTCAACTAGCTAAACCTACCTTCATTATATAATACTCCTCACAACAAACAAAAAGGGACGACGCAACACGGCACATCTTATACTCACAAAAAAAAAAATCCTTCGACTAACAAAAACACTCGGCACACAAAACTCGAGACAAATCTCCTACACCTACCAATTTAATCTCGCCACATCATCATCTAAGGATAATCAAATCTCGCACCACCCTTCATCATCCCTGATCTTCATCACCGGCTCACCGCCACTCATCCTACAAATTCCCCGTAAACCTATTCATCACCAAGAAAAGTCAACACATAGCATCATCTTACACCATTTCATCATCATCCTATGCCTATCTCCTACATCACCTACTTCCTAATATCACCGCACTAATCTACATCATACTACATACTACAATTATAAAATCTTGATTCATAAAATTGTTTTGGTTGGATGCAAGACGCAAACAACAAATCTTTTTCCTTTTTTAAAGACTCGTATGATAATTCAATTTTCCAAGATCCGTACAAATCAACGACCCCGGACTGTGGTATAATTTATGAGAGTCACTAATTTAATCATCTTTATTTTATTTCTCTATTTACTTTTACTATTTTCTTGAAGTTACTAACAGTTTATTCGTGATGTAGATTGTTAACAAATTCATGCGACTATAAGTATTGTATATTATGCTAACTCCCTGCAATATTTTCTTTTCCTATTTTTTATTTATTTTCATACATCACTATATGCCTGCTTGATTGTTCTATGCATATTATATGATTTTCCCTGCATTATTGCTTTTACCACCCACATGTTATTTATTGCTAATCAAGACCTAAAGAACTGTTCTAACATTAATCAGATTAATTTGGACAACTTGTTAGGTTCCCTGTAATATTGATTGCCTAATTACATGTCACTAAAAATTAGTCTTTTATGTGTTTCTTAAACCAATTTAGACAAAATATTTTTAGGGTGCTTAAAACATTATTTGTTTATTCTTTGGCATAAAATCTGCAATGAATTGATATTTAGTAGAGGCCAACTTTGGGCGAATGTGGTTCATTATGACTATATTCGTACCCTCACCCTCGAACTCAATCTCTGGTTCACTTTGACCATATATGGAGGCATGACGGGGAAATCTACATTGGATAATTTGTCCCTATGGTTTTTCCATATCCTATTAGGTTTATGATTCTTCCTAAAAAGAATTGTTGGCGACTTCTTTCAATACAAAACAATTTTCAATAAAACTTAACAGTGGGGTAGTCAAATCTAATACGCGCTCACACCGCGTAGGTGAAATAAAAACACGCCTACAATTTGCCGACTCCGCTGGGGAGGATTTTTTTTAAAAAAATTAATTTTTTAAATGAGTGGGTGAAACTTGAAAAATGCAATTCATTCTTATTTTTATGCCTTTGAATAATATACAGTTTTGCATATGCATGGCTACTGTTCAGCCACCATAAGGACAATCTATCTTGCCTCATTAGCACATGTTCTATGTGTGAGGTCACCCCGGGAGGTTTGCGCTTTGTCCTTCCAAAAAGCTTCCTGAGCGATAGTGTTGGATCTTAGTTACAAGCAAACCTACCCAACCTGTTCTCTTGTTTCCTGACTTGAGACTGGAGTCCATCTTACACGTGGCCATCTCTTTAAGCAGGGGTACGAAGCGTGGGATCAATCTCTTAGTCATTGACCCTTTCAGCCTAATCCAAAACTGACCAATAGTTGAATGTAAAACTGGACTTTAGGCCTTAGGGTGAGAACTTTTGCATCCATGTTACCTGACATTTGCCTGTGATTGCAATTTTTGCCTGCTAATATACTTTACTCTCGAAATTATTGCAAATCGAGTCTAAAACACATCGTCGTTTTTGCCCGAACCTTCGTCAATTTATCAATACGCGTGCCGCAGAGCATTGCGCCAAACGCATTAAGTTGCGCCTGGCGCAATGCACCTGCGCCAGACGCATAGGCTGTGCGCCACGCGCACCAGTTGCGTGGCATGCAGCCTATTCGTCCCATGCTTATTGGTCTTTTGACCTATGTTCAAGTCTAAGATAACACGTTTGCATCAGTATAATATTCAAAAAAGAAAAAATCAGTTTTTTCATGCAAGGTCAAGTCTGTCCTAAAAAAACGTGCATCAAGAAAAAATAGTCATTATAGAGTTAGAGTTGTCATGCATGTCTACCTCTTCCCATTTCCTCCCTGCTGTTCAACTTATCTTCCCCGTCAATCTTACCTTTCCATATTCATCAATTTCAAAAACTTACATTTTTTTAAAACTCAATCCTGCACCTCTTCTATTCTACTCTTTTTCAAAAGCATTTACTAAACATCATAATACCAAGACATTTAAAAAAAAAAAATTCAAATCAATCCATCATCTTTTCCTAACAAAAGATAAAACAAGGGGTTTCTTTTAAAAATGAATTTTGAAAATTCTAAGCCCATTCCAAACACCTTCAATCCAATCCAATCCAATCCAATCCACCTAATTCACTTGCATTCATCCTAGGCCCATATGCATTAGAGTCCATTTTGCATTCATATAGGGTCCATCTAATTCGAGTCCATGCATTCATATTAGGGTCGCTAGCATTAGAGTCCATCATAGGCCCATATAAGTCTAGCTCTTGTCAAAATCTAGGCCCATTTGCATCTTTATGTGAACCCTCGTCTACGTCAATCCCAGTCCAAGTCTAATCCAACTCTATTCCAATCCAATGTCAGGCCCATGTGCATTTTCGAGTCTAACTTCAAACCAATATAGGACTAAGTCCAGAATTAGGTCCACATAAGGCCCAACTCATTTCCCAAGTCAATCCAATCCAATTCCAAACCCATGTAAGACGAAGTCCAAACCATTAAGCCTAGCGAAGCTAGCATCCCTGTAAGACCATAACGGCACCCCTTTGACTTAGCTAAGCTAGTCATCCATGTGAGACCATAACAGCACCCCTTTGACTTAGCTAAGCTAGTCATCCATGTGAGACCATAACGGCACCCCTTTTGACCTAGCTATGCTAGTCATCCCTGTAAGACCATAATGACACCCCTTTGACCTAGCTAAGCTAGTCATCCCTGTAAGACCATAACGGCACCCCTTTGACCTAGCGAAGCTAGTCACCCTTAAGTCCATAACGGCACCCATTGACTTAGTGAAGCTAGTCACCCCTAAGACCCTAAAGGCACCCTTCGACTTTAGTGAAGCTACTCCTATCTTACATCTATAGCAATCCCAAATCATCAAGTCTGGCGAAGCCAATCACCTATAAGTCCATAAAGGCAGTCCATAAAGTCTAGTGAAACTAGCATAACAGCCCAATCATTCAGTCCAGTCTGCTTGCATAGTCCAGTCCAGTCCAGTCCACAATATGCATATAGTTAGGCCCATGTTGCCATCAAAACCATAATCATACCCATTTCCCATTCCTATTTAAACTTTCATCTTTATTTCTCATCTCTCATTTCCATTTCCATTTCTCCATCCCTCGTTTCCATTTCTCATTTCGACAGCATCATTTCTTAAAATTTATGAGGTCCACTCGATTCTGTTCATGACCAGTCGAGAAATTACAACTTAGGAATGACTAAAGGAGAAACAAAATGTGAGCCTACTCTAAATGCTCCACCCCCATTTCATTTAGAGTCATGAAGATTACTTTTGACCACCTTCACAATAGAGGCGCGATCACTTCCATAGGGTCTACCGCCTTCACGTTAGAGGCGCGATCACTTTCATAGGGTCTACTCTGAACCCTGCACCTAAAAGATAATTCAAATGGTGCAACCTAAACTTCTACAGTGAATTCCAACAAAACAATGAACATTTGACATCTAGTGTCAAATACCATTACTGCGCTGCGAAACAAGGTCGATGACAACAAAGTACTAATACTTGCTACAATGAGAATCAGCATCACCAACAACCCCTGAGGCAGTGCATCGACAATTCAACAGGCTTAGTCTTTTGTTTCTGGTTTCCTAGGATGAGTCAGAGAGTCCTCACCCTGAGCCATTTCTGTCCTTTCCCATCGAGTCTATGTCGCTTTAAGACTTCATCTATTATAGCCTTTCCATTTTCATTTAATTTATTTTTCATTTTCATTGGCCTTCCATTATTTTATTTATGCTTTTAATTCGATGATGAAACTCAAATCACCTAATGAACTTGACTAATAAAAAAAATCTGACAAAAAAAAAAAAAGAGAAGAATAAAAAAGAGGACATACTGTGGATCAGGAGTTATTCCCCTCTCCCTTCCATTAACTTTCATAAGCCGTCCACATACAATAAAAAATCCTTTAATCCATCATCTCCATTAGCCAAATAGCCTCTCAATACAAAGCTTCACATATACCTTCAAAACCCTCCAGTACCTTAAACCAAACTTGTGTGCAAGCCTCACTACATTACAAAAAGTATCAATGCCAGGCAAAAACAAAAATCGAAAAGTGAAAAAGATCAAAGTGCGAAGGGAAAAAGCAAAAAGAAAAGATTAAAAAAGAAAGACCAAAAGGCAAGGAAATAAATAGTCAAGCTAGGAGGCTTGCACACAAGTTCTACTCCTCATTCAAATCCTTCAATCCATCAAACCTTTAAAACCCATGTAATCCAAATCCATAATCCTTACATTAGCCTTTAACCTTTCAACCTTCCATATTCAACCTTAACTTCTTTTTTCAAGGTATGTCCAAGCCCGCTAGGTTGAAAACCCAAAACAACGGCCTAGGCAAAAGATAGGGCACAAAAAAAAATTGATAAAAAAAAAAAAAGAAATCAGATCCAGAACTACGAATGGTCTGATTCCGCAAGGATACGTAGGATCCCTCAACTCGAGGTCCGACCGCTTCAATAAAATAAAATTAGTCATGGTTTAATGATCAGACTTTCTAGAATTTAGGAGCATAATCTCTTTCTTGATCCCGACATAGACTCGAGTCTGAACCCAGCCTCGTTAAAGCCTTTTCCCATCTACATTCATTTGAGTCACAAATTTGAACCTTTTTATTTTTCAATCCAAGCTCTCCTTGTCCCTGAAGGACTCTCCGACAATTCCATGGTTTCTGGCGATATTTGACTTTGCCTATATCAACTTCCCAAAGAAGAATCCCCTGTACAATCCCCACTGAAAACTTGCAACGTTCAAGACAGATCAAATCAAGTACATGACAAATTCAAGACAAGCTCGCCCAAAGTGGGGGCTTTCTACATGTGGTGGTTCCTCCAATTCAAATCAAACTCCCGAAGAGTTGTAATCAGCGGACCTCGTTTACGAACCCCGATCATTTACTAAAAATGATTTTCGAAAATCATTCTATGCATTTCTAATCAGTCTATCATTCTATAATTCTATCATTCCATACATCTTCTAGCCTTACAAAATCCTGACCTTGCATTGCATTTCATACATCCTAGCCTTGCAAAATCCTGACCTTGCATTGCATTTCATACATTTTAGTCTTGCATAACCCTGACCTTGCATGACGTATCAACCCGCTTTGCATAACCTTAATCCTTGCATAGTGTCTCATGCATCCTAAGAGACTCTAAGTTTGCATTATTGCATCACTATGTGCTTATGTGAGTTGTTTGCACCTATTTGCTAACATCTTTCCCTGAAGGTAATCAGATTGCTTGTAGTTATTGTCCTGCATACTAACTTTGTTTTCCAGAGACCGGCGTATATAGATCAGTTCTAAACTGCAGAGCATTTAGAATTGTTCTCCGTCCCGACACCGTATACATTGACTTTCGGTTTTCTGAACCTCAATCAAAGTGAGGGCTTCTGTAGACACATAATCGTGTCCCCCATATAGTACCCTATGATGACCAATACCCTGCTCCAATTGGTCCGGATCAAGGAAAGAATAAAGAACGAGTCTAAAATAAACATTTCCTAAAACGTTTTTAAATAACCTTTTAAAGGCCCATCTTTGAAAACCTTTTAAAAATAGTTTTATGAAAGCCCAATTTTATGAAACCCCTTTTCTAGCCCAATTTAAATAATAGAATTAATTAATTACATTGATTAGTTTTATTAATAAAAATAATCTTTTTCCAAAGTCTTTTTAAATATCTTTTATCTAACTATTTTCTAAAATCTTTTTCAATATTAATAATCTTTTCCCAAAGTGTTTTTAAATATCTTTTATCTAACTCTTTTCTAAAATCTTTTATGATAAAAATCTTTTAGAGGCCTATTAACTTTCGAAACCTATTGCATCTCAAGTACCTAAACCTACCTTCATTATATAATACTCCTCACAACAAACAAAAAGGGACGACGCAACACGGCACATCTTCTACTCACACAAAAAAATCCTTCGACTAACAAAAACACTCGGCACACAAAACTCGAGACAAATCTCCTACACCTACCAACTTAATCTCACCACATCATCATCTAAGGATAATCAAATCTCGCAGCACCCTTCATCATCCCTGATCTTCATCACCGGCTCACCGCCACTCATCCTACAAATTCCCCGTAAACCTATTCATCACCAAGAAAAGTCAACACTTAGCATCATCTTACACCATCTCATCATCATCCTATGCCTATCTCCTACATCACCTACTTCCTAATATCACCGCACTAATCTACGTCATACTACATACTACAATTATAAAATCTTGATTCATAAAATTGTTTTGGTTGGACGCAAGACGCAAACAACAAATCTTTTTCCATTTTTAAAGACTCGTACGATAATTTAATTTTCCAAGATCCGTACAAATCAACAACCCCGGACGGTGGAATAATTTCTGAGGGTCACTAATTTAATCATCTTTATTTTATTTCTTTCTTTATTTTTATTATTTTCTTGAAGTTACTAACAGTTTATTCGTGATGTAGATTGTTAACAAATTCAGGCGACTGTAAGTATTGTATATTATACTAACTCCCTGCAATATTTTCTTTTCTTATTTATTTATTTATTTATTTATTTATTTTCATACATTATTATATGCCTGCCTGATTGTTCTATGCATATTATATGATTGTCCCTACATTATTGATTTTACCACCCACATGTTATTTATTGCTAATCAAGACCCAAAGAACTGTTCTAACATTAATCAGATTAATTTGGACAACTTGTTAGTTTCCCTGTAATATTGATTGCCTAATAACATGTCACTAAAAAATAGTCTTTTATGTGTTTCTTGAACCAATTTAGACTAAATATTTTTAGGGTGCTTAAAACATTATTTGTTTATTCTTTGGCATAAAATCTGCAATGAATCGATATTTAGTATAGGCCAACTTTGGGCGAATGTGGTTCATTATGACTATATTCGTACCCTCACCCTCGAACTCAATCTCTGGTTCACTTTGACCATATATGGAGTCATGACGGGGAAATCTACATTGGATAATTTGTCCCTATGGTTTTCCCATTTCCAATTAGGTTTATGATTCTTCCTAAAAAGAATTTTTGGCGACTTCTTTCAATACAAAACAATCTTCAATAAAACCTTAATAGTGGGGTAGTCAAATCTAATATGCGCTCACACCGCGTAGGCGAAATAAAAACACGCCTACACTAGTATTAGTATTACTATTATTTTATTACTATGCACAACGTTTAATAATAATAATAACAATAATAATAATAATAATAATAATAATAATAATAATAATAATAATAATAAAAATAACAATAATAATAATAATAATAATAATAATAATAATAATAATAATAATAATAATAATAATAATAATAATAATAATAATAATAATAATAATAATAATAATAATAATAATAATAGCATAATTATTTTTTTTTGAAAAAGAACACATAGTATATGAACATACAATTAAAAAAAAAAGAACACATATTTTGGTTTAAAGTTTATGGTAAAAAGAACATATTGTTCATGTCTAAGGTCAGTTTATAATAAGAATTTAGGTAGTAATGAAAGAATATATAATTAAAAAAAAAAACATATATTGAAAGAGCATACAAAATATATTTAGAGAACACATTCTAAAAATAAAAGATAGATGTCCCGTAAAAAAATAAATTTAAAAGATAGATGTTATTTTTATATTGATGACATGTTTGGATTTAACTAACAACATTTTTTTGTTATATCAATCAATCGTTCTTTTTTCGTTATAAATAAACCTATAAATATATATAATCATATGATTTTGAACAAAATTGTTAAAAATTCTTCTTATATCGTTGTCATGTCCTATATAAACTTTATTTTTAAAGATAAGTTGAAATCCGGTGTAGGGGGAAATTTGAAGGTGATGCCAACACCATTAGGTTATCTCTTGCTACTTATGTTTTATATAAAATAGTAACATATACTTTATATTATTCTGCCAAAATTCTTAAAAACAAATAAACATCATATGCTATTATCATGTTCTTTACATGTACAACCTCAAAAAGAACATCGCATATCAAAATTGTTAATTAGAACAAATATAAAAAAGAACTCATACAAATACCAAAATAACATTCTTCTTCTTGAACACAAATAGCTTGAAACAATGATATCAATGACATTTATAATAATAGCAACGACATTAATAATAATTACCAATATTAATAATTAATAAGTACAACAACAATAATAATAATCCTTTTGAACAAATTTACTAGTGGATAGTAGCAGTATTAATAGTAATAGTAATCGTATAAAGTAATACTAATAATAATAATAATAATAATAATAGTAATCATCATCATCATCATGATACCAATAACAATAATAACAACAATAATAATAACAATAATAATAAGTTTTTAAATATAAGCATGATCTGAACTTATTTGATCTGATCTGATCTGAAATAAGCAAAAATAAGGTGAACTAAACATAGCCTTAGACGGAACAAAATAACCATTATATTGAAAAGTTTATTTGTCTGGGGGAGGTGGACACACGAGCTTGGCTAAAGGACTCAAACAGGGGTAAAGAAGTCATTTCAAGGACACTAATAGAAAGACGGAAATAAAATAGCAGATGATTTACACACGCGCGACTTGGGCACTTTTTTCTCTCTTTTCAACCTTTTCTTCCTCTCTATTTCTTCTTCTCTGAATTCCCCAAGTAAGGCAACTTTTTTCTCTCTCTTCAACCTTTTCTTCCTCTCTAATCAATATGTTCTTTTTCTCTGAATTCCCCAAGTGAGGCAATTTTCTCTCTTCAACATCATCTCAATAAGTTATTTGGAGTTTCAAATCCTTCGTACCCGACTAATTTTGCATCTTCCTCTTCTTAGATTTGCAACTTATGCCCTGCATATTGCCTAATCTTTTATAGTCTCTTCGAATTTCAATTTATTTACACTTTATGTCCTTTATTTAGTCTGTCAAATCTCAAGTGTAGTTACCAATCTTGCTAGTATAATTAATTACATTAATTTTATTTACAATTATCCAGATTTCTAATTTATGTTTTTTTTATATTTAGGGGTGTATGTTATCTGAAATTGGTGATTTGTTGAAATGGGTAGCTAATGTTTTGGAGGAATTATTGAGATTAGAGCCCCTGGAACTCAGATCAAGAAGATATGGTGCACAGAAATAGAGCGGTTTTTATGTGTGAGTTAGCTACCTTTGAGGTTAAGGCAACGAGGCCGAGGTTGGATTTTGTAGAGATAATTTGTATGTAAATTTGTCTGTCCTTAGGAAGCTGATTACGATGTTGCTTAGTATGCTGAAGGACTGGTCGTTCTAGTCTTCAAGTGTAAATGTGTAATTAACTCAAAGCTATGCTCAGAATAGAATTAAGCATTTAGCTCAGAATAGAATTAGGCATTTAGCTATTTAAAAATGTTGCATTGTTCTATAAATTCATGTTTGGGTGATACCTTAGCTTCCTTTTTTCAGAATTTAGTGAACTATGTAAATTACTAAACATTGTTGATGATAGTTTTTAAAATCTAGTGAATTATGTAATTTACTAAACATTATTAATGATAGTTTATTAAAAAATTAAATATATTGGTACAAAAGAGAGGCTAGACTAGTACCAAGAAGATGATGGATTGTTACCAATTAGATAATGAATTGGTGCCAATAAAAGTCTAAATTAAATATATATTAAAATGGATAAGTTGATGGTAAAAAAATTGATTACTACTTATTATTCTTACGATCTAGCAAGAAACTCTCAAGTCCAAGATTGAATATTTAATTAAGTTTAACATATCTTATTGTAGATCATCATTGTAATTTGGTACCTTAGTACCCCTGTTAGGTCTAGTTTGGTACCAATAAAAGTCAAGACGGTATCAACAACAGAATAAGTTGGTACCAATAAAAGTGTAGATTATGTTGGCACCAATAAAAGAATTAAATCGTTCTAACAGGAGAATATTAGTACTAGTGGAAGAGTAATTTGGTACTAAATGAAGAGTATAATGGTACCAGTGGAAGAACTTATACCAATGAAAGAGTAATTTGATACCCGTGTATTATGGAGTACAGACTAATACAATTTTTTCTCTTTTGAAGTCTCATTTCCTCATAAGTATAGATTTGTTCATATTGCCATTTTCACCTTGTCCCTAATATAATCGTTTTTTTATATTCTTAATTTGCTTCAATCCAAGTTTGATAATTCTAAGGATATTCTCAAACTATTTATTCTGATAAGAATGTTATAATAGTCTGGTACTTGAATTATATTAATTTAGTACCAATTTCATTTTGTTTGGTACTTGATTCTTCATACTTTGGTACAGTGTGATTTTTGATTTGGTACCAGTCTCATCACATTTTTATACCAGTATACTATGAGATTTGTATTAATATTGAACTAGTTTGAGAATAATATCTATATGTATTGATGTAGGAATAGGGCGAAGAAAAAAGGAAATTCCTTTGGGGAAGACAATACATACAATATTTAGAGTAAATAGTTAAATGATGTGCAATCTATCATGTTGTCTATGTTGAACTAAGTTTGTAAGATCTCATTATCTTCTTGTACACTTAACATAGAATAAATAGTTGTCAATTTATTTTGTCTATTTCTATGAAATAGTCATTGAACTTAAACAACACAGTTAAGAAAAGTACATCAGTATTTTTTTTAAACTTAATCTCGTACCAACATAAGATTAATGTATTACACCATAAGTTAGGAATTTTTCTAATATTTTTTGGTACTAATATAAGATTACTTTGGTACTAATATAAGACCACCTTGGTACGAATTTAAGAAAACTTTGGTACCAATTTAAGACTGCTTTGGTACTAGTATAAAATCACATTGGTACCAATACAAGATATGTAAATTATCGACATTGGCCAGTGTCAAGGGTACCAATCTGTTAAGTGGACTATACAAATGTATGATGTGCACGATACCAAATCTTTGTGCACATGATTTCACTAATCGAATCCAATATATTCACACTCTGTAGGGGATCAAATCATATGTTTGAATTGTTCTATCCTAAAGGTGGTACTAAAGGAGAGGAACTTGATGTGTTGGGTGCATAATAAAATAAAATATGCGAGTTTCATGGGTACTAAGATTAAATTATGTGTCGAGTGTTACAATAATATTTTCTCATATATTCTATGTAGAATCAAATCACGTATTTGAATGGTTACATCTTAAAGGTGGCATTAAGATTGGCCATTATCAAGAGTACCAGTCTGTTCATGGAGCATACTAAAGTCAAGTGTGTAGGGTACCAAAGTCAAATGTGTAGTGTGTCAATGGAGTCTAATACTTTCTCACATAATCTATATAGGATGAATTCATTTATTTAAAGGGATCCATCCTGTAGGTGACAATAAGAAAAGGAAATTGATGTGCTGGACTCAAAACCTGAAATTGGATTGACCAATACTAGCTATACCAGTCTATTCAATGGAGGGTACCAAATGTGTAGGGTACCAAGGTTTAGTCTAAATATGTAGGGTGTCAATGGAGTCTAATACTTTCTCACATAATCTATATAGGATGAATTCATTTATTCGAAAGGCTCCATTCTGTAGGTGGCAATAAGTAAATGAAATTGATGTGTTCGACTTAAATCCTGAAATATAAATGGCTAATATATATCAAGAGTACCAGTCTGTTCTATGGAGGGTACTAAAGTTAGATGTTTAGGGTAATAAGGTCTTGTCCTATAGGTAAGAAGACACTTCATACTCTATTGAGGATCAAATAGTCTCCAATTTCTTTCGATGATATCCTATAGTTGTTCATACAATGGTTCCAACCCAATGATATACCCCAATTAATTGACATGATGTTCAATTGGCCTCTTCCTTGTACATTATTGCTCCAAACACTTGCAACCCATGTAAGACGGGGGAAGGTACCAATGCATGAAACATGATGTAACAAGTTAAAACTTGGTTCTCTCACATGAGCTTTAATATCTTCCAATGATATATCCTATTGTTGTTCATACATGGTTCCAACTCAATGATATACCCCAATTAATTGACATGGTGTTCAATTGTTCTCTTCCTTCTACATTATTAGCCCAAATACTTGTAACTCATGTAAGAAGGGGAAGGTACCAATATATGAAGCATGAAGTACCAAGGTAACACTTGGTCCTCCCAATTGGGCTTCAATCTCTCCCAATGATATCTTATTGTTGTTCATTCATGGTTCCAACCTAATGATATACTCTAAATCAGGGACATGATGTTCAATTGGCCTCTTCCTTGTATATTATTGACCCAAACACTTGTAACCCATGTAAGAAGGGGAGGGTACCAATGTATGAAGCATAATGTACTAAGGTAACACTTGTCCTCCCAAATGATATCTAATATCTCCCAATGATATCCTAGTGTACTTCATATATGGTTCCAACCAAATTATATACACCAAATTAAATCATTGCCATGATGTTCAATTAACATCATCCTTCTACATTATTGACTCAAAAACTTGCGATCCATGTAAGAAGGGGAGAGTACCAATGTATGAAGCATGTACCAAGGTAACACTTAATACAAAGAAATGGGAACTTGATGTGTTGTACTCAAATCGTGAAATATGATTAACTAATATCAAGAATACCAATCTGTTCTATGAAGGGCACGAAAGTTAGATGTATAACTACCAAGGCCTTGTGTGGATTTCATATATGGAGTAATACTTTTTCATCACATAATCTATTAAAGATGAAATCATATGTTGTAAAGGTTCCATCCCTTAGATGGTACTAAGAAAGGGGAATTTGATCTACTAGACTCAAATCTTGAAATAAGGTTGACCAATATTAAGGGTACCAATATGTTCCATGAAGGGTACCAAAGTCAGTTGTGTAGGGTACCAATGCCTTGTGTGAATTTTGTTGATAGGGTCGTCTAGTACTTTATCTCGTACTCTATTGAGGAACAATCGTATGTTTGAAAGATTTTATCCCTTAGATGGTATTGAGAAAGGAGAAGTTGATGTTTTGGACTCAAATACAGATATTGGATAGGTCGTTGTCAAGAATACCAATTTGTTCAGTGGATGATACCAAAGTATGATGTGTAAGGTACCATGTCCTTGTATGAACTTCACTAATAAACCGAATATTTTCTCGCAAATTGTAGGGGTGGATTTTTTAATTCCCTTAATGCCTACACGCGGTGTGAGCGCGTTTATTTGACTACCCCATTGTTAAGGTTTTATTAAAAAATATGTTTTGAAAGAAGTCGCCAACAATTCTTTAGAGGAAGAATCATAAATCTAATTGGATATTGAAACGGAAGGGACATCTTAGGGACTTATCCAATGTAGATTTCCCCGTCATGACTCCACAGATGGTCAGGAACCAAAAATTGAGTTCGAGGGTGAGGGTACAATATAGTCAGGAATCATATTGCCCATTGCTGACCTCTACTAAATACCGATTCACAGCAGATTTTATGCAAAAGAATAATCACATAACATTTTAAAGCACCCTAAAAATAATTATTCTAGATTCGTTCAGGAAACACACAAAAGACTAATTATTTAGTGACAAGTTAGTATGCAATCATTTTACAAGGTTCCTAGCAGGTTGTCCATATTATCTGAATTAATTAGAACAGTTCTTTAGGTCTTATTTAGCATAATAACATGGGGGTGATAAAAAGGCATGCAGGACAATCATAATATTATGAATATTATATACAGAAAATAGAAGAAAAGAGGTTAGAATTTACAAAGAGAAGCGATTATTAATTAGGAATCTACATCATGACAATAAAACGTTAGTAACTTCAATAAAATAAATATAATTGTTCAAGGGCCCTCAGGATTATACCAATGCGGTTTAGATCGAAGATCGTAGTGACCTTCACGCGAAGCAATCTTGGAACTAGGAATATAATAGGATCAGGAACAATAATTGATTTGGAAAATTAAAAGTGTTTGAGTGTTTTCTATTCGAAGTATATTTCGAAGTATTCGAGAGTATTTGTGTGCGTAAAAATAATAATTCAAAACTGTCTTTGATTCGGGAAATCAGCCCGTATTTATAGGCAAATTAAAACTTGCGCTCCACGCAAGCCATGCGCCAGGCGCAATCCTATGTGGCAGGCGCGACGACACGCGTCACGTGCAGATTGGCCTGCCTGACGTGGTCCGTCCAGTTAAAACGTTGCACATGGAAACACGTTTTCAAGAAGATAAAATTTTGTCTTGCGTCTCATACAGTACTTGCGCCAGGCGCAGGACCCTGTGTGAGTCACAAGTCCACGTGTCAGGCGCTCATTGGCGCGCCTGACGCGATCTGACCAATGAGCTGGACGCACGCTGAGCGCAGCCGCCGCGTCCGACGCATATTCCAGAATATTCGTTTTTTATTTTATGCGTGCTTTCAAGATGCCATTTTTATCCCTAAAAATCCGGAGATCGAATTTTCCGGGATAAAAATCTAATTATGGGTAAAAGATAATAATAAAAGCTTTTAAGAAAATATTTATTAAAACAAAAATATTAAGAAAATATTTATTAAAACAATAAATATTAAGTTGGGCATTTAAAATGGACTTAAAAACATTTCGCGGGTTGAACTTACAATTATTCATCATGAATGATTAATTGGGCTTTTATAATATTATTTCAAAACACATATTGCCTGGTTATTCGGACTGCTCCTCCATTGGGCCATGCCAACTAAGACCACGGTATATTTCAGCATTGGACCCTTAAATGGGGAGACACGATTATGTGTCTATATAAGCCCCCACTTTGACTGAGGTTTGTAAAACCGAAAGTCAAAGTACACATGTGTATGTATACATGTGTATGTATGTGTGACTCGATGATTGATGCTAGGATCCTACGGCTAAGGACGAAGGACGCAATGCTTGACACAATGTTTGGACGATGTAGATATGTAATGCAAATGCATAGATGTGACACTAATGTAGAGATATGACACTAATGCAGATGATATGATATGATGCTTTGATCGTTTCATTAGAAGCTCAAATTTTCGTTTTGAAAACTGTTTTTGGAAGAGGTAAAATGGGAAGCCCCCAAGGATGATCCACGTAGGTTATGTTTTATTCGAGATGCGTTGTAGTTGTTACGGGTCTATGTGAGCCCATAAAACAGTTAAGATATCGTATGGCCATGGAGCCCACAATATTTTTTATGGACTCGTAATGAAGTCCTTATCAAGGTTCACATGGAGCCTATGGAGGCCGATCCGTTGGATTTGAAATACATTGTAGAACGAGCTTTTGTAGAGCTTGAGTTGTATATGCTTCGAGTTTCGTATGTCATGGGCCCAAGTGAGCCCATACAATCGGTTCAATCTTGTATCAGTGTGGGTTTTGAAATCCAAGATTTCATGTATGGACTAGTAATGAAGTCCTTATATCAATAGGCTTGGACTTGGAGCCCATGACTTTCTGGGGGGACCAGTGATGAAGCCCCCAATAAGATGGAGTTGATGAAGTACTAAGCTTGATTGCTTGATTTTGAAGATATCTCGTCACACCTAACGGAAGTTTCGACCAAAGATTCCATATAGGGTTCCTAAGGTGAAAAAGACAAGAAAGGCCAAAGAAAGGAACACTCAAAGATGAAGCGCGGTCATAGCGCTGAGTGTTGAAAGGTTATGCTAAGGTTGGCTTAGATCGAATATGCGGCTTAGAAAAAGGAAGTGATTAAAATAAGAAAAGGTAGAGTCATAATGAATGGACTTGTGCAATAAGGTGGGATAATGATGTAGGTTCAAATCCCAATCTTGTTTTAAAGGTAGGAATGAGCATTGGAAATTCAGGATTTGGGAGCTCGCACTTTTCTCACGGGCCTAGGCTAGCCTTCATAATGTGATTTGAATTAAAATGGTCGGGACTCGAAAGAGGTTGCCTACGTATCCATGATGGAATCAGGCCAGTCGTAGCTCTTAGCATTTTAATGGTGGCCGAGCATTTGGCTTTGGAGTCAGTTGCAATGAATTAAGCATTGAATTGTAAGAGGTCTTTAGTAAGGGTGGATAATGATGCTGGTTTGGTTCGGTGCGGTCGGACCTCAGAGCGAGGTTTCCTACGTATCTTTAGCAGAATCAGACCATTCGTAGTTCAGGCTCATGAACGAGAAGATGCCCTGACCTTTGCCTAAGTCCCCCTTGCGGGTTTTCGAATCAGCGGGCTTGGGTTTGTCTTTTGTGGCTTATTGGGACGCAATGTGCATGGTTGTTAAGAAGGTTTATCACAGAAGATTTGAAGTTGGAGGTTTAGAATCACAGGTTTAAGGTTTTGAAGGAAATACCTTTGATAAAGTTATTGATGGGCTTATTTGCAACACTTCTTCTTCTTTTTTCACTTTTTGTTTCTTTTTTTTTTTTGTGCTTTGATTTTTGTTTTATTGTTCTTTTTTTACTTGCCCTTTACATTGAATTGTTGTCAAGTGTACTTCTGGCGGGGCGCGGATGTGTCGTCGTGCACCGCGCCCGGCCAAAGATAAAATTTCTCCTACTCTCTTTTACAATAAACAAGTATAATGGAAGTAGGGGTCGTATCCACAGGGAAACAGGGACGAGTTTAGTACTTAGCGTGATTCGAAACCTAGATTAAGCTAAGGGCCGAGAAACCTAATTACAAAAGGGGGGTTTCAAGTAGATTATAACTAAACTACAACTAACTAGCATATAAACAAAATGAGAAATCAATATAGGAAGGATCTTGAATCCGATTAACATACACTTCAATTCATTATCGATCATTGAACATCCACTCTAATTATTTCCATTATTATCTATTGTTGAGAATTAATCTCGCGTTCTCCTTATTCTTAGTTGAATAGCACGATCAGCGTGACTATAAAACTCTAACTAAAGGATAACCTAGTCCGATCTGCGTCTAAATTCAATCCGATAGCAGCAATAAACACAGAGAACCAATAGACCTGCTAATGTCATACACGCGATAAACATTCAACAGTTTATTCAATTTCCCTAAGAAATAACCAAGATGATCAGCATCTAAATTACTCCCTAGTTTGCTACCAAATGATAAAAGAATAAAACAATCCGATTCTATTCTTAAATCTAGCATTAGATTAATCGCACAATCAAACTAGTAATATTCCTAGCATAATCATGCAAAAATCATAGAAAGCAAGCATAGAAATTAAACCATAATCAAAGGAAATAAATAGAGAAGAAAGATCTCACAATAATGCTTGAAGCTCCATATTAATCTCGTTCAAGAACGGTTCAAGCTACAATCGGCATAGCATAAGCCAATCCCATAATTGAAATCTACAAAAACTAAATTAGAAAATAAAAACTAAAAAGAGAAGACAACAAGAGAAAAGTGGAGTTTTGGAAACTCCCTCTCCTTGTGGCACGCCCCCCTAGGTCTAAAAACAAAGTTTAGTATTTATACTAAGGCTCAAAAGTCAGCCGACATTTAGACCGACCTAGGGGTCGCGAGGTGCGATACAGGTCGCACCGTGCGATAAGCTACTGCCTTCGCAACGAGCTGAAGAGCTGGGCCAAAACCACGCAGGTCGCACCGTGCGAGATTCCTCGCGAGGTGCGAGAAAGGCCGTCGCGAGGTGCGAGTAAGCTCGCGAGTCGCGAGCGCTGGGCGCTGGGCAGTGAGCTTGCTGTGCGAGCGCTGGGCTGTGCGAGCTGCTGGGCGCTTGGACGAGCGCTGGGCTTGCGTTGGCTTGCTGCGATGCTGCTGTGCTTGGTTGGTGATGACGCTGGCTCGCTGGGTTGACGTGAGCTGTGTAGGTGGTCGAAGTTACGCGCATGCTTGGTGCTTAGAGCTTCCGATGATTGCCCATTATGCTCCGATGCCAAATCTCCCAAGCTCTCCAAAGACAACTTCAATCAAACATCATTCAAATCCATTTCATCTTGAAAGCTCGGAATATATGACGTTAATACAAATTATCTCGCAAAGCTCCGAACTTCCGCTAAGGGCTAAATAAAACACGAATGTTAACAATTACAATCAAACCCTTAGCAAAGTGCACCTAAAATACCACAAGAACATCGTATAACTTGAGCGCATCAAATACCCCCACACTTGAACTTTACTCGACCTCGAGTAAACTCAAAATGAGGACCACCAAATGAATCATCACCCAAACTAACGACACCAACCTACACTCCCCATCAACTACATCATCATCATCACATCTTAACAACATCCGCTCAAAAACCTAAACGTAAGGGACGATGATTCCCCCACACTTAGATTCGAGCTCACCTGAAAAATAAAAAGATGCGACAACAATAATCACCAAACGACAACCAAAATGTGAGCTCAAATCCTGAAGGATCTCAAAGGAATTGAACTCACTCCAACGCCACAATCAAAATGACAACTCGCCTAAAACCTCAAAAGATAAACTACTACTAGAACAACTAACTTAAAATAGCAAGCCATGGAACAAAGACAAAAAGGGATAAATTCCATGCTTACTCCCAAAAACAAACAATTAACCAAAAGAATGTGAGAGCCAAAATAAATCTTCACAAAATCAAGGATGAAATAACCAACCCAACCCGAAAATGCTTTCCACCTTATGACACCATCTCCGGCAAATGAGTTTTCAAAGTGTATAATTCTCTCTTAATCTCTCATTTTGCCTAGGAGCCCTTTCGGGTTTTCATCCTAGCTTCTCACATTTTTTTTTTTTTCATCTCACCATCTTACCCGCTCAATATAAGCCACTTTTTTGCATAAGTTGCCCTTTCGGGTTTTCAACCTATCCGGGCCCCCATTTTTGCCTGAGTCGCCCACCCTTGTGGGTTTTCAACTCAGCGGGTTTCATTTCATCACTTTTTTTTTTTTTTTTTTATTATTTTTCATTTTTTTTTTTTTTTTTTTTTTTCATTTTCATTTTTTCATTTCCATTTTTTTTTCAAATTGAAAGTAATATACACAACATAGATACATGAGAATGAGAATACCCTCCCCCCTACTTAAACTACACATTGTCCTCAATGTGTCGACAATTAGAAGAAAAGTAAACTGAAAATGGGGGGAGAAAATCGAAAATCGGGTAAATCGAAGATCGAATGCTCAAAACTCATGACCAAACAATCCGTCAAACTCAAATTTCTTAACAACACCAACTCAAATCTCATAAATCAACTCACAACCCTCTCCCTCGAATCACCCAAACAAATGACAAGTTCAAAAGTTTTGAATTTGTGAGTTTTTCACCTAGCTTAAGAGATCGAAAAGATACATTAACAATCTCAATCCTCTAGTGTACCAACTCCTAGCTATTGAAGTCCTCCCAACGGATTTTCTTTTGTGGATTTTGGTTCCAAGTGGATGAAGATTGGTTGTGGATCTTTTTAGTGGGTGGGTGGTGGGTGAAAGAAAATTTGTTGTGGTGGTGGAAATTTGATGAAAAATAAAGAGAAAGAAAGAAAATAAAGGGGTCTCGGGTTGCCTCCCGAGAAGCGCTGTTGTTTAAAGTCGTGAGCTCGACTTAATACCTTAAGCTTAATCATTGGGTTGTGCTCCATGTGTGACAATGGTGGTTCCATGTCAATCTCCACTTCAAGTACCTGCAAAATTGATTGAGAAGAACTCTTGCAATGCATCATTAATACCTAGCTTACTACAACATGGTTGAGCATATAACATCAGATTATATCCCAAACCTAGCATTAAGGCAACAACAAACATCAACTAGTAGTACTCCTAGCTAATTCAAGTCATGACCATTAATATAAATGTTTAAAGCTAGACAATAACCAAGATATAAAGTATGAGTCAATCAACCATTCCCAAGAGAGTTTAAGCAACAAATTCCATGCTTCTTGTCCAACATACAAAAGTGAAATACATAGAGTTCAATGGAAGACGAAAACTAGGAACTAAAACAAAAAGGGAATTCTTTATATGAGTGGCCAACCAAAAACAAAGAGCACAAGCAATTCCATTCAAAAATCACTCTAAATAAAAACAAGTAACACCGTTTCCCCGGCAACGGCGCCAAAATTTGGCGGGGCGCGGATGTGTCGTCGTGCACCGCGCCCGGCCAAAGATAAAATTTCTCCTACTCTCTTTTACAATAAACAAGTATAATGGAAGTAGGGGTCGTATCCACAGGGAAACAGGGACGAGTTTAGTACTTAGCGTGATTCGAAACCTAGATTAAGCTAAGGGCCGAGAAACCTAATTACAAAAGGGGGGTTTCAAGTAGATTATAACTAAACTACAACTAACTAGCATATAAACAAAATGAGAAATCAATATAGGAAGGATCTTGAATCCGATTAACATACACTTCAATTCATTATCGATCATTGAACATCCACTCTAATTATTTCCATTATTATCTATTGTTGAGAATTAATCTCGCGTTCTCCTTATTCTTAGTTGAATAGCACGATCAGCGTGACTATAAAACTCTAACTAAAGGATAACCTAGTCCGATCTGCGTCTAAATTCAATCCGATAGCAGCAATAAACACAGAGAACCAATAGACCTGCTAATGTCATACACGCGATAAACATTCAACAGTTTATTCAATTTCCCTAAGAAATAACCAAGATGATCAGCATCTAAATTACTCCCTAGTTTGCTACCAAATGATAAAAGAATAAAACAATCCGATTCTATTCTTAAATCTAGCATTAGATTAATCGCACAATCAAACTAGTAATATTCCTAGCATAATCATGCAAAAATCATAGAAAGCAAGCATAGAAATTAAACCATAATCAAAGGAAATAAATAGAGAAGAAAGATCTCACAATAATGCTTGAAGCTCCATATTAATCTCGTTCAAGAACGGTTCAAGCTACAATCGGCATAGCATAAGCCAATCCCATAATTGAAATCTACAAAAACTAAATTAGAAAATAAAAACTAAAAAGAGAAGACAACAAGAGAAAAGTGGAGTTTTGGAAACTCCCTCTCCTTGTGGCTGCTGCCCCCCTAGGTCTAAAAACAAAGTTTAGTATTTATACTAAGGCTCAAAAGTCAGCCGACATTTAGACCGACCTAGGGGTCGCGAGGTGCGATACAGGTCGCACCGTGCGATAAGCTACTGCCTTCGCAACGAGCTGAAGAGCTGGGCCAAAACCACGCAGGTCGCACCGTGCGAGATTCCTCGCGAGGTGCGAGAAAGGCCGTCGCGAGGTGCGAGTAAGCTCGCGAGTCGCGAGCGCTGGGCGCTGGGCAGTGAGCTTGCTGTGCGAGCGCTGGGCTGTGCGAGCTGCTGGGCGCTTGGACGAGCGCTGGGCTTGCGTTGGCTTGCTGCGATGCTGCTGTGCTTGGTTGGTGATGACGCTGGCTCGCTGGGTTGACGTGAGCTGTGTAGGTGGTCGAAGTTACGCGCATGCTTGGTGCTTAGAGCTTCCGATGATTGCCCATTATGCTCCGATGCCAAATCTCCCAAGCTCTCCAAAGACAACTTCAATCAAACATCATTCAAATCCATTTCATCTTGAAAGCTCGGAATATATGACGTTAATACAAATTATCTCGCAAAGCTCCGAACTTCCGCTAAGGGCTAAATAAAACACGAATGTTAACAATTACAATCAAACCCTTAGCAAAGTGCACCTAAAATACCACAAGAACATCGTATAACTTGAGCGCATCAACTTCCTATTAGGTAGGTTAAAGGGAGAGGGGTGTTATGTATGGAGGAATGGTTGTAGTGAAGGGAGAAATGCCTCTTTTATATATGCCAGTTGCTCATTGCCTTTATTAGAATAGTCATGAGAGAATTATAAATTCATTTATTTTAAGGCGACAATCATGATTTCCATTGATGCTCATTAGTGCAAGGTTAGAAAAGAAATACTCATTTATTAATTGAGAATTATGAGTACACGCAATAAAAGAAAAATCCAATATCAGACTGGGAAAAACAAAAGAGATGAACAGAAAATGAAATCCTAAGTCTAGACTCCTACGTCGCGTGACAAGACAGCTTCGTTGCTTCAATCTTCATGAGGTCTCTTTCTATATGAAAAGAGAAGAGGTGCATATTTTTCAACTGGACCTAAGCGAGTCCTAGTGTTTTAATGAATATATGCTATTGGGACTGGGGAGTGTCTTTGTAGTCTGGATCCGATGGCAATTGCAGTCTTTTGTCATTGATCATGTCTTGGATAATCGCCTGAAGGCTCCTACACCTTTCGGTAGGGTGACCTTTCCCCCTATGATATTCGCAATAGGAGCCCTCATCCCACATCGGATTTCTTTCTTCTTTAGGTGGGTCTTCTAGGGGTCCAATTGGGGAGAGGAGTTTGTGAAAGATTTGAGTATAGGTCATCTTTAGTGTGGTTTATTCCCGTCGGGGTTTGAAATGATCCCTTGTACCCATGTCAGCGACCCCTATCTTATTTGGGACTTCGTTTGAGAGAATTGGAAGTCTTCCCTCTTCTATCATGTGATGAATGAGGTGCTTTAACTTATAGGAATCATTAGTTCTATGTCCGTTTCCTCTATGGTACTTGTAATAGGCATTTTTGTCCCAATTTGCCCCTCTTCTGTCTTCCTTAGGATCTGGAGTGGGTCCTATAGGATAGAGCAATTTTCTAAAATGAATATACTCGAATGTAGCACCATAGCTCATGCGTAAGGATATGAACTCTCCCTGAGGCTTTATTCTAGGCATGGTAAGAGTTGGTGCAGGTCTGGAATGTATCTCAATAGATGCTTGGGCTAGGTGAATCATTAATAATGCTTTTGCCTCCTCTAGAGCGAGACGAGCTTTCAGGGATTGATTTGATGGAAGGGTTTATCAGCGGACTGCGTTGTGTAATGTCATGTAGTTCACTGATCCTTTGTTGGTTAGTTGTGATTGCGGTAAAACTAGCTGGTGCCTTGTACCGTGCTTCTAGTCTGGCAACACGTGCTACAAGATTGGCGAGTGTACCCTGCAACTCATCAACTTGTTCTTGAGATGAGCTTGACATATTGTATATTTCCTACAATGGATCATCTAGCAGGAGATTAGAAATGGAATGATGATGGAGAGAGAGAAATGGCATGAAAGAATGTGTGTTTGTTTAAAAGTTGAGCTTTTAGGAACAATCTGAATATCCTATATGCATGATGTTTTTAATAGATGATTTTTTTTGGATGCACCTAGACCTAATACATGTATGCATGACTCAATCTATGCGTTCGAACCTGTAAAGGCTGCCTACATATCTCAAAAGAGGGAATCATATCGCTTGTAGTTCGGGACAACTAAATACGGAATACATGAGATTAAATGGATGCAATGAGACTCCTAAATGTCTAATAACTCTAGTTAGGCATGAGGTGTACGAATGATGGACTATGCATGCCGAGGGACTCTAGTATGAATGCTATTTCATAATCCTAGACTTGATAGACTTCTAAAGACGTTAGTACTTTAGACTTGGTGAACTTTTAAGGAAGCTAGACTTCTAACATGCATGCATGAAACTCTAGTGGACCTAGACTCCTAAAGTGAATGAAACTCTAGTGGACCTAGACTCCTAAAATGGATGAAACTCTAGTGGACCTAGAATCCTATTATGCATGAACTTTCTATGGATCATAGACTTCTAAGATGGATGAGACTCAAGCGAATGAAGACTCCTAACATGGACAGAGTTAGACAGGATTAAGAACTCTAAATGGAGTGAAACTGGATGAACCTAGACACATGAGCTAGATGGACTTCTACTGGAGTTAGAATTCCTAAGCGGATGAGACTTTTACAACAAGATGGACACTAAAAGGAATCCTAAATGATGCGCACATAAAGGATGGATAATCTACACAGAAAGATAGAAAAATAAAAAAATTGAATTTTCGAAAAAGATATGTGATAGGAAAAGATGGATTTTTTATTGAAAAAAAAAGGTGGAGATAAATTTTTTTGAAGTAGATAGTAGATAAGATGGGATAAGAGATAGAAATTTTAAAGTAGATAGGAGATTAAAGATGGGATAAGTTGTTGGGAGGATGGGAATATCCGACTCTCTCCAAAAAAAAAAAAAAAAAAAAACATTACCATGCACCTAGATGAGACCTAATGATGATATAACTCTAAAAGAAAATAAAGACTCTCTTTTTTTTTTAGGTGAAGTTAGACACGAGATATTCCGAATAGTCAACGACTCAAATGCACGAATTATTATATGGAATTGATCACCACATTGCCTAAAGTGACGGAAAACGAGAGATGCACAACAATGAACCACGTAGCAATCTTGCGTGTGGCGCAGTGTGGTGCGACTGGCGCTGGACAACAGCGTCATGCGCATGCTCATGCGTCTAGCGTGCTGAGCCCACGTATTCGTGACAGTTTAGACAATGTTTTGATAAATCTGGCATAATTTCAAGACGCCAAGATTGACGCACTAATTATATTGACAGTTTAGGACGCACTAAGTTTAGGACGCACTAATTGAGGCAAATTGTTGACGCGTGCAGTGGTCAGAAGACTAATTTGCATGGGACGAAAAGACTGCGTGTCACACAAGAGATGTGCGCGGCGCGCGGGCTTTGCGTCTGGCGCAGGAGTGTTGCGCCCAGCGCAACGTAATGCGTTTGGCACAATGCTTTGCGGCATGCATATTGGTAATTTGACGAATGTTCGGGCGAAAACGACGACAATTTTTAGACGCGAATTGCATTATTTTTAGGCGCAACACATATCAACATGTTAATAAAAATATGATCAGGCAAAAATTGCAATCACACATAAATGTCAAGTAACATGGATGCAAAAGTTCTCAACCTAAAGTCCAGTTCTACATTCAGCTAGTGGTCAGGTTTAGGTTAAGGCTGAAAGGGTCCATGACTAAAAGATTGATCCCACGCTTCATACCTCTGCTTAAAGAGGTGACCACGTGTAAGACGCACTCCAGTTTCAAGTTAGGAACAAGAGAACAATGCCATGGTTGGGCAGTTTTGCTTATGACTAAGATCCAACACTATCACTCAGGAAACTTTTTGGAAGGACAAAGCGCAAACCGCCGGGGGTAGATTGTCCTTACGGTGGCTGAACAATAGCCATGCACATGCAAAACAATATATTAGTCTAAGGCATAAAAATAAGAATTAATCGTATTTTTCAAGTTTCGCCCACTCATTTTAATTTTTTTTTTTAATCTTCCCCAGTGGAGTCGCCAAATTGTAGGCGTGGATTTTTTAATTCCTTTAATGCCTACACATGGTTTGAGCGCGTTTATTTGATGTTGTATTCCATGTTTTGATGATGCCAAATACTTAGGTTAATTTTACTGTATAGTTTTTATTTAGCGAAATTATAAAATACCAAAAATAATGTAATGTTTAATTTTTCATTTATATCTTGTGGAGAAAGATTAATTATTTAATCTAAGTCAAGATATTTAATTTATACACTTTGAATTTTTATCATATGATATGTTTAATATTCTAGTAATTTAGAATCTTTGGATAAAAGATTCTTTAAGTTATTAGATGTTTTTGTTGCTGTTGTTGTGCGTGCAAAACAGTTGAAGATTGCGGTGCTTAAATTGTGGAACTAACTCCTTGAGGTTCTCCAACTAACTCCTCCACCTGCGCTTTACTTGCTAGAAGATTAGACCAGTAAGGGATAGTAGTGGGACGTTTTCTTTCCGTTGCAAAACTCGTGGAGAAAGTGCAGCGAATTTAGGACCATGATTCAATTACTCTACTCACGCAATTTGAGGAGAACATGGAGCACAACATGACTAGTAGAAGAAGATTTGCAGCAGCTATATAAGAAGAAATTATTTGAAGAAAAACTTAAGAACTTTCAAGCGAAAAAAGTCAATCATTACTTAGAAAGTTTTTCTTGTAATTTCCTCTTTTATTCAACATACTCATTATTGTAATATTCATAGTGTGTGGGTGAGAGAAAATTCAGAGAATATTCTTGTATTCAAGAGAGAGAAAGAAAGAGAGAAGAGAGAAGACTTCGAGTGAAGTCAAAAGTAAGTGTCATCAGTTCAGGGGGAACTGAGTGACTGGGGAACAAGTTCCTCGATGAACAGAGAAGGTCTAGCATTAGGTTGTACAAAAGAGAGTCTTTTGGCCTAGTTTATTAAAGAGAGTTTGAGTCAAAATCCCTCATGGTCAAGGTTTTTCTTCCTATTGGGCCTAGAAAGTTTTCCTTGTAAAAAATCTCGTGTGCTTGTCCCTTTCTAATTTCAAATTTGTTTTAATTCCGCATTACAAATCGAAAATTTCTCCTCAACTACGATTCATCCCCCCTTTTGTAGTTGGTCTAGTGTTCATACTAGAATAAGAATTGGTATCTGAGCCTAGTACCTCTAGATGCAGCTAACAATGAGGAGATTATTCCTGGAACAATGAACACGACAGGAGAAAAGCTTGATGAAGGGTATTCAACTCAACGCCCACCCATGTTCAATGGCAAACATTATCCATACTGGAAGAATCGTATGGAGATATTTATTAAAGTTGAAAATTACCAAGTGTGGAAGATAATTGAAGTCGGTGACTTTGAGATCACAAAGAAGAACGAGAAAGGGGAGCTGGTTCGTAATCCCCTTGCCGAATTAGACAAAGAGGACTTCGACAAAATGGAGATGAACAACATGGCCAAGAAGCTACTCCATTGCGGTCTTGGTCGCCATGAGCACAATCGAGTCATGGGATGCAAGACTGCAAAGCAAATGTGGGAACTCCTTCAAATTACTCATGAAGGAACAAGCGAAGTGACACGATCAAAGATCGATATGCTCATGCATAAGTATGAATTGTTTCACATGAAACAAAAGGAGCCTATTCAAGATATGCTCACTCGCTTCTCAAAATTTATAAACGAACTTGAATCTTTGGGAAAGTTAATCTCCCCAGAGGAACAGGTCCGTAAGGTACTAAGGAGTCTACCACAAGATGGAAAAATGGATGGCCAAGACAACGACACTATTGGAAACCAAGGACTTCACAATGTTCAACATTGAACAAGTTGCTGGTTCCTTGATGACCCATGAGTTATATTTCGAAACTCATGAAACTGAATCATCAAAGCCTAAGGCTCTGGCCCTCAGGTCTGAGGAATAAGAAGACTCAGAAACCGATGATGAAGAAGCAGCAACGATCGTTAGAAGATTCAAGAAGTTCTTCAACAAGAAATACAAAGGAAAGGATGCCAAGAGACCAACGAAGCTAAGCTGTCACAAGTGTGGAGGCCTTGATCATTTCATCAAGGAATGTCCTCAATGGGAAAACGAGAAAGCTAAAGGAAGATACAAAGAGAAGGGCAAGGAACAACAAAGATTATTTTCGAAAAATGATATGAAGAGAGCCATGGTAGCAGCATGGGGAGAGTCTGACTTAGAGGAGGAGCGAGAACAAACTGAGGAAGAAACTGCCCATCTATGCCTCATGGCAAATATCGAAGAAAAAGTGGAATCATCTAACCCCAAGGTAAGCTTTAATGCCATTGAAGAGGAACTTACAGAATTGAATAAAAGGCAATTAACACTAGTGGAAAAAACTGCTTTTGCTACTTATCAAATGCTCCGATTAACTAATCAACCTGAGCATTTGTGAAAATTTTAATATAAAAATTCACAAATGCTTGGGTTGATTAGACAACCGGAGCATTTGATGGAGCATTTGATGTGTCAAATGCTCCGTTTGACTTATCAACCCGAGCATTTGTAAATAAATGCTCCAGTTAATCAACCCGAGCACTTGACCCTCTCTCAATTCATTCATGACATTAAACCTCGCACTATACGTATTACTAAATTTTATTTCGACCTCCCCTAAAAAAAAGAAAAAATTATTTCGACCTCCACATCTGTCCTACCCTCCCCCCCAAGTCCCCCCGTTCAATTGAAACCTCCCATTGTACTCATCTGTCGTCCATTTTGCTCCCTCCATCATCCTTCGCTTAATTTGTGTTAAATTCATTGTAAGTATTCAATTTCTTATAGTTTACTTCACTTGCTTGCTTTTCAATGCTTTTCTCGCACTAATGTTTCGCCAGTTTAGGGTTTTTTACTTGAGTATTTTGGTTGTTATTTGCGTCCTTCTCCTTCGCCTTCCCCTGGATAGATCTCTGCATCTCCCGCTTTTCATGCTTTCTTAGTTGTCGAAATTTAGGGTTTTTTGTTTCTTTTCTGCTACTATTTCTAGATCTCGAAGTTTTTGGATTTTAGGGTTTTTTCGAATATTCGTGGTAATTTCTTGATTCTTTTTTCTCTATGATTTTCTTCATTATTTTTCGATTCTTTCTATGATGTTTTTATTGTTCAATTATAGGAGGACATGGGAAAAAGGAGAGAGATTGAGGGAGAAGTATCAAAAATCTCCTAGTCAAACCGACGAACTGTCAACGGGATGTGATAGGAATTTCACTCAAATTCGCTGCTCAATTTGCCAAGCTACTTCAACTTCATTCTTCTAGACTGAATTTTAGGGCTTGATTTGGAATCAAGGTAACCTTCTAATCCAACTTTACGTTTCCTATTAGCTTGTGAAATTGAAGCAAAAAAAGTATGAAATTGTTGTGGTCCTTTTTCTGTTGTTTCAGCTATTACATCGATCAACAAGGTTTCAATGCCTTAATTTATTTAAATGTGCAAAAAATCTGAATTTTGCAAAAGTGTTAAAATATACTATTTGATGTATAAGTATATTCTTATAGAATTTGACTGATGGGATTAAGTGCTCTCTTCCTACTTGATTGTCTTTTTACTTATCTGCAACGAGAACTGGATACTCTACCTCTATGTTGGGCACCCGTCTGCATAGAATGGATGCCCCAGTTATGACCTAAGTTCCACTTATGTGTTCTCCCACATGCAGCGTGTTCTGGAGAAGCTAAACTCGTAATCAATTGTGATGGCGTACGAGGAAATCCTTCTGTCTCCTATGTCACACTTTTAAGATAAGTTAGACTCAGGCTTTCATCTTCTGATTTAAAGTCATTATGAGAATACATGTCCTCATATGTGATACTGTGTTCTGAAGGAATTGGAAACCTATTGTGTTCCGTGTCCCCACATAAATATTCTGTTTTTTTGTGCCGATTTCTAAGAATTCCCAGGCTTATTTTTCCTACAACACATTTCTTGATGCATTACAAGAACCAAAATGCAGAAAGAAATGGTAAGCCATGTGACCTGTAGTAGGCTAACATCTAGGCATTCCTGTCTTATTATTGATTTTAGGTACTTATTTCGGCTTTGCAAGCATCTGTACCGAATATGATCCTACATGTTTATGTAATTTATCTATTGAGTCATTTTTGAAATTTGTCTTTCTGGTCACTAGATGAATAAAGCTTGGACCGGTTTGGAGAAGGCGCCGAAAGGGTCTTTTAAAAACAAGATTTGTGGGTACTCTTAGCTGTAAATTTTCTCTTTTGCCTATTGTGCTTTGCTGGACTACATCAATCATTTTGTATAAACTAAGCCTACACTTTTGTGCAGTGTTGGGGTGTGGTTGCTATCTCGTGTGAAACCATCCGAGATCTTCCTGAAATCTATATCTGAAGACGTTACTGGAGTTAAAGTTACATATTCAACAAGGTTCTTTTTCACTTTCATGTTTCGACACTTGCCTCCGGACATTCCTCGTTTGCATAGATTGGTATGAGATGTAAGATATAACCAGTTTTAGATCTGGCTTATTGTTCCAGTTTTAGTGCTTGTATACTGGTGTGGTTAGAAACGCACTGCTTTCCAGTTTCCTCGAGAAATGTTGGGGGATGGTGGGGAAAGATGTATCTTATGTGGTGCAATTCTTTACTGTTTCATGACAACAAAGAGACTGTTTAATATACTAACACATTCAGATAGCAATTGTGCAACATCAATGACATAATTAGATATCATAACCGTCCGGGAAATTTTCATACTGCTCCAAATCTCTTTCTATAACTTTGGAAATACTAAATGTTTTTTTATGGGAGTATTGGTAGTTGAGTATCTAGATTTTCCAAAAACTGCGGAATATTACATCTTTCTTTGCTGCTTTTTTTTAATGTTGCAGTTTGAATGCTAGGCTCGTACGGCGGAGATTCAGGCACCTTGTTCCAAATCTCTTTTTATAACTTTGGAAGTACTAAATGTTTTTTTATGGGAGTATTGGTAGTTGAGTATCTGGGTTTTCCAAAACTGCGGAATATTACATCTTTCTGCTGTTTTTTTTTATGTTGCAGTTTGAAGTTTGAATGCTAGACTCGTACAGCGGAGATTCAGGCACCTTGCTATGAGGTATTGCATGACCTTTTTTCTTATCATTTGGAATTTATATAGACTATAGAGGATAATGGAATTGTTTTGTTGATTTGCGAAGTGTTGTCAGAAATGCATATGGCATTTTGAGATTATTAAATGCACTAAAAGTTCAAGTTGGCACTAAACTTACATTATAAAATGACGGTGGATGATGACGCTCTTTTGATAAAGTTGCAAGGGTGGACTTTTCTCTGAGTGCCGCCAGCTTTATTGGCATCGTAGTTCAGCTCTAATGCTCTATCCTGCTCAAACAAGTAGTTAGGATTCATTATTATTAGTGTTTGCTTCTTGGAAGCTCATTGTTCATAAACATTATTTTCCTGCCTCTTTTGATTACTGTGCTTGAACGAGCGATTCAAGTTCATCACTTCGCACACTTCACTCTTCAATTCGCCATCGCGTTCAGCAATCAGCAGGTTTGTTTCCAATTCTCTTCCTTTTTTCCTTGAATTTTGTAAAATTTAATCTGATTTTCGATTTTGTTTGATTCTTTTTCTTTTTTGTAGTTCTGCAATTTCGTTATCTTGATTTTTGTTCTGTGTGTTTGTGAGATTTGGCAAGTTGAGGGGTGGAAGGTGTGTTCGGTTCCAGATTAGATGGTGGATCGGCCGCCTTGATGTTTGCGTTGCTACTAGACATTGGCTGGTAATTTGTTGTTGTTTTTTCTTTTTCTTGATTGGTTATATTTGTGGGTGTGAATTGATTGTGTTTGATTCTTTATTGGGATGAATAGGTCACTGTGCTGAAAAAATAACCAAATTAACTATGTAGACTTACGAATTCTGATGATTCTGTGTCTGTTAACACCCATTGCAGCTGTTGGGGAGATTGGTCTAGACAAAGGGTCACATGGGAAACAGATTGACTTTGATGTTCAGGTTGAAGTTTTTAAGAAACAGCTAGAACTAGCGAAAGAGCTCAAAAGTCCAGCTTCTGTACACTGTGTACGTTCCTTTGGTGACCTTCTTGATGTGATGAAATCAACTGGCCCTTTTCCTGATGGAGTTATTCTTCATTCTTACTTAGGATCTTCTGAAATGGTCCCTGAATTAGCAAGGCTTAGTGGTTATTTTTCCTTCTCTGGATTTCTTATGTTAATGAAATCACAAAAGGCTAAGAAGATGCTCAAGGCAGTGCCTTTTTTTGATAGAATTCTGCTCGAGACTGATGCACCAGATGCCCGGCCTAAGTCGAATTTGGGCGATTTGTTCTTAGTGGAAGGTGATCCTTCCCTTTCTCCAGAACTTCAGGCGCTAGGAGAGAGTCCACATTCGAGTGATAGGTCAGAAGTTGAGAAAGAAGCACCAGAATTGCCAAAGGAATTGTTGAATCATCCGGCTAAGATACTGACCTTTGTGGCCGCCCTGCTTGAGATGAGTAAAGACGAAGTGGCAGAGTTAAGCCACTCAAATGTGATTCGCTTGTTCTCTTATAAAGGATCTAAGTTACTCCAAGAAGGTTAGTGCATCATTCTTCTGCTTGTATCTGTGCTGCAATATAGACCTATATGGATACTTTCTTAATTATTTTCTATTATAATGTGTTATTTGTTATTATTTTTGTGTCACATCCCGTCTCATGTCCATGTGTTAAATTTTTTTCAAGTTGGCTCCTTGGGCGAGGATTGGATTTGTAGTTATTCTAAAGAATGAAACTGAGATCTTTCACTTGTTTATCATTGGTGTAGAATTCAAGTAGTTGAATGCACCAAAGAAAAAGGCTTGTTGCTTGTTAGGTCTTTTGGTATGCTATTGGTAATTATATCTATTTATTGGCTGCAATCTTGGTCGTTTTAATAACTAAAATTGATACCAATACATACTCCTAATTCAATTGTTGTACATTATTATAATTGAGTCTCGCATTTGTGTCTGTGACTTTGTCACGTTCACTTCTTGCAGGTTTCATCTCTATAAGGAAGATGACATGCTTTGGTCTCTTGTAGTTTGTCTAAGAACGATGTTAGCAGCTGAATTCAGAAGTGCAATTGATTTAATTTAGCTTGGCATGAACTGTATTCTTGTTGCTTTTTTTGTCTCTGACTTGTTAGACGTGGCACCAGATTAGTATTTAAACCAGACCTCATTTTGCAGCAGTCATTCTAAAATCCACTAGTTCAAATTCTGGTTTGTTGAACTTGTGGCACGCATGGCTTGTTCAATACTTAATAGTGGGTAATAAAGTTGATTACACATCTTTAATTTTATTTATGAGAGTGAAATAAGATTGATTTGTGGTTCTTGTGAAGCATGACACCTGTTCTTGTTTCTTTCAGTTCTACATGCTGTATTTTAGAGTTTTCTTTTTTCGGTTGTGAATACTGAAGGTTCTGTATGACTAGTGGCACAACTGGTGGAATGGCGGCAAGATTAAACAAATGGGAAGACAAGAAAATTGAACCTGGCTTGTTATGTTAAAAATATGTTGTTGGATGGTTGTTCCTGCTGCTGTATTATCAGCAGGGATTTTTATTGCTTGTTTTTATATAAACGAACAGTTATAGAACTTGTAATTTACAATATAATTGTTATTTATATGTAATCTCTTGAATCTTTGAATATTAGAAATAGATTTTTTATCTATATAATTGATTCTGCATACATTTAGAATAAAAAAAAAAACCCCCCAAAGCAATTTTTTTATTTTTATTTTTTGGCCCTCAAATGCTCCGGGTTTTACCAAAACCAGAGCATTTGTGCTTACAAATGCTCCGGTTTTCCGCTGTCAACCGAAGCATTTGATGCGTCCGGGGCATGTAAAATTCATCAAATGCTCCGGTTTTAAGCACAACCGGAGCATTTGAGAAAATAAATGCTCCGGTTGAAAACCGGAGCATTTGTAAAATGCTCAAATGCTCGTATGACGTCTGCTACGAGCCAAATACGGAGTATTTGTGGGCTATTTAACCGGAGCATTTGAGCATTTTTCCACTAGTGTAACAAAACTTTTGCTAGAAATCTTAGATCATTACAAGGATGTATGTGCAAAAAGAGATCAATTAACTAATGCCTTGAAAATCACTAAGAATCATTCAAATTGGCTTAACTCACTAAAATGTGACACTGAAAAAAGATTATTTGAACTTTTTGACAAGAGTAGAGCTTATCAAGATGCTTTTGAAAAGGTCAAAAATGAAAATTATCTTTTGAATTTGGAACTGGCAGAATTGAAACTGTTTGTTCCTGAAGGAACAGTCTCTTCATCTAATACCAGAAATATTGCTGAAAATTTGAGAAACAATTTTGACAATATTTTTTAAGAAAATCTGGTATTAAAGAAGAAACTGAAGCCCTCAAGAAACAAGTTTCCTGACCCAGTTACATGGATACAAAAGTATCAAGACAAAGGAATAGACGGTCTAGGTTTCAATCACGAAAAGAAGAACAAAAAGAAAAAATATGTTGATCTGCCAAGTAGTAACATATGTTCTTACTGTGGGAACAATGGTCACATTGTGTCTGGCTGTTCCACCAGAGAAGAACGTATTGAGGGGAACACGTACCTAGTGAAACAAGTTTGCAAAATGAAGAAAGGCTCAAGTCCAACAATGGAACCCAAGCTAGACTGGGTTCCTACCACTAACTAGTTTGCTATGGTACAGGCTGAACTAAGGGGGAACAACTTGTGGTACCTCGATAGCGGTTGTTCTGAGCACATGACAGGAGATAGATCAAAATTTCTCTCACTTTCAGTCTTCAATGGAGGAATTGTGACCTTTGGAGACAATCTTACAGAAAACATTGTAGCAGTTGGTAAGATTAGTAAATCTCAGTCACATTCCATAGATAATGTATTTTTGGTCGAGGGTTTAAAACATAGTTTACTTAGTATATCTCAGTTTTGTGATAAGGGAAATACAGTGAAGTTTACTAATGAGTCTTGTGTAGTCAGCAATGAAAGTACAGGAACCAAGATCCTTGAGGGAACGAGGAAAGGGAACACCTATATGGATGACCTGAACCTTGTTCCTAGGAATAATCTCACATGCTTAAGTGTGATCGAAGCTGATCCTTTCCTATGGCACAAACGATGTGGTCATGCAAGCCTGTCCCTACTGCATAAACTAAGTGGGAAGGACTTGGTGGTTGGTCTACCAACTATTAAGTCACTAAACCACGATGTTTGTGATTCATGTGTCAAAGGCAAGCAAGTGAGATCCTCATTCAAATCCAAAAAAATGGTAAGCACACAAAGTCCATTAGAACTTCTTCACATGGACTTATGTGGCTCTGTACGCATCCAAAGCCGATCCGGTAAGCAATATGTATTAGTCATTGTAGATGATTTTTCGAGATACACATGGGTTATTTTTCTTCATAGTAAGGATGAAACGTTTGATGAATTTCTAACCTTTGCTAAAAAGATTCAAAGAACAAGTGGTTTTAAATTAAAGCATTTATGATCTGACCATGGTACGGAGTTTGAAAACTCCAAGTTTGATGAATATTGTAGTAATGAAGGTTTAGATCATAATTTCTCAGCTCCAAGAACACCACAACAGAATGGTGTAGTCGAAAGGAAGAACCGGACTCTTGAGGATATGGCAAGGACGATGATAATTGCAAGCGGTCTTCCGAAGAATTTTTGGGCTGAAGCAGTGAATACAGAATGCTACATCATCAATCGTGTCATGCTAAGGCCAATCACCATGAAGACTCCTTATGAGCTACTTAGAGGAAGAAAACCCAATATTTCTTATTTTCGTGTTTTTGGATGTAAATGTTTTGTACATAACAATGGAAAGGACAACTTAGGAAAGTTTGATGCTGGAAGTGATGAGGCTATTTTTCTAGGTTATGCTTTAAGTAGTAAGTCTTATCGTGTCTACAATAAGCGAACAATGTGTGTCGAGGAAAGTGTCCATGTTATTTTAGATGAGACTAACTCTCTGCAGGAACAGAGTCACAATGATAACTTTGAAATTGGTTTAACTCGTCCTGATGAGTTTAATCAAAATGATGAGGAACTAACCCCTGAGGAAAAGGGAGGAAGCAAGTTCCTGATCCTGATAACCCTGTGCCTGATCCCCTTGAGGAACATGCTACATGAGGAACTCAAGAGGATCAAGGATCTCCTGATCCAGGAGAAGATCAAGTGAATCAACCATCTCAAGAAACTCAAGAAGCAACTAGGAGATTTGATCCAAAGCCTTAGAAACACCTAAATTCTCATCCTTGAGAATTGATAATAAGTGACATTGAAAAGGGAACTCAAACAAGATCCCAATTGAAGAATTTTTGTGCTTTTCACGCTTTCTTATCTATGACAGAACCTAAGGATCACATAGAAGCACTCAAGGAGGCTGATTGGATCCACGCTATGCAAGAGGAGCTAGATGAGTTCCAGAGGAACAAGGTATGGCACCTGGAGACAAAACCGAATAACTAGAAGGTAATAGGACTAAAATGAGTCTTCAGGAACAAGCTTGATGAGCATGGAACTGTGGTAAGGAACAAGGCTAGACTTGTTTCCAATGGTTATAATCAACAAGAAGGTATTGATTTTGATGAAACCTTTGCTCCTGTTGCTAGAATAGAAGCGATTAGAATTTTGATTGCCTTTGCTGCCTTTATGGGATTTAAGTTGTACCAAATGAACGTCAAGTGTGCATTTCTAAATTGTTTTTTAATTGAAGACGTCTATATGGAACAACCTCCGGGTTTTGAAAATCCAGAACTTCCAAATCAAGTCTATAAGCTTGATAAAGCTCTTTATGGGCTAAAACAAGCACCTAAATCTTGGTATGAAAGGTTGTCAAAATTCCTGCTCTCACATGATTTCATAAGAGGTAAGGTTGATAGAACCTTGTTCCTTCGATCAAAAGGAACAGACATATTAGTAGTCCAGATTTATGTTGATGATATAATTTCGATGCTACTAATGGTCTTATTTGCAAGGAGTTTGCTGATTTTATGAGTAGTGAATTTGAAATGAGTATGATGGGAGAGTTGAACTTCTTTTTGGGATTGCAAATTAAGCAAACTGAAAGAGGAACAATGATCCATCAACAAAAATATGTCAAGGAACTGCTCAAGAAATATGGACTGGAACATTCAAAAACCAACCACACTCCCATAGGAACAGGAACAAGGTTAGATGAAGATTCAAATGGTAAGTGTGTAAACGAGAAGCAATATCGAGGTATGATTGGTTCATTACCATACTTAACTGCAAGTAGACCTGATATTTCTTTTAGTGTTGGTTTATGTGCTCGGTTCCAAATAAATCCGAAAGAATCTCACTTAACAGCAGTTAAGAGAATTTTGAGGTATTTGAAAGGAAGCGATGACTTATGTTTATTCTATCCTCGAAGTGATGTGTTTGACCTAGTAAGCTATTCGGATGCGGATTATGCTGGAGACTTGGTTAACCGCAAGAGCACATCAGGCATTGTCCAGTACCTAGGATCAAGCTTGGTGTCATGGAGCTCAAAGAAGCAGAATATTGTTGCCTTCTCCACAGCAGAAGCAGAGTATGTGGCTGCTGTTGCATGCTGTTCCCAGGTCCTTTGGATCAAGCAACAAGTAAGAGATTTTGGCATTAAGTTTAAGTGTGTTCCTATCTACTGTGATAATACTAGTGCTATTTGTATCTCTAAGGATCCAGTTCATCATTCAAGGGTCAAGTATATTCACATTAGACATCATTTCCTTAAGGATAATGTAGAAAAAGGTCTTATCAAACTTGAATTTTGTCCAACTGAAAATCAAATAGCTGACATTTTGACTAAACCACTTCCTAGAGAAAAATTTGAGAAAATTCGCTTAGAGCTAGGGATGATTAGTATTCATTGAGTGTGCTACTTCAAATAAAACCCTTAGTTACAAGATTACACTAAGTGGCCAGCAACATTTTGTGATTTTAATCACTCATTGTACAGTCATTGTAAAGGACTCACATTAGTCTTCATAATACTCCCCTTATTGTCCATGCATATACTTGAGTAAAAATAGAAAGGTTGTTGTACATATAGATTGAACATGTTACATGCATGAGTTTACACTTTCTACTTTTTTTTTCTTTCCACGTAAATATTATCTTTATTTTATATTATTTTCTCTTCTTCCATTTATTATCCTCTTTCATTCATCCCCCACAAATAATTTTTAATGGCAACGTTTCACCAGCGTTCATAAAATCATTCACCGGATTTAAGGAAGGAAGGGAAAAGCCACATTTAGTTCCTCTTCACAATCCCCCATAAATTCCACCCCAAATAAAAACCCATCAAATCAAACCAAAATTTACACGGCAATTCATCCCATTTACCCCAAAACCATTACCTCTGCAAAACCTCCTTTCTCTCTCTCTCTCTCTCTCTCTACACACAAATCAGCCATCTTCATCTTCCTCACCTAAACCCCTAAATGGCTCCCAAAAGAAAAACCTCTGAAGATACCAAAAATTTTCCGGCTGAAAAATCTTCACCCCTAGTGGATTATAACGAAAGCGAGAATGAGTCTTCCAACTCAAATGAAGATTCTCTGGGTTCTCAAGCAAATTCGGCGAAAAATGAAGTGCTCTCTCCAAAGAAAGAAGAAGATTTGGAAGATGCTGAAACAGAGCAAGAAAAAGAAATCTTGGTACCTACCAAAAGGGGTAAGAAATCAAAATCCTCTAAGTATATCATTGGGTTTTGTGTCGATTTCACCTGGTGCAAGAAAGTTAAGTGGAGTCAGTTTGTTGATCTTGTTAAGTTTCAAAAATGGGTCAAAGTTTTGAGTTTTGATGAGGGTCTTTATGAACGTGAGATGAGTGAGTTTATTGCTAAGTTTGAAAATACCGAGGGTTTATGCATAAGTGTTGTCAATGGGAAATTGGTTAAGTTCACTGAAAAGAACTTAGGGGAATGGTTTGATGTACCTACTGAGGGGTACAAGGAATATGTGAAGGGTCGGGCTAAGTTAAATGTGAATGGGGCTTCAAACGCTACTATTCTGAGTTACTTTGGGGGTAAGGAGTCTGACCAGTCCCTAGATCAGAAAGATCTCTCTCCTTTTCACAAATTTTTGTTTCACTTAGTTTGGCGCTTTATTCTGCCAAGGACTTCCAAGAGGACTCAAGCGAGCCTCATGGATCTTTCCTTGATGTTTTGCCTTGCTAGGAACATTAAAATAAACTTCCCTGCATTAATGATTTCTCACCTTTCCTATTGCATCTCCCACAACACTAACGTGGAGTATGCTAATCTGATTTTTGTTATCCTCAAGAAGAATCAAATTAAACTCCCTTCTAGTACCTCTTTTGATCTAGAGCCTGATAACTATTTGACCAAAGAGACCTTATCCAAGTTGTCTCTCAGGGTACAGGGTGGGATGTTAGACTTTGAGGTAGCAGACTCTAAGGGGAAGATTAAAACTGGGGTAAAGCGGAAGTTAGAGGAGGAGGTCAGTGTTGAAGGACCTAGGTCTGTGCGTAAGAGTCAGAGAATTGCTGAGACCAAGACTCCCAAGGAACAGGGTCCTGGAGCAGTTCATATTGATCTTGAGGAGGATCAAGCTCCTTCAGGATCGAGGATTGTTGATTTTCCTCTTCTCTCCACCACTGGTCTTCATGGTCTACTACATACAATTCAGGAGTCTCTGTCTCTCCTTCACACCAGAGTCCAGGGTCTTGAAGCAAGGGTTGCCCGTGTTGATCTTCAGCAGGAGTAGATCCTCGCAAGTGTGCAGAAAGAAGAATCAGCTGTTCGAGAGAAGATTGATTATGTGGTCGGTGCTTTCCTTGTCCGCCCTAAGCCTTCCAAGCCCTCCAATCCCTAATCCCCTTCCCAACTTAATCTGATGAAACAATTTTTTTTGGTTGGTTTGTATTAAAACAATGGTGAGTAGTTGTTACTCTCTTTTATCACCCATCCCTTTTTGGTAATAAAATATTTTGGTTTTTATCTTTTCTTTTCTTACTTATCTTTCTTTGTGCCTTCTTCTCTTTTTCTTATCTTCATCTTGAACTCAGTTTGTGCATTTTTCATAACTATGTGCTTTAATCTCATCTTCATATGCTCTTTATAATGTTTGGATGCCTAGTATTATTAGATGAGTGTTTGAGCTATTATGTTTTGACATTGTTGTACATGATGAACTCTTAGAGTACTGCTGGGTACTTATTGTTTTTGATGATGACAAAAGGGGGAAGAAGTAGAGTGGCACATAAAAATTCAAATTCTAGTTCTTCTTCGGTTCAAGGTGATGCTTTTTGGATTTTTCTTATTCAAGGCTGATTTTTGTTAGTATAGTATTAGTTTTCTGTTAGTTTAGTGTTTGATTTAATTTCTTAGTATTTTGTTAGTTTTGTTAGCTTTGCTTTTTAAAGTCATTAGCTCTTGAAAGTCTTGATTATTGTGCTTTGGTTATTTTATTTTTCTTATTTTGTTTTTATATGCCTAATATTTGCCATCATCAAAAAGGGGGAATATTGTTGTATTCCATGTTTTGATGATGCCAAATACTTAGTTTAATTTTACTATATAGTTTTTATTTAGCGAAATTATGAAATACCAAAAATAATGTAATGTTTAATTTTGCATTTATATCTTGTGGAGAAAGATTAATTATTTAATCTAAGTCAAGATATTTAATTTATACACTTTGAATTTTTATCATATGATATGTTTAATATTCTAGTAATTTAGAATCTTTGGATAAAAGATTCTTTAAGTTATTAGATGTTTTTGTTGCTGTTGTTGTGCGTGCAAAATAGTTGAAGATTGCGGTGCTTAAATTGTGGAACTAACTCCTCGAGGTTCTCCAACTAACTCCTCCATCTGCGCATTACTTGATGGAAGATTAGACCATTAACGGATAGTAGTGGGACGTTTTCTTTCCGTTGCAAAACTCGTGGAGAAAGTGCAGCGAATTTAGGACCATGATCTCAGCTACTCTACTCACGCAATTTGAGGAGAACATGGAGCACAACATGACTAGTAGAAGAAGATTTGCAGTAGCTATATAAGAAGAAATTATTTGAAGAAAAACTTAAGAACTTTCAAGCGAAAAAAGTCAATCATTACTTAGAAAGTTTTTCTTGTAATTTCCTCTTTTATTCAACATACTCATTATTGTAATATTCATAGTGTGTGGGTGAGAGAAAATTCAGAGAATATTCTTTTATTCAAGAGAGAGAAAGAAAGAGAGAAGAGAGAAGACTTCGAGTGAAGTCAAAAGTAAGTGTCATCAGTTCAGGGGGAACTGAGTGATTGGGGAACAAGTTCCTAGAGGATCAGAGAAGATCCAGTATTAGGTTGTACAAAAGAGAGTCTTTGGGCCTAGTTTATTAAAGAGAGTTTGAGTCAAAATCCCTCGTGGTCAAGGTTTTTTCTTCCTATTGGGCCTAGGAAGTTTTCCTTGTAAAAAATCTCGTGTGCTTGTCTCTTTCTAATTTCAAGTTTGTTTTAGTTCCGCATTAAAAATCGAAAATTTCTCCTCAACTACAATTCACCCCCCCTCTTGTAGTTGGTCTAGTATTCATACTAGAATAACATTTGACTACCCCATTGTTAAGGTTTTATTAAAAAATATGTTTTGAAAGAAGTCGCCAACAATTCTTTAAAGGAAGAATCATAAACCTAATTGGATATTGAAACAGAAGGGACATATTAGGGACTTATCCAATGTAGATTTTCCCGTCATGACTCCATAGATGGTCAGGAACCAAAAATTGAGTTCGGGGGTGAGGGTACAATATAGTCATGAATTATACTGCCCATTGTTGGCCTCTACTAAATACCGATTCACAGCAGATTTTATGCAAAAGAATAATCACATAACATTTTAAAGCACCCTAAAAATAATTAATCTAGATTGGTTCAGGAAACACACAAAAGGCTAATTATTTAGTGACAAGTTATTATGCAATCATTTTACAAGGTTCCTAGCAGGTTGTCCATATTATCCGAATTAATTAGAACAATTCTTTAGGTCTTACTTAGCATAATAACATGTGGGTGATAAAAAGGTATGCAGGACAATCATAATATCATGAATATTATATACAGAAAATAGAAGAAAAGAGTTAAGAATTTACAAAGAGAAGCGATTATTAATTAGGAATCTACATCATGGCAATAAAACGTTAGTAACTTCAATAAAATAAATATAATTATTCAAGGGCCCTCAGGATTATACCTATGCGGTTTAGATCGAAGAGCGTAGGGACCTTCAAGTGAAGCAATCGTGGAACCAGGAATATAATAGGATCAAGAACAATACTTGATTTGGAAAATTAAAAGTGTTTGAGTGTTTTGTATTCGAAGTATATTTCGGAGTATTCGAGAGTATTTGCGTGGGTAAAAATAATAACTCGAAGCCGTCTTTGATTCGGGAAATCAACCCGTATTTATAGGCAAATTAAAACGTGCGCTCCACGCAAGCCCTGCGCCAGGCGCAGTCCTACATGGCAGACGCGACGACACGCATCAGGTGCAGATTGGCCTACCTGACGTGGTCCGTCCAGTTAAATTGTTGCACATGGAAACGCGTTTTAAAAAATATAAAATGTTATCTTGCGTCTCACACAGTACTTGCGTCAGGTGCAGGACTCTGTGAGTCACAAGTCCACGTGTCAGGCGTTCATTGGCACGCCTGACGCGATCTGGCCAATGAGCTGGACGAACGTGGCGCGCTGAGCGCAGTCCGCGTCCGGCGCATATTCCATAATATTCTTTTTTATTCTACTCGTGCTTTCAAGATGCTATTTTTATACCTAAAAATTCGGGAATCGAATTTTCCGGGATAAAAATCTGATTTATGGGTAAAAGATAATAATAAAAGCTTTTAAGAAAATATTTATTAAAACAATAAATATTAAGTTGGGCTTTTAAAATGGACTTAAAAACATTTCATGGGTTAAACTTACAATTAATTATCATGAATTATTAATTGGGCTTTTATAATATTATTTCAAAATACATATTGCCTGGTTATTCGGACTGCTACGCCATTGGGCCATGCAAACTAAGACAGCGGTATATTTCATCATTGGACCCTTAAATGGGGAGACACAATTATGTGTCTACACATATTATCTAGAATCAAATCATGTGTTTGATATACCCTAAATTATTGACAAGCTGTTTAATTGGCCTCTTCATTGTACATTATTGGCCCAAACACTTGTATCTCATGTAAGAAGGGGAGGGTACCAATGTATGAAGCATGATGTAATACCAAGGTAACACTTGTTCCTCTCAAATGGGATCCAATTTCTCCCAATGATATCCTATTGTTGTTCATAGATGAGTCCAACCAAATGATATACCCCAAATCATTGACATGATGTTCAATTAGCCTCTTCCTTGTACATTATTGACCCGAATACTTACAACCCATGTAAGAAGGGGAGGGTACCAACGTAGGAAACTTGATGTACCAAGCTAATACTTGGTCCTTCCAAATGGGATCCAATCTCTGCCAATGACATCCTATTGTTGTTCAAACATAATTCCCACCTAATGATATACCGCAAATCAATGACATGATGTTAAATTTGTCTCTTCCTTCTACATTAATGGCCCAAACACTTGCAAACCATGTAAGCAGGGGAGGGTACCAACGTATGAAGCATGATGTACCAAGGTAACACTTGGTCCTCCCAAATGGCCCCAAATCTCTCCCAACAATATCCTATTGTTGTTCGTAGATGGTTCCAACCAAATGATATACTCCAAATCATTGACATATGTTCAATTATCCTCTTCCTGGTACATTATTGACCCAAATGCTTACAGCCCATGTAAGAAGGGTAGGGTACTAATGTAGGAACCTTGATCTACCAAGGTAATACTTGGTCCTCCCAAATGGAGTTCAATCTCTCCAAGTGAGATCCTATTATTGTTCATACATGGTTCCCACCTAATGTTATACCCCAAATCATTAATATAATGCTCAATTGGTCTCTTTTCTTGTACATTATTGGCCCAAACACTTGCAACTCATATAACAAGAGGAGGGTACCAATGTAGGAACTTTGATATATCAAGGGAACACTTGGTCCTCCCAAATGGGCTCCAATCTCTCCCAATAATATCCTATTGTTGTTCATGCATGGTTCCGACCTAATTATACCCCAAATCATGGACATGATTTTCAATTGGCATATTCCTTGTACATTATTGGCTCAAACACTTGTAACCCATGTAAGAAAGAGACGGTACCAAGGCCTTGTTCTAATTTGACGAAATCGTATCAGCCCACCTTCGAGTCCAACATATAAAGTTCTCATTTCTCAGTGCCACCTAAGGGATGAAATACTTCCAACATGTGATTTAATAAGTATGGTTTGGTACCCTTATGTGAAGGGATTGTTACGAGTGACATTTATATCACTATTAGGGGTAGTATTTTGGGTTTTTTTCTAATTTATTTTTCCTTTTTTTCTTTTAAAACCTCAATTTTTCTTCGTACATTTTGTATCTTAATTTGTTAAATTAGTGAATTTTACTAGGTTTTAGCTCTTGATTTTGTTTATATCTTTAATTATTTCCTTACACTTTTATTGGTACCAATTTATTCTCTCATTGGTACCATCTCGACATTTTATTGGTAACAATCTAGCTTTCATTGGTACCAAACTATATTCATCACCTACTATTATTTTTTTAACCTTAATTATTCTCTAGACTTGAGGGTTATGAGCCCACAAAATAATAAAATTTAGATAAACCTTAAGTTACAATATCACTTTAACTTAGTACCCAAAATCATACAAGCAAGCATAATGTAACTAATTATATGAAACATTAAAAGTAGTAATAGACAAATAGTAAACCTAATTAGTAATGCCTACCGACGTTCGCAAAAGTTCACAATCGTCCAATTAGTTGCTAGTTTGTTAAGCTCCAAGGTGATGTCGTGCAAGAGGCTACTGTATCTAATTTCTTATATAAAATCGGTACCATTCTGATATACAATTGGTACCATTCTGCTTCAAATTGGTACCATTTTGACTTTACATTGGTATCATTTGGATAAAGTTTTCTATTGAACAAATGGCCGATTTAGACTTTCCTTGGTAATAGTTTTTTCATTCATAGGTACCTCAATGATAAACATAACAATTTGCTTAGTCGTACTAAGACACTCTCCTTGACTAACAACTAAGGAATTACAATTAAAGGATTCTAATTACAAACAAAATCAAATTAAGAGAACTAGAAAATGAAGAAGAGATTAAAGTTTAAACAAAATTACAGCCTAAACTTTATTTTAGAGAGAGAGAGAGAGAGAAAAAAAAGAGGAAACTTGAAGATTAGATGAAAGAGAGTGAAAATCAGAATAAAAACCAAGACAACAAAAAGGCAAGAGCTACTATCATCCACAACCCAATAATCATAGACAAATAACAAAAATCTTAATTATTAATCCTATAAATCTCCTCTTAAACAAACCTTCTAAATTTTGGAAGACCCGATTTCTCAATCTATTACTTTTGATTTTTCAGCAATCTTAATTTGTTCCTCAACCCTTTTTAATATTGAAGTGAATTTGTTATTTAACTTGGTGTGCAACTCCTTTAATGGTGCCAAAATTTCTGTGTTTCTCTTTCTTTCACAATCTATTTTTTCTCTTTCTTCTTGTGGGATGGTGATTTGTCTTTTTTTCTCTCTCTTGCTTTTTGTTTATTTCTTCCTCACTCTCTTGTTTTTGAGGGAGCATAACACACGCGCTAGATTTTTTTTCTATCCCTTGTCTTTTTCCTTGTAGGCCCCACTTTAATTTACTTTTATGTTTTTTTTGGTGTTTGAGTCTCTTTTGGACTCAAACAGTTGGACGTTGGGAGTTTCTCGTGGACACTGCGTAGATCATAAACAGCGTGTGCAAAAATCACTGTTCACCTGTTCGCCAAAGCACTGAAGAATTTTCTTCCTGCGGCATGCAGAGTCTTCACAATACTCAACCATCTGTAAACAGTCAAACATACATGGTCCAGAGGCATCCAGGGAACAATCAGTTCTCTGTATCCACCAAGGAACCCACCCTCCTCTACCTCTCATACAAAAGATCACCTGTCTAAAATCATCCAATGACTTCTTCAATGATGCATCTGCCAAGCTTGACGACTCTGATTTCTTGCTTTGAGGCTTTTTCACAATAAGTTCCTAAAACATTAACATTATAACAATATGAGCCACTTCGTAGCAATAATGTAGCTTGAATGTGGTTATCCTGTACATAGAAGTCCTACCATTCTCTTGTGATAATCAATGCTATAATATAAGACACTTCAACATGGTAACTGATCACGTCCAGCTCTACCAGACTCTTGATGAAATGCTTCCATTGACTTTGGGATATTGAAGTGACAGACGATTCGTACATCCTTTCTATCTATTCCCTGGACATTGAGCCAAACAAGTCAATCACTTTTAAACACTATTTTGTAGTGATGACACAGTAAAATTTCAATAAAAGGCCTATAAGTGCTTTGAATTATACAAAACTGGAAAACAATACCATCCTGCATGAAATTCATCAGCTTCAATCAACTTTCGATCCCTCATTGGAGCTCCATCCCAGATAGCAAAAAGTAATGCAATGTATGCAACAATAGTATTGATTAACTTTCAGGTCTCAGGTATTAAAAAATCAACAGCTATGACTTACAAAGATAAGCAAGGGAGAACAACGCAACATTACTTTTTTTGTTGTCCTTGAAGGACTGCCACATAGATATATTGCATTAAGCAAGGAACAACTTTTGAGTAAACAGTACAATAGTCCAGTAAACTATCCTTTCTTGCTTAAAATTATTTCATTGAAATAGTGCAGGTCTACAAAAGAACTAAGAAGTGTATAGATTCATAGACTATATTACGGTCTTCAGATACTTAAAGGATAAGAAAATGGCCATTTAAACGAAATTCTATGTTACATCAACACTATGCATGTTTTAAGGAAATTTATTTCTCGACAGAATTTCAGTGTTGTTTACAGTTTGAAAACAAAGTTATAAAGCACATATAATCACAGTTGATATGGGTTACCATAGTATAAACCATGAACCATCAAGATCTCCTACCTGGTCGTCATTCTCCAAGTTATGGAGAAAATCAACAAACTTGGCCAAGCACAAAAGATCCCCCACTTAAATTTGTTGCTGATGGACTCTGCAATGCTCCAAAACTGGCCCTGCTCTTTGCCTTCCTAGGCTTGATTTCTCGATGATGCTCATTAAAGAAAAATGTTTGTCCCTATCATTCACATCATCATTGTCATAAAAATCTTGATATTCAGTAGAACTATATTTTCTTCTGCTCCTCCTCCTTGAATGAGAACTTGGATATATTCGTTGTGAACTAGCTACAGATGGGCCTGCCGTATCCTTGTTTGCAGGACGCTTCTTGCGTAATGCTTCTAATTGTTTTATAAGAACCTGGATGATAGATTCTTGGATCTGTGCGACAAAATGTGTTATTTAGAACAACAAACATAATATAAAGCAAAAAATTGTGTGAACTATGTACCCTAGAGAAAAGTACAAAATTAATTTTGAGGACTCCACACTCCAGTACTGAAGAACGAACGAAGCGGAAACAAGAAAATGAAGAAAACCACATCTGGGAGTTCGAGGTTATGTGCAGAACCTATGACAAAGTTAAGAAGCCACACTTGTTCGTAGGAAGGACCATTTCTTCCTGATATTAGAAAGAATAGAGACCATTCATGTTAGAGATAATTTATCTATACAATATTGGCAAAAGTACGGATGACCTGGTTAGACTAGACCAGCAAAACGAACCTCGTATGTCTCCATGGGCTGGACTTCAACTCCTCAAGATAGACAGCTATGATTGAAAGTAGGTGAATTTCCAATTACTAATGGATGATCATAACTTTTAAGACCACACCTGCTTATTAGTTATTACGAGCCTCATCCTCTTCATAGAAAGCCACCTCCTGAACCCAAATATTTAACAGTACACCATTATTAACTTTGTAAATTGCATATACTTAGAGGTTAGGCCTACCAGTAAATTTTTTTCAAAAACAAACACTTCACAAAATAGAAGCAAACTTTAAATATGACAAGACTGCATCGGGCAGTTCATACATCACCTCATCCTCAAACTTTTTAATGTCCGGATACAAAGAAGCAATTAATTCATCGTATCTTGGATAATCTCGCAGAGAACGACGACTGGCACAATGAGTTCGACAAGCAGGACACTCATTATTCCTATACCACACATAAAGGTTAGAAAAATCATGAGTGACGCATGCACAACATGACCGAAAGAACAGGCCAATTGCAAGCTTAGTTCATCACACTAATTATTATGGAAAACAGACACAAGCAACTAATTTAAGAACCAAATGAGGTAAAAGAAGTAGATGCTCTACCCCATCCGCATTTATTTGTCAATGCATTCTCTGCAAAAATGATGCAAACATTCCATCACTGTTCGGGTTTTCTTAATAATACCTTCAAGATGAAAGAAATTACGGTTTTATACCAAATACCCATGATAAAAATAATTATTCACCAGATACCCAATTTTTTTCGAATTCATCATATACCCTTGAATTTCTAAAAAAATAGTCTTATATGCACACGATACGTGCAAAATCATAAAAAATTCTTTATATATAACAAAGATAAAGATACGGTGATTTTAATTTTTTTGTTGAATTAAAGTAGCTAGTTAGCGTTCTTTGTTTTTTTTTTCTATATTTTATTTTTTGTCTCCCTTGTGTTGCTATATATAATAGAGATTTGTATTGGTTTTGTAATATTTGTTGGTAGTTAGGGTATTTAGGTAATTAAGGGTGGACATCAAAGGGTCAGGAGTTCACATATAGAATAAAGATATTTTATTTTTTGTCCCTCATGTGTTGCCATATATAATAGAGATTTGTATTAGTTTTGTAATATTTATTGGTAGTTAAGGGTATTTAGGTAATTAAGGGTGGACACCAAAGGGTGAGGAGTTCACATATAGAATAGAGATATAGTAGAACTCACTAACAATCATAGCTTTATATGCACGGTTATGAGTGCGAAATTGTTATTGAAATAAAATATATAGATGTAATTTATTAAATTAAGGCTACCTAATTCTTCCTATATAAGTTTGGGAAATTCCATCTAGTATCACTCAGTTTTTGCAAATTCCATTTGGTACCCAAATTTTAAGAATTCTCCAAAAAAACATATTTAGCCTACTGTCAAGATTATTACGAGCTCTTTGTCTAATTGACAATTGACATAAGTCAAATTAAATCTTTCTTTGAGTGACATCCATTGAGACTCAGCAGTAAAACTTCATGCAACAAGAAAGATGTATAGTCTTAATTAGCAGATAAGGCACCACAAGCTTGGAACTAAAATTTATATCTTCCAGATACTCCTAAGAACTCAATATCTTTCAGGTAACTACTTTATTATTGTCCTTTCGCCAAAAATTAATAACTGTAGCAATTATGAATATTAAAAGTAAATAACAGTGATAGCAGTATTAAAAGAGTTCACATCTAAAATCAAAACTTATATAACATGGAAACGGTAAATATAGCAATGGAGTATTGTGGAAATACAATTTTCATAATCACAACAAACACCAGAACACAAATAGTAAATCAATAAATCAGAATTTTACTCAAAATCTAACATTGCTTTGTTTGGTGATTCAAAGAGATTTAGATAGAGTAGTTCATTTTGTGATTAAAGATCCTTAAGGGGGATAAAGTGTAAATTTGTTGGTCTTCGATGGTGGTGCAGAATAGTCCCAGACCAACCATGAAAGCAGAGCAACGAAGAAAGAAGAGGATTTTCGAAGGGGTTTTGTCTTGTTTTGGTATTTTGGGCAGTAACAATGGGGAGGAGAGTAAATGGGTTTACCTGGTTAGTAATTAGGTTTTAATGTTTTACCTTTTTTATTTTAAGGGATCTAACTTAACATAACTAGCTAACTTAACGTTTCTTATTTTTTTTATTAACGGTAGAGTCACAGTAGCAATTAGGGTATAATTATTGTAGTATTAGTTGGACAATTCTTAAAATCTGGGTACCAAATGGAATTTGCAAAAACTGAGTGGTACCAGATGGAATTTCCCTATAAGTTTTAAGTATTAATAATCATTTCACTTTGAAAGGAGTTATTGTAACTTTATGATATTGTTTCACCTAATTATTTTGTATTGTATGTGAAAAAATTTCGGTTAATCACCCATATTTGTTAAACTTTTTATACGATTAACCAATTTTTTATAATAATAATTTTTAATACATTTATTAGTGCAATACAAAGTAAAAGTAAATAAACTATGCATGATATGAGCAACATTAGCAATAAATGAATTTAAATCAAAAGTAAACAATTTGGAAACAGGAGATTGCTACATCTACCCATTGGGTAGACTACCCATTGGAAATACATAATTACAAAATAATTAAGTCTGCCGAGTTGGATTCCACTAATTATTAATAATGTATGTCTCTAGTGGGTAGATTACCCCGTAGATAGACAAAGTTTTTCCCTTGAGAAACACTATACTAAAATATGTATTATAAATGCATATCATTGTAAACTAATCAATTAGATAACATCTGTGACAATATTCTCTTTTTTATAAAACTAATCAATTATGTAATTTATTATATTCTCTTTTTTTAAAACATACTAACACATTGCTTTACCAAATACCAGGATACAAAGGGTCCGTTCTGTTCAACTTATTTTAACTTATATAAGATTTTATAAGATAAGATAAGATAAGATAAGATAAGATAAGATAAGATAAGATAAGATAAGATAAGATAAGATAAGATCAGATCAGATAAGATAAGATAAGATAAGATCAGATAAGATAAGATAAATAAGATGTTCTGTTCAACTTATCTTCACTCATTTCAGAATAAGATAAGATAAGATCAGATAAGAAAAGATCATATCAGATAAGATAAGACAAAATAAGTTGAACAGAACAGACCCAAAGAGTCATCTAAATAAATGGATAACATCTAATTCCAAATTTTTTTTTTTTGACATGAACATCCAACTCCAAATTCAATAACAAACAACCACCTCCAAAATATGTCCTCAAGTCAAATAATTTACGGAAAAAAGCATATCATTGCAACTATTTTCAATATGTTATGTTAATAAATTACAGAATATATACAAAGAGCATAAATATGGTAAGATATTCCCATATGAGAACTAATCTCGATAGTATTTCGTAGCTCCCAACATTACTCCCTCTCTCCTTAGCATCCCAAATCCTCCCACCAATCACCATAGAAATCCTTTGCCTCTCTCTCTCATCCCTCTATACAAATCACCAAAACAACCAACTCTCCCCCCCCACAGCTTGTCGTTGCTTCTCTCAAGACCGCCTTACACACGCACTCCTTCTATTTCCCCTCCAACACCACCACTCTCTCCTCCCACTCCACGACCCTTAAGATATCCGAAATCCCTCAAACAAAACACCCACCTAGGTGGCGTCGAAGCACCACCACCGTGAAGAAATCGAAGGCAACCATTGCCGCCATTTGCGCCAGCACAATCCTCCGCCTCTATCTACTCCCTTCGACCACCAGCCTCCGTAAGTTCCTCTTAAATTTCAATCCCTATAATCTCTCTCTGTATGAGTTTAATTTCATTTTGTTAATAAAATAATTTTGAAGATTTAATCCTAAATCTAGTACAACCCTAAACTTCGAATTTCATTTTCGTGTTGGAAAACAGGATTGAACTTTTAATCGTACTAACTCCCACTCCACGGCCCTTAAGATATCCGAAATCCCTCAAACAAAACACCCACCTAGGTGGCGTTGAAGCACCACCACCATGAAGAAATCGAAGGCAACCATTGCCGCCATTTGCGCCAGCACAATCCTCCGCCTCTATCTACTCCCTTCGACCATCAGCCTCCGTAAGTTCCTCATAAATTTCAATCCCTATAATCTCTCTCTGTATGAGTTTAATTTCATTTTTTTAATAAAATAATTTTGAAGATTTAATCCTAAATCTAGTACAACCCTAAACTTCGAATTTCATTTTCGTGTTGGAAAACAGAATTGAACTTTTAATCGTACTAACTCCCACTCCACGGCCCTTAAGATATCCGAAATCCCTCAAAAAAAATACCCACCTAGGTGGCGTCGAAGCACCACCACCATGAAGAAATCGAAGGCAACCATTGCCGCCATTTGCGCTAGCACAATCCTCCTCCTCTATCTACTCCCTTCGACCACCAGCCTCCATAAGTTTCTCTTAAATTTCAATCCCTATAATCTCTCTCTGTGTGAGTTTAATTTCATTTTGTAAATAAAATATTTTTGAAGATTTAATCCTAAATCTAGTACAACCCTAAACTTCGAATTTCATTTTCGTGTTGGAAAACAGAATTGAACTTTTAATCGTACTAAGTAGTTCATGGTTATGTTAATTTCTAAAATTTCGCACCCTTTAATATCCCCACATTTTTCATTTTTTCGAAGTTTTATGTGGGAATTTTTTAAAAATTTATCAGAAATTTTGGATTTTTGGAGTACCTCTTTTTTTTTAGTATGGGGAGACAGAAATTTGATAGAAATACCTGTTTTTCTTTTCCTAATTAAACTTGCAACTGCTTTGCTTATTTCTCTTGATTGTCTATAGTGCTTCAATCATCTTTCCGTCCAAAACTTAAATCACAAAAAAAAAATGAAAGTTAGACCTTAAACATGTACTGGAATGTTGAAGAAATTGTTTTTATTTCTGCTTTTTAATTACCTGATGTTGATTTGCAGTTTTTAATTGTGTAGGGGAATTGAAGATGAAGAAATAAAGAGGAAGAACGGAGAATGTGCATTCAATTGAAGGTTTGGAAGAGGATGAAGAGGGATAATAGATGAAATAACTGCTTCGGTGATTGGCAGTTTGTTGGGATCCGTATAACCCTATTTTTTTCTTTGTTTACTTTTTTTCTAAATTTATTGACTGGTTGGTTTTGTAATATATGTTGGTAGTTGGAGATATTTAGGTAATTAAGGGTGGACACCAAAGGTCAGGAGTTCCCTTATATAATAGAGATACATCAAAATGCCCTTAATGACTAACGGCGGTTAATTTCGTTAGTCATTAATGTTAATTACCCCTAAAATCCCCTAATTAACTCTAAAAAATCCTATTACTAACCATACAGTCACCAATTAATCATCTTTTCGAAGTTTCTTTTTCTTCGTTTGAGCCGTTTAATTGGGTTTTGAATTTGATAGAGGGGCTGAGGTTTTTTCCTTCTTTGTGTTGTAGCTTCAGGCAAAGCCGATTCATGATGAGACTGTTTGCAACCTGGTGATGAAGAGGTTTAATTTTTAAATGCATCTATTTTTTCTATTAATTGGTTTGAGAGTTCAGGATGATGATTTAACTAACTATGAGTATCTTTTTGTGCATTTGTTTGTTGGTATTAATGATTTAGAAGTTTATTTTGTGTTCAAATTGTAATTTTCTCAGTTTTACTATTCATGTTCTGCATTTTTTCATTTAATTGTACTCCAATGACTAAAGAACCATTCGTACACCTTACTATGATGATCTTGGTCCCTCAAAGGAACTTCTTCGATCCTCTAAGGCAAAAATTGGATCTCTGCTACAGCTAAAAAGTCCATTTGCAACACTTTAAGTTCCACAAATTTGCATCTTATGAAATTAATTAAAGCATATAGCAATCCTAGGAATCTCATCAGCAACGAACCTAAGAGTAAGCAGAACCTTGTGTAGTTGTAATTGGTGTTCTTGTGCTTGAAGCTCACAATCTCAGTGAAACTGCTAAAAATACTTAGTCTTTTGCCATTAAAATAGATGCTGATATTGATGGTCGAAGGGCCGTAGGCCATGAGCTTGTTTTGCATAAGAATATTTCAACATTAAATCATAGGGATCGGTGATGCAAATATTGACGACTTGACGTCAATGAATCAAGGATTTAAGCACATCAGTCACTTGGATCTGTAGACACCAAATTTTGAACCCCTTTTTCGTATAAATAAAGATTTTGAAAAAAAATAAAAATAACGAGTTTCGCCAAGTATTGTGGAGCGCGCGCCCGTCAAAGGCATGTTTCGCCCCAGAGCGCGAGTTTCATTCCATCGTATGGTTTTCCTTTTTTGCGTATTAGTCATGCAATTCCGGCTTAGAAATGTAATTTTCCGTAAGTTGTAGTCAATAACTACAACCACCGGTTTAATAAAATGATTTGTAATATAATCATGCTCGTCTTTACTAATTTGACGAGTTTTCGTTAATTGTTTTAAGTTAGTTTTTTGAAAAACAGAAAAAATGAGTCGCATTTAGGCGCCGAAATTTGAGTCGTCTCCGAAAACCGATAGTAATCAGTTTTCTTGATGGTCAAGTCATTGTTCATTGGATTTTGAATAAGAATATGTTCTTTAACCACCAATCACATTCTTTTATCCATCAGTTAAGGAATAAGAATCATGAAAAAGAATAAGAATAAGAATCAAATCCAAAGTGTAAGAGCCAAGAATCCGATTTTTTTTCGGAAGATTCAAACTGTGCGCCAGACGCATGATCATGCGCCCAGTGCAAAACATATTCCTGCGCCAGACGCAGGCCTGTGCGCCAAGCGCATGGTGCTGTGTCTAGCGCAGGGCTTTGCGCTAAGCACAGTAATGCACTCAGTTTCTCTTTTCACGTTTTTCGATGCATATCTACGTATTAGGATTTAGAAAAGAAAATTTTATGAAAATCTGATTTTGCCTCATTGATGAAAAAATCTAAAGAGAATAAGAATATTTGGATTTCCAAAGAGATTTGATGACGTCATTAGAGTGATGTCATTAGGGTGATGTTATTAAGGTAATTTAGGATGGCAAAAAATCAAATTTTTGGGTGAAAAATCTGATTTTTTTTACCTTCTTCAAACCTTAGTTCACCACCTCATTTCCCTATATATACCACCCAATTTTTTACTTCAACACAACAATTTTCAACAACAACAACTTCTCACAAGAAATCTCAATACTACTCTCCTCCTCCTTAATTTCTCCATCTAAGCAAAAGTTATAATTAGTAAGTAAAAAAATTCATCAAAAGAAAAACACAAAAAAAGGTTAAAGTTAGTAATTAAGTGGATCTAGAAACTCATTTAGAATTTAAGAAAATCACAAAAAAAGGTAGAAAACTTTGCAAAAAGGAAGTGCATCATTGAGTTAGCAAGGTATACAAAATTATTTTCTTAGAAATTCCAAAGCCCAATTGCTGGAAACATCTTTAAATTAATAGGAAAAATATTATATTCTATAAAACATTCTGATAATACAGACGAAAAATAAAATGAAGTACGAAACTAAAACTGATCATAATTACAGCATCATATTTTCTTTTTATGGAGATGTTTATGCACAACTCTTCTTGAGTTTTTTTATGAAAACATGTTTTTGGATAACAACTTGATTAATAAAAATCACATAAGCACATATTTTCTAAGAGTCTCCCAATTAGAGTTGACTGTTCTAGGTGGGTGAATTAAGGTTGGGAACTTATTAGGACTTTTACATACGCAAATCATTCCAAAAATAAAAAAATGATAAGAAGAAACAAAGATAAAGTTAGTATATGATTAAGAAGATAATCAAGAAAAAATAATAAGAACTTCAGATAATTCAAAATCATACAATATTGTTGTGAAAAACCGTTTTGTCTAGTACCACATAAGTTTGTTCTGTCAATAAAGTTTAAAATAAACTCATTTAGACAAACCTAAAAGCATAAAATTCAAAGTATAAATCAGAAGATTTTCAAAAACATAAAAATCATGTTCATATGAATTTTATACAATTTTATATAATTTTTACAAAAACGCTCATGTAAATCACTAAATTCCTGAACACTGATTTTCTCTTTAGTTAAGAAATTAAATACAACATGGTCTTAAAAATGTCCAATTCAAGTGGCAATTTCCCGTCTGGTCTTCAAAGTGTCTAGAATGTTCATACCAAAATTCACTTCAAACTAAGTTCGGTAAGCTGGATTTCAAAGAACAAATTGGATAAAGGTCCTGTTTTGAGCAATTTTAGCATGCAATTAACCATAATTCGAATTTTCAGTAAAAGCTTGTGTAATTTTGAGACAATATAAAGAACTCACTGACCTATCCATAGATGTATCACATGTTCAATTTAATGCTTTGTACAGAAAGTTATGAATTTTACAAGTTAGTATAAGAACTAAATTGCTGCCGAAATGGTTATTGAAATATTAAGAGTATTCTTTTTTTTTATCATAAGTGACATGTAAAAAAAATGTGTGCTCACCTATTTTCAAAAAAAAACTCACATTTACTTCATAATTCTTTTCATTCAAATTGGTTTTTCAAAAACAAAATTGATTTTAAAAATAAGAAAAAATCCCATTTCGAAAATATAATCCAAAAACAAAGAAAAAGTAAAAGAGTGATAATCACGAGTCTAAAACTTTTCTTGTTTAAAAATGTAATAAAAACTGTATAGTCTAAAACACGAGAAAGTAGTCTAAAATCTTTTTAAAAAAAATTAAAAAAATTTGTGTCTAATCAAAAGGGATAATTATTTCCAAAAAAAAAGAGAAGGGAAAATTATTCCATTTCCTGCTAAAACATGTATAAAGAAAAATTTATTATTCTATGACTAACATTGTTAGCGTGTACATTTCAGGTACATCAAATTAGTCTAATCCTAAGAGGTGGAACAGACGTATTCAAATAGGTATTTACATGGCCTGGCGCCTAGCAAACTGAATTCGGAAAAAAGGTTGAGAAGAACCCGAGTATTTCACATTAGTCTAATCCTAAGAGGTGGAACAAACGTATTCAAACAGGAGAATATATGGCTTGGCGCCCAGCAGACTGAATTCTGAAAAAGTTTGGGAAGTACCTGAATCAGTTACTGCTTTTATATTGTACTTTGTAGGTAGAGCTGCGTGCGGCTTGATCTCCTAAAAAAAATCTAAAGTTGTATGCATCTATCTTAGTTTTCCTTACTATGTAATGTACTAAAAGGGGTACGTAGGCAACTCATTTTCTGAGTGCAGCTGCAATTTTTTTTTTTAATATAAGATTTCATTTTCAATATATCAGAACTACGTTGGGCCTGATCCTCCATTAAAAAAAAAAATCATCACAAGAAAACAAAATTCTTCCCCCAAATCCAAATCTACCCATGGAGATACGTAGGCAACCTTCGAATTTGAGCCTTTTGCATTTGATATTTTCTTCTATGGTTTCAGCGCTTAAAAGCAATCAATACATGCAGATCACTACAAAGAAGAACGATATCTGGGGCATTATAATTTGCCGAAATGAGGACACAAGCCTCGTTATACCTCTTTTCTCTTATTTCTGTCGCGGCAGGAAAATGGAAGGATATCATAAAATTAATTTTGAAAGATGTTTATGTATTATCCTGAAAAAATATGAGTCTAAAAAATGGAAATCTAAAATATAAAAGGTCGAAGTCTAAAAAAAAAATTCTAATGAAAAATCCAAAAAAATGATAGAGTCAAGGTTTAACACCTTTTAATAAATGATAACTGAAACTGGGGTAAAATAAAAAAAAAGAAATCATTTCTTTCATTCCCTACAAAAATAAAAAAGAAACAAAGTCCGAACAAATTTTTGTGCTAACTTCTTCATCTCATTTCACAAGAATTCTGCCTGGGCCCGCTCAGGATCTAGGCTGATTCGCCGAAGTTCTGATCGTATTGAATGTTCTCTTTCAGTGATATTGTCATCCTTATCTACACCAGCTGTATTCTCTGCTACACGTCTCAGCAACATGTCTGAAATTCCGAACAACGAGCACCAACAAAACTCTACTCCTCCACCTGATTCAATAACTGATCTCCGAGGACTTGTCCAGGCTATGCTTGACCAACAGGATAATATTGAGCAAACTGTGTTCGGTATAATGCGCCAAAGTGCCCAGATTCCTCCTCCTCCGGAGTTGGGAGTAGCTTGACTTTTTCACCTTGAGCCTATGAACAATATAATGAGAGAGAAATTCCCACTAAGCTCGAGGAAGAAGTAGTCAAGCTCAAGGAAGTCTCAAAAGGCATGACTAAGGCTGAACCATGGATGGACATTCATGGGTTAACACTTTACCCGAAGGCGCGATTACCCCGTGGTTTCAAGATGCCTAATCTGACAAAGTTTGATGGGACCAGTAGCCCCACCAATTTCCTGAAAATGTATGTAGGGGCAATGAGTCCCTGGGGAGTAGTAGAATCTTTGATGGCTCAACTCTTTCAACAATATTTAGATCGTGCCGCAGCATGTTGGTTCCTCAACCTTGAAAACACAAAGAAATCCACTTGGGCTGATATAGTCAGAGAGTTCTCAATCCAGTACAAATATAATGAAGAAATTGATGTTACTAGAAGGGATCTGGAGACCACTTCTCAAAACCTTAATGAGACATGTTCTTCATTCATCACTCGATGGAGAAACAAAGCCTCCAAAATGATGAGTAGGCCTAATGAAGAAGAACAATTGCAAATGGTTGTGAATAATCTTCTTCCTGTCTACCAGAAGCATATGGCATATTAATATTTCCCGACTTTCAAAGCTTTGATTGCTACGGGAACTCTAGTTGAGGATGCTGTGAAAAGGGGGGACATCAAGAAAGATGAACCTACAGGCGGCACTACTTATAATGCAAAGTTTGGAAATAACAAAAGAACCCCAAACAATGATTCAGCAGCTCCTAAGACAACTAATGTGATCCATGCCATTGGCGCATCTTCTGCATTCCAGTTACGACCACAAAGGAACTTTACTCCTTTGAACATGACTTATTCCCAAGCTCTCTCCAAGCTAAAAAAAGGCCAATCTCATTTAACCCTTGAATCCACGTTCTCCTCCTAAAAATCCTTACCCTGGTTATGACCCGAACAAAAACTGTGAATATCATCAAAGCCCGTGGCATAATACTGAAGACTGCACGGCTCTAAATCATCAAATTCAAAACCTTGTGGATGATGGAAAACTTTCTTTAGGATCCACTTCCACTAAACCAAACGACTCTCAGCCCAACATCACAAAAAAAAACCCCTTCCTAATCATAAGCCCTCATTTGCCATTAATGCCATCTTTGCTGCTTCAGATGGATGCGATCCAATCCAGTTAATCTGCAAGACAGTTCCCCAAATGTACGAAATGTCAATGGCCGCAGATTACAAGTGTGCCTAATTTATGATTATTCGACTCAAGAAAAAGTCAAAATGATGCCTTGTAAAGACCCCAGTTTCACTATCACCAAGGATTCATTCTCTGACATGTGTGGAACCTTGGATTATGATGGTGCTTTCTTCATCTTGGACACTAATGCTGATGAAGATGCTTCTTCGGTCTTGACAATTGTGGAGAAAAACACTGGAGGTCATTTCACCACTCCAAATACCTGTAGGCCCCCCATCTGCCGCGATGATCTTAGTGATGAGGAGTAAGTGGATATATCTCATTTAACTAGAGCAGATCGCCATTTTAAACCATCCCATTTGGAGGATGAAAATCGTTTGGAGGTATTGAGAAGGAAGGAAAAGGGCAAGGAACCTATGACAGAGGATAGTAATAAAGAAGATCATGCTATCAAGCGTATGAAAGAAGTAAATGCTAATGTTTCCATCTGGAAGTTGTTAATGCGTTCCCAGCCTCATAGGACGGCCGTTTTGAAGCATCTCAATGAAGCCTCTGTAAGCTCTCCATGACACCTGACCAGATGGTGGGGCTCATTCATGGGGTAGATCGAACTCTCATGTTCATAGACAATGATCTCCCTGAAAATATCAACCACCACAATTCATTACACATCACTATACGCTGTAATGGACGGGAGATACCTAGAGTATTGATCGACAATGGCTCCGCAATTAATGTTTGCCCTCTACTTGTGCTAACAAAACTTGGGTATTCAAAAGAAGATCTGGTACCATCCAACCAGGTGGTCAGAGCATATGATAATGCCAAGAGAGAAGTACTGGGTTTAATCAGCCTTCTCATTGAATGTGGTCCCATAGGAAGGTGGAATTCATGGTCATTGACATTCAAGCATGTTTCAACTTTTTATTAGGAAGACCATGGCTGCATGAAAATAGAGTAGTAGCCTCTACTCTACATTAGAAGGTATCACTGAGCAGGGTGCTGTGACTATTTCTGGTGATCCAAAAATCACGACCATCTCCAACACCGGCAAATCAGTATTGTATCTGAATGAAGTAGAAGGCACTAGGTTGGATGGTTATACTATCCACTGTATTCTAGCAGCACCTGAAAATTCATGGATGAATGAGGTCCCAGCAGCCACACTAGATGTAAGTGCTGAAAAAACAGAACCAGAGTATAGTGAGGATGACGAGGAAGAAATAGGAGTTCCAAGCATCGGCACTCATGATACGTCAGTTGAAGCACCAGAGGAATCTTGTATCGGTAATCCTCAAGACAACGATGATAATGAGTCAAAGAAGAGATCCAGGACTGATGATTTTGACCTGGACTTTAATGTAGTATGCCCTGTTCGAGAGGTTCACACTGAGTCACTGATTCTCTTCCCAGGATATCAACATGTAGATCACTATCGTGAATAACCACATTTCAGGATATTTGATGGGAGTGGTGATCCTTTTGTCCACTTAGTGGGTTTTGTGAATGCATTACACCCATGGGGCATACCAGAGGAAGATTACCCCATGCTCTTTGACAAAAGTTTAGAATGACCAGCTCTGGACTGGTACTATTCTTCAGATTGTGTAGATAGAGCCAGTTGGGAAAATGCTAGCCAAGCTTTTGTTAATTGGGCTCTCGAGCATAAACAGACTGATGTCAAGAAGTTCAAGCTAGTCACATTGTGTCAAAGAGCCTTGGAAACTTTCTCACACTTTTAAGAAGCGCTTACATCCGCGCCCAGCTTCGTGTCCCTATTATTGATCGGTAATTCATGCTTATATTCTTGCAAAACCTGAACGACTTCTATTATCATCACATGGTTACCATCAAGTACACCTGCCTCAGTCACATGGAGCAGCATGGCTTCGACATCGATACTTTGAAATTGCAAGAAAACGACCCCGGGAAAATCCTGAAGCTCCCAGTACAAATCCAAGGGTATATGCTAAGATGGATGAACCATTGAGTATGGTGTATGATCGTCTTCAGAGGCAAGGTATACTTTAAACCCCAGCGTATGTGCACTATCTACCCCATCCTGGAACAGACATGAGCAACCTCTGCGCTTATTGTTGCCAATTTGGGCATGAAACTAACTGATGCCATGATCTTTACTACAAAGTTCAAAACCTGATTGATCAAGGTCTCATTAGTCCAACCCACAAAGAAGTACCCGTAAGGAAGGTGTCTTCACGCCCTTAACTGCAATCCCAAGTCGAAATTTTTCGCAAGCTGGTTGAAGAAGGTTAGATTCATCCACTTCCTAGACGCCCAGGGGCAGGACCTATAGGGTCAAATCTCCACAAGTACTGCCATTATCATCAGTTACATGGTCATGGCACAAACCAATGTCATGCTCTCAGCTATCGCATCAAGCAAATCACCAACAGAGTTTTTGTCTACCGCAAAGCTACTTGATCGTCTCACAGAAGGAGAAAAATCTTTGGTAAACGTCCAGTAGGGGGTTAGGCCATCGGAAAAAAAAACCTTTCAATTCGTTAATATCAGAGAACTATGTGCAGCTTGAATCCCCATTATCACGTACACTTGCTCTGTGAGATCACTCCACCTATGTAACACTTAGGGTACGTAGGTAGCTCAATATGAGTGCAACTGCTTTATTAAATAAAAAACTTTAGTTCTTTCTAAAATAACGAACTACGCTGAGTCTGATTCCCCATAAAATGCAACTGGAGCAATGGGGATATGTAGGCAGCCTTCGGGTTCGACTCAAATGTATTAACCATTGTATTTCAGGCAATATGATTAGAACTCGAGATGCCAGCCATCATAGGAGCAATTTCAGAATGCTGAATTGACGCATCAATGGGGATACATGCCCTAATCTCTATATTTTTTGTCTTTGTTCAATATTAAAGCAGGGAATGGAAGAATGAAAAAAAAAGTTTTCAAGCCCAATGAGAGTAAAATCGTTCAAGAGTCTCAAATAAAAAAACCCTAAATTGTAAAGGTGGACCATTCCAGTCAAAATATTGCAAAATCGCTTTCGAAAATTTGCTTTATTCTGCAGTATGTGGCTTTCTTCTCTTTTCTTTTAATTCTTTTTCTCTACCTTTAGGTCCAAAAAGAAGAAATCTGTGCCTTCTCTAAGGATGACCAATTACCATCATAAAACAAAAGCCTCAGCCATATCCACAAATGCTGTTAAAGAGCCTGTAGGGTTTGCCATGCAACCTCTGTCCAAAGGATTTCAAATCATGATAAAGATGGGTTATACTCAAGGAACCGGATTAGGGCGTGATGGTAGGGGAATAAAGCAACCAATCCCCATACTAGACAAGCAAAACCGACATGGATTAGGATATGATCCGGGCAGCACTTCTCACAACATCAAAAAAACCTTCTGTTACCATCAATGATCAGTTCATCCTGCAAGGAGATACTGAGCCATACTATGAGTTTTCCGAACCTTGGCTTAGTAGGAAGGAACAGAAGATTTTACCGAGATTGGTGATATTTTTAATTAAGGCTAGAAATCTAGACTTAATCAAAAGTTAGTTTTTCCAAAAACAAAAAATGAAAAGGGAACATGATTGGGTGGATAATCTGGAACATAGAGTCCTTACTGAGGAAAGAGATTTTGACCCAGTGTCTTTGATGATACCTTTTGGCGGAAACATTGAACATAAGTGGAGTATTGAGTGTCAGGCAAAAGACGGGCCTATAGAATTTGAAATGTTTTAAGGAAACCATCCTCCACAACCATCTCATGAAACTACCCTTTCATCCCTTTTAGATGAATATCATACTGATAGCTCATCTTCTAGGTGATCTACCTTGCATACCCAGTAGAGGTGGGCATGGGCCGGGCCAGCACGTGGGCCGGCTCGGCCCGGCACGGTTTGGGCCCGGCCCAGCACGAGCCTGCTCAAAGCCCATCCCGGCCCGTTGTTCGCTCCGTGGGCCGTGGGCCTGCCACGGTCAAGAAATTTTATTTTAGGCCCGCACCGGCACGAGCCCGCCTATATGGCCCGCGGGCCGAACGCCCCTTTTCTTTGTTTTTTAGCCTAAAACTGCCAAGAATCCTAAAAAACAACATAAAACACGGGCCAGGCCTGCAGGAGGCACGAGCCCGGCCCGCGGGACCGTGGACCTGGGTCGGGCCGTGGACAAAATCTAGAAATTTTTGGCCCGGCACGGCACGGCCTGCCATTTCCTCAAGCCCCCGGGCCGAGCCCATGAACAGGCCCGACCCGGCCCATGCCTAGGTCTAATACCCAGTCAGAAAACTCTGATAGTGAGGAAATTAAATGTGAACCTTTAGCTAAGTACATTTGCGTGCAAGATGTTATTTCTGACAGTGAATTTAATAATGATGAATCACTTGATACAACTTAAACACATATAAAACCCATGGAAGAGTCCATTGTAATTAACATTGGTATAGAAAATGCTGTAAAAGAAGTCAAAATAGGTTCATCCCTATCCCCAACTGAAAAGTTTGTGTTTATTGCATTGTTAAAAGAGTATGTAGATGTGTTTGCATGGTCTTATGCTGATATGCCTGGTGTTAATAGAGAAATTGTGGAACATCGCATTCCTTTACATCCTAAAAGCAAGCCTAAGCAGCAAAAGCTCCACCGAATGAAACCAGAGGTTAGTCTGAAAGTGAAAGAAGAAATCCAGAAACAGCTTGATGCCAAATTCATCCAAGCTGTAAAGCATCCGAGTTGGCTCACCAATATAGTGGTTGTACCTAAAAAGGATGGGAGAGTTCGGGTGTGCATTGGTTTTCGAGATTTGAATGCTGCATCACCAAAAGATTTCTTTCCTCTGCCCCACATTGATGTTCTTGTGGATAGTACGACTGGTCATTCAATGTTTTCCTTCATTCATGGAATTTGAGGGTATAATCAAATACTCATGGCCCAAGAAGACATGACAAAAACGTCTTTCGTCACTCCTGGGGCACTTTTTGTTACGGAGTTATGCCTTTTGGTCTCAAGAATGCTAGAGCCACATATCAAAGGGCTGCAACCACTATCCTTCATGACCTCATCCACGACATTGTGGAGGTTTATGTAGATGACATGATTGTGAAAAGTGAATATCGTGGGGGGCATATTCTGCATTAAGATCCTTCTTTGAAAGAATCAGGAAATACAATCTAAGGCTGAATCCTCAAAAGTGTGTGTTTGGTGTCAATTCGGGAAGTTGTTGGGATTCATTGTCAGTCAAGACGGCATTAAAATGGAGTCGGAAAAGGTAAAAGCTATTCAAGAGCTACCTCCTCGAAAAAAAGAAAAAGAAGAGGATTTATCGGCATAATTCAATATATCAACAGGTTCAACTCACAACTCACTATGAGATGTGAACCTATATTTAAGCTGCTCAGAAAGGGGCATCCCATGAATGGAATGGGGAATGTCAAGAAGCTTTCGATTCCATGAAAGAGTACATTTCAAATCCACATGTTCTAATGCCGCCTAGACCAGGAGAACCCCTGATTTTGTACCTCACTATCACTGAAACGGCTATGGGAGCTCTCTTAGCCCAATATGAAGAGGGAACAAAGAAGGAATTTGGCATACACTATCTCAGCAAGAAATTCCTGGAGTATGAGATAAGATATACCCCACTGGAAAAAGCATGTATCTCTTTGGTCTATGCCACGAAGAAGTTGAGGCATCACCTTCAAGCTCATACCACTTACCTGATCTCGAGAGTGGACCCCATCAAGTATATGTTCGAAAAACCCATTCTTAGTGAAAGATTGGCGAGATGGCATGCTATGCTTTCTGAGTTTATATTCAATGTGTCAGCCAGAAATCTGTTAAAGGAAGATCCATATCTGAAGCCCTAGCAAAAGGACCAGTGTCAGGAGATGAATATGATGATGCATTCCCTGATGAGTACTTATTATTCATTGACAATCCACAATGGTGCATGTATTTTGATGGAGCTTCTAATAGGAGAGGTAAGGGAGCAGGAGTTTTGTTAGTAGATCCTGATGGAGTCCATATTCCCTTTGCTGTTAAGCTGGATTTCCCAACAACAAACAATACGGCTAAGTATGAAGCCTGTATATATGGAGTAAAAGCTGCTTTTGTAGCAGGGGCAAGATATCTCACTGTATATGGAGATTATAATCTCATTATCTCTTAAACAATAGGAATTTGGTGGGTTAGAGATGAGAGACTTCAGCTGTACACAGAGTACCTTCAAGAATTGATCCCTTATTTTGATGATATCAGCTTCAAACATCTTCCTCGGGAACAAAATAGCTTCACTGATGCTTTAGGCAATCTCGCTGTTAATTTAACATGGGAAAATGGTACAAAAATCCAGTCAGTTTTAATTGAAGAAAGGAAGGGGCCGGCAGTGATGGTAGCACAGTTTGTCTCTACGCTGGCTCAACATGATGATGATGACGTCTGGTATAAGGATATCAAGAATTTTCCGGAAACTATACAGTATCCAGAGAGAAGTGGCAAGAAGGATCGTATAACTATCAGAAGACTAGCTGCTCATTTTCTCATTCTAAAAGGCAGACTCTATATCATAAAAGGTTTGATGGTACTCTGCAACTCTGCGACAATGACAGTGAAAAGCAAGCCATCATGGAAGAAGTTCATAGGGGTGAATGTGGACCCCATATGAACGGAAGAATGCTGGCTCGTAAAATTATGCGAGCAGGTTTCTATTAGAGTACTCTAGAAAGTTGATTGCATCAGCTTTGTCCGCACCTGCAAGCAATGTCAGATATTTGATAACCTCAATCATATGCCACCTGTGTCACTACATAATATGACTTCTCCTTGGCCATTTTCACGTTGGGGCGTAGATATAATCGGACAAATTCATCCAAAGGCTTCAAATGGGCATCAGTATATTATTGTAGCCATTGATTACTTTTTTAAGTAGGTTGAAGCTGCATCCTTTTCAAAGCTAGGGGCAAAGCAAGTCTCGAAATTTTTTATTAACAACATTATCTGTCGGTATGGCATACATTTTGAAATCATCTCTGATAATGGATCACAATTTAAGGGTCATCTGAAGACAACTCTCGCAAAATATGCAATTAAGCATCATCAGTCCTCACCTTATCGTCCCCCAAACAAATGGAGCAGTGGAAGCAGCCAATAAGACAATCAAGACTATTGTTGCCAAGATGACTGAAAAAACTAGGGAATGACATGACAAACTACCATATGTTGGTAGGTGTTAGCCGTGTACTCCTAACCAAATATAATTAACCTACTCTCATGCACACTAAGCAAGTATAATAGAAGTAGGGATCGTATCCACAGGGAGCAAAGGAACTTGTTCGGAAATTAATGAATTAAGGACCCTAGTATGTGCTAAGGCCAAAGTAACTGAATTGGGGGGGTTTGGAACAATGCAAGCAAGCTAAACTAAGCACAGTATTAAAGTACGAAGATATTACAATATAAAATGGCCTTGGACTCGATTAGCATCCAGCCTAACCTAGTTTGTGGTCACGAAATCTTAACCCCCGACACTTCCGATGGTCACCTATCGAGAAGTCTAGACCTCTATCCTCCTAGATCGTGGCTAAACACACGATCCGCGTGGTTTGAACCGCCCTTACTATGCCTTAACTCAAATGAATCGCACTTAAGTCCAAACCAAAGTAGCATTAAGGTCGAGGAACACGATAGGATTACTAATGTTATCAAAGCAATAACATTCAAATAATAAGCAATGCTTCTCTAAGTGCAAAAGATTAATGTTCAGCATTTAATCAAACACCTAATATGCTACATGGAACTAGGAACACAACAATTCGATTATGTACCTAGAATTAGCATTAGATGAATCACACAACAATACTAGTAGCGTTCTTAGCAAAGATTATGCAAACATCATGAAAGACCATAGAGAAAGTAGAGGATAAGAACTTCTCACAAATAGATTAGAGCTTCAACAACCAAATCCAAGATAGATATTTAAGCTAGCCAAGCCATAGGATTCATTACAAATCTACCAAAGAAGAAAGGAAGAAACCCTGGAAAACAATCTTCTTCTTTCTTTTCTCCAGTCGCTCTAACAAAAACAAAAACAAAAAGGGCGGCTGACACAGGGGTCGCGACTCGCCACCATGGAAGGTCGCGACTCGCGACACTGATCGCGGATCGCGACTGCCTCAAAACCACCAAAACGAAGCACAAAGAGGAAATTGAGGGAGAACTTGGCTTTTGAGTAAGCCATGAAGCTGCAGAACGACAATGAAGACGATCATCGGACGACGAGCAAACCAAGAAGCTTGAACCACGGACCTCGGAACTCGGACTCGGACAAAGCTCGGAAGCCTCAGAAGATGCGCCATAAAGGAACCAAGGACAAAGACCCCGGGGCACAAAAAGTGATCGGAGGACCAAGATCGGCCCTCGATTACGCCACCATGCAAACCGCTTCCTAGACTCCTCAAAACACAACATCCTCCGGCAACACCTCCTAACGTCAAAACTCTCCTAAATCCCGATGCTAAGCTCAAACTGACACCAAAAACGACCCGAAATCCACCTAAGATTGGCGGATAACTTGGACACATCAAATTCCCCCACGCTTAAACCTTACTCGACCTCGAGTTAACGAAAAAGAGAAATCGACACACCCAAGCACCAAATACGCCATACCACGCCAACCTCCGGAATCGCCAACCACAAGACACAAAAGCCAAACGACAACATCTACCCCAAAAGAATCCGTCTATACAAATGAACCTCGAATGACGAAAGGCTTCGGGATACGAATATCAACAATGACCTCCCGACTCCAACCTACCCAAAATGCAAGGAAACTAAGGAACGAGGGTAAGTGATTCCCCAACGCTTAGCTTCGTGCTCCAACCAAATCATACCACAAGCAACAAAAGAGAAACGAGCCAAAAAGAGATGCACACCCCGCCCTCAAAAGACACAAAACAAGGACCTAATCTAGCTCGAAAACATCGACTCCAATGCCGCCACCTTATGAAGCCGACACCAACAAATGAGAATCAAAGCAAAAAATTTTTTTTTTTTTTGTTCTCTCATTTTGCCTAGGAGCCCTTTCGGGTTTTCATCCTAGCTTCTCATTTTCATTCATTTTTTTTTTCATCTCTCTTCTTTTTTTCGGCTCACAAAACTCACCCACTCAACTAGCTCTTTTTTGCATAGGCCGCCCTTTCTGGTTTTCGACCTATTCGAGCCCCCAATTTTGCCCGAGTCGCCCGCCCTTCCGGGTTTTCAACTCAGTGGGATTCTTTTTTCTTTCTTCTTTTGTCACTTTTTTTTCAAAAATTTTCATCAAATTGCCACAATATACACAAAACAAACCAAACAGAACAAACTAGAACAAGCTAAAATACCACCACATTTAATCAATCTATCCCCCACGCTTATTATGCACATTGTCCTCAATATGGAAAGGACAAACACGAATAAGAGGGAAAGGAAAAGGGAAAAGCTCTAAGAGCCCGAGGGGCCCCCGCGCTCAAACCCGCGGGCTGCCCTACGGGCCTCTCTCTCCTGGCGGCGTATAATGCACGCCGCCTCAATCTCGGATGTGGGATCGGAGTACCAGGAGTCCTGGTTCTCCGGTCCCTGGGGTGGAAAACGGGACACAAAGAAGTTGTTCATGGCCGAAACCATGGAACCAACTGAATAGATCTGGTCCTCCATCCCATACATCCTATCCTGCATCTCTCCCAAATCGCCCCTAACACGGGATAGTTGCTTAGTTACCTGAGCCTGAAACTGGGCGTGAGGGAGGTAACCCTGCTCCTGCTGGTACTGCTGAAACTGCTGATATTGGAATTGCTGTGGCTAAGGCTCTGGCTAAGGCTGAGGCTGAGGCTGAGGCTGAGACTGGACCTCTTCAGGGTCCCTTTGACCTAATTCCTCCGCCACCCCCCGGGCATACCTCTCGTCCGGGGGAAGGAAGAGCTCCTCATGTGTGGTCTGCTCTGTAATGGCCACCCGCTCATGCGTTAAAGCCATATATCTGACATTTCTCGCCCTAAAGAGCCACACATATCTCGTCTCATTGCCTATGGTTTTAAATTGAAGCATAGTAATACTCCTCAAGGCAATGGTATCATAACAGTTAGAATCACGGGAATATCGACCACTAGCTGTCCCTAAAGGGGTCAATGTGGGGTTGCCCTTCTTATCCACAGGCACCTGGACACCTAGTTGGGAGGCTAAAAGGCTAATCATACCCCCATACTCAACTTCCCCGAGGTCTTCCCCTCAGCCGACTGAGCCAAGCACCTATCCACCCAAATTTTCACCCAATCTGGACACCCCTCCCCTTAAGGTGTCATGGCCCAAAGACATTTAAGGTCAAACTCCGGTAGATTAGTGGGCTCTCCTGCACAAAAGACCGTCCTAGACAAAAGACGGTGCACGTAGCGCAAGGCGGGGTGGGGGATGGCGCTACTCTTGCAGTGGCTATGCCACTTATGACCACCAGTAATCTTGTACCAAAACACAGCAGGATTATAGTTCTCAGTCTCTAGAAAGTCATCATCGGCTATGAAGTCCCAAGCAAAAGCACTCTCTATCTCAAGGAAATTCATTTTGTATTGGTTGTCATTGAGGGAGAAAGTGATGTATTCAGATTCATCATCGGTTTCGGCATGTTTCTGGAGAGTCGAAAGGAACTCGAGGGTGTACCGCTCATAAGTTCGGGCCCTCTTCCATAGAAAGTTTCGGAGGCCAACCTTGTTGAGAATAAGCTAAACCGAGCTAGCTAACCCCAATTTTTCTAGGGTAGAGTAATCCGCAAACTTCGTTTCTTGTATCACCCTCCCCGGTCTGTCAAGGCGGTCCCATCGCCTTTTAGCTTGGTCACTTAGCTTCTTAAGGCCACGGGAATTAATTTGGGGGACGGGGTCGGTTCGGCTTCTCTTGCTCAATTTTTTTTTTCGTGTTTTTGTTTCTTTTTTTTTTCAACTGAGAAGAACTAACAACAGCAAGGGTTTGACACAAGGACACAAACAAGAGCACTTTTACACTCCAAACACCCTCCACACAATAATAACCAACCACCAATTCCCAATTGAGTTCAACAATCACAACAACAACACCACACAACTCAACAACTACAAACAATGTCTTAATGAAACAAGTTACAACTCTACAATTAAGCAAGAACAAGGCATTTCAAGCAAAATCAAAGAGAAGTAGGAAAGAGTATGTTATATCAAAATGGAAGTGAAGTAGTGTTATGTAGGGTGATTAGAACTTGTGAATAGCTCCCCTAAGCATGTGAATGATCCTCCAAGCTTCAATTTAGATGGTGTTGCTTCAAATCAAAAACCCCCAAATTCTAGGGTTTGGTAGAAGGTGATGATTTTCAGAAATTGTGGGAGGATTATGGTGTGAAGGAGAGAAGAAAGTAGGGAATTTGTGTAGAGAAGTGAAAAGGAGAAGATTAGAGGATAGAATGAGAAGTTGTTGTGAAGATTTGAGAGTGGGAGATGAGGAAAAAAATGGGAAAAACTGGAAATAAAGGCATGTAAATAATGTTATATTTCAAGCACGCAAACTATTATAGTAGAATATCAATCTGGCTCGGCGGTGAACTCCTCTTGGTTTCGTAATCCCTACCTTATAGTAGGTTCCGGGTTCGACTCTTCAAGTGAGCTTCACGTCTTATTCTTTGTTTTTTCTCCTCCCTTCATGTTCAATTACTACTGTCGCCTTACTCGCCTACGGCTTATGTTTATTCCATGGTCTTCTTTCTCCTTACTTTTTTCTTTTTTCTTTTATAGCTGTGCTTTTTATTTATAAATCTCTCCCTTCAACCAAGTACTAATACACTAATAGTAGGTATGAATCCGTAATATTTCCCATTTCCCTTGCTGTTTTTTTAAAGAACCCATTTCCCTTGCTTAAGCAATCATTATTTTGAAATTTTTTAGGTTTAATTATTCTATAAACTAAATATGCAGATATCAATTTTTGACATAAAAATAATTTATATATAACTTTTAAACAAAATTGTTAGCAAAGCTCGTTATCACCCAAACTAAAATACAAAGAGTGTGTTTTATAAGAAATTGATAGAGAGCTGATCTTGAAGGTCTCCTCCACCAACACACTACAGTTATTGATGGTCGCCTCATCACTTTTCAAAGGAGCGACTGGTCTCAGGTACCTCACACACTATCCTTTAATTATGCTCAAATTTGGATTAGAGTGGTTGGCCTCCCATTTGGATATATTTCTCATCCATGGGCATTAGAAGCACTGCATCATGTGGGTTATTACATTGAAGAAATTGAACATGCAACTCAAGATTTACCTTCATCTCTCGAAATTAAAACCCTTTGCCCTGCTGTTTGTTTACCCTCTCAAACTATTGTCTAGTAGAAGCTTTTTCTTTTAGTATGCCATTTACAAGTGAGGGAATTTTTTTTTGCCTTTTGGATGATGATTGGTCAACTCACCAAATGAGCCTTATACGACTTTTAAGCACACTACTCTTGTAGATATTAACGTCTGATTAGAGGCTTGCTGCTTATGTTATGAGAGTGTTCAAATCATCTGTATAAAATTAAATCATGATCAGTATTCTCCTACTTTTTATCTTTTTTGTTTTGGTTTTATGACAATGTATTTAATTTAAGTTGCATGAGTAGGAAAAAGTCAAATCTTCATTGGTTAAGTGTGGCATTAAATATGTTTTTTTTTATCTTTATTGGATCCTCTATTATGTTGATTCGATTATTTTTATGGTATCTTCTAAGTTAATTTTGACTTATTTGAATTTTTGTAGACTAATTTGGATTCATTCTAACTTATTTTTGTAACTTATCAAAATATAACACTAACTTGAAGGTTTGGATAATTGAAAATCATACCATGCACTATATTGACACATGTGTGCCTAAATGTAAAGAACTAGTTGCAAAGGCTTAATTTAAGAAAAAATGTTATGAAGATGGGTTTAAGCCACATTCATAAAGTAGGCCAAGAGTTAGTGCATTATAATGTTTTGTGTTTGCTCATGATGTGCTTTTTGTCTTTTCTCTCTCTTAGGTGCTAAAAAGAAAGCTTGTGGGCCGACTAATATGTTTGATGTCCATGCTCGCAAATTGGAAGACCGTGTTGCTATCTATGGTCATGGTTACGTATAGGTATGTTTCATAAAGCTTCTTTACTTATTTTGTTATATGTAGATTTAGAATTATGATGTTTGATGCTTGTGAAATTATGGTATTTGATGATTGTGAGCTTTTTGTGTTTGATTACATGCATTAATTTTCTTATTATATTGACTATTATTTTTCTGTTTACAGGATGGTAGATAGAAGGAGAAAATTAGATACAATGATGGTAGGAAGGGCATAGCTTGAAGTTCTTCTAGACTGATTTTGGACGAATAAATTAAATACCATATAGGTTCTAGATTGCTTGAATTATTAGTTCTTTTTGGAGATTTATTAGTTTTCTGAATTGATGTATTTATAAAATAACAATGGTTTTTATTATTAGAATGATTGTTATGGATGTTTTATTTTAATAATAAGTAAAATTTAATTTAAAATAAATGTTTTCTTTTTGTAGTAGTTATATTTTGGTATAATATTTTCATTTTAATGAGCTACTAGATAAACACGTATGAAAATGTTGCTATAGCTCACATTAAAGTGCCGCAATAGTTGTATCAAGACACGTTGTTATAGACTCACATAAAAATATCGCAATAGTATAGCAAGAAACATTGCTATAGACTACAAAAGTGTTGCAATATTAGAGCAATAAATGTTAGCCTAAAGTTAAACACTAAAAATGTTGCTTTAAATCCTAAATAATTGTTACTAAAACCTAATAATTGTTGCCTTAGATATAATGAAACTGTTGGTAAAAGTTAAAAATTGTTGCCTAAGAAAAAGTGTTGCTAATGATAACTATGGCAACAGTTTTATAAAGTTGTTGCCTAAGGCATCATAACTGTTGCCATAGAGTTATAGTAGCGCCACCTATTGACAACGCCATATAAGCTATTGCTATAGGTCTATGTCAGCATTTAATGGATCTTTGCTAACATATTTAGGCCGTTGCTATAGCCGTATTTTGTAGTAGTGGTAGATCTCTCTCAACCGCTCATACCTGATTGTTACCACCCTTTATATGGTAATGAAGTTGTTTGGGTTTACTTCTGCTACGAGGGTGTATTCAAGTTTTCTAAAAAATGTGGAAGGGTGGGACACTACCAATTAGGTTGTCCAGATTCAGATGAAGATGCTCAAAGGATAATAAGCAATAGAATTACCAATCTCGAGTCAGCAGGTCAGAGGGTTCTATATGGTCCAGTTACTCAAGCGTTCTACTCCAATATGATTGAAGGACTGCCGGATAGCTTTAGGTTTTGTACACCTCGAATTAATCTTTACCAACAGCCAACTCCGGATGATTAACCGCTCAGAAACCTGAACCACCATTCATCTGAAGGTGATAATTCAGGCTTAAGATCTGGGCAATCTTCGGATCAACCAAATCTATATGGTACAGATGAACAATACTATCCGGGTGAAGAAGATTTCCCTACTGATAGGGACTCACCACCAAAACGTGCACAAAACCCAGTACATCCTAACATGCAAGACAATTTAACAAATCAACCTTTCATGGGAGCATACAATGATTGGGTTCATCAATCGCTTGGCAGAAGAATGGGTTTCAAGATGATCCATACGCCCACTATTACCCACGCCACAACCATCCTCCTCACAACACTGAGAATCACTACACTACACAACACCCATCTCAACCCAACAACAACCACTTTGAACCAGGGGAGGCCTCGTCTCAACCTCGTACCCTCTTCGAGACACTAGGAATAACATAGTGGGCTAGTCAAAGGCATTTCCTGCTGAATGCTAATAACTAACCCTCCGGGCTACTCAATGATGTTGTGAGTCAACAACTTAAAGAGGATCATACTGATATTCCTCTCCCAACCATTAATCAATCCCGTAGTCCATTTCGCCATCCAGGTATCATCTCTCAAACTCGAACTCTTACTCAAGCCACACAAAGACTTAGACGTTTTCTACATAGTTTTTCTCCAGTTCGAGTTCCACCCACACAACAATTTCCATCACTCACTTCAATCGCATTTCTCTCCCTTCACGAACTCAAGCCAATCTCACCCTAACAGTCCACCTATGCCTGAAAATGACCATCCTAACTCACCACAATCGCCTCCCAACCAAGTCACAATCAACATTATTTTGTCAGTGCAATCATCGGGTTCAATGTTTTGGCCATGAAAACGACTTAATCTAGGCCAACTTCAGCGCAACCGGCCAATCCCTCAACTCCAAAAAGACATGGTATCGAAATTATAGACAATCACAGATCCGATTATGGCAATGGACTTTGGTGTGGAGGCAGGAATGAAATTACATAAAAAATGCTACACAAATGCTCATCATCTATAGTATTTTCTGAAATAGTTCCAAAGAAAGTCAAGAGATCAAGCTGTGTTAACAAGGATGACGATGATAAGGAGATGCAATTCTCTCTAGTTTTGTCTCTTACCCTACCTTTTGGTGCGGAGACCGGCCCTTCACAGCCTCCCATGGATATATGAAAATGATTACCTGGAATGCAAGGGGCCTGAACGATGATGACATCCTTGCAATTCCTTAAGCAAAGTGGTTTGTCCACTGTCATCAGCCTATGTTTCTCTTGGTGTTTGAAACTAGCTAAATGTATGGTTAGTGATGCTATTAACAATTTCAACTCTTTACTCCCAAATTTTATTGACGGCGTTGATTCCATAGGGTTTAGGGGTGGTTTGTTATTGTTAGGTTGGTCTAGTTTAACAATAGTAGTTATCGAGTCCACTCAAAATCTCTATTACATAAGCCAAGGGGGGAGCTATGGTGTCCCCATATGAAAAGACTTATATACCCCTAACTTGAAACATAAAAAAAACAACTATTTAAAATTTCTCATTCATTTCCTTAAATACAATTTTGCAATAAGGAAAATTGTAAAAAGAGAATACTAACATAAAGTTTAAGATTGTCATTAAAAGATTACTTACGATGAGGAAGTACATCTTTTCCAACAATTGTAAAGCCACAAATACAAAGTTTTCTTTTACTTAAATATTCAATAACAATTACAAAGAACATAAATTAAAAATTCATAAAATTACCGAGAAAAAAAAAAGAGTGTAACTCATCTTTGTACTTTCCGTTTTCATAATTGTTGTAGTCAAGATGTTATTCAAGCGAAATAGTTAAACCTGATGAGAAAAAGTAAGCATAGACCAACTTCTCTTATCTTCTCTTTCAATTCTATGTTTTGTAAAAATAGATTGTAAGTACAAAGTGCATGTTTATTTTTCGCATTAATATTAATGTTTTTTTAGGATTTAGAATATTAGTATTAATATTAATATGTTGTCGCACGCACCGCGTGCATACGAGGCTAGTTGTATCATATGTTATGTTTCTGAGGTAAATGGACTGCAATGGAATGTGTGTTTTGTGTGTGGGGGTCCGACTGTTCAAGATTGTCCACAAGTGTGGGATCGACTTGGGTCTTTAATTGCATATCTTCCTTACTGTATTTGCTTAGGAGATTTTAATCAACTAGAATACTATGAGGATAAAATGGGGGGCAACGATAACACCCGAGGGTGGGAAGTCTTTTTGCAATGGACGATGCAAACATCACTAGTCTAAATTCCTCTTAGAGGTCCACGCTTTACATGGACAAAAAACCACTTTGAACAATGTTTAATTCTCGAAAGATTAGATTGAACTTATTGTTCTAATGACTGGGAGGTTCAACATCTAACGGTGTACTTTTACACGAGCCCATAATTTGTTCAGATCTATGACTCTTAATACTGTGAAGCTTGGTAACAAACGCCCATATCAAATGGAAAACTGGTGTCTAAACCTAGCTGAAATTCAGAATCATATCCTACACTTATGGGCAACTCAATTTCAAGGGTCTCCTATGTTTGCAATTACAAAAAATTAGAAACTTGACATCAACAAATTCAAGACATGGTATTTAGATCATAAGAAAATTCTGGGCATAAACTAGAGGACTATTTGTAACAACCTTATTAATCAAAGTTCTGATCTACATAACCTATCAGATGCAAACTCTTACATTCAAGCTATTAGGACTTCTCTTCCACACCTGCAGGAAGGTAGAGATTTTTGGCAGCAACATATGAAAACAATGTGGTCCTTGTTTGGTGATGTGACCTCAAAAAATTTATATTCCAATGTCAAAAAAGGATTTATCAAAAAAAAAAACAATCTCTTACTTGCAAGATGCATATGGATAATGGATATCCCATCCCTTGGAGATTAACCAAAATATTCTCACCTCACTCTAGGATGTTCTTCAGAAATCTAACTCTCAAACTTCACTAGACAAGACATATACTGTTCTTTGAGAACTTGATATCGCAGCCATGACCCCAAAACAACTATGTATCTTAACTCGTCCATTCCTTGATGAAGACATAAAAAATGCTATGTTCTCTATTGGGAATTGCAAATCTCTGGGAATCGATGATTTCACAGCTGAATTTTTTCAAATGCATTGGGATATCGTTGGCCCTGACATGATTTAAGGTATCCAACATTTCTTTACTACTGGTCAACTCATAAAGGTGTGGAATCGTAGCCTTCATATTTTACTGGCAAAAGTGGATAATCCTACAAATCCTAATAAGCTTCGTCCTATAAGTTTGTACAACACTATCTGCAAGTGTGTCTCTATGTCTAGCTTCTCGAATCAAAGTCATTTTGCCTTATCTAATAAGTGATAGCCAACATGCCTTTGTCCCTGGTCGTATGATGAGTGACAACACTATCTTGTCTCATGACCTACTCCATTATATCAACCAAAAGAAAATGGTGCTAATACTTTTGCCGTAGTTAAAATGGACATGAGTAAGGCCTATGATAGGGTTCATGGGATGTTCATTACCAAGGTTCTTCGTGCTTTTGGCTTCCCTCCCTTTTGGATTAATCTAATTTTCCAATGTATGTCTACTGTGTCCTACACTTTATTAAGCAATGGTCGTCTATCAAATACTTTCAAGCCTTCGTGTGGCCTACGCCAAGGTGATCCTTTATCGCTCTATCTTTTCCTCTTTTGTATGGAAATTTACTCTAGAATGTTAAACTCGGGTCAAGATCTAGGCTCTTTTAAAGGTGTCAGTATCAATCGTCATTCACCAAAAATTTCACACCTTTTCTTTGCGGATGATGCTCTACTTTTCTTTCAAACAAACACTCAATCTTATCTTGCCTTGACTCAAATCACTAATCGTTTTTGTTCAATTTCTGGAGAACATCTGAATTTTTTAAAGTCAATAATTAAATTTATTCATAATACTTCTACGGAGGATCAACATATTTTTAAGAATATCCTCAGGTTTTCTCAAGTTATTTATTTTGGTATTACATTTGATAATACTAGCAAAAAAACAAGTCATTTCAGCTTCCTAATTGACAAAGTTACAAAGAAATTTAATTCCTGCAACACCTTTGCCTTGTCTTTCACGACTAAAATCATTCTCATTAATTCTATTCTTGTGGCCATGACATCCCATATTATGTCTTGTCTCTCTATCTCTACTGGTATCTCATCAAAGATTGATTGTATTATCAGCTCCTTTCTTTGGTATCGGAAAAGGGATTGGGGAATTCCATGGATCAAAAGAAAGATTACTGGGATTCGTGCTACTAGCACCCTCAATACTTGCCTTCTAATGAAACAAGTCTGGCGAATGTGAAAGAATCCTTCTCTTTTACTTCCCAAATTATATTTCTCTAAGGGTCCTGATAAGTGCATAATTGAGTATGTTTTTATTCCTTTATGGTTGATATTTTGTGTCACTATTTGGTCAATGTGTTAGGTATTTAGATAATTTTTATTAATAATTTAAGATAAAATATCACCTTTGTTAGACTTAGTTATAAATTACACTAATTAAGCTAATATTGTTACATAGGTACATCTAAGCCCATATTACATCATAAGACAAGCAAGGAAATAAAAAAAAAAGACTAAGAAGTCATATGATTTACAAATCCAACGTCGGAAACAAATAAATCAAGGAAAAGAAGAAAAAGAAGAAAGTCTTCTTCTTCTTACTTCTTTCATCTCACGAGCAACAATAACAACAATTAGGAAACTTTATTGTTTCTTTTCACACGCATAACACAAGAGTTTCCTTAAATTGGAAGAGGTTCAATTGGGTCTAAATATACCCAATTTCACGTCAATTACGGTATGCAAGCAAAACCCTAAAGGTTAGATGGGACATAGCGCGAGATCCAAGATAGGGATCGGATGAACGACGTTGCTCGGCCAAGCAACAATTGGGAGTGGCTACTCACCTCGAATGAGTCTTTTTACCAATTCTCCTCTTTGTTTCTCATATTTCATGTTCAGAACTTATTGGGAAATTCTACACGGAAGCCCCCAACTTTTAGGTTTTCTACATGGTAGCACTTCTTAAATTTTTTAATACTTGGTGGCCCCGAACTTTTAGGTTTTCTACATGACAACACTTCTTAAGTGAATTTCGTTAACTTGTCGTTAGTTTTGACATTTATTAGTCTGGCACACAAATCGATACTTCTTCGACACCCAAAACGAGTATTTCTGATCATTTGTTAATTTCGACCTTTAATCGAGCCTTTAAGGACAAAATTACGCCCCTTTTATTGTCAAAAAATGATCAGAAATACTCGTTTTGGGTGTCGAAAAAGTCTCAATTTGCGTCCCAGACTAATAAATGTCAAAATTAACGACAACTTAACAGAATTCACTTAAGAAGTGCTACCATGTAGAAAACCTAAAAGTTCGGGGCAACCAAGTATAAAAAAATTTAAGAAGTGCTACCATGTAGAAAACCAAAAAGTTGGGGGCTACCATGTAGAATTTCCCAAACTTATTTAAATATATATTAGATTAATTTGGATAATTTTCATGTTTTAATAGTTTATAGTTTAGATCACTTCATGATTATTTGGTATTTAAATTATACTTGCTCTTAATTTGATTCAATTATTTTACATGATTTCCTATCATATTGTGTATTTGATTGAATTTTCCGCTAGTTATATGGTTTAGGCCTAGTTCAAATCATATAATACCAAGTAGCAATTAGGTTATTTGAAAGGCTTGCGAACATAGTTCTAACTTAATCTTAATTATAACTGAATCTAGTCAATTTGAACTTTTATGGGATTGATTAGGCTAGGATAAATGATGTCAATCTAGTACTCAATGCTTCTAGTTTTTAATTGTTGTGAGTTGCGATCATATATGCAATTATTATGATAGCTTCGAATCAATATTGGCCTAGTTTAATATTGGTTAAAAGTAAGGAAGGATAGGGATATTTTGCTATCTTAGTCTCTACAGTTAATCTATCATACTAATTATGAAGTTATCTTAAGTATGTCTATTATCATGGTTAAGAGTCTAAATTTGTCTAAGTAATTATAAACCTAATTAGTTTTGCTTGTCATCACTTGTAGATAGTAGATTAGCTTCTCTTCTACTTAGTTCTATTAGTTATTACAATATTAAACCTCCCCATCTATGTAATAAATAGGTAAATAGTTGTATAATCGTACTTATCTATGTAAGTCTCCCCATCTATGTAATAAATAGGAACATCCCAAAACCATAGTCAAAACATAATATCATCCAAAAAATACGAGACATGCAAGTCTCCACAAAACTCAAATAAATCTAAATGTCCTTGAGACCTAGCATTATATACGACTCTCTATTGTCTGCATAGAACTCATCTACCAAAAAGACTATAAGAAGCTTCCTCTCATTACCGACCCACACTCTACTAGCCCAAGCAGTCACAAGTCTAACAGTCATTTCCATCTGCAACGATATATTAAATAATTCCACAGTCAGTAGGGAGTAACTAGCACTTCTCCCAGAACAAAAGAAATCAAAGTGTAATTCAGACATAGATTAATAAGAAAGGAAAACATAAGGTCAAGACAACTATAACATGCATCCAAAATCATAAAGCTCACAAGTATACAATGGCAAGTAAATATCAAGTAAATAAGATAGAACGAATAAATCATCTCAAGATTACTTAGATAATAATAATAAAAGCAAAGGTACAACAAGTTATTGAGTCAGAAACCGAACGCCAGTGAATCGCAATTGCCTTCCTAAGGTTTGTCAGATCGCAATCTCCAAGTCAGTATATGGGCTTACGTTCCCCACTACCTATGTCAAAGAATGGCCAAAATCCCGATGTAGGGTAGAACACGCAGAACTCCCTGTCCTCTCGGATGACAACTATTAACCTAGGTTTACCCCTAGTTCGCTAACCAGGTGGTTGACATGTTCTCCACCGGGGACTACATCTATCCCACCAGATGTTCTTATCTCGAAAATAAAATCTTAAATAACATAATAGTGTCAATCATCTCAAAACTATTCGTCAAAAGGGATGCCACCCGGCCTTATACCCATAATTCATCAAAAGACAACTCTTCAAAATTCCTCAAAGTAATAACTTACAAACTTATAACAAATATCTCCAACAACAAATACTTTGAACATCACCAAGCACAAACAATGATAATAAAAAGAGTTTACAGCACTAACAGTATCAACCAGAAATGCATCACACAATATAAGATCACTAACTACATGAAAAACATACGTACAAGAACATACGAAAAATTACACCACACAAAACTGTGCGCTCGGTGCATGAGCTTGCGCTCAGTGCCACCCTGTGCGTCTGGCGCACTGAACAACCTGCGTCTGACGTCACCCTCAATTAACTCCAAAGCTAATTAAATCAGCAAAACGTACACGACTAATCATTTTTGCATAAACCAAACGTAAACATAATGATACTCAATTATAACTACAGTAACCTATAAATCATTAGCTTCCAAGAACATAAAAAGGTCTCAATTAATTTTCGATTATTAAACCCTTAAATAATTAAAAAGAATATCGTCAAACTCTTAACAAAAACACAATAAAAATTATTAAACTAATAAAACCGATCAGTAAAATATCACAAAAATTATCATACAACTGTTATAACTCTACTGACATGGTACAAATTATATATATAATTTTCGAACACTAAAAAGTAATTTTAAACGTTAATTTACAGAAAACCCAATAAAGGCAATAAAATAATTAAAAATATAAATAAACGCCAAAAAAATATCAAAAATTCACACAAAATGTATAAACCCAAGTTAATACAGATTATGCAAAAACCAGATTTTTCAGCATCAAAATATAATATTCACGATTTAAATACTAACAAACATGAAAATGCAAATAAAGAGAATTCAATTAAACAAACCCGTAAACAGTGGACAAAAAATATTCTAAGACATGAAAGACATACTACAAACATAACATGCTTCATGAAAAATAATTTCGGTAATTATAAAATTCATTCACTAATTATTCCATAAATAAGCCACAAACACACGAATTTCCAATTAAATTAATAAAATAGGAAAAACTTGAACAAAAATTATTTGCAGCACATAACATACTCACAGCATGCATAAAGAACATTCACCTAAATTTTCATCAAGGATATATTAAATAATTCCACAGTAAGTGGGGAGTAACTAGCAGTTCTCCCAAAACAAAAGAAATCAAAGTGTAATTTAGACATATACTAATAAGAAAGGAAAACATAAGGTCAAGACAACTATAACATGCATCCAAAATCATAAAGCTCACAAGTATACAATGGAAAGTAAATATCAAGTAAATAAGATAGAATGAATAAATCATCTCAAGAGTACTTAAATAATAATAAAAGCAAAGGTATAACAAGTTATTGAGTCAGAAACCGAATGCCAGTGAATCGCAATTCACTTTCTAAGGTTTGTCAGATCGCAATCTCCAGGTCAGTCTATGGGCTTACGTTACCCACTGCCCGTGTTTAAAAATGGTCAAACTCCCGATGCAGGGTAGAACACGCAAAACTCTCTGTCCTCTCGGACGACAACAATTAACCCAGGTTTACCCCTAGTTCGCAAACCAGGTAGTTGGCATGTTCTGCACCGGAGACTACATCTATCCCACCGGATGTTCTTGTCTCAAAAATAAAATCTTAAATAACATAATAGTGTCATTCGTCAAAAGGGATGCCACCCGACCTTATACCCATAATTCATCAAAAGACAACTCTTCAAAATTCCTCAAAGTAGTAACTTACAAAATTACAACAAATATCTCCAACAACAAATACTTTGAACATCACCAAGCACAAACAATGATAATAAAAAGAGTTTACAGCACTAACAATATCAACCAGAAATACATCACACAATATAAGATCACCAACTACATGAAAAGACATACGTACAACAACATACAAAAAATTACACCACGCAAAACTATGCGCTCGGCGCATGAGCTTGAGTTCAGCGTCACCCTGTGCGTCTGGCGCATTGAACAACCTGCTTCTGACGCATCAGCGTGCGTCTGACGTCACCCTCAATTAACTCCAACGCTAATTAAATCAGCAAAACGTACACGACTAATCATTTTTACATAAACGAACCAAACGTAAACATAATGATACTCACTAATAACTACAGTAACCTACAAATCATCAGCTTCCAAGAACATAAAAGGTTTCAATTCATTTCTGATTATTAAACCCTTAAATAATTAAAAAGAATATCCTCAAACTCTTAACAAAAATACTATAAAAATTATTAAACTAATAAAACCGATCAGTAAAATATCACAAAAATTATCATACAACCGCTATAACTCTACATACGTGGTAAAAATTATATGTATAATTTTTGGACTCTAAAAGTAATTTTAAACGTTAATTTACAAAAAACCCAATAAAGCCAATAAAATAACTAAAAGTAGAAATAAAAGCCCAAAAATTACCAAAAATTCACACAACATGCATATACCCACGTTAATATAGATTATTCAAAAACCAGATTTTTCGGCATCAAAATAAAATATTCACGATTTAAACACTAACAAACATGAAAATGCAAATAAAGAGAATTCAATAAAACAAACCCGTATACAGTGGCCAAAAATTATTCTAAGACATGAAAGACATACTACACACATAATATGCTTTATGAAAAATAATTTTGGCAATTATAAAATTCGTTCACTAATTATTTCATAAATAAGCCACAAACACACGAGTTTCCAATTAAATTAATAAAATAGGAAAAACTTGAAAAAAAATTATGTGCAGCACATAACATACTCAACACATGTATAAAGAACATTCATGTAAATTTTCATCAACAATTTCATATAAAAAAGTATTTTAAACAATTCCTAAAGTAATAATCTAATACCGAAAAATACCCTAATCTCTATCGTTCTAAGATAACTACTAGTTACCTGGATCGTCGGAGGCGAGCTGAAAACTACTGGACAATCCTGATATATGCGTGCACCTTTCTTCTTCTTCAAACCCCAAAGCACCACGCACAAGAAAGAGGTAAGTAGAACAAGTTATGAACAATTGATGAAGAAAACAAATAGAAAATTTGAGAGAGAATGATGAAGATGATGATGTCCAAAATTTTGTAAGAAGGACAACAATATAATCTGATTTTAATTAGATTTTTGGGTAGTGAAAATAATAAATAAAAAGGATTTAATAAGAGAAATGATGAGGGGGGTTATGGAGGTTACAAAAATGCAAGGAGTCACCAAAGCAAAATGAGAGAAGAAAAATATCTCCCTTTCCCTCCACATGGTCGGTTGACCCAAGCCCATCTCTCACCATATATTTTCGGCCCAAATCATCAAAGATCCATGCGACAAAAGTCTGTTACGCGATAAATCGATAACTTCCTAAATCGCGCCTAAACTTTTAAAAAAATACTTAATAACGAAAATAATTCTAATAAATTATATTATAAATATAAATATAATACACACACTTAGCACGCCATATAATAAAAATATTTCGGCTCCCAATAATTTATAAGAATCGAAATCACTAATTTAATGAAAATAACAGTTTTAGGAAAAACTTTTGCGAAAAACTCGGAGCAAAATTATGGGGTGTTACAATCTCCCCTCCTTTAAATAAAGTTTCGTCCTCGAAACTTCGAAGACACAAACAAATAAGACAGTACACAAAGAATACCTAAAACGAATAGTTCCAGGTATTTCAGTCGCATCGACTCTTCGGTTTCCCAAATAGCTTCTTCGTACTTTTGACTTCTCCAAAGTACTTTAACTAAGGGAATCACCTTCCTTCTTAGAGCACGGTTCTGACGATCCAATATACGAACAAGTCACTCTTCAAAAGTCAAATTCGGCTCGATTGAGACCGACTCAACAGAAATCACATGCGAAGGATCCCTACGATACCTGCGCAACTACGACACATGATATACATCATGAACCTTCGACAGCTCTGGCGGCAAAGCCAAACGATACGCGGCCTCCCTAATCCTTTCAAGAATCTCATAGGGACCCACATACTTCGGACTCAACTTGCCCTTTTGACCAAACCGCATCACTCCCTTCATAGGAGAAACCTTCAGAAGCCCCTTATCTCCCACCTCAAAGGAAATAGGTTTCCGACGCAAATTTGCATACGACTTCTGCCTATCTTGAGCAGCCTTCATTTTAGCTTGAATTACTTTCACCTGCTCCGAGCCCAAAATCAATGAGTCATTGATGTCGCTCCAACAAGTAGGACTACGACACTTCCTTCTATAGAGAGCCTCATACATAGCCATTTGGATACTAGCTTGATAGCTGTTGTGATAAGAGAACTCCACCAGACTAAGCGTGTAACACCCCATAATTTCAAAGCGGAAAAAGAAAGAAATAATAATAGTATTATAGGACGATGGCAGAAACATCGTCTTCTGGGAATGCCACTTCTAATACAAAGGTATTTAAATAACTATGTTAAGAGACCAACTTAAATAAATAATATCAATAAATAACTAATTCAGAGTAATTCCAAATGAGAAAAGTCTAACTAGCAATCTAGGCCTAAAACAACTATCATTTCATTCTCGCATCTCAACCCGAGCCCAAAACCAAAGAAGATTCCCATCAACAAAACCTGCAAAATATACAACAAACATCCACAATCAGTGGGGAGTAACTAGCAGTTCTCCCAGAACAAAAGAAATCAAAGTCTATTCCAGACATAGATTAGTAACAAAGGAAAGAATAAAGTTAAGTCAACTACAATATGCATCCACTTCCATATAACTCACAAGTAACGCAAATGAATAATAAATAGCAAGTGAATTGGATAAAAATAAATAAATCATCTCAAGAGTACTTTTATAAAAATAAAAGTATAGGTAAAACAAGTGATTGAATTAGAAACCGAACGCCAGTGAATCGCAATTCACTTCCTAAGGTTTGTCAGATCACAATCTCCATGTCAGTCTATGGGCTTACGTTCCCCACTGCCTGTGTCTAAGAATGGCCAAACTCCCGATGTAAGGTAGAACACACAGAACTCCCTGACCTCTCGGACGACAACAATTAACTCAGGTTTACCCCTAGTTCGCAAACCAGGTGGTTGGCATGTTTTTCACCGGGGATTACATCTATCCCACCGGATGTTCTTATCTCAAAAATAAAATCATAATTCATAAATATCATCAAAGTATCATTCAGCTAAAAAATATTCGTCAAAAGGGATGCCACCCGGCCTTATACCCATAATTTATCAAAAGACAACTCTTCAAAAATCCTCAATGTAGTAACTTACAAACTTACAATAAATATCTCCAACCACAATACTTTGAACATCACTAAGCATCAACAATGATAATGAAATAGTTTTTACAGCACTAACAGTATCAATCAGAAATGCATCATATCAAATAAGATCACCAACCAGAAGTAGAACATACGTACAAGATCATATGAAAAATTAGACTACACAAAATTGTGCGCTCGGCGCATGAGCTTGCGCTCAGCACCACACTCTGCGACTGGCGCACTAACCAAACCACGTCTGACGCATCAAAATGCGTCTGACGCCACCACTAATTAACTCCAAGGCTTATTAAATCAATGAAACGTACACGACTAATCATTTTTACATAAACCAAACGTAAACATAATGATACTCAATAATAACCACAGTAACCTACATATCATCAACTTCCAAGAACATAAAAGGTGTCAATTTATTTCTGATTATTAAACCCTTAAATAATTAAAAAGAATATCCTCAAACTCATAACAAAAACACAATAAAAATTATTAAACTAATAAAAACAATCAGTAAATTATCACAAAAATTATCATACGACCATTATGACTCTACGGACATGGTACAAATTGTATTTATAATTTTTGGACTCTAAAAGTAATTTTAAATGTTAATTTACAGAATACTCAGTAAAGCCAATAAAATAAATAAAAATAGAAATAAATGCCCAAAAATTACCAAAAATTCACATAACATGCATAAACCCACAGTAATACATAATATGCAAAGAAATTGATTTTTAGGCCCAAAAACAATAATATTCATGATTTAAATACCAACAAACACGGAAATACAAAAACAGATAAATATATTAAATAAATCTGTAAACTGTAGGAAAACATTATTCCAAAGCATGAAATACATACTACACACATAACATGCTTCAGGAAAAATAATTTCAGTAATTATAACATTCGTTCAATAATTATTTTGCAGATAAGCCATAAACACATAAATTACCAAATAAATCGAATAAATATTAAAACCCAGACGAAAATTAATATTCTGCATACAATATTCATACAGCATACATCAAGTATATCCACGTCAAATTTTATCAATAATTTCATTCAAAAAGTATTTAAAACAATTCCTAGCGTAATAATCTAATACCGAAAAATACTCTAATCTCTATCGTTCTAAGACAACTACTAGTTACCTGGAACGTCGGGAGGAGAGCTGAGTCTAAAGAGATAGTTAAGAGTTATGCATACAATACAATTCCTCTTCTAACCCCAAAGCACAACGAACGATAATTGTAGCAACAAGTCACTAGGCGTTTTCTTCTTGAACATTGAAAAATCTCATTTCGTGTTGTTCTGGTCCGACCATGATTTTTGGCGATTGAAAGATCGTATTCACAATCGCGCCGGTCAAAGTGAAGATCAAGATGTTATAAACGTGCTGTCCAAATTTGAGAATGATCCAACAGTTAGATCGCCAGATATGGTTAATTTCGTGAAGGTGTGACAGGAAAAACCGGGATGAACTTTTCTCCTATTTTTCACTTCTCTTCCTCTATCTCTTTTCTTTGAAAATGACGAGGCTTAATGAAGAATTATGTTGAATTTCTCTGATTAAAAATCAGAATTTATTGGCAAGGAAAAATGAAGGGTTTAGGAGAATGTTAATAAGGGATTAAATGAGCGGTTACAAGATATTCAAAGGTTAGCTTAATGAGCAGCAAAACTCTTCATCCTCCACACCATAATTGTTGATTTTCAGCCTGCATGACACGCCACATGCGCTGCAACTGTTTTGTCCACTTGTTCAACAAGTAAGCTGTAGGCTTAGCTTCCTTGCCGAGCAAGTAAATTAGTATCTTGAGTGTTCTTCAGATGGAGACTTGTGCAACAATGCCTGAATTAGCTTAATCCTTAGCCTTGGCTTCGCTCCCGAACTGCACAAAGGGACCCACCCTGGAGGTTTGGGTGGTGGTTCCCCCTCCGATGCTTAAGTCAGTTATCAGGAGTTGTAAGAGAAAGTAGAGATAGAAAGAGAAAGTGAGAGAGAATTTTATCAGAGTAACTTTTCACTGTTTTCATTGAATGTGTTTTCTCCTGATTTCAGGGGTATTTATAGTGATAGCAAGTTGACAGCTAACCTTAAAAACTGACCTACAATAGTGGCCTCTGATTGGCTGAGGAATCAGATCATGACACGTGGCAGACCATGACTGGGGGATGTCTATTAACCACTCTCCTTCAGCCATTTGGCACTGCTGGGCTCTGACTATTGGGCCAGAAATTCAATCCTTTTACCCAACTGAGTATAGCCCAGAGATTAAGCCTTATTTTTATTTTAAATAGGATGACACGTGTACGGCTCTGATGAGCCCATGTGTCGTTAAGGGAGCCGTAGATGTTAGGCTACAACATTTGCCCCTAAAAGGGCTTTCACTGTTGGCCCATCTGACGGTTAATGCCCTTTTAACCAAGGTAGCTTTTTGTTGGCCCGTCTGACGGTTAAGGCCCGTTATACAGAAGGTAGTGTATTCAAAATGAAGGAAATGACGCGCCCTTTCTTGTGTTATACCGGTCATATTAGACCGTGGGACTCCCTTTTCGGTCATTCTTGACCGGCTGCGCATGTTTCTTATTCCTCTATAAATATGCTTGGTGTGAAAACATTCAATCATTTAACACCTCGAACAAATTTTTCTAGAGAGAGAGGCTCTGCAATTTTCTAGAGAGAGAGAGAGAGATAGTCCAGCTTCAGCATCCTTCACCGAATTTCCCAGACGTTCTTAGCAGGTATCGTTTCTTTGATCCTTTTATTCTTCTTAATTCTTTATTTTTTCTTAGAAAATCAATAAAATGGAATCATCTTCGTCAAATAATCCTAGCCGACCAAGAGCTTGTCTTGACCCTAGAATCGATACTTCTTCTTCGGCACATTCTAGAGTTGGGCCTCTTCTGGCCGAGTACATATTTTTTCATAGTTTTGGCCGAGAAAGTCGACGACCCGGCTTTACCTGTGCAGGGTAATCTGGCGCGCGTCAAGCAAACGGCCCGTCTAAGACGAAAAGCAATAATTCCATCAAATAGCTCGGATATGGAGGAATCGACTGGACGAGTGCCAGATGAGGCAAGAGAGGTCCAAAGTGCTCAGTCTTTGGACAGGCCTCCGTTTGACCATGATGCAGAGACTTCAGAAATAAAACTGAGACCAGTACTTACGGCGGGACGCCGATACGGAGGAGATCGGCGAAGGTAATAATGGTAGCGATCCCGAGGTCGCCGAAGAATCGACGAGGCCTCTACCACCTCGTCAGAGATTAGAAAACGTTTAGGTCCCCTTTCTGATCCTGGCTTCATTTTAGTTAACCGTAAGTGGTTAGAGAAACTAGGACCAGACCCTAATTTCTTGTCGTCTTTCATGCCCATGCCGGGCTTCTCCTTTGTCATTCCTAATAACGACGCGACGATCCTGAGTGCTCCCAGGAGCCATTTCGCCGTCTATAAACTGGCCTTAGATGCTTGGATTGAGGTTTCCTCTTCACGACTTCGTAGAACAAGTGCTGCAAAGACTACCACATCGGCCATAACCAGCCGGCACCAAACGCTTGGCACAACATCCCGACGTTTATTGCCGTCTGCGAGCTACGCGGCCTAGCCCTTTCCCTTCAAGCCTTTACACATATCCATTATGCGTCTAAGGTACTGGGGCTATGGACGGAGCATGGCTCAAGACATCGAACCGTCCGGGCTTCATGACAACTTGGGGGAAATCGTCAAAGATGCACGATTGGAAAACCGATTTCATCTTTTTACGGGCGTCCAACTGACTATGTCACGAGAGCTACGAGATATTATAATAGATCCGTCACTAATACCGGACGGAAGCGGTCTTGGCTGGAGCCGGGAGGACGAATATGACGAGGAGGTGGTGGAGTACTTCGAGTGAAGGAGTACTCCGGACCGCCGGCGATCTTTTAAGGGACCGTCTAACTGGATACCCTTTAAGGAAATGTTTTACCAAGACGACTTCTTGGTCGCTGCCGGCCATGCGGTTGGGCGAGGATAAAGGTATATTTAAAATCATCCAAGTAAAACTCTTCGTCCATAACTCATATGACGAACACACATATATTTTTTTTTTCTTTGTATTTTCAGACTAGGCCAGACAACGCCTCAAACCATCTTGGACGGGGGAAATCAGCATGTCCCAATTTACAGATAATCTGTGGAAGGAGTATGCAAAGAGCAGCGCCGAAAAAAGGGCGGAAACATTGGAATTTTTTTTTTTTTTTTTTTTTTTTTTTTTTTGACGAGGACCATATGAGCTCGTCCGGAATTGGCATCCAATTCTTGGACGTGGGTCACCCCAAGAAGGAGAGCGTCCAGACTTGGACGGTCACCTCCTTGGCCCCACGCTCGTCCAAGAATTGGTGTCCAATTCTTGGATGAGAGTTACCCAAAGAAGGAGAACGTCCAGACTTGGACGGTCACCTCTTTGGGACCATGCTCGTCCAAGAATTGGTATCCAATTCTTGGACGAGAGTCACCCGAAGAAGGAGAACGTCCAGACTTGGACGGTCACCTTCTTGGTGTCTTGCTCGTCCAAGAATTGGTGTCCAATTCTTGGACGAGAGTCTCCCAAAGAAGGAGAACATCGAGACTTGGACGGTCACCTTCTTGGGACCATGCTCGTCTAGGAGTTAGTGTCCAATTCTTGGACGAGAGTCACCCAAAGAAGGAGGACGTCCAGACTTGGACGTTCACCTTCTTGGGGCCATGTTCGTCCAAGAGTTGGTGTCCAATTCTTGGACGAGAGCCAACCAAAAAAGGAGAACGTCCAGACTTGGACGGTCACCTTCTTGGGGCCATACTCGTCCAAGAGTTTTGCACCAAATCTTGGACGAAGGTCAGCCAAGGAAAGAGATCGTCCAGACTTGGACGGTCACCTCTTTGGGACCGTACTCGTCTGGATTTTTGCAATAGTAGTTATTTTTTATTTTTTGGACTATCAATCTGATGCCTTTACTTTTTGCAGAAAAATGCTCCTACAAACAAGCTTCCACCTGGGAAGTCGTCCTCGTCCAAGAAGAGGCCCACTACCGCGCCGACCGACCCCTTCGCCGAAGAAGCCTAAGGGCTTTACATGGAAGAGGGTGGATAAGGCGGCTCCTGCTGCCGAGAGTGGGGAAAAAAGAATGCCTCCCCCACAAGCCAAGGCTCTTAAGAGGGAGCCTTCGACTGCCGGATCGGCTGAGGAGGGAAGGGATGCACACGCAGCTATGCCGCTCTGCGTTTTGCCGGCCGACTCTGCCGAGGTCAACCCAGAGTCCGCCTTGGCTTTGGTTGCACCGGGATCTGATGTTGCTGCCGAGAACTATCCAGGGTTCAGCGGCTCGGTGGCAAAGCTGGTGACACAGATGCCTCTAGCTGTTAGGACGACATCAATTTCGTCTGGTGAGTCGTATTACCCCAACATAGTTAGGACGATGCGGGTCGGTGGACGGTCCATGTCTTCCCTATCAAGATAACTGACTCTCCCCCTCTTTCAGATAAGGGCAAAGGCCCTGCTATTCCCCCAACTCCTCCCACTGCTGACTCGGACGAGGAGTCCTCTCCTGCCTTCGCCAAAATGTCAAGGCTGGAGAAAGAGCGGCTGAAGCAGGAGCTCTTCAAATGCTTCCCTGAATCCTACATCAAGGGATTAAGGGGAGCGTCCGCCGGGCATGTGGGCTACATGTCTCAGCTTGCTGCCGAGGTAGTGCTTTATGACTGCCTTGTTTTATACTTGTATAAATTCAATTTGCAAATCGTCTAATAACTTGACTTGTTTTCCTTGCCCCAGCTTCTAGCTCGCAGCATGCTAACTGAAGATTGGGTGAGGGAGCTTAGAAAGGAAAATAAGCACCTCGTCCACCAAGCTACAACGGCAGGGGACAAAGCCATTCACGACATTGAGATGGCTAACACCCTTCATCGCCAGTCGCTGGAGGCCTTGGAGAAGAGATCGGCAATCCTGGAGTCTGAGAACAAGAATCATCTTGTTAAAATCAACCAGCTATATTCCGAGCAGGATCGTCTAAAGATGATCATAGACGCTCTCTCTGCTGAGTTGAAAGGCGAAAGGGATGTCGCTCTTATTGCTGCCGCTGAGCTGAGAAGAGAGAACATGCACCTAAGGGCAAAGACTGCCCGTCTGGAAAGGGAGGCGGCCAAGTCCTTCGACGATGCCAAGGAAGGGTTGAAACAAGTCGTCAAAACGACCAAGGACTGGGCCGTCAAAGCCTTTGGGATGCTAGCTGAGGAAGCTGAGGTCCCCAGCTTCGTTCGTCGTTTGGAGTATCAAGAGAGCGTTCATCGGGCTATGGTATGCGCCGAGGAACCTCCGAAGTTTGAAGAGTCAGACGACGAGGCTGCTGCTGAGGTGGAGACCCCAAAAGACGACCAAGAAACCCGCTCTGAAGACGAAGCCTAAGCTTAGGTTTATTTTCATGTTTCTTAGCTTGTTCGCCGTATCTTTAACTCTTCACTCTTACGTTGTAATTCTTTACCAATTATATATGAAAGAGTATTTTTGCCAATTTCCTGCCTTTTATCTTTCTGAATTCTAATTTTGACCAAGTATAATATCACCTTCGTCCTGAACAATCGGACGATCTGCTTTTCCTGAAGATTACAAAATTCTGTCCTAAGTAAAAATGTGACTCGTCCTGATATTATTGGACGGTCTACAATATTTAGAGCCTTTGATAATTGCATATGCATCTAAGTACCAAAAGAGGCTCGTCTGGGATTGCCATCCTAGGATTGAACGATTACCATCTTCGTCTAGGATTGAACGATTACCAATTTTTGGACGAGGGATACCCAATGAAGGAGAACGTCCATACTTGGACGATCACCTTCTTGCGGCCATCCTCGTCTGGAATTGGCCTCCAATTTTGGACTAGGGTCACCCAATGAAGGAGAGCGTCCATACTTGGACGGTCACCTTCTTGGGGCCATCTTCGTCTGGAATTGGCCACCAATTTTGGCCGAGGGTCACCCAATGAAGGAGAGCGTCCATACTTGGACGGTCACCTTCTTGGGGCCATCTTCGTCTGGAATTGGCCTCCAATTTTGGACGTGGGTCACCCAATGAAGGAGAGCGTCCATACTTGGACGGTCACCTTCCTGGGGCCATCTTCGTCTGGAATTGGCCTCCAATTTTGGACGAGGGTCACCCAATGAAGGAGAGCGTTCATTCTTAGACGGTCACCTTCCTGGGGCCATCTTCGTCTGGAATTGGCCTCCAATTTTGGACGAGGGTCACCCAATGAAGGAGAGCGTCCATTCTTAGACGGTCACCTTCCTGGGGCCACCTTCGTCTGGGGCCATCCTGGTTTTTGGACGACCTGCTCTCCTTAGCTCGTCCTATAGGCTTCTATTATCCCCCCGTTCTTAGGCTTAGCTCAATCGTATATTGAAGGGGAGCTGAAGTCCAAGAAGGAGAGCGGCCAGCCTTGGCTGAGCCTGGTGAAGTTGATGGGCGAGCGTGAGATACATGTTCAAATAATGTTTTAGCCGCCTTCCTTGAGGGAGTAACACTCGTCGTTAAGTAGCGATCCCTTACTAGGGTCTGGACTACCTAGCTGTCCGTATTTTTGAAAGTAAGTATCCTTTACTAAGGGCTTATTTCAGGCCAGCTTTCTCTCAGAGACTTTGACGTTACTCTTACTAGAGGTTTTGTCAATTTGTCGGCCATATATGCATTATATATTTAGTCGGTCTCTTTGAGGGAGTGATGTTCGGCGTAAATGCGAGCAATTCTGACGTTCTACTATTGTTTGTATTTTTGTCCAGGTTATTGTCACTTTTAGACGAGTAACTGATTTAATGCCCCAAAGTGAAGTAACTTAGTGAAAATAAACAAAAAGATAAGATAGTAGGAATTGTATTATATGGATTTTGCTTGGCTGAAAGCCAAGATGCATGTATACAATTCTTTTCTTACTAATATGTGCCGTGGCACTTTGGAGTAACTACAAATTACCCTACTTATATCTGACGAAGATCTGAGCTAGACGTGGTACTTCTTTAAGTTGTCTGAATTCCAGGTACGCTGAATAGATCTTCCATCTAGACCTTGCAGACGAAAAGTCCCACTGTGTATCTCCTGGACAATCAGATAAGGTCCTTCCCAATTTGGTGTAAGTTTTCCCAACTCTTTAGCTCGTCCAACTGCTTCCATCTTTCTTAGAACAAGATCCCCCACCTTTAGCGGTCGTCTAACAACTCTTTTGTTAAACTCCCGAGCCATACGCAGTTTGTACAATTGCATTCTTAGCAAGGCATTGCCCCTGACTTCTGGGACTTGGTCCAAGGCCGTACGCAATGCGGCCCAGTTGGCTTCCTCTGTGTATAACATGACTCGTAGGGTGGGCTCCTCGATCTAAATGGGTAAGACGGCTTCAGTACCATAGACTAGCATGAAAGGCGTCTCGCCTGTAGAATTCTTAGCAGTTGTTCTAATGGACCATAACACCAATTGCAGTTCTTCAACCCATTGCCCTTTGGCGTTGTCCAGCTTCTTCTTGATTCCATTTGATAGAATCTTGTTGAAGGACTCGACTTGCCCATTTGCTTGTGGGTGGGCGACCTGCTGCAAAGTGAGCTTTGATTTCTCTTTCGACGCCCATTCTTTCGGCTTAGGCGTTTCGAACCGTGGACCATTATCAAAGACGATTGACCGAGGCATGCCAAATCGAGTTATAATGTTCTTCCGGATGAAGCCCTTGACGTCGTTTGTTGTTATTCCTCGCATGGCTTCAGCTTCTATCCATTTAGTGAAATAGTCCACTGCTACAATCACAAACTTCTTTTGCCCAGCGGCCACATGGAAAGGTCCTAGGATATCCATGCCCCATTTGGCAAAAAGCAGAGGGAACAAAATGGGGGTCAAATAGTTGGACGGCTTCTGATGCACATTTCCATGCTTCTGACAACTGTCACACTTCTTTGCATAGACTAAAGCATCCTCCTCTAAGGTAGGCCAGTAGTACCCCGTCCTTAAAGCCTTCTCGCCTAAGGCTCTTACCCCAATGTGAGAGGCACAAGCTCCTTCATGGAGTTCTTTCAGAATCTCCAGACCATCTTTTCTGGTGACGCACTTGAGCAGAGGCCGGTTGAACGACTTCTTGTAAAGTGTCTCGTCCCATAGTTCAAACCACTTGTCTCTGGCCTTCACATACTTGGCCTCTACAGGATCCAAAGGCAATCGCCCTGTCTTCTTGTATTCTATGATCGGCTCCATCCAGACATTCCCTCGGCTGAGAAACATAATCTCCTCTTGGTCGATGCTCTTTTTGGGTTTGACTTCCCAAAAGACTGTTCTTGGCACATCACCCTCAGCCGAGCTGGCCAATTTCGAGAGAGCATCTGCTTGATGATTTTTTGACCTTGGTACTTGGTCGAGGACAAATCGTTTTAGTGGCTCAATCTCATCCTTGATCAGTCGCATATATTTGCCCATTGATGCTTCTTTGCATTCAAAATCTCCGTTGACCTGGCTGACAACTAAGAGAGAGTCTGATTTTGCCTCAATCTCTACAGCTCCAGCCGCCTTGCACATTTTGATTCCAGCCAAGAGTGCTTCATATTCAGCTTCGTTATTGGACGCTTTGAATTGGAATCTAAATGCATATTCAAATTTGTCCCCTTCGGGAGATTGACAAATGATTCCCGCCCACACCCATTGATCGTGGACGATCCATCAACCATGAGCGTCCAATGCTTCCTTCCTTCAGCTGGATCAGATATTGGCTTTATGGTTGGCCGAGTAAGCTCAACTATAAAATCAGCCAAGGCTTGCCCCTTAATGGCCTTCCTTGGTTCAAATGATATGTCAAACATGTTGAGCTCAACCGCCCATTTTAACATTCGCCCAGCGGCTTCCATCTTCTGCGTAACTTGCTTCAAAGGTTGATCGAGATAGACGAGTATACCGTGTGCCAAAAAATAGGGCCTTAACTTTCTGGCCGGCCATGACAAGGGCCAATCCAAACTTCTCAACAGGAGTATACTGGTTTTCCGCGTCCTTGAGCACGTGACTCACGAAGTATATTGGGATCTGGACGGATTCTCTTTCAGCCAATAGGACGGCACTCACAGCTTGAGTGGATACAACCAAGTATACAAACAATTTTTCCCCTCTCGCGGGATCGACCAACCTAGGCAATGCTGAAGATGATCTTTGACATGCTTGAAGGGCTTCCTCCGCCTCTCGCTGTCCATTCAAACTTGGCTTTTTTCTTGATCGTGGCAAAGAAGTGATGGCACTTGTCGCCCGACTTAGACAAAAATCGTCCAAGGGCGCCCAAGCAACCCGTCAGCCGTTGTACCTCTTTTACCTTCGAAGGAGACTTTATGTCTAGAACAGCTTGAATCTTTTCAGGGTTGGCTTCTATTCCCCTCTGATCCACCAAGAAACCTAAAAATTTCCCCGACAAAACCCCAAAGACACATTTGTTTGGGATTCGACTTCAACTTGTATTTCCCGAGAGTTTCAAAAGTTTCTCTCGGATCACCAACATGGCTTTCTTCTTGACGGCTCTTGACTATCATATTGTCAATATATGCCTCCATATTTCGTCCTAATCAAGGCTGAAAAACATTATTGATCAATCTTTGAAAAGTGGCCGGGGCATTGCGTAGGCCGAATGGCATCCTCACCCACCATACGACCCTTTTTCGCAATGAAGGACGTTTTGTCCCGATCCTCTCGGCCACATTGGGATTTGATGAAAACCTGAATATGCGTCCATGAAGCTCAGCAAAGCATGGCCAGCTGTGGAGTCTATTAGACGATCCAACTTAGGCAAAGGGAAACTGTCCTTAGGACAAGCCTTGTTGAGGTCCGTGTAGTCCACACACATTCTCCAGGTGCCATTAGGCTTTGGTACCATAACCACATTTGCTATCCATTCTGGATAATAGGTTTCTTTGATGAACTTGGATTCCAACAACTTCTGAACTTCTTGGTCGACCGCCTGGTTTCTAGCCGGTCCCAAATGCCTCTTCTTCTGGCGAACCGGTTTCAAATTTGGATCAACATTCAACCGGTGGACGGCTACTTCCGGATCAATTCCCGGCATTTCCTCGACGCAATAGGCAAACACATCTTGAAACTCTTTCAACAAGTGGACTAGATGACCCTTCAAACCAGGACTGAGCGAAGATCCAATTTTGAGGGTCCTTTCTGGACGAGCTTCATCCAGACGTACTTCTTCAGGGGCTTCCACTGGCTCTGGACGTTCTACTGTTAGCCCCATGATGGCCATGACCTCTTCAGACGAGGAGGGTTCTTCCTTGATGATTTCATATTTCCTCTTCTTGCTGGGGAGATGTTCAGACGCCTTCCTTGAAGGAGCAAGAGGCGTCTGAGGGCTCTCAAAGGTCAGCTTTAACGAGGCGACCTGATCTTTGACAAATCCAGACGTTTTCCTCTCGCTAGCCATCTTCGTCTGATCTTTCTCCATTCCAGACGTTCTCCTTTCGCTAGCAACCTTCGTCTGATCTTTCTCTATTCCAGACGTTTTCCTTCCGCCAAAGAACTTGCGTGTCGGTCTTGCTTGTCAGCCTTCCATGATGATGGTTTCAGAGTAGTTAGGTAACATTCCCTAGCCGCCTGCTGGTCTCCATACAAGGAGCCAATCTTGCCTTCATCACACTCGTACTTCATCAACATCAGGTGAGTTACTATTACTGCTTTGACATGATTCAGAGTTGGTCGTCCAAGAATGACATTGTAGGCTGTCAAGTCTCGGACCACCAAGAACTTCATAAATAGAGTTCTTGAGGCTTCCTTCTCTCCCACTCGAACGGGCAAAGTCACAGTTCCCATGGGATGGATAACTCCTCCCCCAAACCCTATGATGGGATGGTGAACGGGAACTAAGTTCTTCTCCTCAAACTTTAGTCTGGACAGGCAACCAGCACTAATGATGTCCGTCGAACTTCCGGTGTCGATCAGGATCCTTCTGACTCTCAAGTTTGCTATTTTCATTTCTACAACCAAGGGATCATCATGGGGAGTCCTCAACCTACCCCGATCTTGTTCACTAACTACCACCCTTGGGAAGGGCTCATCCTTCGTCTGATCAGCTAACAAAACTTGGCCGAGCTCCCTAAGGTAGTTTTTGTGCCCTCTATTAGTTGGTCCCCCAGCAGCAAATCCACCTGAGATTACGAGAACAACATCTTCGTCTGTGCTTGCACTCTCTTTCTTCTTGTTATGCCAATCATCTTTCCTTGGAAACTTCCTTCCCCCTTGCGGCATATAGGAATTCATCTTTCCTTTCCGGGCTAACTCTTCCAAAGCTCTCTTGAGGTGCTTACATTCATTAGTCTCATGACCACAATCCTTGTGGAAGTGACAATACTTGCTCTTATCCCTATTTCTATAAGGGGTTTTCATCTCAGCTGGGGCCTTCAACTCATATTGATCCTTGATCTCCATGAGAATGGAGTATTGGTCTTTGTTAAACTCAATAGGATTGGATGAGGATGGCTCGGCCTCCTTTCTCTTGCTCCTTCTGGACGAAGTGGTGGTTGCGGCTATAGCCCAGGTCTCGGCCTTTTTGGGGTTGCTCTTCTTTGGCTGAGCAACCTCTTCAGGCTTCTTAGACTCGGGATGTTTTGCTTCAGCACACACTTCGGTAGCGTGGATAAACGCTTCCGCTTCTCTTAAAGCCTCAGCAAGAGTGGAGATTTTCTTCTTCACAAGATCAAACTTGAAACTTCCTGGCCTTAGACCCCTGATGAAGGCGTCAAAGGCTACTCCAGCATTAAGATCTTGGATCTGAAGTGCTTCTAGGTTAAATCTCTTAACAAAACTTCTAAGAGCCTCCTTAGGTCCCTGGACGACCTTGCCTAGGTGCATGCTTGTCTTTTGCTCTTGCTTGTTGGCAACAAAGTGACTAGTGAATAAGAAACTGAGTTCAGTAAAATTGTTGACTGAATTAGGGGGAAGATTATTGAACCACTTCTGAGCTACTCCCTTCAAGGTAGCTGGGAAATTCTTACACCAAGTAGCATCGTCCACTCCTTGGACGTACATCTGATGTTTGTAAGCAGACAGGTGATCATCAGGATCAGTTGTTCCATCAAAATGCTCAATGGTTGGGAATTTTACCTTTGGGAAGGGGGGTGCCTCCATGATCCTGGCCGAGAATGGGGTAGGCTAGTTGATCCGGAGGGCTCCCAGCTGTCCCTCGATGGGTATGAACTCCTTGCGATATTCTTTCATTACAGGATTGGATGAAGTGTTTGCAGGCACTGGACGCCTATAGACCATGGGCTGAGCCACTGTCTTCTCCTGTCGCGGATGAACAAGAGAGTGACTTAAACTTTGTCCCTCCCCTCTGGACGACAACCTCAAAGGAGGGTCTCTCAAATATGGTGTAGATCCTGTCGCGATCGCCGTAATGCAATGCAGCGGCTTTCTTTGCTTCTAGATACTCTCGGCATCTGTTTCCATGCGGTGCCCGCTTGGACGAACATGGTCCTGAGTCCTCACCACCAAGTTCCAGTCCATCTTTCTTCGTTGATCATTATCCTCTTCTGCTTTCCTCTTGACGTCCTCCTAGATGGCTCTCGGCGAACATGGCGACTAGGACCTGGGACGATCTACTTGAGAACGTCCTCTAGGACGAGGTGGATTGTTAGCAGCTGCGCTCCGGTTGTGATGAAAAAACAGCATATTGATTTTAATCTGTTCTCGGACGACCGCCGCCATCTTAATCCGAAAGTCATTCAAGACATTCTGCGAGGTGGGCGGCGATCCATTGGACGATCCGGATTCACTTGGATGACCGGTTCTTGGCTTGGTCCAGGAACATTGACAATGGACGGGGGTCTATCTCTTCCTCTAGGTGGTCTTTCATGCTCCACCGTATCTTCGACATTAACTTGAAGGCTTCGATTCCGGGCAATGTTGGACGATTGACAATCAGTCATCGTTGCGTCTCCCCACAGACGGCGCCAAATGTTTTGTCCACTTGTCCAACAAGTAAGCTGTAGGCTTAGCTTCCTTGCCGAGCAAGTAAATTAGTATCTTGAGTGTTCTTCAGATGGAGACTTGTGCAACAATGCCTGAATTAGCTTAATCCTTAGCCTTGGCTTCGCTCCCGAACCTACACAAAGGGACCCACCCTGGAGGTTTGGGTGGTGGTTCCCCCTCCGATGCTTAAGTCAGTTATCAGGAGTTGTAAGAGAAAGTAGAGATAGAAAGAGAAAGTGAGAGAGAATTTTATCAGAGTAACTTTTCACTGTTTTCATTGAATGTGTTTTCTCCTGATTTCATGGGTATTTATAGTGATAGCAAGTTGACAGCTAACCTTAAAAACTGACCTACAATAGTGGCCTCTAATTGGCTGAGGAATCAGATCATGACACGTGGCAGACCATGACTGGGGGATGTCTATTAACCACTCTCCTTCAGCCATTTGGCACTGCTGGGCTCTGACTATTGGGCCAGAAATTCAATCCTTTTACCCAACTGAGTATAGCCCAGAGATTAAGCCTTATTTTTATTTTAAATAGGATGACACGTGTACGGCTCTGATGAGCCCATGTGTCGTTAAGGGAGCCGTAGATGTTAGACTACAACAGCAACATTTCATCACCCAAGTAGGTCCAACAACGTTACAAAAACGCAACGCGACAAAACTGCATCCTAAACGCCTAAATAAATAACGAAACTAATATAACCTTTAAAATAAATAACTAACAACATAAAATAAATATATATAAATATATCACAACATATAAATATATATACACATTTTCACAACACGTTCCAAAATAATTTAAATAATAAATTATTTATTTTTACGAAAAAAATCATGTTAATGTAAACAAACACCAAAAATAAAGGGTGAAATTACGGGGTGTTACAAAGCAACTTGACCCAAGAGTGTTGAAATTTAAGGCACAAGCACGAAGCATATCTTCCAAGGTCTGAATAGTTCTCTCAGTCTGACCATCGGTAGCCGCATGAAATGCAGTACTAAGCTTCAACTTCGAACCAAAAGCCTCCTGCAAAGCGGTCCGGAAATGGGATAGAAATTGCGGATCACGATCAGAGACGATGTCTTTGGGAACCCCATGAAGACGAATAATCTCATAAGCATAAGCTTCAGCCAACTCTTCCATAGACCAAGTGTTCTTCATCGCAATAAAACGAGCGACTTTGGTCAAACGATCCACAATCACCCACACAACATTCTTCCCACCAGCAGCTCTAGGCAAACCCATCACGAAATCCATCGAGATCGAGTCGAACTTCCAAGCAGGAATAGGCAAAGGTTGCAACAAATCACCATGCCTCTGATGCTCAATTTTCACCTTCTGGCAGACCAAACACCTAGCTACAAACTCGGCGATCTCTCTCTTCATACCAGTCCACCAAAAATTTACATTCAGATCCTTATAAAGCTTGTCACCACCAGGATGAACAAAATAAGGAGTACTATGAGCTTCCTCGAGAATCTTTCTCTTAAGCTCACCATCATTGGGCACACACCAACGCCCCATAAACCTCAAGCTATCATCGGCACAGATCTCAAAATTCTCTACATGACCATGCATCCTTGCTTCACGGATCTTCTCTAGCTTCGGATCAACCTTTTGCTTGGTTCTCAACTCCTACAACAACTCAGGCTCAGCACTCATAGAACCCAACACAGCATACACATAACCCTGAGGAACACCATAGCTTTCGAGACTCTTCACACAATTCACGAGGCACCACTATAGCAGCGTTTAAAGAATGCTTATTCTTGCGACTCAGAGCATCCACTACTTTGTTCATCTTACCCTCTTGGTAATCCAGGGTCAGTTCATAATCCTTGATCAATTCAAGCCACCTTCTCTGCCTCACATTAAGACCACGCTGAGTGAAGATGTACTTCAGGCTCTTGTGGTCAGTATACACCTTACACGAAACACCATACAGATAGTGTCGCCATATCTTAAGTGCAAACACCACAGCTGCTAACTCCAAATCATGGGTCGGGTAATTCCTCTCATGCACCTTCAACTACCTCGAAGCATAGGCTATTACCTTCCCTTGCTGCATTAAAACACAACCCAGACCATTCTTCGATGCATCACTGAACACTTCATACCCAACACCCTCAGATGGCAGAGTAAGAACATGAGCATAGGTCAAACTCTTTTTCAGCTTCTGAAATGCCCCTTCACAATCCTCAGACTAGACGAACATGCAGTCCTTGCACATCAAGCGAGTCAGAGGTTGAGCTATCTTGGAGAAATCTTGAACAAACCTCCTATAATAACCAGCAAGACCTAGAAAACTCCGAACCTCGGTCACATTCTTAGGACTCTCCCACTCGACAACAACCTTGATATTAGCGGGATCCACCTTAACTCCTTCCTTGCTTATAACATGCCCCAGAAAAGCAACTTCCTTCAGCCAAAACTCGCACTTAGACAACTTTGCGAACTACTCTTGCTTCCGTAGAACATCCAACACTAGTCTCAAATGCTTCTCATGCTCCTTCTCGTCCTTAGGGTAAACGAGGATATCATCGATAAACACGACTACACAAGTATCCAAGTACTCGTGGAAAGAGCGATTCATTTGATCCATGAAAATCACAGGAGCATTCGTGAGACCAAAAGGCATCACTTCAAATTCATAGTGCCCATACCTGGTGTGGAAAGCAGTCTTCGGAATATCTTTCTTCTTAACGGAAAATTGGTGATAACCGGATCTCAGATCGATCTTGGAAAATACCCCAGCACCTTTCAATTGATCAAACAGATCTTCAATGCGAGGCAACGGATATTTATTCTTGATCGTTACCTTATTCAGCTCACGGTAATCAATGCACAGATGCATACTCCGTCTTTCTTCTTAACAAACATAACAGGAGCACCCAAGAAGACACACTAGGCCTTATGAAGCCCTTATATATCAGCTCTTGCAATTGAGTTTTCAACTCTTGCAATTCAGACGACGCCATTCTATACGGAGCCTTGGATATAGGAGGAGTATCCGGCATTAAATCAATGCAGAACTCTACATCTCTTTTAGGAGGGATACCTGGCAACTCTTCGGGAAATACATCAGGATAATCCCGAACCACCGGAATACTCTCGAGCTGCTCTTCAAACGACAAATCCTTCACCATGCAAAGGTATACCACATCACCCTTCTGACGCATCTTCCACATTCTCAAAGCGGACACCCATTTAACACCCTTCTTCACCACAACGCCAGAATAAGAAATCCTTTTACCCTTAGAATCTCGGAGCACCACCTTCTCATCACGGCACTGAATGCAGGCATGATACTTCGATAACCAATCAATTCTGAGGATCACATCAAACTCTGACATAGCAAACTCCTTAAGATCAGCTTTCAACTCAGAATCCATAATGCTGACAGGCACGCCCTGAAACTTAGAATGACAAGGATAATTCTCACCAGACGGAAGAGATTTAAGAGTCTTAACAGGAGATCTAGAGGAAAGATTAGCTTTTCGAACAAAGGAACTAGCAACAAAAGATACCGTAGCACCAGTATCGAACATAACAAAAGCAGGAGTATTATTTACAAGGAAAGTGCCAGAGATGATATCAGGATAAACGTCGGCTTCAGCTTGCGTCATCACATAAATCCTGTTCTTCGGAGCAGCAGAAGAATCAACTGGCTTAGCAGGACCAGCAGAATAAGACGGAGCTCTAGGATTCTTAGAACACTAGAAAGACTTGTGCCCCACCTCCTAGAAACAAACAACAGTCGATCCATCACAGTTCTTCCCTGGATGAGCAACCTTACCACAGATTCGACACTTGCTCGGATCAAAGCTCGAACGATAACCAGATCCAGAACCCTGTTGATAACCTCCTCGACCAGACGGCTCATACCTCGGCTTCTTGGCCGAAAACTGAACATAGGTAGCAGCATGCTTCTTTGCAGCAACCACGTTCGCAGAATCTTCCTCTTTTAAAGAGGCATGAATACTCAAGGCTATCTCATAGGCTCCCAGAAAAGTCGAAGCACCCAAACTCAGAACATGGGTCTTCACCCTAGGATCCATTTCTTGATGTACCTTTTCACACGCTTAGCTTCAGTAGGTACAACAGTGGTAGCAAACCTGGACCGCTCGGTGAACTTATTAGTGTACTCCTGCACACTCAGAGTACCCTAAGACAGAGTTAAGAACTCTTCTTACTTCTGCCAACGGAGCTCATCAGGATAAAACCTTTCTTTCAGCCTAACCCGAAACTCATCCCATCCAACACCCGGTGTAGCCATGCAGCTTGCACGAATAGTGTTCCACCAGTAATCAGCTTCCAGCTTTAGATAGTAGGTACTAATAGGCTTCATTTCAGCAGCTGACAGGCTAAAGTCGTATCACCTTATCAAAAATAACCTAAGGTCCACTAACAAGTAGTCAGGGAAGTAAGGATCGAATCCACAGGGAGAAAGTTATAGTATTGTATCTGAATTCTAATATTATACTAATTAAATCAGTTGAAAAGGGGTGTGTGACTACACTAATCGGCAGATGACAAAACTAAATATGAAGGTAAGAATCAATTAATAAAGAACTAGGACTATGGATCACTATGCATACAATTCAGGAAATCAGAGACGAATAATAACTACCCAATAAGCCAATTTATCTAGGGCACATGTAATTTCTCTCGACCATTACCTCCCTCAAAGATCACCTAGCCGCTCTCGCATGGTCAAGGATCACTATGCCTAATGATTGAAAGCCTATACGAAATCTCTCCTCTCGAAGTAGATTCAATATTGCGATAATAGAAATATAAATCAGGCCTAATTCATAAATCTAGCATGAACGATTCAATCACAGGAAACAATTGAAATATAGGGTAATTATACTAATCTATCAATCCTTCATTGCATACATAGATCCCCACAATCCTAGAAATAAAACTACTCACTCATGTTTGAGAATCCAATAACAAATTCCATATAAAAATCCATACTTTGAACTATTGCACAACTACTCTAATCAATAATAGAGGAAGCAAACAATAATGGAGAAAACAAGGAAGAAGATTACCAAATTAAAGAACTATATTGAACTTGCGAATAATCCAAATGTTTGATCTTGAATCACAATGAAAAGTAATAAAATCTAGGGTTCTTGAGAGAGTCTATGAGAAAATAAGAGCTAAAACAAAGATCAAACAAAGATAATTAATAAATGTTCTAACTTTCCTATTTATACTAAGTGGCCCGAAATCATTAAATGAACGCGCGGAGGCAATCGCCCGATCATGCCAACCAAGCCCGATCAGGTCGGGCACAAAAAATAGTAGCAGCGCCTAATAGCAGACCACGCCCGATGAGGTCGGGCTGCCTCGCCCGATGATATCGGGTCGTCGATGTTCAGCGCGCAAGACAGCTCCGCAGACTTATTGCCAAGCGCCCGATGATATCGGGCCGTCGATGCTCAGCGCGCAAGACAGCTCCGCAGACTTTGAACATCCTCGAACACGCCCGATGCTGTCGGGCCATCTCGCCCGATCGGGCTGGACAACGGTACAACGACCGGGCAACGTCGCCCGATCGGGCCCGCAACAAACACTTTCTAATGGCAACTAACGCCCGATCGGGCTTGATGAGCCCGATGCTTCCTTCCTTGGCTTCAGACGCCAAGGCTTCACTTCTTCTTTTGTCCAAGGCCTCGGAAAGTATTCTCGGGACCCCGGAACTCATCATAAATGCCTTCGAACTTCTCCATTCGATTGTAATGGTCGGATAATAGCGGAAAATAGGGAGATAACTTCCTAAAACCTGCAATCAGACACAGAACAGAAAACCACAACTAGATGGAGAGAGTTAGCATAAAATGGCTCCTAAGAGCACCATTGATACACATTTTAGCTCAAATACAGGGGGAAAAACACTATATAAAACCATAACGTCAAACTCCCCCAAGCTAAACCTTTGCTTGTCCTCAAGCAAAGCATAACACAAATATGAATAGGATTGCTTCACCCCTCAGATGGAAAAGTTTAAACTCAATTATTTCCAACTCAAAATCATTCAAGCAAGCAAAATTCAAGTTCAGTTGCTCAGATCACCTGACTACCAATCACTAAGTAAACCATCAAACGCAGCTGCCCTACATATCGTGCAAATCTTGAAAAGGTGCTCACCGAGGTGTCACTCCTTTTAATTTTGTGGCAGGCAAAATATGTGCCCGATCGCTCACCAACCCAACCATAATAGCCCTTCCCACTCACACTCTCATGTGTTTAAAAAGGTATAATATCGCTCATCCTAATCAGGTCGACTCAAATAACAGACTTAATCTTCAACTTTGGCATATTGACTCAGTATTATTCCAATAAACAACCAAACACGTGCTCAAAAGGTCTTTTTCAGGGTTGTAATGGGGCTCGGGTAAAGGTACGGAAATTGTTTAGGAAATGTGGTGGAAAAGCCAAGAAAGGGGAGCAAAAAACACTAGTAGGACTAAGTGTGGTCGAAACAACTCCCATGGCAACAACAACATAACCAAGATAATAACCAACTCTTGAAATTTCACGAACCAACCAATAATTGTCATTTTCAACATAACTTCTAACACTTTTGAAAGTTAACGAGTGAAGAGCATAGAAATTTTCAGATTTTTCACTATCAAATTTTTTTTCTTTCTTTCTTTCACTTTATTTTTCTTTTTCTTTCGTTTCTTTGTACAACCATATCATTATTTTCCAACCGCCCTACGGAATCAACCACACAATATGATATAAACTTAACAAATGCTCCCCCAAGCTAGGCTTGGGACAATAGTCATTGCAAAGGCTCAAGGTGTGTAATGTGGTTTAATATAGATCCAAAAGGAAGTCATTAGGCTCAGCGGGGCTAGGGGGAAAAATTCATTAAACAACTCTGAGGCTTAAAATTATTCTAATGAACGCCTCAATCACAGCACATGCCTAAAGTTACCATAACTCAACGAGTACAATGCCAAAACCAAGATAAGAATGCTATGAGGAACTAACACACAAGAATATATCGGATATAGAGATAAATCCGAGGGCAAGAATGAATCCTCACAATCTAACCAATTCAAGCATGCAGTTAAAATAGGCGCTTTATCAACAAAATTCACTCAAGATTAAGGCAGTCAAAGATCACATCACAACGTCTCAATCACAAATGCCCAACTATCCAGTATAATGAGTTAAATCATTTTGTCAAAATAAGTTCGGGGCACAGGGAAGCAATCAAACTATTCGAATTCAACTCGTATTTTTGTGTTTTTTCAGCAATATTTCATTTTTTGCTATTTTTCATTTTTTCAAAGCGATTAAACTAACTTAACTAACCTAAAAAGCAGTAAAACATAAAGAAAAACACTAAAAATAAAAAGAAAAATACTACTAATACTTACAGAAATCCTCCCCAAGCTGAACTTGGCAATGGCCTCATTGCAACAAAGGAAAGGAAAGGGATATGGACATCAGCCGCCCATCAGCCTGGATCGAGCAGTTTAGTAGCCACATGTTGTACCACCTCTTGCAACCCGCGTCGGGCTATAATGCTGGTGTGGTGGCCCTTATGTAGATGAATGCGGTCGGGGCTTATTCCTGTCAAGTCATCAGTGCTATAGCCAATGGTCTTTTTGGGAGTCTGTAAGACCGTTAGAAAATGCTCATCACCTGCAAAAGACTCTAAAGCGAGCACATCATTTGAAGTAGCATGGGAGGGGGAATGAGGCATGCAACCATGGATCGGTGCATCTATAACATCAACACTATAACATGACTCCTCTAACATTGGGCTTTTAGGTGCATTGTTTAGGCTAAACATGACCTTATCATCCCACACAGTTAGTGTCAGTTTCCCACTCTTAACATCTATCACCGTCCCAGCAGTATGGAGGAAAGGTCTCCTAAGGATAATGGGTGTTTGAGTGTCTTCGGCCATGTCTAATATAACAAAGTCCACAGGGATAAAGAATTTACCTACTCTAACAGGAACGTCCTCTAATATACCTAAGGGATATTTCACAGAACGGTCAGCCATTTGCAGAGTAATGGTAGTACATTTTAATTCGCCCATGTTCAGTTGCTTACAGATAGAAAGAGGCATGACACTTACACTGGCACCTAAATCACATAAGGCTTTGTCAATAAATATGGTGCCAATGTGACAGGGGATGGAAAAACTCCCTGGATCTTTCAATTTAGGTGGAGACTGGTTTTGTAAAAGAGCGCTGCATTCAGCAGTAAAAGCCAAAGTCTCCACCTCATTGAGAGTCCGCTTCCTCATCAACAGTTCTTTCAAAAATTTAGAATAAGCAGGCACTTGATTTAATAATTCAGTAAAAGGAACTGTTACCTGCAGATTCTTTACCACCTCTAAAAACTTACCATATTGGTGGTCGAGTTTCTTCTTGAGCATCCGCTCGGGGAATGGTAGCTTGATCACCGAAGGCACAGTTTTCTCCTTAGTCACCTCCTTAGTCTTGTCTGCAACTCCTTGCTCTACTTGAGGTTCAGCATCCTCAGGCACTTCTTGTGGTTTTGGTGATTCCACCTCTAGCATTGCCGGAGCATCGTACTGCACTCCACTGCGAAGGGTGATAGCATTGGCAGTGTCCCTAGGTTGCATTGGTTGTGAAGGCAAGGACCCAGATGGCCTATTAGCGGAGGAACTAGCCAGCTGAGCAATTTGTGACTCCAACATCTTATTGTGTGTCCCTTGTAGCTTATTCTGAGTATGCAGGCTCTCAAATTGAGACCTGGTATCTGCTTGAAAGGAAATAATACCTTTCTGCATCTGCAACATTAAGCTTTTAAGTTCAGCAATAGCTGGGTCTGGAGGAGGTGTAGAATGATGTTGTTGAAACTGAGTTCTCTGATATCCAGGAGGAGCTTGTGGTTGATATTGTTGTTGTTGAGGGTAATGTTGTTGCGGATTCATCACGTTATTACTCCTATACGAGAGATTTGGATGATCTCGCATCCCAGGATTATATGTATTGGAGTAGAGATCAAACTGGGGCTTGTGTGGTGACTGTAATGCGTGCACGGGCTCACTAGAATGTGAGAGAGAGGGGCACTCTTGAGAGTTATGTCCCGCTATCCCACAAGCGTCACCGATGAAAGCATTGTACCCAGAAACACTAGCCATAGCATTGACACTCATATGAGTCCCCGGCAACGGCGCCAAAATTTGACAGGCTAAAGTCGTATCACCTTATCAAAAATAACCTAAGGTCCACTAACAAGTAGTCAGGGAAGTCAGGATCGAATCCACAGGGAGAAAGTTATAGTATTGTATCTGAATTCTAATATTATACTAACTAAAGCAGTTGAAAAGGGGTGTGTGACTACACTAATAGGCAGATGACAAAACTAAATATGAAGGTAAGAATCAATTATAAAGAACTAGGACTATGGATCACTATGCAAACAATTCAGGAAATCAGAGACGAATAATAACTACCCAATAAGCCAATTTATCTAGAGCACATGTAATTTCTCTCGAACATTACCTCCCTCAAAGATCACCTAGCCGCTCTCGCATGGTCAAGGATCACTATGCCTAATGATTGAAAGCCTATACAAAATCTCTCCTCTCGAAGTAGATTCAATATTGCGATAATAGAAATATAAATCAGGCCTAATTCATAAATCTAGCATGAACGATTCAATCACAGGAAACAATTGAAATATAGGGTAATTATACTAATCTATCAATCCTTCATTGCATACATAGATCCCCACAATCCCAGAAATAAAACTACTCACTTATGTTTGAGAATCCAATAACAAATTCCATATAAAAATCCATACTTTGAACTATTGCAAATAACTAAGAAACTACTCTAATCAATAATAGAGGAAGCAAACAATAATGGAGAAAACAAGGAAGAAGATTACCAAATTAAAGAACTATATTGAACTTGCGAATAATCCAAATGTTTGATCTTGAATCACAATGAAAAGTAATAAAATCTAGGGTTCTTGAGAGAGTCTATGAGAAAATAAGAGCTAAAACAAAGATCAAACAAAGATAATTAATAAATGTTCTAACTTTCCTATTTATACTAAGTGGCCCGAAATCATTAAATGAACGCGCGGAGGCAATCGCCCGATCATGCCAACCAAGCCCGATCAGGTCGGGCACAAAAAATAGTAGCAGCGCCTAATAGCAGACCACGCCCGATGAGGTCGGGCTGCCTCGCCCGATGATATCGGGCCGTCGATGTTCAGCGCGCAAGACAGCTCCACAGACTTATTGCCAAGCGCCCGATGAAGTCGGGCTGACTCGCCCGATGATATCGGGCCGTCGATGCTCAGCGCGCAAGACAGCTCCGCAGACTTCGAACATCCTCGAACACGCCCGATGCTGTAGGGCCATCTCGCCCGATCGGGCTGGACAACGGTACAACGACCGGGCAACGTCGCCCGATCAGGCTCGCAACAAACACTTTCTAATGGCAACTAACGCCCGATCGGGCTTGATGAGCACGATGCTTCCTTCCTTGGCTTCAGACGCCAAGGCTTCACTTCTTCTTTTGTCCAAGGCCTCGGAAAGTATTCACGGGACCCCGGAACTCATCATAAATGCCTTCGAACTTCTCCATTCGATTGTAATGGTCGGATAATAGCGGAAAATAGGGAGATAACTCCCTAAAACCTGCAATCAGACACAGAACAGAAAACAACAACTAGATGGAGAGAGTTAGCATAAAATGGCTCCTAAGAGCACAATTGATACACATTTTAGCTCAAATACAGGGGGAAAAACACTATATAAAACCATAACATCAGCAGCAGGGCAACCAATAGCAGCAAACAATTTCTTCATCTCCCTTATCCACCCTTCTAGCACAACTGGATCATAATTCCCGTCAAAAGTAGGCGGACGGTGATGATCGAATCGATCGAAGACAGGTTGCCCATTAGACGGAGCAGTAGACCGATTAGCCATGGCTATGATAGCATTCTCAAGTGCCTGGCGCCTTTTTCGGGCAGCCTTCTTTCTAGCACTAGTCAATCCTCGAGGCCGCATTCTACAAACACTAGAGGAAAAAATGTCAAATGCTGCAACAAAAGGGCTGCGGTTAGGCCTAAAACCGCAGCCCTTAAGTGAAGGGCTGTGGTCAGGCCCAAAACTGCAGCCCTTTAACTATTAAAGGGCTGCGGTTTTGGGCCTGACCGTAGCCCTTCACTTAAGGGCAGCGATTTTGGGCTTGACCGCAGCCCCTTGGGCCTTATTATTCTTTTCCTCCACCGTTTATAATTAATTCCCACCTCCTTCTTCCTTCATTTTTCCTCAAACAACGAAAATTGACTAATCCTAACACTTACGCACTGCCTCTCTCTCTCACCTCGCAGTACTCGCATTTCTTACAAACATCTGCAAAAACCCTAGGAGAGAGAAAACTCGTAATCTCTCATCAATGGCTTCCATTGAGATCACTGAAGCAGAAACAATGTAGGACATGGAGCTCGAAACCCTAAAGCCATCCTCAAACACAGATGCCACAACCAAGAGAGAGAGATGACGAAGAAACGGCAGACGAAAATGGCGCCGTTTCGAAGAAACAGAAACTCGATGATGAGAAATCCGTCGAAGAAGCGAGGATGGAGAAGTTACAAGAAAATAGCGGCGAGGTAGAAGAAGAGAAGGATGAGGAGAAGATTGTAGACCCGATTATTCTCGGTCCGAAAACATTCGGGTCTTCTGTTGAGATGTTTGATTACTTCTATAAATTGCTGCATCACTGGCCTACTAATCTTAGCATTAACAAGGTAATTTAAATTTTGTGTATTTTTTTTCATCTTGTGATTCGTGTTCAGTCAATTTGACTGATTAATTTGAATATAATTAGATTTTTTGAGGTTTTGGTTTGTTTAGTATTGTCAATTTTGAATTGGTGAGAAAAAAGGTTTTAAATTTGTAAATTTGTGTGGTTTATTGCAGAGACTGTTTTAAGATGTTTGAGTTTTAATTGAAAGATGAGTGTTGAATTGCATAAGGGTAGGTTTGAGGCGTAATCACTAATGATTGGAAAGGGGGAAAATGTTGCTTGTGTTTTGATGCTATTTTTGCTATTGTAGCTCAAATTTGAACAATTATCTTGTCAAATTGTCTGGGTTTTCAATCTTCATGAATTTCATTGTCTTCAATATTTACTCTACTTATGAGAAAAGAAGAGACATAAGGGCCTGTATCTACACTTACTCTGATAGACTGGTAGTATGCTAAGCCTACCATAACTAGATCTGTTGCCTCATGTCATGCAATGCTTATTGCAAGAGATATCCTACCTTGAAATGCACCATTTTAATTCACTCCTTGTACACAGGAAACGTTAAGCTTATACATGAAAGAGCTGCCTGCCATGACCTATGCTGCTAACACTGGAAAACAATCATCATTTCTTGAAAGATGTATTTCATATGGGTATGTAGCTCTTATTATCTCTTATTTTGCTTCTGATTTTTTTCATCCATCGGCATTACTCCATTGTCATTTTTTTTTTCGTGTTACATAAATGAATCCAAATATTTTAGCTCTTATAACACAGAATGGGAACTGAATTCACTCTTGACATGTTGATGTGTGTTAGGTGATTGCCTGATTGGTAATAAAGGAACTTTAGGTTTCTTTCTGATGTTTAATTGAATTTTACTTTGCCTTTTCCAGGAAATTCTGCACTTTGGTCGTGTATCAGAAGTGTTATGAAGACTCGGACCAGGTAAATTGCTCCTACTGGTTTGCCTATGCTGAATATTTCCATCAGAGATGTATGAATTTGTGGCCATCATTCTCCAAGAAGTTGTGTGGAAGTGATGTTTTTCATTTTGCCACTTATGCTTACAAGCTCACTTAAGTCTTATCATTTCTGGAGAAGGTGTAACAAGTAATGAAGCTAAAACTTCATACCTCAAGCAATTTAAAACAAGTATATTCTACTAATACTCTACTGTATTATTTAGTATACATCTTTGAGTTTATAACCTTGTGAATCCTAAGGGCTGTTTTCTGTCCTACTCTTTCGCTCATCCTTGAATATATGTTCAATTGATGCAAGGAAAGTATCACACTTATTAACTTGTACTTCCCTTCAAGGGGCTAAAACTCAAAAATGAAAAGGGTACCGTGATAGTTTGTTTAATGAGTCATTTTTCTCCACTTTTGCAGGTTATTGCAGCAATCACATATCAATTTATTCCAACTGATACACAGTATGCTGAAATTGTTAAATAATTTTATGTCGACATCCCCTGCACACACCCCCCTCCCACAGCCCCTGCACACACACACCCCCCTGCTCGACAGCCCCCCACCTACTGCTGTAGTCCCCATCCCCTACACAACCCCTACACACCCCCTGCTACACACCCCCGCACTCCTCACACCCCCTCCCACATCCCCCGCACACAACCCCCTCCCTCCCACAGCCCCCGCACACAACCCCCTCCCATGCACAGACCCCCTGCTCCTCAGCCTCCTATGCACAACCCCCTGCTCCACAAACCCACCTGTTTCTCATGTCTTAATATTGTTGAATGGCTTTTGCAGATCGTTATTTTTGGGAGCCAGGAAGGCAATTTGCAGCTATGGAATGTTAAAGAAAAATCTATAGGATTTTAAGGGATGGAATTCACCCATTTCTTGCTGTATCTCGTCTTCATAATGTAACTCAGTCAATACTTTCTTTATATTTGTATGAATAACATGAATTGCATTGAAAAGTGATACTTGTATATATATGTAACTGATTTTGGATCATTTGCGACAAAAAAATGCAAAAAAAAATAAGATTTTTTTTATTTGTTTTTTGGGCCACAAGGGCTGCGGTCAGGACAAAAACCGCAGCCCTTAACTCGCCAAGGGCTGCAGTTTTTGCCCTTAACCCACCAAGGGCTACGGTTTTTGCCGTGACCGCAGCCCTTAACGTGCTAAGGGCTGCGATTAGATGCCAAGGGCTGCTAGTCCGAGGGCTGCGGTAAAAAAACACAGCCCTTGGGCCCGTTTTGACCGCAGCCCTTGGGCTTTTTTCCTCTAGTGAAACACAAGTTAAACAATCATTACTTAACACATTATTAGCTGTAAATAACAACTTATCACATCAAAGTAAGAAAAATATTTTCCCGTGGTTTCCTACCCAAGTGACCCCGTCCTTCTACTACTGCTTTTCTTGAAGCCTAAGATTCTAGTGATCCTAGTTACTTCAACTACATATTTCCCGGGAGTTTCTTAGTGACTAAGTAAGGGTCTCGGGTAACTTTGCTCTGATACCAACTATAACACCCCGTCCTTCTACTACTAAGATACTTAATAATATCTACTTTAAATTGACTAAAAGACGTTAGCGGAAATAACGTCAGGACTGTTATGCTACTTTAACATAAAATAAAGGTAACCTCAAACTAAAGTTTTCATAGCATTCAAATGAAATATCTCAAAACATTATAATTCTAGTCATATAGGAACATCCCAAAACCATAGTCAAAACATAACATCATCCAAAAACTACGAGACATGCAAATCTCCCACAAAACTCAAATAAATCTAAATGTCCTTGAGACCTAGCATAATATAAGACTCTCTATTGTCTGCATTGAACTCATTTACCAAAAAGACTATAAGAAGCTTCATCTCATTACCGACCCACACTCTGCTAGCCCAAGCAGTCACAAGTCTAGCATTCATTTCCATCTGCAAGGATATATTAAATAATTCCATAGTCAGTGGGGAGTAACTAGCACTTCTCCCAGAACAAAAGAAATCAAAATGTAATTCAGACATAGATTAATAAGAAAGGAAAACATAAGGTTAAGACAACTATAACATGCATCCAAAATCATAAAGCTCACAAGTATACAATGGAAAGTAAATATCAAGTAAATAACATAGAACGAATAAATTATCTCAAGAGTACTTAAATAATAATTAAAAGCAAAGGTACAACAAGTTATTGAGTCAGAAACCGAACGCCAGTGAATCACAATTCACTTCCTAAGGTTTGTCAGATCGCAATCTCCAGGACAGTCTATGGGCTTACGTTCCCCACTGCTTGTGTCTAAGAATAGTCAAACTCCCGATGTAGGGTAGAACATGCAGAACTCCCTGTCATCTCGGATGACAACAATTAACCCAGGGTTACCCATAGTTCGCAAACCAACCTGCGTTTGACGTCACCCTCAATTAACTCCAAAGCTAATTAAATCAGCAAAACGTACACGACTAATCATTTTTGCATAAACCAAACGTAAACATAATGATACTCAATAATAACCATAGTAACCTACAAATCATCAGCTTCCAAGAACACAAAAGGTCTCAAATAATTTCTGATTATTAAACCCTTAATTAGTTTAAAAGAATATCCTCAAACTCTTAACAAAAATACAATAAAAATTATTAAACTAATAAAAATGATCAGTAAAATATCACCAAAATTATGATATGACCACTATAACTCTACTGATATGCTAGAAATTTTATTTCTAATTTTTGGACTCTAAAATTAATTTTACACATTAATTTACAGAAAACCCAATAAAGCCGATAAAATAAATACAAAATGGAAATACACGCTCCAAAATTACCAAAAATTCACAAAACATGAATAAACCCACGTTAATACAGATTATGCAAAGAAACATATTTTTCAGCCTCAAAATATAATATTCACGATTAAAATACTAACTAACACGAAAATGCAAATAAAGAGAATTCAATTAAACAAACTAGTAAACAGTGGAAAAAAATTATTCTAAGACATGAAAGACATAATACACACATAAAATGCTTCAGGAAAAATAATTTCGGCAATTATAAAATTCGTTCACTAATTATTTAATAATTAAGCCACAAACACACGAATTTCCAATTAAAGTAATAAAATAGGAAAAACTTGAACAAAAATTGTTTACAGCACATAACATACTCACAGCATGCATAAAGAACATTCACGCAAATTTTCATCAACAATTTCATATAAAAAAATATTTTAAATAATTCCTAACGTAATAATTTAATACCGAAAAATACCCTAATCTCTATCGTTACAAGATAACTGCTAGTTACCTGGATCGTCGGAGGTGAACTGAAAACTACTGGACAACCCCGATATATGCGTGCACCTTTATTTTTCTTCAAACCCCAAAGTACCACGTACAAGAAAGAGGCAAGTAGAACAAGTTACGAACAATTGATGAAGAAAAGAAATAGAAAAATTTGAGAGAGAATGATGAAGATGATGATGTCCGAAATTTTGTAAGAAGGACGGCGAAGATAATATGATTTTAATCAGATTTTTGGGTGGTTAAAAGAATAAATAAAAAGGATTTAATAAGAGAAATGATGAGGGGGGTTATGGAGCTTACAGAAAAGTAAAGAGTCACCAAAACAAAATGAGAGAAGAAAAATATCTCCCTTTCCCTCCACATGGCCGGTTGACCGAAGCCCATCTCTCACCAAATATTTTCGGCCCAAATCATCAAAGATCCATGCGCAAAAGTCTGTTACGTGATAAATCGATAACTTCCTAAATTGCGCCTAAACTTTTAAAAATACTTAATAACGAAAATAATTCTAATAAATTATATTATAAATATAAATATAATACACACACTTAGCACACCATATAATAAAGAAGAATAAGCCAAAAATGGGATTTTTCAATAAATGAGGAATTGAGTGCAAATGCTACGGGATGGAAATGAGGGAATGTCTACAATCCCTAGGATATTTCGGCTCCCAATAACTTATAAAAATCGAAATCACTAATTTAATGAAAATAATAGTTTTAGGAAAAACTTTTGCGAAAAACTACGAGCAAAATTATGGGGTGTTACAGTCTCTCTGTGGGATCGACCCTTTCTTACCCTTTTTACTACTTGTTAATATTTTTGAAAGACTAAGATAGGTATTACAAATTATTAATTTGTGTACGGTAAACGACACGTATCAAATTTTGGCGACGTTGCCGGGGAGATTTAGAAAAATAACTCCATTCTCAAAGTTTAACGTGGATATTAACTTTTCTTCTACAATTAGGTGATAGAAACAAATTAGATAGTTGTGATCTTAGGTTGTCTAAAAAGAATTTATCTAGGTTGTATCTCCTTAGCTTATACCTTATAGTAAGTTTCTTAACTTCTTTTTGCATACTATGTGCTTGGTTATTTCTTTTTTGTTGATTCATATTTGGATTAATCAAGGTCTGTTATAAGTCTTATTAGTAGCTTTCATTTATTTTATTCCATAATATGATTTAGTGAATTTCCTATTAATACTTGTCTTATGTACACAACTCATTAACTGTTGATTGTTGAAATTTGTTGTTTTTGTTCGTTTCTCCATCTACGGTTTTCTCAATCAACGGATGAATTGGTAACATGCTCTGTCTGCATATACTTCACTTTCATTATTTATTAGCATTTATATCTTTTCTCCTCTAATCTATTAGTAAACAATCAAATACTTCTATGTGTACTGCTTTTTCATGCTAATTTGCTAAGTTACACTGATTTCCTGAATTTTATTAGCAATGCATGACCCTTACTTTTTTTTTCCTTTTTTTTTTTCATTTTTGTATCTGACTTATTTAGTGTCATCCACTTTCATCTTCATCCCCATTATTCTTGTTCGTTGTTGCCTTTGTTTGCCACTGTCTTCATTCCTGCTGCTGCAACTATGGCCTTGAAATAAATTTTCAGTCAGAGCACCAAGAATATTGATTTGATAACAACTTAGTTTGCTGTTAGTTTTTTCCCAATTTTCTGCAGAGCTGCTTCTCCTTCTTGCATCGGGTGTGGCAGAGTATCCTGTGGAGAGGCTGATTAAGTGATATGGGTCAGTTGGAGAAGGTGAACAACATTGAAGTTATAAATAATTTACAGTGGTACAATTTGGTGGAGTACTCGGCTAATAAATACTTCTCATAATTTGCACACCTTAGTTCAGTTTTGAGTGGAAAATATGAGTAATGTTCGTAGGAGCTAGACATCTAGTACTAAATTGAAGCTTAGCTAATGTCTGCCAATTATGAATCATGATTTACACTAAGGTAATGTCTGAGATCATTCAAATATGATCAAAGATTGATAATTTATGTTTCTTATTAGTTAGATTGTTTATAATGAGTATATTGCTTGTTTCTTGGCCAAATTTTTGTAAGCTTTAATCTTGTTTAACTCAAATTAACGAGTGAGCACAAACAAAATTAGTATATGTCATTTTATACGAATTTTTTTTGGATGATATGTGCTTGAATGAATTCTAAAAGTTATAGGATTTTCTCTTATTAGAGTTGATAAATGTGCATTAGACTTGAGAATTGGCTTATGGTAGCTTCCTGGCAACTATATATCTCTAGATGCAAACAGTTATTGTTACAAGTTAACTGTTAATTTTTTTGGTCAGTTACAATGAATTAGGACACCTCAAAAACTGGGTACACTTTTCCCTAGTGAACATAATTTAACCCTTCATTAGTTTACTCCGACTTATGTAGGGTTTCAAATATATAGGAAATGGTTTATGTTTCGGATAAAAACTTGTGAGGTAGGGGAGTCGGTCAAGAAGAGGACCGAGGTGCCGTTGACGATGGCCGAGTTCTCGAAGGGCGCCGTGGAGACCTGCAAGAATGAGAGTTAGACTACCCCGGGGGTGTTTTCGGGATCGCCCCTCCGACGCTCAAGTCAGTTAGGATGCTTAACTGTAAGTATTGAGCAGTTGGTCTAGAATTCATTACCTGTTCATTGATGAGACATTGGGTATTTATAGCATTGAGAATCCCCATAAAGGGAACATTGATGAGATGGGCTTCAGAGGGGCCATTTGGTTATATTGCCTTTTTAGGCAACAAGCCTTTTTACTCCTTGCTTGAGATCCCTAGACACTCTGGGGTTAGGGCAGCCACCCTATAGGTCCCATTGTCTCCCCTGCCTGGGGGTCTGATGGTCCTCCTCGCAAGAACTGTGCCTAGGGAATATTGGGCCCCAACATTAGCCCAACGCGAGATGTGCGATTGAGGACTCTGGAAATCGCACGTTTCGCGGAAAGTCGGATCTGGACCTCGTAGGGCATTGTTAACCTTATTCAAGATTCCTGAGGGGCTAACGAGCCCCATGTGTCTCGAGGGGCGTTCGTGACCTCGCTCTAGATGTTTCAAGAGCTAGTGAACCCCATGTATCTCGAGGGGCGTCCGTGACCTCGCTCGAGATGTTTCAGGAGCTAGTGAGCCCCATATATCTCGAGGGGCCTCCGTGACCTCCCTCGAGATGTTCCAGGGGCTAATGAGCCCCATGTATCTCGAGGGGCCTCTGTGACTTCGCTCGAGATGTCCCAGGGGCTAATGAGCCCCGTGTATCTCGAGGGGCCTCCATGACCTCACTCGAGATGTTCCAGGTACAGCTGAGCCCCATGTGTCTCGAGGGTTAGGTGCGACGGCCTCCGGAGAGCGCTGGGCTGATGTTCGCCGAGCTCTTTGAGAGATCGCTGAACCTTCACTCTGGGGTGGTGAGAGCCGACAGGCCCTGCGTACCCCGAGGGGTGTTCTGATGTCGTAGCGCTTGACGGGCACCGACTCCAATAGTTGAGGTGACTTGGAGTATCCCTCGCTCGATCTGGGCGAGGTGCCTAATTGTAGTTCTTTTGGTCTTTAGCTGAATTTAGTCAACCCACTGAGCTGGGACATACCAACCGTTTAGCTGAATTCTAGTCAGGGCGATTGTTGGGCCTGATTAAGGGCCCAATGTCAGCCTTGCTATCTTCAGGAGTTTCCCAAGCCCGCGACATACCAACCGTTTTGCACGGTGTTTGCTTATAAATAGGGGGGACCGCGTCATTTGTCTCATTCACGTTTCTTTTGGATTTACTGCGCAAGAGATCTTCTCGTCGAAGTTACACAAATCGATCGGCGTTCTTCTTCGAGGTGCGGGATCACGAAGGTGTTTTAGATAAGGTACGACCCACTTTCTTCCTTTTCTTTTATTAATATATGGACCTTCCTGGATAGGATCCCCCCTCGATAAATAACGAGGGTTCTTTGTCGGGCTCGGACACCCCCCCTGCGCCACTCGAGCCTTTGTTCGACGTAGTGCTAATAAATGGGGTGCCCGTGGTGTCCGTAGCATTAGACTGTCCCGATCCCTCGTGGGTGCTCGATGTATTACCATGCTCGAGCAATGGGGATTCAATAATGTATGATGGGAGTGAGGAAGTAAATAATCCCCCATACGAGGTAACTATTGCTCGCCCTCGGGCAATAAGGAGTTACTTAAACCATCTTCTCGATGGCCAGGTCGTTCGAGTAATGGAGGACAGTAGTGAAGATCATTCTCATGAGGCAAGTACGAGTGGCGGAGAGGGGGAGGTCCGGACTCAGTGCAAGGGCATCGCACACTTCTTCGTTCGAGGGCCTTTCATGCAGTTTCTTTTAGACAACCTGCGCTTTCTCGAGACGTCGTATTGGATTCGACATCCGTATGCCCTTTACATCCCTGAGCCCGACGAGACCGTTTCTACTCCTCCTACGGGTTGCGTTGCTTTATATAAGGCCTACCTCGAGCTGGGGTTGAGATTTTCCGTCCACCCTTTTATTGTAGAGGTGTTGCGTACTTACAATCTGGCCCTTTATCAGTTGATACCCAACAGCGTTGGCTCGATGGTTGGCTTCCTCGCTATATGCGATTTGATGGCGGTCGAGCCAACCCTGGTTCTTTGGCAGAACTTGATGAGGTTGGTTGTGATGTCGGCGACCTCGAATGGTGAAGGATGGTATACCTTCCAAGCGCGCTTTCCTTACAAGATCGTGGGGACCATGCCTTCGAACCAACAGAATTTCCGTACGGAGGTCATGTACATATATCGAGCAGAGCAGTGGGACATCCCAGTTGTTCCCTGCATTGAAGGTTTGAAGATGGCCTTAAATAGGTCAGTGCCTTGGATGTCGGAGGACGAGGCCATGGTTGCCATCTATTGCCAGACCAATACTTCGATGGTCAATGGCGATCGAAAGCAGGTCCCCACCAACTAGAACCTTAGTGCGGAGGACCTGAGTGACGAACACTTCCTCTCTTCGATGGGGTTGAGCCCGGCTTATCTCAAGGGTAGGGCTTTCGATGCTAAGCTCGAGGCAGCGTCCTCGACAGAGGATGTGACCATAATTTAGGTCACAAAGGCTCTTTCTCCCTTGGCTCCTGTTGTGAAGTAGGAGCCCCTCGAGGCTAAACCCGAGGAAAAAATCCCTTTTTCGGTTGTCTTTCCTGTTACTTCGCCTGGGGCACAACTGGCCCCAGCGAAGAGGCCGAAGGTCGAGGGGTCGTCCCTCTCGACTGATGATGTTCCATTTTCTGCCCTTTCGAGGGCTGACGTTGCTGGGAGGTTCGAGAGAGCCTCCGCCTTCTTGGTGACGGCTGCCGATGAGGCGGCCTGCTGCGGTACTGAAAGTCAGGAGCTCGAAGCCCTGAAGGCTACTCTTGTCGAGGTATGTGCTTGCTCCTTTCTCCTTTCTTCTATACTTAGTAAATTTGTTGCTTACGCCTTTGTTTTATGCAGCTCTCGATCAGGGTCTCTGCTCTGGCGCACCGTCCTCGGGGTGCTGCCCCTGCTGGAGTCATGGACCAGATGTCCTTCGATGAGAGAAGCTCCCTCACCAATCGGGTCCGGATTGCTGAGCTGAAGCTTTCTGAAGCTGAGGGAGCTATTAAGAAGGATCAGCTGGACTTCGAGGAGAAGATGGCCGAAGCCCAGCAGACCATCGAGGACCTCACTAAGCAGAGGGACTCGGCCAGCAGGAGGCATCGTCAGGCCTCGAAGGACAGGAAGGAGGCCCTGGCCAGGGCGGAGAAGGCCGACAAGAGGGCTACCGATGCCGTCAAGGAGGCGACTGCTTGTCGGGAGCTGATCGTCGAGAATTGGAAGCTCTCCGAGGCCGGGAGGATCTTCCTCGAGGATGCCTCTCTTCAAGATTCCGAGGTCGGTCGCTATGAGGCTCTTAAGGACGTTCGAGCCGTCCTTGAGAAGCTGTCTCATGGCCTTTCTTGGCAGGAGGTTGAGGAGGGAGTCGCTGCCCTCTCCCAAGAGGATGATGAGGCTCCTCGAGGAGAGGACGACGTGGGGGTCGCACAGGTCGAGGACCAGGTTCCTGCCGCTGCCGATCTCGAGGGCGTGCACCCATGATTCCACCTCCCTCATCTTCCCTTTCTTCCTTATGGCTCCTACAAGGGTTAATGTTAGACCCTTATAGTTTAGTTCTAATCTTTAGATGTTCCTTATGTGTGTAACTTTGCCATCTCGATGGCTTGAACTTCCCTTCATTAATAAAATTTACTATTCATCCCATCGATGTGCTTTTACTTTAACAAGTTTTTGCCTTTGAAATTGTCCATGTTTGATGTGACTTCGATAGCTGTACTACAACTTAATAGGCATATTACAACTCGATAGATGTATACTTAAGGCGCACACTTCGATCTGTTTTGCAAAATTTGTTGCCAATCCGATTTTACAATTCCATAGATGTATTACAACTCGATAGATGTTTTACAAACATTGCTGAGACAGCTTTACAAAAGATGGCTCGTCATTCTGCCGAAGATATAGTAGATGCCCCTAATTTCGAGGGCTAGAACTTGTAACATGCACTGCTTCAAAGGTGGATCCTGAGCTTATACGTAGAACTTTCGAAGATTGTATGCATTCCAAGGACGAGGCAAGGGGCGGCCTTCCTGGTCTTCGAGGCGGTATGTGCCTGGTCGAACGACCTTTGTGATTTTGTAGGGTCCTTCCCAGTTAGGCTGTAATTTACCGAGGCGAGGTTCCTTGTCGGTGGCCTCGAACTTCCGGAGCACCCAATCGTTGACCTGCAGAGGTCGATGCTTGATTCGTCGGTTGAAGAGCCTGGTGATCTTGAGTTTGTAGGAGATGGCCTTGAGAAGTGCGTTGCCTCGACTCTCGGGGAGGAGATCAAGGTTGATGCGTTTCTCTTCCTCGTTGCTATCGTAGTCGTAGAAAGTGATCCGTGGTGAGGGAATGCCGACTTCGACGGGCAGCACAGCCTCACTCCCATATACTAAGTTGAATGGTGATTGTCCTGTGGCCTCTGGAACCGTTGTCCTCGTACACCACAATATACCATGTAGGTCGTCGATCCATGAGCCCTTGGCCCCTTCTAGCATTGTTTTCAATCCTTTGAGAATTACCTTGTTGGCGGCCTCAGCCTGACCATTGGTTTGGGATCGACTGACGGCGGAGAACCTAGTTTCGATGCCGAACCGAGAGCAATAATCTTTCGTTGGGCCGCTGTTAAATTGTCGCTCATTGTCTAATATGAGGACTCGAGGGACGCCGAATCGAGTTATCAGGTTACGCCAAATGAACTGCTGAACTTGCTTGTCGGTGATGGAGGCCAGTGGTTGGGCCTCGACCCACTTTGTGAAGTAATCGACGGCGACCAACAAGAACCTCCGCTGGCCTAACGCTGGGGGAAAAGGCCCTAGCAGGTCCATGCCCCACATTTCGAAGGGCAGAGGGGCCTGGATGGTAGCGAGGGGGCCTGCTGGTTGATGGGGCAAGTTGGCGTGCATCTGGCATTCCTTGCACTTTTGGACCAAGTTCGAGGCATCTTCCTTTAATGTTGGCCAGTAGTACCCTGCTCGAAGGGCTTTAGCGGCGATAGTACGGGCGCCTTGATGGCTTCCACAAGCTCCCTGGTGTATTTCTCGAAGTATGTAGTCCCCCTCCTGCGAGGTTAGGCACCGAAGGAGTGGATGGGCGAAGGATTTCTTGTATAGTTGCCCCTCATGGAGCACGAACCATCGGGCTTGCCTTCTTACCTTCTCTGCCTCTAGCTCGTCCTCGGGCAATACCCCATCCCTTGTGAAGGTCACCAACTTGTCCGTCCATGTAGGGCTCCTGTCGAGGGTCACTATCCCTCTATTGATGCTGGGGGAGTTAAGTACCTCCCACATTATGGGAGGGGGTGACAAATCCTCGGCGGAGCTGGCCAACCTTGACAATGCATCTGTCTGCTAATTTTCTGATCTTGGAATATGCGTGATGGCAAAGGTTGCCAGATTGCTTACTTCTTCCTTGATTTTTATGAGGTACATTTTCATGCTGTCTTCCTTGGCTTCGAATTCCCCCGTCATTTGTCCCACGATGAGCTGGGAGTCTGAGTGGGCTTTGATGTTTCGAGCACCCGCCGCCTTACAGAGTTGTAGCCCGAGCAAGAGGGCCTCATAGTCTGCTTCATTATTCGAAGCGGTGAAGGCAAATTTCACGGCGTATTCCTTCCTGCTCTTTTGAGGATCGATGATCAACAGTCTTGCCCCGCAACCTGCTTTGGAGGACGATCCATCGATGAACAATCCCCAGGTGCTTTCTACGATAGGCTCGGGCCTCGAGGTGCATTCCGCGATGAAGTCGGCCAGTGCCTGAGCCTTGATTGCCCGACGGGGTTCGAATTCAATACCGATGTCCGACAATTGATTAGACCAATCTGTAACCCTGCTCGATTGATTCTTACCCTCGATTATCTTTCGAAGGGGCTGACTTGTTAGCACTTTGATTGGATGAGCTTGGAAGTATGGCTTGAGTTTGCGGGTGGCTATCACCAGGGCAAATATCATCTTTTCGACTGGGGGGTATTTAGCTTCGGCGCCTCGAAAGGCGTGGCTGATGAAATAGACGGGGTGTTGATTCTTCTCTCTTTCAGCAACAAGAAGGGCGCTAAGCGCGTTTTCTAACACAGCCAAGTACACGAACAGCGTTACTCCTGGTAAGGGAGAGACGAGCTTGGGAAGGCTGGCTAGGTGTGCTTTTAGCTGTTGGAAGGCTTCTTCTGCGGGCTGGTCCTAGTCGAAGGTTGGTTGCTTTAATGTTCAGAAGAAGTACAGGCTTTTATCTGCTGACCTAGATAGAAACCGTCCTAGTGCCGCCACACAGCCGGTTAGGCGTTGGACTTCTTTGACGGTTCCAGGGCTCTTCATCTCGATTATGGCCTGAACCTTGTCTGGGTTAGCCTCGATGCCTCTTTCGTCAACTAGAAAGCCGAGGCACTTTCCCCCCTTAACGCCAAAGACACACTTCTTCGAATTTAACTTCATATTGTGGGCGCGTAAGGTGGACAGGGTTTCCCTAAGGTCTGATACATGCTTCTCTTTTTGCTGGCTTTTGCCGATCATGTCGTCAACGTAGACCTCGACATTCCTACCTATTTGATTTTCAAACATCTTGTTGACGAAGCGCTGATAGGTGGCACTGGCGTTTTTGAGGCCAAATGGCATCACTTTGTAACAGTAAACCCCTGAGTTTGTGGTGAACGCTGTGTGGATTTGATCTTCCACTGCCATGGGGATTTGGTGATATCCGGCGTTGGCATCCATAAAGCTGAAGAGGGCATGCCCAGCAGTTGAATCGACAAGCCTATCGATTTTGGGAAGGGGGAAGTCATCCTTTGGGCAGGCCTTGTTTAGGTCTGTGAAGTCGACGCACATTCTCCACGAGCCAGTCGACTTGCGGACCAGCACAACGTTAGCAAGCCACTCGGTGTACCGGCATTCCTTAATGAAGCCGGCTGCCAGCAGCTTTTTCACCTCCTCAGCTGCTGCCTTACTCCTCTCAGCACCCTGATGCCTTAGCTTTTGCTTTACTGGACGATGGCCCTCTTTCATATTGAGGCGATGTACCATGATCATAGGATCGATGCCTGGCATTTCGTCGACTGTATAGGCGAATACGTCCTGGAACTCGCGAATGACATCGATGATTTGAGCTCGGGCGTCGTCAGGAATCTGTTTGCCTATTCTGATAGTCCTTCCCCTTGTGCCGTCGATACACACCTCTTCGTCCCCATCTACGGGTCGAGGTCTCTCATACCGCTTGGGGTTATCGACGACATAGATTCCCATCGTGGGGAGGGGCTCTTCAGGCTCGGTGTGCTTCCTCTTGTTTGTTGTAGTGTCGTCTTGGTGCTTCAGGCTATTAACGTAACACTCCCGGGCAGACTTCTGGTCCCCGAACAATTGAGCGACCTTCCCGTCGTCAGCCTCGAATTGTAGTAGCAACTGGTAGATCGAGATGGCAGCTTTGACTTTTTTCAGGGTGCAACTCCCAATGATTACGTTGTAGGGAAGGTGAACATCAACGACGAGGAAATCGATGAGTTCGCTCCTCCCTTGACCTTTTTCCCCCATTCTTGTGGGAAGCTTGATCGATCCCAGGGGATGGACGGATTGCCCCCCGAATCCCACCAGTGGTTGGCTGATGGGTAGGAGATCATTCTTCTGATATTTCAGCTTTGCCAGGCAGTCCATAGTTATGATATCCGCAGAGCTACCGCTGTCTATGAGTACTCGACCCACCCTCAGATTGGCGATTTTCAGTTCGACCACCAAGGGGTCATCGTGCGGGGTTTGAATAGGTCGATGGCTATCTTTGAAGGTCATGGTGGGGCAGGCTGCTGTTCTTTTCGAGTCCGTCGTCCCATGTTTCAGGGTGTAGAGGTGTTTCTTTCGAGAGCGGCTGGTCAGGCCACCCGAAGTGTACCCTCCGGCTATGACGCTGATGAATCCTGACGTTTCCTCACTCCTTGACTCTTTCTCTTTTCGAATCTCCTTTTTCTTTTCTGCGGGGTTTTTTAGATATCGATTCAACTTTCCTTCATCTGCCAGCTTATCTAGTGCTCTTTTGAGTTCTCTACAGTCGCGAGTGGTGTGCCCGCAGTCATGATGGTATTCGCACCAAAGTTTCTTGTCTCTTCTGCTGATGGAAGTTCTGATGGGTGTTGGCTTTGGCAGGGTATATTTCTCCTTGATATCGAGGTATATTTCTCTTCGGTTGAGGTTGTATCGAGGATCGTAATCGTTGTCCTCAATTCGAGGTTTCTTCTCTCTTTCTCTTCGAGAGGCGTCTCGAGGGGGGTCACCTCGAGTCCCGTAGTCATTCTTCCTTTTGTTAGAGTTGGGTTCATCATGCGTCTTGCATATGTCAGAGGCTTGTATGAACTTCTGGGCGAGGTTCATTCCTCAGAGAAAGTGGAAGCTTCGCTTTCTGCTAGCTTTAGCTTGAATCGGCTTGATGGGTAGAGGCCGGACATCAAAGCTCTGAACGCCACGCTATCTTATTGATCAGAGACTTTTAGGGACTCCTCGTTAAACCGCTTGATATAGTCTGCCATGTCTTCCTCTCTACGCTGCCTTATCGACATGAGGTGAATGCTAGTCTTTCGGTGCCTTCTTCCTGCAATGAAATTTTGCTTGAAGGCCGTCTCGAGGGATGCGAAGTTCGAGATATTGCCTGGTGGCAACTCCGTAAACCAAGTGAGCGCGAGCCCCTTGAGTGTGGTAGGAAATAATTTGCACCAAGCTGCCTCATTCCCCGTCTGCACACTCATTTGTGCCTTGAAGGCATCGAGGTGATCGATGGGGTCTGTTGTTCCCCCATAGTGCTCGATGGGGGGAACCTTCACCTTTCGAGGGTTGGGAGTTCGCATGATTTCTTCGCTGAAGGGCATGATGAAGCCGAGGTTTCCAAAGTGGGTGTCGGATTCTGCGTTCGTTGCAGAACTGCTGGCTTCATCCTCTCGGTGCTCTCGGGGCCCTTTCTCACACCGTCGAGGTTCTTCCCTCCCTTGGCTGTGGTGTGAGGGTGGTACTCTTTCCTGTCGTGGTCGAGCCCGGCGTTCGTCTAAGATTTCGCGAGCATCCCGACGACCGCTCCTGAGGGATCGCTCGATGATGATATGCCGGGCATCCCTCCGCCTAAGGGGGGTCAATAGGAGGAGCTCGAGGGGCTAGAGTAGGAGCTTGGGGGGCACGAGTTGACGTTTGTGGAAATGGGCCGTCGAATGAAGGGTTGCGTCCGTCCTGCCCGATAGTGAGTCGTGGGACAGGGGGCCTGTTGGAGGTTCCCACCCCTCCGTTCTGGAGGCTGCAGACGAGGGCCCCGAGATTCCGCTCGAGACTGTCGTTGAGGCGTTCAGCCAGCTGCTGCAGGTCCTGTTGGGTGACGGGATTTGGACTGGGTTGCCCACCTCGAGGGTGCTCTGTTCGAGGAGGATTTCCTCTCTTTCTCGAGGCGGTCCTTGATTAGCTGCGCTGGCTGCCTCTCGAGGGGCTATCTACTCGAGGATGTGTTGGTTTCTTTCCAAGAGCACGGGAGCCCTGCGAGGGTTGCCCGCTGTCTCGTCAGCTACCTCGAGAGGGGGGTTCCCTTCTCGAGGTGGTGAATTTGGAGGTTGCTGGGTACGACGGGATCTCCGAGCGTTAGCCATGTTATTCCATAGTCAGTGGGGAGTAACTAGCACTTCTCCCAGAACAAAAGAAATCAAAATGTAATTCAGACATAGATTAATAAGAAAGGAAAACATAAGGCTAAGACAACTATAACATGCATCCAAAATCATAAAGCTCACAAGTATACAATGGAAAGTAAATATCAAGTAAATAACATAGAACGAATAAATTATCTCAAGAGTACTTAAATAATAATTAAAAGCAAAGGTACAACAAGTTATTGAGTCAGAAACCGAACGCCAGTGAATCGCAATTCACTTCCTAAGGTTTGTCAGATCGCCATCTCCAGGACGGTCTATGGGCTTACGTTCCCCACTGCTTGTGTCTAAGAATGGTCTAACTCCCGATGTAGGGTAGAACATGCAGAACTCCCTGTCATCTTGGATGACAACAATTAACCCAGGGTTACCCATAGTTCGCAAACCAACCTGCGTTTGACGTCACCCTCAATTAACTCCAAAGCTAATTAAATCAGCAAAACGTACACGACTAATCATTTTTGCATAAACCAAACGTAAACATAATGATACTCAATAATGACCATAGTAACCTACAAATCATCAGCTTCCAAGAACATAAAAGGTCTCAAATAATTTCTGATTATTAAACCCTTAATTAGTTTAAAAGAATATCCTCAAACTCTTAACAAAAACACAATAAAAATTATTAAACTAATAAAAATGATCAGTAAAATATCACAAAAATTATGATATGACCACTATAACTCTACTGATATGCTAGAAATTTTGTTTCTAATTTTTGGACTCTAAAAGTAATTTTAAACATTAATTTACAGAAAACCCAATAAAGCCGATAAAATAAATACAAAATGGAAATAAACGCTCCAAAATTACCAAAAATTCACAAAACATGAATAAACCCACGTTAATACAGATTATGCAGAAAAACATATTTTTCGGCCTCAAAATATAATATTCACGATTTAAATACTAACTAACACGAAAATACAAATAAAGAGAATTCAATTAAACAAACCAGCAAACAGTGGAAAAAAATTATTCTAAGACATGAAAGACATCATAAAATGCTTCAGGAAAAATAATTTCGGCAATTATTAAATTCGTTCACTAATTATTTAATAAATAAGCCACAAACACATGAATTTCCAATTAAAGTAATAAAATAGGAAAAACCTGAACAAAAATTGTTTACAGCACATAACAAACTCACAGCATGCATAAAGAACATTCACGCAATTTTTCATCAACAATTTCATATAAAAAAATATTTTAAACAATTCCTAACGTAATAATTTAATACCGAAAAATACCCTAATCTCTATCGTTCCAAGATAACTGTTAGTTACCTGGATCGTCGGAGGTGAACTGAAAACTACTGGACAATCCCGATATATGCGTGCACCTTTATTTTTCTTCAAACCCCAAAGTACCACGTACAAGAAAGAGGCAAGTAGAACAAGTTACGAACAATTGATGAAGAAAAGAAATTGAAAAATTTGAGAGAGAATGATGAAGATGATGATGTTCGAAATTTTGTAAGAATGACAGCGAAGATAATATGATTTTAATCAGATTTTTGGGTGGTTAAAAGAATAAATAAAAAGGATTTAATAAGAGAAATGGTGAGGGGGTTATGGAGCTTACAGAAAAGTAAAGAGTCACCAAAACAAAATGAGAGAAGAAAAATATCTCCCTTTCCCTCCACACAGCCGGTTGACCGAATCCCATCTCTCACCAAATATTTTCGGCCCAAATCATCAAAGATCCATGCGCAAAAGTCCGTTACGTGATAAATCGATAACTTCCTAAATTGCGCCTAAACTTTTAAAAATACTTAATAACGAAAATAATTCTAATAAATTATATTATAAATACAAATATAATACACACACTTAGCACACCATATAATAAAAATATTTCGGCTCCCAATAATTTATAAAAATCGAAATCACTAATTTAATGAAAATAATAGTTTTAGGGAAAACTTTTGCGAAAAACTACGAGCAAAATTATGGGGTGTTACAGTCACTCTGTGGGATCAACCTTTTCTTACCCTTTTTACTACTTGTTAATATTTTTGAAGGACTAAGATAGGTATTATAAATTATTAATTTGTGTACGGTAAACGACACGTATTAAATTTTGGCGACGTTGCCGGGGAGATTTAGAAAAATAATTCCATTCTCAAAGTTTAACGTGGATATTAACTTTTCTTCTACAATTAGGTGATAGAAACAAATTAGATAGTTGTGATCTTAGGTTGTCTAAAAAGAATTTATCTAGGTTGTATCTCCTTAGCTTATACCTTATAGTAAGTTTCTTAACTTCTTTTTGCATACTATGTGCTTGGTTATTTCTTCTTTGTTGATTCATATTTGGATTAATCAAGGTCTGTTATCAGGCCCGGCCATAAGCATGTGCATCATGGGCCTCGGCACAGGGCCTCGCGAAAAATGAGGGGCCTCCAATTTAAGCTTTGATAAGTATTAATTGTTACACTAGTATTTGTAAAGTTGTATGTGTCTCAGTGGTTAAGGAATTAGTGAGTATTGTTGGCATCCTTTCTAGTTAATGTGAAGTTAAGAGTTCGAATACTCCACGGTCCTTAACAGCCTTCTATTTTCTTTTTTCAACATTGCTTTATTATCCATTATTATTAAAAGGTTAAAAATAGAACTTAGAGTCATTATATTATAGATTATGATTTTAACGACATATTTTTAATAAATATTTCCTCCGTCCTTTATTAGTTTACCCACTTTGACTTATAACACTATTCATCTTTATTACTTTGACCATTATTTGTGCTTTATATGTAAGGAAAAAATATAATTATGTAGGATATTGTTTAATTCGTCTTAATATGTAAGTTTCAGAATATCAAATTTTTATAATTTTTATAAATACATAATTATATATATTATTACTCAAAGTTTTACATCGATAAATTGAAAAAGTCAAAATCGAGTAAACTAACAAATGACAGGGGGAGTAGTTCATGTTCACCGACTAAGGCCCCGTTTAATGGTAGTCGCACAGGGCCTCTGTAATGATTGGGACGGCCCTGTCTGTTATAAGTCTTATTAGTAGCTTTCATTTATTTTATTCCATAATATGATTTAGTGAATTTCCTATTAATACTTGTCTTATGTACACAACTCATTAACTGTTGATTGTTGAAATTTGTTGTTTTTGTTCGTTTCTCCATCTACAGTTTTCTCAATCAATGGATGAATTGGTAACATGCTCTGTCTGCATATACTTCACTTTCATTATTTATCAGCATTAATATCTTTTCTCCTCTAATCTATTAGTAAACAATCAAATACTTCTATGTGTACTGCTTTTTCATGCTAATTTGCTAAGTTACACTGATTTCCTGAATTTTATTAGCAATGCATGACCCTTACTTTTTTTTTCCTTTTTTTTTTTTCCTTTTTGTATCTGACTTATTTAGTGTCATCCACATTCATCTTCATCCCCATTATTTTTGTTCGTTGTTGCCTTTGTTCGCCACTGCCTTCATTCCTGCTGCTGCAACTATGGCCTTGAAATAAATTTTCAGTCAGAGCACCAAGAATACTGATTTGATAACAACTTAGTTTGCTGTTAGTTTTTTCCCAATTTTCTGCAAAGCTGCTTCTCCTTCTTGCATCGGGTGTGGCAGACTATCCTGTGGAGAGGCTGATTAAGTGATATGGGTCAGTTGGAGAAGGTGAACAACATTGAAGTTATAAATAATTTACAGTGGTACAATTTGGTGGAGTACTCGGCTAATAAATACTTCTGATAATTTGCACACCTTAGTTCAGTTTTGAGTGGAAAATATGAGTAATGTTCGTAGGATCTAGACATCTAGTACTAAATTGAAGCTTAGCCAATGTCTGCCAATTATGAATCATGATTTACACTAAGGTAATGTCTGAGATCATTCAAATATGATCAAAGATTGATAATTTATGTTTCTTATTAGTTACACTAGTAGAATAAACGCTTATTGCTGCGGTCATTAAGTGGCCTATTGCGGCGGTTTTGACCGCGCAGCAATAAAGGGCGCAGCAATAGGTAATTAAACTATTGCTGCGGTTTTAAACCGCAGCAATATTACAACATATTGCTGCGGTTTATGGGACAAACCGCAGCAATATTCATATTTTTTTATTATAAAAATATGGATATTGCTGCGGTTTTTCCCTAAAACCGCAGCAATATATATTTTTTTATTATAAAAAATACAGCATATTGCTGCTGTTGTTGACCAAAACCGCAGCAATAGGTCATAGTACAGCTAAAAAAAAAATTTTTTTTTTTTTTTTTTTTTTGTATTTTTTAATCAAATTTGAAATATTAAAACTAGGCAATATTGTAACCTACCATCATCAAACTAAATAATGTAAACTGAGTATGTAATTTCATCTCTTAAAATGAAACACACATTATTAATTAATTAGAGCTATGATAAATCGCAAAAAAAAATCAGATCTAAAATAAAAACAACTTGAGCAAACTAAAAATCAGATCTGAGCCATAAAACAACTCGAGCAAACTTAAAATCAGATCTTGTGGTCATCTTGCGGTGGTCTTGCGGTGGTCGAACGCCGGGCATCTCGCGGTCGAGACTCGAGCGACGAGCGCAGGTTTTCTTGTGGTCGGAGCGACGACGGTGTGCGGCGGTTGGAAGAGAGGATGCGAAATGATGATAGAGGAGGACGAGACCGGAGATCGAGCAACGAAATCTCGAAGAACGATATCTCACTTCTCGCTCAAATATGTGAATGAAACCAAGATTTTTCAATCTTATTAACTTATACTAGAAACTACTCACCTTCAAATTTTCCGGTTATACAAGTTTCCTATCTCGTCGAAGAAGTTTGATTTGCCGACTCACCTACAAACTACTCACTTTTCTGTGTTCATCAAACTGGGGGAAGCCAAAAGGTAAAGTGTGAGAATCGGCCGACGATATCGGTGAGGACCGGCGAAGTGTGAGGACCGGCGTGAGTGAGAGGGAGAGGAGAGAGAGAGGAGAGAGAGAATCAGTGAGAGAGAGAGGAGAGAGAGAATCAGTGAGAGAGAGAGGAGAGAGAGAGGAGAGAGAGAATCAGTGAGAGAGAGAGGAGGCGTGAGTTGAATCAGTGAGAGAGAGAGGAGGCGTGAGTGAGAGAGAGAGGAGAGAGAGAATCAGTGAGAGAGAGAGGAGGCGTGAGTGAGTGAGAGCACGCGTTTTATACTTTTTGTAAATATTTATTAATGATATTGCTGCGGTTTTTATCAAGAACCGCAGCAATATATTAAAATATTATTTTTTAATATTATTTTAATATATTGCTGCGGTTTTTGACAAAAACCGCAGCAATAAGTTTGGTCAAAAAGTCAACTTTTTTCAAAAATTTTCTTGTTGATACCATATTGCTGCGGTTTTTGGAGGAAACCGCAGCAATATCTTTATTTTATATTTTACCTTTTCTTTTTACGTGATATATTGCTGCGTATAGGTAAAAACGCAGCAATATCATCGCAGCAATAAGCAATTATTCTACTAGTGTTAGATTGTTTATAATGAGTATATTGCTTGCTTCTTGGCCAAATTTTTGTAAGCTTTAATCTTGTTTAACTCAAATTAACGAGTGAGCACAAACAAAATTAGTATATGTCATTTTATACGAATTTTTTTTGGATGATATGTGCTTGAATGAATTCTAAAAGTTATAGGATTTTCTCTTATTAGAGTTGATAAATGTGCATTAGACTTGAGAACTGGCTTATGGTAGCTTCCTGGCAACTATTTATCTTTAGATGCAAACAGTTATTGTTACAAGTTAACTGTTAATTTTTTTGGTGAGTTACAATGAATTAGGACACCTCAAAAACATGGTACACTTTTCCTTAGTGAACATAATTTAACCCTTCATTAGTTTACTCCGACTTATGTAGGGTTCCAAATATATAGGAAATGGTTTATGTTTCGGATAAAAACTTGTGAGGTAGGGGAGTCGGTCAAGAAGAGGACCGAGGTGCCGTTGACGATGGCCGAGTGCTCGAAGGGCGCCGTGGAGACCTGCAAGAATGAGAGTTAGACTACCCGGGGTGTTTCCGGGATCGCCCCTCCGACGCTCAAGTCAGTTAGGATGCTTAACTGTAAGTATTGAGCAGTTGGTCTAGAATTCATTACCTGTTCATTGATGAGACATTGGGTATTTATAGCATTGAGAATCCCCATAAAGGGAACATTGATGAGATGAGCTTCAGAGGGGCCATTTGGTTATATTGCCTTTTTAGGCAACAAGCCTTTTTACTCCTTGCTTGAGATCCCTAGGCACTCTGGGGTTAGGACAGCCACCCTATAGGTCCCATTGTCTCCCCTGCCTGGGGGTCTGATGGTCCTCCTCGCAAGAACTGGGCCCAGGGAATATTGGGCCCAAACAGTTTATTAGCTACAGACTGCAGTGCTGCACTAAGGTCCTGAAATTGCAAAGATCTACAAAACCTACGACTAAAAGTTAGGTGGTAATTGGAACGAGTACTACCGTGCTACTTGAATCTTGATGCTACTAAATCGTTTTGGCATAACATATAGTTGTTTGACTTTGGTTATTTGTTAAGGAGCCTAACTTGCTGAGCATGTTTTGCCTAATTAGCTCTTTTTTTTATTATATGCTGCTTGGGTTTGCATGTGCCTACCTGTGTTGTTTAGTTTAATTGCTATTTATGTTATGGAGTAATGTGTTTGTGCACATGTTTACGGTTTACCTAATTAAGGATAAAGGATCTGATTTTAAGATAATTTTATAGTGACTCTTCTCTATGCAGCACATAACAGATAATGCCTCTCAATGTCGGGATGTTAGTCCTCTAAATCAGAATTCGTAATAGATATGTGTGTTTCAGAACAACTGAGTTGAAATATTATCTTGCACTTTATCTGGTGCTTGAGTGTCTCTTGTTATGCTTCAGCATGTTTTTGAATGTCAATGTAACCTCTGGAACAAGACTTACCTCAAGAGTGAAATTAGCTTGATCGACTAAGTTGTCCAGAATAACTTTTCAGATTGGTAAAATTGTTCAAGTTGTCTAGGGAACGAATTCAGGAAAAAAAAGGGATAACTGCTTAAAACTCTCAACTTATTGTCATTCTACTAAGTATAATATTTTTTTTTCTATCCAGCTACTGATAGTATATTCGGCAATTTGGTTTCTTTTTGGATTTCTTTTTGTTTGCGCATTAAATTTGACTCATTACTTGTTGTTGAGTAGCTATTAAGCTTCGAATTGTTGATTGTTTGTGGTGCTTTATATGATTTAGCTGCATTTTAGTTATCGATTTTATTAGTTTTGGTTTGAATTAAGCAAAAAACTTGTAGCTAGGACGATAGATTCTTGAACTTATTTTGATTGATTATCCATGATCGATTAGTACTAATCCGTAGGTTCTTAATCTTAATGAGTCCAATTGATAATGTGTTATGCTTTTGAAGTAATATTTATGTTTTGAATTTGTCATCTGCAAAAAATGTGTTAGAATTGCAATAATGGTCTGATGTTAATAAAAATTACTCCTACTAAATGATTCTTCTTAATGATAAGCTAAAATATGGTTCATAAACCTCATGGAATTTTACTGAATTTGCTTAAAGTATTTTCAGTGCTCACAATCTGCATAACCTGTAGCAGCTGTGGAAATGTGCAAGGCAAGCTAACTTATTGCAACGGTGGAAGAACAGAAGCAAGAAAGACAATATAATGACAGGACACGAACGAGCTAAGTATCGTCTACCTAGTGGTTGTTTCATATACAAGAAATTATGTAGGCAATTGAAATTCCCATGATTTTCTCATTTGGGTAGTTGTTTGGTTGACATGAAGTGGGGAAAATGGGGGCAATGAAAATTCATGGTAATTTGAAAAATTGATATACATACCCTCTCCTTGGTCACTCACAATTCCTACATAAATTCCTATGAATTTCAACTTTCCTTATGACTACCAAACAAGTTAGAGTAATTCCTAGGAATTTCATAAGAAATTAAATTCCCATAAATTATAAATTCCTATGGGGAAATTAATAATTCCCATTGCTACCAAACAAGCACCTAGTCCTCCAATAATTTTATTTTTATGCGTTATTAATGAATATTTGTTAATAAGGCTTTGTGGCTTGCCAACTGAAAATCGTCACGAGACAATATTCGTCCACTAGGGTAGCCTAGGGGTTTAAAGGGCTTGTTGCACATGCTAAGTGCAATCGTGATTCCTATGGTAGTGAGTTAGGTTTTTATTTTATTTATGCTTTATAGTTAAGGTTATTCGGTAATAAAATTAAGTTTAGTAGTGAATAAAAAAACATGGCAAGTAATCTATTATCCAAGATAATCATTCCTTATACTTGGGCTTACATTGGGACAATGTAAGGCTTAAGTGTGGCAGAGGGGTAATTATATGCATATTTTGTTGTATACATTTATACTTGCTACTATAATGAAAACATGGGGTAAAAAAGTTTTGAAATCATTTTTCTGGGATGATGTTGATAAGAGAACAATACTTTGGCTCTGCTATTACTGAGTATGACATGGAATGATGAGTTTATAAATATGAATGGGCGTTAGAAATTAGTGTTTTACATGTTATCTGCATTAGTTAGGCACACATTACATATATACCACAAGAAGTGTTAACTTGCATTTGCATAGTAGTTTTATTTTTGTTACTTCATTCATGCATTATAAAAAAAAAAAAAAAAAAAAAAAAAAAAAAAAACAAAGATGAAAACAAAAAAAAAAGAATTTATATGCTTTTTGTTTGCATTAGTTATAAGCTTTTGTTTACATTTAAGTTAGGATTCCACTTCTTAATTTCCAAAGGAATGACTATTAGTGAAAGTTGATAAGAAACTCTAATCTAACTTGTTTTAAGGAACAAAAATGTTTTAAAGAATACGATTGGGGAATGTTTATATAATTGGTGAAGGATAGTCGAACTTGAGAGATCCATAGTATAATTGAAAAAAAGTATCTTGCTTCTCTTAAATAAGTTAGCTAGATAGATAGACCAAAACCTTGTGAGCTTTTGAGCCTATTTGACTGACATATTTGCTTCAGTCTCATTATTTTCTTTCTTGTGTGATAGTTCCTCAATGAAGTGTGGCTTTTGAACATGACTTGGTACTCTTTGAGGCTTTTGTGACAAATGCTATGAAGAAATGATTTAGGCGTTCTTTTCATATATATTATAGCTCTGGTTTTTTTATATATAATATTTCCCTTTATCTAGCCCTTTTGAGCCTTAAAATCCTTATCTCTTTACTAACCATAAAGTATATGCTTGTGGCCTCCTACATAATCTACCCAAGCTTGGCTAAGGGGAATTTCTAAATTGAGTTCTTATTTTATGTTTGTGTTATGGTGAAGAAATATTGTGAAAAAAGGGAAGAATTTGAAGAAGAAAAAAAGAATATGAAGATCAAAGGAAAACAAAAAGGAAAAATAAACGCAAACAATCCCAAGTATGACCCATCTTCCAAAAACAGTCCCAACTATTGAAAATCCAGGAAAGGTCCCAACTATTGAAAATCCAGGAAAGGTCCCAACTTTGCCACAAATCTTCCAAAAATGGTCCTTGGCACCGCTTTACCTGCTGCTACAGGTAAACTATCTAACACGTGACTTTTAGTTGAATTTTTATTTATTTTAATTAATTTATTTTCTTTTCTTCATATTTGTTTGTTTTTTAGATTTTATTTCAAATTTTTTTACCTTTTTTTCCTTCCAACCCACCCCCACCCAGCCAACCACGACCACCCCTACCTCAGCCAGTCACGACGACCCCACCCCACCCCACCCAGCCACGACCACGACCATCCCCACCATCCCACCTTGAACCCCGAACACGATCCCCACCCACCCCCCACCCCGAAACACCCAGCCACAACCACCACCCATCCCCTCCGAAACCCTTCAAACACCATCCCCACCCACCCAAACCCACGACAAAACCCCAAAGCTCCCACCCACCCCCAACCCCCAAACACCACCAACCACCTCCCAAACACCACCATCCACCCTCCAAAACCCAGAACGTCGAAACCAACCCCACCCACCGCAACAGCGAGATAGAGAGGATGAAGGAGGCTATTTATGGTGAGAGAGAGAGAGGACATGGGTGGGGTTTTGTGGTGATAATTGGTCGCGGTGTTGGGGTGGTGATTAAAAACTTCATGGGCGGTTGTTTATGGTATGGAGGGAGGAGAGAAGATGATGGGGATGAATTGATGTTGTTGATGGGTGGTGTTCGATGAAGGGAGGAGAGAGAAGATGATGTTGATGGGTGGTGTTCGGCAGTGATGGGTGATTGTTGGGGGTGAAGGGAGGAGATATAATATGAGGGTGATGGTGGTGGGTAAAGGAAGGAGAGAGAAAGATAAGGATGATGATGGTGGGTAAAGGATGATGATTGACGATGGGTGTGATGAGCATCAGATGAGGGAGAAAAGGTAAAAAAAAGATTAATTGTTTTTGGAAGAAAAAAAGGAGAAAGAAAAAAAAGGAAAAAACATAAAATTTCATTAAAAAATCACGTGCAAGTCACGTGTTATAATATTTACCTGTTATAGGAGGTGGACTGGTTACAAGGTCTATTTATGGAAGATTAGGCTCAAAGTTGGGACCTTTCCTAGATTTTCAATAGTTGGGACTATTTTTGAAAGATGAGTCATACTTGGGACTGTTTGCATTCAATTTTCCAAACAAAAATGCTGCGAAAATATGCAATATACATGGAAATCTTACAGTTGCATTATTTCTGGTCCATATGGAGGATGATATAACTTGAATAAGAAAATTTAGTTGGAGTATGATGCTCAATGTATAAATGAAGTTTGTTGTGACCTAAACATCACAAGTCATGAATTTTTGCTCCATTTAACTCCATATTCCTAAATATTATCTTTACCCTTTAATCTTAGTCACATTACAACCTTTTCAAAGACCTTTTGATCTTTATGCATTATGTCACTCTTAAAGTGGAGAATTGAGATGATAATCAAGTTTAAAGAAATATACTTCGTTTTGAGTCGACTTGGTTTTAGGTTCGAGTGAACATTATTTAACCCCAAACACATGAGAATTGAGTGTTTAATTTCTACTTGGGAGGGTCTATCTATTAAACTCAATATGCACAAAAGTGTGAATTCATGCCAACTATTTTTGAGTTGTTAAGAAGATAATTTGTTGATGAAATATTATGAGTGTTGATGGTTTATTGTTCGAAAGCCGAAAAAAATATTCCTACTAACACTTTCTCCAACATTTTTCCTATGACTAACATTAAAACAATTTTAGTTTCTTGTCTTATGACTAACTAATCTTGCTATTTCCGATAAAGAATTTTGAAGTGGAAGTATTTAGTATATCATTGATAATAGTTGCATTTAGTTTTTAGGTAGCATATAGTTAGTCTTAGTAGTATTTTAATCGAGGGCGACCAAAAGCTAAGTGTGGGAAAATTTGATAAGTGCATAATTGAGTATGTTTTTCTTCCTTTATGGTTGATATTTTGTGTCACTATTTGGTCAATGTGTTAGGTATTTAGATTATTTTTATTGATAATTTAAGATAAAATATCACCGTTGCTAGACTTTGTTATAAATTACACTAATTAAGCTTATTTTGTTACATAGGTACAACTAAGCCCATATTACACCATAAGACAAACAAGGAAATAAGAAAAGAAGAGAAAGAAGTCATATGATTTACAAATCCCACGTTGGAAGCAAACAAACCAAGGAAAAGACCCCTCAAAAAAAAAACCAAGGAAAAGAAGAAAGTCTTCTTCATCTTACTTCTTTCATCTCACGAGCAACAACAAAAACAATTAGAAAACTTTATTGTTTCTTTTCACCTGCACAACACAAGAGGTTCCTTAAATACAAGCGTTGGAAGAGGTTCAATTGGGTATAATATACTCAATTTCACGTCAATTAGGGTATGTGAGCAAAACCATAAAAGTTAGAAGGGACATGGACGCGTGATCGAAGATAAGGGTCGGATGAATGACGTTGCTCGGCCAAGCGACAATTCGGAGTGGCTATTCACCTTGAATGAGTCTTTTTATCAATTCTCCTCTTTGTTTCTCATATTTCATGTTCTAAACTTATTTAATTATATCTTAAATTAATTTGGATGATTTTCATGTTTTAATAGTTTATAGTTTAGATGACTTCGTGATTATTTGGTATTTAAATTATACTTGATCTTAATTTGATTCAATTATTTTACATGATTTGCTATTATATTGTGTATTTGATTAAATTTTCCACTAGTTATATGGTTTAGGTCTAGTTTGAATCATATAATACCAAGTAGCAATTAGGTTATTTGAAAGGCTTGCGAACATAGTTCTAACTTTTAACTAAATTATAATTGAATCTGGTCAATTTGAACTTCTATGGGTTTGATTAGGCTAGGATAAATGATGTCCCTCTAGTACTTAATGCTTCGAGTTTTTAATTGTTGTGGGTTGCAACCATATATGCAATTATTATGATAGTTTAGAATCAATAATGGCCTAGTTTAATATTGGTTAAAAGTAAGGAAGGATAAGGAGATTTTGCTATCTTAGTCTCTACAGTTAATCTATCATATTAATTATGAAGTTATCCGAAGTATGTCTATTATCACGGTTAAGAGTCTAAATTTGTCTAAGTAATTATAAACCTTGTTTACAATCATCAAAACACTACATGACTCAATAATTAGTTTTGCTTGTCATCACTTGTAGATAGTAGATTAGCTTCTCTTCTACTTAGTTCTATTAGTTATTACAATCTTAAACGCCCCCATCTATGTAAATAGGTAAATAGTTGTATAATCTTACGTATCTATGTGAATAGTATTTCTCTTAGTTACACTTTAGGTTTAGTAACTTTAACACTCTCTCTGTGGAATCGACCCTTTCTTACCCTTTTAACTACTTGTTAATATTTTTGAAGGACTAAGATAGGTATTATAAATTATTAATTTGTGTACGGTAAACGACACGTATTAGGTCCCAACATTCTTCAAATGAGTCAACCAACTACAAGGGCTCCATCTTATTCATGGGGTAAGAAAGGGCTTCATCATGCAGAACTTGTTTTTTTAAAGGCTGTGCGTGGAAAATTGGTAATGGGAGTAACGTAAATACCTTTTCAAGTCGTTGGGTAAAGGATATAATTCCGAAGGCGAACTCATCCATTACTTTGGCCTAGGCTCAAGGACTAAAGGTACACGACCTTATTGATACCAATTCTCACACTTGGAAGCAAGATATGGTTAGAAAATTATTTTCCTTCCTAGATGCATATGCAATTCTAGCTATGGAACTTCCTTCGAGTAATTACAAACCGGACTTCCTTTCTGGTCCGCTCACTCTTGTGGGCTTTTTACCCTCAAAAGTGTGTATGCTCTGCTTACTGAAGCTGCTTTACCTCGTCATACAAATTATGCTAGGTTTACTCCCATTTTTAAGACTCCATGGCATCATCCAATTAATTCATCCAACACTAGTGGAAAAAAACGCTATATGTCACAACACAACCGCTGCGGTCCCTAAGAGAACCAAAGCGGTAAATTCGCAAAATTTAAGAGGGAAATTGGGCAACATTAACTGCTACGGTTCTTAGAGAGCCGCAGCGGTTAACAAGAAACCGATCCGATTTTCTGTTAACCGTTTCGGTTCTCTTAACCGCAGCGGTTATTTTTTTTTTTATCTAATGTCACGTTTCCTCATTTCCTCCCTCCTCACTCCTTTTTTCCTCGAACCCTAAACAAACTCTCCCATCCATTCACTACCATAGTACCATCTCTCAGCCACCATCGTCGAACTCATCACAATCTCTCATCTCTCACCTTCAAACACCCACAAAAGCCCTGATTTTTGGAATTCTTCCATGAATTCGTCTGGGTTTTGCTTAACGCGAGGTTGCCGGCGAATTAAATTATTTGTTCGTGGTTAGCTTGTGGTGTTGTTGTCCCTGATTTCTCTCCTTCGTTCGTGTCGGTGTGGTTGTGTGCCGAGTCAAAGGAAGAGTGCTAGCAAAGCTGCTGCTGCCGTGGCAGCTCGCCGCCAGTGGAAAGTTGGTGATCTTGTTCTTGCAAAGGTCAAAGGTTTTCCGGCGTGGCCCGCTACGGTATGTTATTCACAGTTTTTATAAAACCATGATGATTTGGGGTTTTTCAATTTTTTTTTCCATGAGTTTATATGTCTATCTTGTGAGAAACCTAAGTTTTTCAATTTCGTTGTTTGGTTGCTAGATAGGATCTTGTGAGAAACATAAGATTTTGGTTCCTTACTTTCATTTAGGGGTAAAGGGGATTGTTTTTTCGTGTGTCTTATTGTTCAATGATGTTCTTTTGTGGGTGAGGCTACATGTTATTGAAAAGAACTTGTAGGAAGCTGATTTTGGGTTTTTACCCAATTTAAATATGGTTTGGGTGCTTAGATGAGCATTGATGATGATGGTTGAGGAGTAATTTGTACTTGTAAAACTAAATTAAGAGGGATGATTTTTTGGTAATGATTATAAAGGCTTTAGATTAGCAGCAGGGTTGATTTCTGTTAAGGCTTTTTTTTATACTGATTTCTCACTTGGTTGGTGGTTCGCAAAGTACAGGAGGTACTTTCCCTTGAGTTGAGAGTTGTTGGTTGTAGTTGTTCTCTTGTTGTTATTGCGGCCCTTGTTAATGAGTTGTAGTTGTTGGGGTAATTGTTGTTGTGTTATATTGTTGTTGTTGTTCTTGGTTGTTGTTCTTGGTTGTTGTTGTTAGTTGTTGTTGTTGTTCTATTATGGTTGTTGTTAAAACTGTAGTAGTTGCTTCTCTTGGCTGTTGTGGTTGTTCTTGGTTTTAGCTGTTTAAATGATATTGTTGAGTCTAAAATCAGTTGTAAAGTCATGAATATAGGTTAAAATAAATGGAAAGTATGACACATTTGCCTATGATTTAAGGAAGTTATGTCGTTCTGGTCAATTGTCGATAAGAGTAGTTGTGTCTTTTGGTTACAATGGTCGAAGAGAGTGCCCTGTGTATCTTTTGGTTTTCTGCATAGGATCGATTTTTGGTGGCGACTACTCCGTCAGTACCAGCTCAGTATTTTCTTAGGTACGTAGTTGAGAGATTGAGGGTTAGGGTTAGGTTAGTGCTTTTGATTATTCTGTAAATCCCATTCCTTTGGCTATGATTTCATCGGATAGTATATAGTGAGAATTTGTTCAATACGTTCATGTGCATCAGTGATAATATGACCAGGCATGTGGTTACCTGGAAAGTGTCATAGGGTCTCCCATCATGTATTTGCTCTTGGTTGAATTCTTTCACTATGATATCTAGGGAACTTGTGTAAGCATCCTTACCAGGCTTCGTTGAAGTAACTATTATGATCCTCACATCAAAAGCCTATACTCTGGATATATTTGCATGAAGTACCGTCACAAAATCTGGTTCTTGTAATGTTTTATGATATGACTAGTGATTTGCAAGAGCGGTGGATGCTTAATTTATGGGAACCTTTGTCTTCTTAGTTCTTGCTTTAGATGTGAAGCAAATTTAATCATCTTGGCCATGAGGAGATGTATTTCTGCCAATTATGTTTTATACTGTATTTGCAGGTATGTCGAAGGGGGAATGGGCTCTGTATCCTTATCCATTAACCATGCTGCAGAGGAAGCTGGAGCTCGTATCGTGACTAGTGCTTTGGTAAGCTACAAAACTGACCAATGCTTGTTGTCCTGTGCCCCACATTGTAGTTCTCTGCCCAATTTCCCATTTAGTTTGTTATTTCTTTCTAGGACGTTCCAGGAGCTTGCAGTCCAATATTTCTTTCTTTCGACCACTATAAATCTTTGTATTGTTGTTTTATAACAACGCATGCCCTGGGTTGTTATATAGACTAGCTACTCACTGCCAACATGTCTATCTTTCTATTCTTTGAGCATTATGTTTAAAATTCAATTAGTGCTGTTTGAACTTCTTACTCTTTAGTATTGCTCATTTTTGATGAGTTTCTATGGCTCAATATGCATTGATGCTTGCTCATTGATTCTGGTTACCTGATCAACATAGGTTTGCACTGGAGCTAAGAGTGAAAATCAGTCAAAATTAGCAGCTCGTAAGGTACATTTTTAGGCATTGCGATGTTGTTTCTGTTGTTTGTGCATGTGGGCATTTTGTTTTACAATGTAAGTTACATTTTGTTTTACAATGTAAATTAAAATTGATTTGTGAGGGTGAATGCTTGTATTTCTCGCTGATTGTATGTAGATTTTTAGCTTGACGACATGATTTGGGTGTCAATTGATCGTTTTTGGAGAATTGAAGTATGCTTTTGCATAATTCATCTGGTTAGTGGTTGGATCATCTTGATCAACCTGTTTACTTCGTCAATCTTTAATGAATTGGACTTAGTTTTGCAATTTGGCACATAAATTCAAGCTCTAGAGAAATCATGCTTCAATTTTCAATCACCATTTGTGATTAGAACAATTTCAGTTATTGATTAGGTTCATATATTGGTATTATGACAGTGCTTTTCCCTTTGATTAATTGTTCTAATTCATAATTATAGGTGTTTAAGATGAAATTTTGAATTCGTATTCAAAAATTGGAATATTAGTTAATAGCTCAATACTCAAATCTATAATTTCGTTTTAGATGCCATGTACTGTGATACTTTATAATCTTCTAGTAAAAATTGTGTGCGCACTCCCTAGCCATAGGACCTAGACTTGCTTGTGCTGCTTACAAAAGCTATTATGTGATATATCTTCTTCTTTTTTATAGAATAATGTGGTATATCTTAGTCCTACTTAATTTGGAACTCTTAAGACTCTAAAGTACCTCTAAGGTCCTAACTTGTCATGGATGCCTCTTGTATTGTCTAGTTAGTGTAGTAGAATGTTATCCATTGATTACATAGACAATGACACTTCGCATTATATTTTCATAGTAAGCTTATTCGTAATTAGTACTTCCTTGCTTTTAATAAAATAAGAGCATCTTTGATATAAGAACCTCAAATCAAACCTGTATTCTGTTTGTTGTCCAAGTAAATAGAATCATTTATCTCTTTATGGATTGTCTTAGTTTTTATCATGTCTTGATCTTCCTTTTGTATTTGCCGAACATTATTTTAGTGGCTTTATGTGATGAGGAAAATGGCCAAATGTTGCCAGAGAATGCTGCACAACAGGAATAATTGAATCGTATCAACTTCTAAATAATATCGACAACTTTATAAAGAACGTGCTATTCACGATTTTCTATAATAATTGACATAGTTTCTTATATATTTTCAATAATACTAATGTTTAATGCCTTTTTTCCTTCTAAATAATATCGACAACTTTATAAAGAACGTGTTATTCACGATTGTTATCCTAATGTACGAACTTACCATCTGAAGGTTGTTTATTTGCTTGGTGATTGAAACCTCTGGTTAGCCCGGGGCAGTGCAATGGGGATGGGTGGCAGTGTAGGGGGGCAACGCAGGGGCGGGGCGGTGCGGGGGGTGGGGGTAGTGCGGTGGGTGGTGGGGTAGTGCGGGGGGTGGGGGCGGTGCGGTGGGTGGTGGGGTAGTTCGGGGGGTGGGGGGGCGGTGCGGTTGGGGTGGGGGCAGTCTTTGGGGGCAACGCAAGGGGTGGAGGGTAGTGCGGGGGTAGGGGCGGTGCGGTGGGTAGTGGGGCGGTGCGGTGGGGGTGGGGGCGATACGGGGGTGTGGGGGCGATCTTTGGGGAAATGCAGGGGGTGGGGGCGATCTTTGGGGGGGGAGGGCTGGAGGCAACGCAGGGGAGTGCGAGGGTGGGGGCGGTGCGGTGGGGGGTAGGGGCGAGGGTGGGTGCGCGGTGCTAGGGGGCAATGTAGGGGGTGGGGGGAAGCCGTCTTTGCTTAATTTTAATGTTAGTGCCATGTTTTGAATAAGCTTGCTAGTCATTTTAAGTATAATGATTCAGTCTTTGTGTTGCTGCCTCTCCTATCTAACGATAAAAGACTACCATTAAAATCTCATCAAGCTTCTAGCATCTGAATGCTGCTGCTTAAGCAGGCTGGACCATCCAAATCTGTTTCCTTAATCGGGTATAATGCCGATGGAAAGCACAGATTCCTTGTATATGAATACATGCAGAATGACAGCCTACAGGACCACTTAAACAGTGAGTTTGCCTCAACTGTAGGTTTCTATAGTTTTGTAGCTTTTATACTTAAAGTGCAGCATTTTGTAGCTTTTATACTTAAAAGTCTTGGTTAGCTTCCATATATGTGCAGCTGAATTACTGGAATACTTACATAGATAGCATTGTTGATCCTTAGATTACTTGTTGGAAGGACAACTTGTTGAGATATTGCTGGCGCTATGGGGAACTAATCAAATCAAATGACCAGCGCTTTATTTGCTTGTGTTGTGATGGAAATAGAGATAATATGTCATTCTTTTCAATGTATATAGTTATAGTTGAGTATGATTTTAAAATTATAGTAAATATTCTTATGTATCTAATTATTTATACTTATGCTTCAATTGAGCATAATATGCTTAATAAAATGATTATTGATATATATTATTGATTTTGCATTGATTAATAATAAAAAAATGAAAAAAAATTTTTTTTTTTGGTTTTTGAGGTGGTTAACCGCTGCGGTTTTGGGTATCATTTACCGCTGCGGTTTTGGGTCAAAACCGCAGCAGTTAAATGATTAACTGATGCGGTCCGGAACCGCAGCAGCTAAAATTTGGCAACCGCTGCGGCCCAAAACCGCAGCGGTAAGCCCGGTTTTGACCGCAGCGGTTGAACTTTTTTCCACTAGTGCAAATTGGAATGTTTTCTTATGGAAATTGGTTATTCTTACCTACTAAGGCTAACCTAGTAATAAGAGGGTTGTCTCTTGGATCCAAATTTGCCACCACCACTTGGAAGATACAAATCACATATTCCGGAATTGTACTGCAGCTTTGATTTTTTGGAGTTAGAATTCAATTATGCTCCCTTCACCCCAATACAACCCATTTTCTCAAATAGAGTGGATTATTACGCATATCCTGCTCTTTCTTAGGGAGGATGGTTTGAATAGTATGCGTTTCATCAAGTTTATTATATCTCTATGGTCCCTTTGGCTACATAGAGATTATCACATTTTCACGGATAATCAAGTACTTCCAATGACATTGCAACAACGGTTTACTTATTTCCTTCAATTTCATTTGAAGTCGTCTACTAAACAATATCTTTTGGGACTAAGCTTCCTCCATTATTCTTAAAATAATGATGTTTTCCTCTTGGGTTCTGTGTGGCAAACCTAGGAAAGGAAAAATATGGCACTCCAACGCATATTATTCTGGTTGATGGAGCGTGGGATTCTAAATCCACAAACATGGGTCTAGGTTGGTGTACACAAAATTCACGTAATACTAATACACATGTTATTCAAGGTGGCGGGGGGGGGTTATGGTTCAGCACTTTCCGCCTTGCATACTGAAGCCTTAGCATGTGTTCATGCTTTAGATTGGGCTCAACAACATCAACTTCACAATATCAACCTTTTATACTGATCATATTAATCTAGATCATGTCTTGCAAGAACATATTCGTCCGCAGGTAAAACTAATCTGCACGTTTGAGAAGATTAAGCAACTTACTAACTCTTTCAACTAGTGTTGCATCACCAAAGTTCCGCGCCACAACATTATAGATGCAGATTTGATAGCCAAGAAGTGTGTTGCCACCATGACTTCCTCTACTACTACTGTGCTCTAGTTTTCTTTTGTTTTTCTCAACCGGTGTTAAAAAAAAAGTCTTTTATTAGTACAAGTTTTTTATGAGAAACATTTTTTTAATTATGTAATTAAAAAATAAAAACTCCACTAAGATTTTTGAAAGTTTCTTATTCCTTTAGAAAAATGTAACTCAAACATAGTAAAATTTAATTTTGGAATTTATTTTCTAACAACTTTGAACCCATGTGCGTAGCTCAATTTTTGGATCCGCCACCGGAACTAACTCTCTCTCGGGTGAAACCAGGTTCAAGTTAAGTCGGTATCAAGTTAACCCATGATTCGGGCCAGATTTTTACACATCTACTCTAATCACACCCATATTATGTTTTTAACTACGCGTCTTTGGCATGGAAGAAAGATATAAACAAGAAAAAAGAGACATGACCATAGTACGCAAACCTTTATTTAACCCTGCATTGAGTTCAAGTTTGACCGGGTTAGATAACTTCTCCCAAGTCCACCACCCTGTGATTAAACAGCTTGAGATAAGCCACATATTTTGATAACCATTACACATGCAAAACATAAACAAATGTGTCTTATGAAAGAGGGCGAGTGCTTGCTTCCACGATGCTGAGCCGCCAACTCAGTCAACAATTTTGGGAGTCGGATTAGATCTTTGTCCTAGGCTTCTTGACGATCATTACTGAGCAGTGAGCGTGATGAGCAGAGTAATCACTCACACTGCCAAGAACAGCCCTGCAATAAAAACAAAGTTACTGTCAGCAGCTCCCTATGGTTTCGTTATCAACTAGATTTCCACAATAAAATTTAAGGAACTATCTTTTGTATGCATTATTAACCATCTTCAGCACAAGCTCAACTAATTTATTTGCCATCCTAGGAATAGAAGGTTAATAGTGGATACCTAATGGTATTATTGTAATATGTATATCTATATATTTTAGTATAAATATAATGCCAGGGCACCCTAGAAGGGTAAGCCGTCATTTATTATTCACATGGCATCAAGAGCCAAAGTCTCTCTCCTTTTTTGATCCCTCATACAACGACATTCCTCTGTTTTAAAGCTTTAATTTTTTCTCTTTTCCACGCATCTTTCTCATGGCTACTGTAGGCGGGTCTTTGTTTCGCCTACGCAGTGTGAGCGCGTATTTGACTACCCCATTGTCCACATTCGCCCGTTGCGGGCCTCTAGTAAATATTGATTCATGTCAAGTTTTATGCAATAGAAAACCAAATAATATTTTCATGCACCCTAAAAATAATTTAGTCTAGGTTGGTTCAGGAAACACATAAAAGACTATTTTTTAGTAATATGTTATTATGCATTTAATATTACACGGAACCTAAGAGGTTGTCCAAATTGTCTGATTAATATTGAAACAGTTCTTTAGGTCTTGATTAACAATAATAACATATATACGTAAAATAAATAAAAGAAATAAAAGGGTTAGAATGTACAAAGGAACCATTTTTATATTAAAGATCTACATCAAGAAAGAAATAGTAACTTCAATACAAAAATAAATTTATTCAAGGACCCTCAGGATTATACCATGGCTTAGGTATGATGGAATGACAACCTTCGGGACAAGCAATCGTGAAGCCTAAAAATATAAATATATATGTATGTCTGAAAGTATGTGTTTTGTTACAAATATGTGTTTTGTAGAGAGGTATTTGTAGGTATTCGCAAAATTCGAAGTGTGAAGTCGTATTAAAATTATATGAAAAAACCCTTCGTTTAATTCGGAAATCACGCCTATTTATAAGAAACCGAAATCCGCCTGTCACGCAGAGAGTGCGCTAGGCGCACGTCTCTGCGTGACGCACAATTACACGTGGCAGGCTCACATTGGTGCGCTTGACGCAACATGCCCAATCAGCTGCGTACACGTGGCACACGCTTTAAAAAAAGATAGAATTGACAGCATGCGTATCGCACAAACGAGTGCGCACTCTATGTGACTCACAGGGACACGTGTCAGACGCACTTTTTTTTTTTTATAAAACACGTTTAACCGATTTTCTTTTTTCTTTAAGTCCGAAAATCTGATTTGACGGGATAAAATGCGATTTTAATTATAAAAATATCTTTGAAAATATTTATTTTATTTTTAAAAAAAATAATTATTATTAAACAATTAATTGGAATTTTTCAAAGAGTTGGGCTCAAAATACAATTAATTATCATGAATAATTAAGTAGACTTTAAATACTATTTGGATCATTAAAATAGGCTTTAACACTATTAAAATAGTTTTGGCTATTCGAACTGCTCCGCCCTTAGGTCGGACCAATTAAGACCGCGTTATGTTTCATCATTGGGCCCTTAAATAGGAAGACACGATTATGTGTCTACAGCTACCAGTGGGTTCCTTCCTCTACTGCCATCACCACTCTTGGCACACCTTCCTACTCGGGTTTGCAGCCACCACAGTCTTGGAATTTTGAAATAGTAACTTCGCAGCCCTTCTCTTTCACTGCAGACCCCTATTACGAGCCATCCCCAGATTCAGCCGCCTCCCTTCTCGTGGTCTCCGGCCGGCAGTTCCCGACCTCCACCACCGAGCCCAAACAATCCAGCACCATCAATTTGCAATTTTCTGGCCCCATCTTCGCTAGCGCTGCTGCTCTCAATTCCTCCATGGGAATTCGTGCTCCACCTGGGTTCAGCCCACTGAGTCCTTCATTGTTTGCTTTGTCTTCTAATTTGATATTCTCTGCTCCCAACGTTACTAATATTGTCACTACTAAATTATCTACTGTTGAGGATTATTTATCTTGGCACACGCAACTTTCTCCCATGGTTTACTTGGCATGTTAGATGGTTTAATTCCAATGCCACCTATGTTTGTGTTGGACAATCAATATCGTGAGACTGGTAATTCTGATTATTCTAATTGGCTGAAAATTGAACAAACGATTCGTTCTTGGATTTTTGCCACTTTGTCCCATGACACTTTACTTGAAGTTCATCAGTTACAACACTCACATTTAATATGGGATCTCCTTCAAACTCGCTTTATGTCTGGAAGCACGGCTCGTGCCATGGCACTTACACGATTACTATCCTCTTCCAAAAAGCAGGAATCACAGTCCATTGACCAATATCTTAGGGACATCAAATACATTGCCAACTCTCTTGCGACCATAAACTCTCTTCGTACTCTTGGGTTTGGGATATGAAACTCTTGGCACCGTCATAACTCACTTTCCAGGCTCCATTACTTTTGATGATGTACGTGCCAAATTACTTGTCCTAGAATGGCGCCACCACACACCTAGCATTTGCTGCCAACACCACCTCTAAGGGGGTTTCTTCACCTGCTGCAAGCACCTCTAGTGCTGCTGCCTAAACACAATCTCAGTCACGTGATTCTCCTCACCAGCAACAAAGTCATGGGGTGGGCGTAATTAGCGTGGTAATCGAAAAGGTTGTGGCGGGAGGCTGTGGTCGCCAACAAAATCACCAACATGGGGGTGCTTCTAGTAACCAACAAACCCAAACACATGTCCCTTCAGGTACGACATTGTCAATTTTGTTGTGTCATCGGGTAGTATTGTTGCTTTATCTACTCGTTATTCTAATGTATTGTCTGCAGGCACATCCTTAGTTGACGGAGTTTTGATACTAACCCTCCCCCCATAGTCTGCCAAATATGCTTTGATCCATGTCACTCTGCAGTTTCTTGTCCTTCTCGTTATGCTCCGTCCTCTGCGTCTGCCTTGGCTGCTCTTTCCCATAAAGAAACTAATGATGCAGTCTTGTATCCGGACTCCGGAGCATCGTCTCATATGACCAACAACGAAGGTATTTTGTCTTCCAAAACTTTTTTTACAGTGGTATTGCTCAAGTACAAGTGGCAAATGGCATCCACTTACCCATAGCTCATACTGCCAATATTGCATTGAACTCACCACAACGCCCTTTGAACTTGACCTCTGGTGATCATGTTCCCAATTTAAAGTACAATCTCATGTCCGTCAATAAATTATGCAAAGATAATGATTGCACTGTGGTTTTTAATAAATCTTCTCTGTGTAAAGGACAAAACGGGGGCGGTTCTTCTGCAGGCTTCCAGTAAGGTAAGGACAATGTTTACCCGTTCAACCCAGTCCTCTATTGCTCTTCTTGCTGTCTCGGCTCATGGTCATGTGTGGCATCGTCGTCTGGGTCATTTTGGAGATTGTGTGTTAGAAGATCTTAAGTCCAATAAGGCTATTTGTGCCACTTCTTCCATGATTGTGTGTCATCTAAGTTAGGGAAGTCTCATATTTTGCTTTGTGGATGTTACACTCTCTTGTTTCTTTTAATTTGGGTTTCAAATACTATGTTTGTTTTTTTTAAAGATTTTTCTCGCTACACTTGGATTTATTCTTTAAAATTGAAATTTGATGTCTATATTGCGTTTAAACATTTCCAGGCGTTAGGTAAAAATTTGTTCGACATAAAAATGAAATACTTTCCAAGTGATGGTGGTCGTGAATTTGATGGTGGTCCTCTTATTGCTTACTTTCTTAGTTGTGGTATTTCTTTTCGCAAATCTTGTCCTGGAACACAGCAACAGAATGGTGCAGATGAATGTAAACATCGACACTTTATTGAGCTTGCTCGCAATATGCTTATTAATGCCAATCTATCTTCTCAATATTAGGACGATATTGCATATACTTCCACTTATATCATCAATCGCTTATGCACTCTGATTTTGCACAATGCCACTCCTTTTGAAAAACGTTTTCACAAACCACCCAACTATTCCTTTTTTAAAGTATTTGGCTGTGAATATTTCCCAAATTTGAGTGTCAACTTCCAATAAACTCTCTCCTCGGTTTGTCCAATGTGTGTTTCTTGGGTATTCCCCTGGTTATTAAGGCTATGGAGGTTTGGATCCCAAAACGGGACGTGTTTATGTGAGTCGGAATGTCCAGTTTCATGAGTCGGTTTTCTCACATCGTTCTCTTGTCGAGTCTCATCCTTCGTTGTCCACGTTGTCTAGTCACACGGACCCCCTACTACTCATCGATTGGAGCCCCACTAATGTTGCGTCGTCCTCGTCTCCTGTGGTCCATGTCTCCCCTTCCGTTTCTCTAGTGCCTGCTTGCGTCGCCCAGCCCAAGTCATCCCCCCAATCAGCGTCGAGTTATGTCCCCCGTCCCCAACCGAGTCTCCTACTGTGTCGCCCCTTTCCCCGCTGGCACCCCTGCTGTCGTATTCCCCAGCAGCCTGCCCAGCTCCCCGACTGTGGTTTCATCGATTGTGAACATCCCCACACCTCGCGAAGCTTCTAACTCCCCATGTGTCGATGCTTCCCCCCCCCATCGTGTCAAGTCAATGTTCTTTCTATATATGCAAACCCGTGCTAAGTCTGGTATCTCCAAACCCAAAATTTTATTTAACCTCAATCAAATTGAAACTAAACTTGATCCCCCTTGTTTTTAACAAGCATATAAACATCCTAAATGGCGTACTGCCATGGAGAAAGAGTTCAATGCCTTAATTATCAATCACACTTGGGACGTAGTGCCATTTGATGCTTCAAAGAACATTGTTGGCTGTAAATTGATTTATAAGACAGAGTACAATAGTGAGGGGTCTATTGAACGATGTTAGGCTCGCTTGGCTGTTCATGGGTTTAATCAGCAAGTCACGGTGCATTATTCGGAAACTTTTAGCCCTGTTGTTCGCACAACTACTATTCGTTTGGTTTTGTCCATAGCTATATTCTATGGTCAGTATATTCATCAAGTTAATGTCAAAAATGCATTTTTTCATGGTGAGTACAAAAGTTTATATGAAACAACCAGCTGGTTTTCTTCATCCTCAATTTCCGATTCATATGTGCCGTCTTAAGGAAAGTTATTTATGGTCCAAAACAAGCTCCTAGAGTTTGGTTCCACCGTTTTATTACTTTCTTATTGCAACAGGGCTTTTTTTGTTCCCAATTTGACAACTACATGTTCATTTTTCACCGAGGTAAACACCTTCATTATCTTCTACTCTATGTGAATGATATTATTGTCACCGAAAATTCCTTTGCCTTGATCTCCACCTTTATTACTCTTCTTGGTCAACAATTTGCTAAAGGATTTGTGTGATCTTCACTATTTTGTAGGTGTTGAGGTCTTATGCACATCTCGTGGTCTTTTTATCTGTCAACAAAAATGTCTTCGATTTGCTGAAAAAGTATCATCTTCATACTGTCAAACCTGTGTGTACCCCCCTTCTCGTACCACTCATTCTGTCATTAATGGTGAGCTTCTTGCTGACCCGTCTGAATATCGCATTATGGTAGAAGCCTTACAGTACTACTATGACACGACCTAATATTGCATATGCTGTGCATCTAGTATCTCAGTTTATGCATGCTCCCCGCATATCTCCCTTACTGGTTTTCAAGCGTGTTTACATATATTTATAGGGTACAACTCATCATGCTCTAGGTCTTCGTCCCACCAAATACATCTTCATCATCATTGCCTACTCCAATGCTGATTGGGCTGGTTGCCCTAATAACTGTTGCTTCACTACGGGTTATGCTATTTATCTCGGTGACAATCTCATCTCCCGACGCTCTAAAAAGCAACCTACAGTATCAAATCGTCCACTGAAGCTGAGTGTCGTGTTGTGGCCTACACGGTACAAGATTCATTGCATGTTGATTCTCTTCTTGCTGAACAAGGTCTCATCATTCGACAACCTGTTCATCTTTACTGTAATAATGTTTCTGCCTCTTATCTTGCTGTTAATCTATCGGCATGATTGCAGCAAACATATTAAGATTAACTATCATTTTGTTCGAAAGATATATATAGTCGGAATTATAACATTCGACCATTGTTGTCGAATTAAAAACAGTGCTTACTTTTCAAAGCTATCTAATTAGCAATGCATGTTACTATCAATTATTCGACCTTTCTATAATTAGGAATACTCTAAAATATCTCCAGCTAGATAGAAGCGTATTTTCACAAAATAAATATCCGATATCATAATTTATAAGCCAATCAGATCCTATTAGATTCTAAACTCCTAAGCCAACGATAAACTAGAGTCCTCTATTCTATGCTGTCGAAAAGATTTTTCCTGATTTGTTTTGTTATTCTCATTTCACGTTTCCTCACTAATCAAGAAACAAGAGTAAACAACGGGGTCCATGAATCACATGGGTGTCTTTTGTGAGGGAGAAAATGAAGGAGAAAGATATACTACGTACATACCAAGATGGAAACACAGACAAACACAAAAATACAAAAGGAAGCACCAATAAGCAGATATATCTAGAATTACTCTTCTTAGCTATCAGTTTAACCAAACAAACCATGTAGATTTACATTTTAACTGAAGGAATATGTCCGTAGACATCCCGACAATTACTAAATATAAATAGGAATTATATTATGAAGATAATAAAGTTAATTATTTTACTAATCGTATTTTTTTGCTAGAGAATAAATATGATTAATAGGACAATATTGATTGCGCCTATAATTAAAATATATTAATCCTATGAGGTCGCACATTGTAGCACAAGTTGGACAAACCAACCCAAATCCATTTAGGATCAGAGTTGGGTCGGCCATAAGGTAAATAAGAGGAGAATTATTTCTCCTAACTAGCCTATGACTCTTTTATTATATATAGAATAAAATATTAGGATTTAGGTGATCACTTGATTAAGAAGTTTCTTTTCACAAGAGAGAGAGCAAGTGAAACCCTAAACTATTCCCTCTAAACCGGCGCCTATACCATCAAAAGCAAGAGAATTTATTCTCTTCCGTTTTAGCAAACGTTGGTGTTGAATTGGTGCTCGTGGACTGATCAGAGGAGCAACACTTAGACTCTGGGATCTTCAAAGCTTGCATACAAAAGAGAAATCACGCTACTAAGGTTTCACATCTAATCCCTAATGAATGATTCATGTGTTTGATTATATTTACAATCCTATAATAGATGTTAGAAAATTATTTCCTGAAATTCCGCTATATGCATTTATATTTTCCTACATTAACTCCCATAGAGACATCTCAACCAAAAACTCACACACTCCAGCTCACCTGGCATGTTTCTATCCATCTTTACGCATGTAACAATTTACCTCTTAATAGCTCCATAACCATGACTACCCACGACCAATATAGAAGCATGGTGCTTTTCAACAGCCTCACAAAGAACATTCCTAGCATCTCCTTCAACAACTTTAACAACGACGTCATGAACCTGGACCAAAAGTAAATTTGATTAGTTTCAGCTGCCTGCATCAGTTGTAAGTTTAACTAGGGGTGTTCATAAAAAACCGAAACCGAAAAATCGTACCGAAAAACCGGTCCAAATGGGTGGTAACCGTACCAATAAAAAAAGTTTTAACAGTACGATTACTGAACCAGTAAAAATAACGGTTAAACGGTACGGTTATGGTTATGATTTTTGAGTGAACGGTTAACCAAAAAACCGAAATATTTTTTTCCTCTATTTAATTATTGTGAAACATTTTTCAACAACTACATTAATTCTAATAATTGTTACAACAACAGTTAGAGGAAGTATGTAATTATTTGGAAACTTTAGTACTAATTTAAACACTATAATTAGGAAATTGACTCAATTCTTAGTGTTATTATGTTTACCAATGGATTTATTATCCACTTTATAATACATTTTATATTAGAGTATATAGAATATAAAAGTATATGCACAAAAAAATAAAAAATATATATTTACATTAAGTAAATTATAATAGTATAACTTGAATGACGGTTAATGGTTAACCGAAAAACCGTATCGAAAAAACGGTTAACCGTTAGCAGTAACCGGTTTAAACGGTTACAGTTACGGTTACGGTCTGCAATAAAAGCGAACCAAAACTTTCGGTTACCAAATAGAAATGTTGTTTCGGGATGGTTAACCACCCAAGAACACCCCTAAGTTTAACAAGTGCTGAACACATGTAGTATAATTGTCAAAACAGAAAGCATTGAAGCACAGTCGCTGAAAGTTCACAAAAGGTTACCTTATACATAACAGAACATATTTTTAGCCTTAATTACATGTAAATCTATCATTTAATGATATAACAACTTATTTAATGGTACAACATAACAAACGACGTACATTAAAGAAATTGTCAAGGTGAATCCTTATTTATTTTTTTTAACAACGAGAAAACTTGCATTAATTAAAAAAGAAGGTGAGTCTATGATGATACAAACTAACCATGACAAATTTGTAGCAATTTATCATTATGACATGTTGGCTCATGTTTGGGCCCATTTCATGGACCAACCCATCTATAGTGAAATTACTAAAATACTCCTATCTCTAGGGAAGACAATCCTCCACCAGCTGAAACTGATTTAAATACCCTCATTTGTTGGAAGTCCTAACCTCTATAAATAAGGGTTGTCTCATCAGTCAAAGGTATTCAATTCTCACCTAAAAAATCCAGAGCAACTCTCTCTACATTGATCACTTTCTCTCTCTACTTCAATTATATATGACTTGAGCGTCGGAGGGGCGATCCCGGAAAAACCCTGGGCAACCTAACCTTGTTTTGTATGATTCTGGCGAACAGATAACGGAGCTCAAGCGTACCTTGGGGCCCACATCAAGTCTCTCAACTTACTACAATCTCTTAAGTATGATCATAGAATATTCTCGGAATTTCATATTAGTAGAACATGTTTTTTCTGCAGTCATTTCTGTGCGGCATTAGTTGTGATTAAGGTCTCATTGATAAATTTCTTCAACTTGATTTTTGTTTGGAGTAACGTGACGCAGATATGAACTATGAAACCTCAAGTGACCATGGATAACAAACGCAAAGTCGCAAAGTGATCAAATCAAAAAAAAAAAAAAGGAAATTTTAACTATCAACATTACCAGTTTAGAATGGCACAAATCTTTAGCTTTCTCTATGAGCCTGGTAGTTGCTTTTTTCAGATCAGCCTCCACTAAAGAGACAACTTCAGCAGCTCCTGCAGTTACCGTTATTAGAAAGCTAATTAACTCTATACATTTTTCTAAAAACAAGAAGCAACATGAAGAAAACACTAATCTTCGTCCACTTATGTTTGCTCCATTTAATTTTTATTCGTCTTGGGTGGACTTAATAAGACACAAAGGAGTAGAACCAAGTCTAAAGTTAAGTCCTAGACACTTGTGATTATTTTTAGGCCTTGTTTGGTTGAGCTTTATTAGAGCCTGGAAACGGATTCAATAATTTGATATCCATTACTCCTTGTTTGGTTTGGATAGTGGGTTAACCATTACCCTTACTTGAGGGTAACCGAAACCCTCAAAATGTTACCCTCCAAATTAGATGAGTAACAAAATCTTTTCCATTCCCTTACAAGTGATACCTTTCCATTGTTGAACCAAACACCTAATTAAAGTAACAATTATTGTTACCATTCCTTCCCTCTACTTGATTCCATTCCCTTTCCATTCTTCTATTTGAACCAAACGCCCCTTAGTGTAAATGTGTAAATGTAAAGTAGAAAAATGAGACAAACAACAAGGAGAGTAAGTAGACATAAACCCTCCTCCTTTCGTGTTATTACACTTTAACGATATTACACCCTCCATTTCTTCCGTTATTACACTGACTCTGCACTATTCAGAAACTTACTTTGACCTTAATCTTTTAAACAAATGTTATCATGTAAAACATTATTGAATTTGACAAGATATATTGCACAAAAATTACCAAACATGGCGTATATAGCCATATATCTATCTATGTTATGCATAAAGCCAAAATGTTGTTTGGTGGTATAAATTTCACTTTCCATATATGCCTTTGCTTTTTTTATTATCCACATACTCCACCACTATCATGGTTTATTCACAAGGAACAAATATAATCCTATAGAATCTTATTAAATTCGTCCTAACCTTACTACGTAGGAGGTAGTACGAATCAAGTCATGATCTTCCATATTTCCATGCTCACATATCAATTATAATTAATCGAAACTTCCATACAATCTTAATCAGCAATTCAGATAAAACACTAATCACCTATAAATAGTAAAAATCAATCCATCAAATTGCAAAAGAACGAACTAAAGTAAAATTTTCATACTCAATCCACAAAACCAAAAAAAAAAGAGGAAAAAAAAGGAGGAAAATACCAGGACCAGTGAGACCAATAGAAGATGTAGGAGGAGGTTTAGCATAAACAAGAAGAAGTTTAAAAGAGAAATTAGGAGCACAAGGTGTGAAGAAATGATCAAGTGTCCACTCTAAAGCATAAAAGCTTTCTTCACTCTCATCTATTCCCACTAACATTACCGGCTTTTCCGAAGTCGTCGCCATCTTATTTCAAATACCACTTTAGCAATCTCTGTTTTTCTTTGTTTTTTGTGTGTGCTTTCTAAACTGATTAATTTTTACCAAGTTGTAGGAGCAAAGAGGGAAAGGGGTGTGTGTGTTATATAGTAGTATTTCGGTTTGTCTTTGGACGTTTCCGGAGTTTTTCCGTGTGATTAGCCGTCGGTTCAGACTCCAGATACTTCTGAGCAGACCCATTGTATTCTCTTTCACGTTTCTGTGGATAGACTTGGCAACCGTTTGAACGTGAGTCCCGAAAGAGATGACATCATTTATGTGAAGATCCAATATGACACGAGTCAATGTGAAAATTGAAATAATTCTGAAGTGCTTCTCTAGCACTTACAACTATTTGCTTTTGAAAAATTAACACTATAATGCCAATCAAGGCTCGACAATTTTAAAGGTACTAACTATTGATTATTATGTATAGGATTAGTGGAAAAAAGTCCAACTGATCCAGTTAAATTGGACTTAAATGATCCGAAATTGAACCGCATTAATTCAGCTCGGAGCGGTTGACAGATTCAATTGATCCAGTTCAAATCCGAATCAGTTCATGGTCAACTGATCCGCTTTTCACTAAAAAAAACAACAATAATACACCCTAAGAATTTACATGGATAAATCTTCTTTCCCTGAGCCATCCTCGCTGCGGGCATCATTCGAAGACAGCGGTAGAACACACATGCTCCGACGCTTACAGCAATTGTTATTATTGTTATGCGAATCCAGGGTTTGTTGTTGCGCGAGTGATTGAGTTTAATCTTGAATTTGCGGAGATTTTGGGAGCTAGGGTTAGGGAATTTAGTTGGATCATTGGAGAAGGGTAAGGGTAAGAGGATCGTCAAGTGTTTTTTTTTTGCTAGAGAGAGAAGATGAAGGACATGGATTGGGGTATAGGGTGGTAGAGTTTTGTTGGTGGTGGTCTGCTACCTGCTGGGTTGAAGGGTAAGGGTAGGGTTTTGGAGAGAGGAGAAGGAGAGTTTTGTGAGGGTGAAAGAGAGAAGGAGGAACGACGAGGGATTTTATTTTGGTGTTGGGTTTCGTCACTTCGTGGGCTATTGAATTTTTGGGAAAAGTGGCCTAAAATGATCCCCTAACTGATCCAGGCCTACAACTGGATCAATTAACCAAAACTGGTTCGGTTTTTAGGCAAACCAGATCAGTTATTCCATTTTCCAGTTTAGCTCTCTCGGGAAGAACCCAGAGAAAATAGTGACGAGTTAGGAAAAGCGGTTTCTCAATTCTATCCCCCTGCTTCGGGAGGAATGTCTGGGGGGTCTAGTACACCATCGAGACTGCGAAAAAATAGTTAACTAAAGGATTTGATTTTGGAAATAACGAATCTGTTGTTGTGTCATTTTGTGTTTTTTCCACTAGTGAAGTTACTAGGCCCCGTGTCCTTGACTAGAATTACCATTTTACCCCAAGGGGGATGGTATCCCAGTTACCGTAAAAGGCGAGCTCTGCGTGGCGTAATGACATCAGCATAACATTGCCCACTCCAAATCCTATAAAATGGGTATGGATCCCCATTTATTCAGGTAATGAACCGTCCACCTACTAACTCTCTCTAGTTTCTCTCATTAGACTAAACCTTTTACTTCGATACTGACTTGAACGTGGGTGGAGGGATCCTGGAAACTCCCTCGGGGTAGTCTAACTCTTGTCTTGCAGGTTCGGCATCTCCCTAGAACGAATTACACCCACTCAATCGCATACCCCCTTAACTTACTTTTAGATCCCTACTCGAAAGTTTTGTACCTGAAACAGGTTGGCGTAGCATGTAGGGACCGAATATCAAAGCGATGGCCATCTTCCGAGAGCACGCAGAGAAAGGCAACCCCAAGTCCAGGTAGTCGATGAGACAACAGGAAACCCGAGAAGGGCACCTGTCTTATCCGAGAGGAACGCCACATCCTCAAAGAAGTAGAACCTCGCAAAGCGGCCAACGCCATGAACGAGTAGGGTCCTCGAAGGCAAATAGTCTTGCCTTGAATCAAGCCACCCCGGGTCGAAGAACCATGCCCCAACCAAGTCACCTGGCAAGACCTTCGACAGAAGACCGAATAGTTCAACGACACACTCGAAAGGAGCCTTCAATCCCTTGTTTATAGCATCCAAAATGGGGAAAAGGGAAACTCCAACCGGCCTCCTGTTACTCCTGCCGTACCTCGCCTCGACTTGAGTCGGACAAGCAACACAAGTTTATCCCCTTCGAGCTCCTCAACCTAAAGATCGAGCTCCTTTTGCGCAGGGAGATGCCCACAACATAATTAACGAGCGCGCCATGCGAAGTGGTGCTCGAGATGCCAGAGAGATCCTAAATGAGCGAAGAGCTCTGTCGAGGCAAGAAGGAGAACAACAACCTAACACTACTAGAAAAATAGGATGTTGGGGCGCTTTAGATGGAAGCGCATGTATAAAATTGTGCTGGATACAATCTCGTTGGGGAATATTTACAAGGTTAAAAGAAAGCGTTGGTGGGCTTTATTGCAGTAGGTCCAAATAAGACGCGGGTATCTAAATTTTTATTCCCTTAAACTTTTTGAAACTCCCGGCCTCTAGCTTTAGCAACCCACCTTTTCCTTCTCCTTCTCAACCTCCTAGTATCTCTTTCACAATTCTCCATCTTTCTCTAACTCAACGATTCAACAGTGGGTATCAGGCAAGATTTTTTCCTCTTTTTCATTCTACTCTGAAAATTCTTTAGTTAATTATAATCTGGTGTTTGCTTCTTCCTAAACTTCACCCTAAAATTGGGCATTTCAATTTTCACTTTATTTTGATCAATCTTCTTTTTTTTATTTATCAGTGATTTGATTTTTTCAATCATTAAAGTGTTCGTGGAATTCATTGGCTCAGGTATTGCTCAATTTTGTTCCGAATTTTTTTACTTCCAATTTTTCTATTATTTTCTTTCTCTGTGAATATTTTTCTTTGGTGAACTTTTTTTTTGGTGAACATGTAACATTATTTTGAAAAGATGAAGTCAGTGATGTTATTACGCCACCTTTGTTTGATAAGAATCTGAATGAAACATTATAGATAATTACATTCTCTGTGAATACGGTGTCATGTCGTTTCTTGTATTCAGTTGATTCGTTCTTGCTGCTTGTTGTTTTATATGTGACATGTCCATTATTTCTGCTAAGAAATTAAGGATTGTGATTGGTTGAGAAATGAGATGTGGGCCCCAAGAGCGATCGCCCGAGCTCCGAAATCCGTACGTCGGAATCCTGCAAAACAAGGTTAGACTACCCCGGGGGTGTTTCCGGGATCGCCCCTCCGACGCTCAAGTCAGATGTGATTGAGGTAGAGAGAGAAATCAAGTCTAGAGAGAGATGCTCTAGTTTTGTTAGGTGAGAATTGAATACCTGTTCATTGATGAGGCAGTTGGTTTTTATAGTGTTGGGGATTTCCCAGACAGGAAACATTGTTCATATGGGCCTTTTTAGGGTCAATGGGCATGTTACCTTTTCGGGCAATGATTGCTTCACCACTTTGGAGATTCCCCTAATGCTGGTGATTAGGTCAACTTTCGTGTGGGACCCACAGCTGCCACCTGTCCCAGGCTTCAGTAGGCTTTTATGCTCCTTCATTGGGCTGCTGATTAAATGAGCCCAAACAATTAGCCCCACGTCATAGACGGGGGATCACGGAAATCCGCTTGGAGGGGAGCCTGTCTGTGGCGGAATAAGCAGGGGGAATGAACCATGGCGTCGACCGAGTTCACCCTTGCTGAGGAGGTCCACGTAGACCCTCATCTTCTGCTGGACGAAAAGACGCCGACCGGGTCCCCTCCTCGCTGGAAGGATGGAGGCCGACCCGGTCACTCCTTAGTGAACAGGGAATGGAGGGAGAATGTCGACCGGGTTCCCTTCTTGCTGGAGGGATGGAGGCCGACCCGGTTACTCCCTTGGCGAAGGGAGAGCGCCGACCCGGTCATCTCTTCTTTGAAGGGGAGGATGCCGACCGGGTCATTCCCTGGTGAGAGGGGAGTACCGACCGGGTTACTCCCTGGTGAAGTAAGAGTGCCGACCGGGTCACTCCCTGGTGAAGGGAGAATGCCGACCAGGTCATTCCCTAGTGAAGGGAAAATGCCGACCGGGTCACTCCCTGGTGAAAGGAGAGTGCCGACCTGGTCACCCCTTGGTGAAGGGAAAATGCCGACCAGGTCACTCCCTGGTGAAAGGAGAGTGCCGACCGGGTCACTCCCTGGTGAAAGGAGAGTACCGACCCAGTCGTCTCCTCCTCGGATGGGTGCTAGCTGGTACTCGGTCGCACTTGACCAAGTACAGAAGCGACTCGGCAAAAAGAGGAGGGCTCCTGTTGGCCGAATGGGATGTGAAACCACTCGGATGAGGGGCTAAGGAGCCCCAAGATGGTCCGAGTGGGTGCTAGCTGGTACTTGGCTATACTTCACCAAGTACAGAAGCGACTTGGCAAAGGAGGAGGGCTCCTGTTGGCCGAATGGGATGTGAAGCCACTCGGATGAGGGACTAATGAGCCCCAAGATGGTCCGAGTGGGTGCTAGCTAGTACTTGGCTATTCTTGACCAAGTACAGAAGCGACTCGGCAAAGGAGGAGGGCTCCTGTTGGCCGAATGGGATGTGAAACCACTCGGATGAGGGGCTAAGGAGCCCCAAGATGGTCCGAGTGGGTGCTAGCTGGTACTTGGCTATACTTGACCAAGTACAGAAGCGACTCGGCAAAGGAGGAGGGCTCCTGTTGGCCGAATGGGATGTGAAGCCACTCGGATGAGGGACTAATGAGCCCCAAGATGGTCCGAGTGGGTGCTAGCTGGTACTTGGCTATACTTGACCAAGTACAGAAGCGACTCGGCAAAGGAGGAGGGCTCCTGTTGGCCGAATGGGATGTGAAGCCACTCGGATGAGGGACTCATGAGCCCCAAGATGGTCCGAGTGGGTGCTAGCTAGTACTTGGCTATACTTGACCAAGTACAGAAGCGACTCGGCAAAGGAGGAGGGCTCTTGGTGGCCGAATGGGATGTGAAACCACTCGGATGAGGGGCAAAGGAGCCCCCAAGATGGTCCGAGTGGGTGCTAGCTGGTACTTGGCTATACTTGACCAAGTACAGAAGCGACTCGGCAAAGGAGGAGGGCTCCTGTTGGCCGAATGGGATGTGAAGCCACTCGGATGAGGGGCTAATGAGCCCTAAGATGATCCGAGTGGGTTTCACATTTCGAACGTTGGGTCCTTAGGTTTTGGCCGAGTTGGAGGGGTGCCCAGAGGTCCTTCAACGCTTTGACTTCCCGGGGCTTGGATCGTTTTTGGCTCGAGTTGCTTGGACCCTTCATGAATGGGCTGAGTATGTCCAGCTGGGCCTCAATTAGAGGCCCATTTAGACGATGCGGGGGGGTTTGCGTTGCACATCCCCCGAGGTACTCCTATATATTTGTGAGAGGAGAGAGAAGTTGGGGATCATTTGTTCATTTCTTCACTCTCTCTCTTAAAGATCTCCACATCTTCTCTATTTTCCCAAGCTCTTGCCCCAGTTTCTTCGTCCGACCAGGTACGCTTCTGTTGTTTTAAGTTTTTTTTCTTTCTCTTTCTTTTTCTTTCGAATAACCTCGGCCGACTCCCTTGTTAATAAATAATGGGAGATTCGTCCGAGTCGTCGACACCTCCGGCTTCACCTCCCTACAATCTGGCCGAGGAGGTGAGGGGGATGGGAATAACACTGGTGTCGACGATAATAAACTGTCCCGACCCCTCGGCTGTGCCCGACGCGGTTGCTCTCCCGAGTCTGTCTTCTTCGGTGGAGGATGAAGCCGAGGGAGTCATTCCCTTCCCTTGGGAGGTTTCATTGGCCTATCCTCTTTCAAGGAGTTACTTAGATAAGTATCTATCTTCTGATGTAGTGAGGGCCATGCCGAGGGGAGCAGGAGAAGCATCCACATCGGGTCGGGGATTGGAATATCCCGACCTTGATCCAAAAGGAGGTCCGTGCTCATTCTTTCCCGAGCCAGGGGTGATTAAATCGCTGACCGAGGACCTCCGGGGTACAGCGACAAGGTTTCAAATAAAGGACCCCTTCTACTTGGTCCGACCAGAGGCCCACCATACTGTGATCTCGCCCCCTCCTGGTTGCGTCGCAGTGTGCTATAAGTCCATGGACATGGGGCTTCGGTTTCCTTTGACCCCTTTTGTTAAGGAGCTGCTGAACGCTTATAACTTGGCGATCTGCCAAGTTTCTCCGAACTCCTGGGGCGGAATCAACGCCTTCCAAGTTCTCGTGCAATCGATTGACGTCCGACCAACTCTCAAATTATGGAGGCACCCGTATAGGTTGGTCGAGGTTATGGCGACCAAGAACGGGCCCGGTTGGTGGAGCTTCCGATCCGACCGGGATACCGAACCGTCCTCAATCTCCCTACCTCCCAGAAAGGGTTCCGCCGAGAATTTGCCTTTGTGTACTTTGGCGGGGATTGGGGGATTCCTTTGGTTCCGCCCTCAGATGAGCCCCTCGTTGCATTGAATTACCGAGTGGGTGACCTGGATGATGAGGAAGGAGCCGCGGCCTGCAATATGCAGACCGAGGCGAGGATTGTCAACGGGGGCGAGGTATTCGTACCTGGGCAATGGCTGCCCGACTGCAAGCTATTCCGAGACGAGCACTTTCTCTCGGCTATGGGTCTAAGCTCGACCTTCCCAAAGGGTAATTTGCCGGGGAGGAGGCTTTGGGTGGTCGGTATGACGATTTTAGTTTTTTGAATTTCTGTTTTGGCTAACTCTTTTCTTCTTTGTTTGGTATTTGCAGAACCTGCCCGAGCGTATATCGACGAAGTAGATCCGGTTATGGCAGATAGACTGAACGTGGCCGCTATGAGGGCTGCTCGGCTGAAGGCCGAGATCGCGGCTAAGTCGGTGAACGTCCTCGCTCCTCCCAAAGTAAGAGTAACACCTTGTTATTCCCATGCTTGGCTGACCGGTCATTCAATTGGCTGCCTAACTGTTTATTTCTTGCCTCAGGACCCTGCTAAACCGATGACCAAGAAGAGGAAGGAGCGGTCTTCCGACAAGGTGGCTCAGACCGAGAGAGCAGTGGCTCGGTCAAAGGCCGAGCGGGAGAGGGCCAAGGCCGAGCTACAGAAAGCCGAGAAGAGCAAGTCGATAGAAGTTATAAGCCCCAGGGGCCCTGCGCAACAGGCCGATGGGGGTGACATCTCCCTCCACTCTTCCGACTTCAGACCAGTCGGGAGCCCCCAATACACCCCTTTATCCCCTTTTCAGGAACTGCCCGGGGATAGCTCGAGGGGCACGGAGAGACCGAACGTTCCATTCCCGGGGCTGAGCAGGAGAGAAAAGGACAAGCGCTGGACTTCAGCCCTTGAGCACATATACACTCCTGCCGACCGGGAGTACATTGAGATCACCCATGGTCCTAATGAGACCAACGAGCTTTTCCGCTCCTGGCTCGACGTAAGTTCTTTTTCTAGTTGGACTTCCTTTCTTTTACTTTGCTATACAGCTAACCCCTTTTTCTTCTGTTTCAGTTCTCCGCTCGGATGGCTAATGTTGCCCAGAACCGAGTAAGCTTAACTGATGAGGTGGCCGTTCTTAGAGAGAAGGCCAAGAAACACTTTGACGAGGTTTACCGTGCCAACGAGGCCACGCGTATAGCCGAGTCGAAGCTCGATGATGCTCTGAAGGCTATTGAGAATGACCAGAAGGGAGGGCTAAATGGGCAGAGGAGAAGGCCGACCTGGTCTCGGCGCGGAACGATGCCCAAACTGCCAAGGAGGAGGCCCTGGTTAAGCTGCGGGAGGCCGAACAAAGAGCGGCCGACCTCGAAGTCAAGCTGACCGAGTTGGAGGGCCAAGTCAAGACCGAGGCGCAGTGGTTTTCCGAGTGGGAGAAATCCGATGCTGCCGAGGTCTATGCTAATGAGGTCGGCAGTGCGGCGCACAAAATGGGGGAGGATGAGGCGCTTGATCGTCTGAAAAAGGTTTTAGCCGAGTCCCACCCCGACTTGGTCTGGGCTGACATCTGGTCGGGGTACCAGATGTCCGTTGATGCCGAAAACGCAGTGATCATGGCTCGGCTGAAAGCTGAGGGGACCGGCTCTGATGAAGATGACGAGGAGGAGGATGAGGGCCGAGTGGACGTCAATGTTGTCGATGGTGATGACGTTGACGATGATGTAGATGTGGCCGAGGGAGTCGGTCCTGGGGGGGAACTGGTCGGCGATAACACTGACGCCAATGCTGAGGGCGTGACTGACCCTCCCCCTCCCCCTAGCTCTTAGAGGGCTTTTGTACTTTAGCTTTCTTTTAAATTTTGCCCTTGTTGTCTTTGTAGTTATTTCTTCTGTAATCAATGAAAGCTTATCTTTTGGCTTCTGTTTTCTTGTTTGTTGATTGCAATACTGCCGACTGACTTTTGCTCTTTCCGACGGACTAACAATGACTTGGATGGGTCTTGATTTATACCGATTGGCTTGGTCGAAATTCCGACCAGTAATAATTTCGGGAAGAGTCCGAACTGTTTTGACTGGTTAAGTCACAAATTAATTCCGACTTACTTGTTCAAAACTCCGACCAGCAGTTATTTTAGGAGGAGTTTGAACTGTTTTGACTGGTTAAGTCTTAACATAATCCCGACTGACTTGTTTCGAAATTCCGACCCGTGATAGCTTGGATATACGATGCCAAATGCCGACTGGTAGTATCAATTCATAACATTTGAAACCGACTACAAAAATGCCGACCGGCTACAAGTAAGCTATTACAATATATGCCCCTATTGCAAGTAACAAACTTTACACATAGTACTTCTTAAGGTTGTCTGCATTCCAAGGTCGGGCCAAGGGGATGCCCTCGGCGGATTCTAGTCGGAATGTACCTGGCTTGATAATTTCTGTTACTTTGTAAGGGCCATCCCAGTTAGGTCCTAGCTTTCCTTTCAGGTGCGAGAGCCCGGTGGCTTTAACCTTCCGAACGACCCAGTCTCCGAGCTGAATTGGGCGAGATCTCACTCGGCGATTAAACATCCGAGTGACTCTTTGTTTGTACTGGATGGATCTCAGCAGGGCGTTGCCCCTTGTTTCTGGGAGCAGGTATAAGCTGACCGGCTTTTCTTCTTCGTTTCTCTTGAACTCGTAGAACGTCATTCTTGGAGATGGGATGCCAATCTCTACCGGTAAGAGCGCCTCGCTGCCGTACACAAGGCTAAATGGTGAGTGACCCGTTGCTTCTTTGGTCGTAGTTCTTGCCGACCATAGGACCCCGGGTAGGTCGTCTACCCAAGCTCCTTTGGCTGCCTCCAAGGACTTCTTAATTCCCTTGAGCACGATCTTATTGGCCGATTCGGCTTGCCCGTTTATTTGCGGTCGGGAGACTGCCGAGAACTTGGTGTGTATTCCGAACCGAGCACAATAATCTCTAGTAGGGCCGCTGTTGAATTGTCGCCCATTGTCGGAAATTAGGACTCTGGGGACTCCAAATCTGGTGATGATGTTCCTCCAAATGAACGCTTGGACTTGTTTATCCGTAATGGAGGAGAGTGGTTCAGCTTCAGTCCATTTGGTGAAGTAGTCAATGGCGACTATTAGGAACCTTCTCTGTCCCGAGGCTGGGGGAAATGGTCCGAGTAGGTCCATGCCCCATTTGTCGAATGGCAAGACTGCTTGAATTGTTGTTAGTGGGGTGGTCGGTGCTCGGGGAATGTCCGAATGGATCTGGCAGGATGGACATTTCTTCACTAGTTCCTGAGTGTCCGTTTTTAGGGTAGGACAGTAGTACCCGGCTCGGAGCGCTTTTCCAGCTATGGTCCTTCCTCCTTGGTGACTCCCACAGGCCCCTTGGTGGATTTCCCTGAGGATGTAATTTCCTTCCTCAGGGGTGACACATTTAAGTAAGGGATGGGTGAAGGACTTCTTGTAGAGTTGATTCTCATGCCATAAAAACCATCCGGCCTTGTGCCTGACTCGATCAGCCTCCTTGTGATCCTCGAGTAGTTTCCCGTCCCTCAAGTATCCGACTACCTCATCCATCCATGCAGTCGTCCGATTTAGTACAAGTTGTTCCTTGTTATTGATGCTTGGCTGCCGAAGGACTTCCCACATGATTGTTCGGGGGGCCGACTCTTCCGCTGAACTAGCCATTCGGGCCAGAGCATCCGCTTGCTGATTTTCCGATCGGGGTATGTGGGTGATACTGAATTGGGACAGTTGTTTGATTATGTCTCTTGCTTTGGCCAAATACATTCTCATGTTGTCTTCCTTGGCTTCATATTCGCCCGATACCTCACCCACTATCAACTGTGAGTCGGATTTGGCCTCGATCATAGTTGCTCCTGCCAGGATGCATAGTTCCAATCCGAGGATCAGGGCTTCGTATTCAGCTTCGTTGTTGGAGCCTAAGAATTCAAACTTGATGGCGTACTCCATCTTCTCCCCGACCGGGGGTTTGATGACCAACCCAGCTCCACATCCTGATTTGGTGGACGAGCCGTCCACTTGCAACTCCCAACTGTCTTGCTGACTGGGTGGGGGCCTGGATGTGCATTCCGTTATGAAATCGGCCAAAGCCTGGGCTTTTATCGCCCTCCTGGGCTCGTACTCCAACCCGAAATCGGCCAACTGATCCGCCCAATCGCTCATCCGACTGGAGTGGTTCCTGCTCTCAACGACTTTTCTGAGCAGCTGGCTTGTGAGGACCTTAATAGGATGGGCCTGGAAGTAAGGTTTGAGCTTCCGACTAGCCATTACTAAGGCAATGACCATTTCTTCCACTTCGCTATATTTGGCCTCCGCCCCCCGGAAAGCATGACTGATGAAGTAGACCGGGTGCTGCTTTTCTTCTCTCTCCGCTATCAAAACGGCGCTGAGCGCGTATTCTGAAGTTGCCAAATAGACGAACAGGGTTTCCCCCGGCAAGGGGGAGATCAACTTTGGGAGAGCTAGTAGGTGTTCTTTCAGGGAGGTGAAGGCCTGTTCGGCCTCACCATCCCAAGTGAACTCTTTTCTTTTCAGGGTTTTGAAGAAATGTAAACTCTTATCCGCTGACCGGGATAGGAAGCGACCGAGGGCGGCCAGACAGCCGGTTAGGCGTTGTACTTCTCTTACATTCCGAGGAGATTTCATTTCCATTATTGCTTTGATTTTGTCGGGATTAGCTTCGATTCCCCTCTCATCCACCAGGAATCCGAGGCACTTCCCTCCCTTTACTCCGAAGACGCATTTCTTCGGGTTTAACATCATGCGGAAACGCCTCAACGTCCCGAGGGTCTCCCTTAAGTCAGAGGGATGATGGCTGTGGACTTTGCTTTTGACGATCATGTCATCAACATATACCTCTATATTCCGACCAAGTTGATTGCTAAAAATTTTGTTGACGGTGTCGCTGATATGTTGCCCCTGCATTTTTCAGCCCGAAGGGCATCATTTTGTAGCAATACACCCCCTGGTTGGTGATGAACGCAGTATGGACTCGGTCTTTTTCTGCCATCGGGATTTGATGGTACCCCGCATTTGCATCCATGAAGCTTAAGAGGGCATGACCTGCAGTTGAGTCGACCAACCTATCAATCTTGGGCAGAGGGTGGTTGTCTTTTGGACAGGCCTTATTTAGGTCTGTGAAATCCACACACATTCTCCATGCCCCACTCGACTTCTTGACGAGGACAACATTGGCCAGCCATTCCGAGTACTGACATTCTTCAATGAACCCTTCGAGCAATTTCTTAACTTCTGCTGCTGCTGCGGCGTTCCTCTCAGGGCCTTGATGCCTCAACTTTTGTTTGACCGGCTTGAACCCCTCTTTGATGTTTAGCTCGTGGCACATAACTTTAGGATCGAGCCCGGGCATTTCACTGGCTTCATAGGCGAAGACGTCTCGGTATTCTGTTAGGACTTGGATTATCTCCCTTCTTGTTTGAGGGTCCATGGCCTTGCCTACTCTCAGAGTCAGACCATGTTCCTCATCGATGATGACTTCTTCATCCTCCTCAGCTGGCTGAGGGCGCTCGTATTGTTTGGGATTCTCCGTAAGGTAGACCCCGAGCTCACTTGGAGGCTGACCATCCTCTCGCTTTCTCTTCTTCGAGTCCTTTTGGACGTCGACCTTGCTTTTTAGGCTGTTCACATAACACTCCCTGGATGCTTGCTGATCCCCCTAGATCTTTCCGACTCTACCTTCGTCGGTTTCGAATTGCATGAGGAGCTGATAGATGGAAATTGCAGCCTTGACCTTGTTCAGGGTTGGTCTTCCCATTATGATGTTGTATGGCAGAGGGATGTCCACCACTAGGAAATCAATCGGTAGGCTTCTTCCTTTGCCTTTCTCCCCTATCCGAGTAGGCAACTTTATAGACCCGACCGGGTGCACCGAGTTTCCCCCGAAGCCTATGAGTGTCTGATTGAGTGGGGTCACATCCTTTTCAGTGTACTTCAATTTCCTAAGGCATTCCAACGTGATTATATCAGCTGAAGACACACTGTCCACTAGCACTCGATTGACTCTTGTGTTGGCCACTTTGAGCTCGATGACCAAGGGGTCGTCGTGGGGCGTGTGTAGTGGCCTACTGGACTCCCCGAATGTCATTGTAGGGCAGTCGGGTCGGGGGTGGTTAACATCGAGTACCTGATGTTTTAGACTTTGGAGGTGGGCTTTGCGTGATCGGCCGGTTAGGCCTCCCGACGCGAAGCCACCTGCTATGACTCCGATGAACCCTTCCGTGTCTCCGCTATTGGATTGACCGACTTTTTGCTTGCCCTTCTCTTCACTAGTATGCTTGAGGTACCGGTTTAGCTTCCCCTGATCAGCTAGGTTGTTAAGGGATTTCTTGAGTTCCCTACAATCCTTAGTGGTGTGCCCGCATTCTTTGTGATATTCACACCAAAGGCTCTTGTCTCTTCGAGCGGCTGATGTTTTGATGGGAGGTGGTCGAGGGAGAGTGACTTTGTCCTTTATATCCAAGTATATCTCTCTCCTGTTTTTGCTGAACCGGGGGTCGATGCCATGGTCGTTGAATCTATCTGACCGACCACCCGTCTTCTGCTGCTTCGACTGATCCCTTGCACTTCCTTCATCTTTCCTCTTTTTGCTCCCATCGTCTGAGTGACGGCATATGTCGGTTGCTTGGATGAATCGTTGAGCTCGAGTCATCGCCTCAGAGAAGGTTTTGACTTCGTTTTCGGCCAGGGACCACCTTAGCCGACCGGGCTGGAGTCCAGACATTAGGGCAGCGAATGCTACCGCGTCCTGCAGATCTGAAATCTTCAATGACTCCTCATTGAATCTTTTAATATAGTCGGCCAGGCTTTCATTCTGCTCCTGCTTGATTCCTATTAAGTGGAGACTTGTTTTCTTTTGTCTCTTCCCGGGGACAAATTGTTGGACGAATAGGTCTTCGAGGACCGAGAAATCAGTTATAATACCCGCTGGGAGCTCTTGGAACCAGCTCAGGGCCAGACCTTTGAGTGTTGTCGGGAAGAAGCGACACCAAGTGGCCTCACACCCAGTCTGAACACTCATTTGAGCTTTGTATGTTGCCATGTGATCATCCGGGTCGGTTAGGCCCGCGAATGGCTCAACAGAGGGCGTTTTGACCTTTCCCGGGTTGGGCGCCTCGAGTATGGCCTGGCTGAATGGGACCATGAACTTGAGTGCCCCGCTATTGATCCGAACGGGGTTCGACTGCGCTGAATCACCATGACCCTCGCGCTGAGTGGCTTTTTTGTTTAATATGTGCCTCGCATCATAACCCTTGCTGAGGCGCTTCTCGTTGGGGAAGTGTCGGGCATCATTTTGCTTTTGACCCACGTTGCCCCGAGGGGATTTGGATATGTGAGTCTCTTCAGCAGGCCTAGCTGATCTTCCTTTAGATGCGAGTCGGTCTCCTTCCCCCTGCCTTGATCGGCGCTGACCCGGCTGGCTGTATTCCCTTGCCCCCGATTGCTGCCGGCTAGGCTGACCGTGGTTCTCTGCCCGAAGGGAAGGTACCAGGGCTTGGTCTTTAGGGGGTGAAGGGGGGAGTCCTTGCAGGTTGTTGGCAAAGATATCTATCAGGCTCTGTTGCAAGGTTTGCTGGAGCTGAGCGGCTATCATGTTTATATCCGCTGTGGTTATAGGTTGGGGGTCAGCAGGCTGTAGCTGACGAGAGGGGTCCTGCCTGTCTATGGAATGCTCTGCTTCCTCATGATCAAGGGTTTGAACGGTCGGTGTTTTGGGCCGTTCAGACCTTCGTTGAAGAGATGGGGATGGACTCCTCTCGGACCTCTGAGCCTGTGCTGAAGGCTGGCGAGTGCGAGTGCTCTTGGCTGGGGCCATTGCAGAATCGATCTTAATAAGTGGTGGCGAAGCGACTTTGATTGTAACTTCCCCACAGACGGCGCCAAACTGTTTCTGCTAAGAATTTAAGGATTGTGATTGGTTGAGAAATGAGATGTGGGCCCCAAGAGCGATCGCCTGAGCTCCGAAATCCGTACGTCGGAATCCTGCAAAACAAGGTTAGACTACCCCGGGGGTGTTTCCGGGATCGCCCCTCCGACGCTCAAGTCAGATGTGATTGAGGTAGAGAGAGAAATCAAGTCTAGAGAGAGATGCTCTAGTTTTGTTAGGTGAGAATTGAATACCTGTTCATTGATGAGGCAGTTGGTTTTTATAGTGTTGGGGATTTCCCAGACAGGAAACATTGTTCAGATGGGCCTTTTTGGGGTCAATGGGCATGTTACCTTTTCGGGCAATGATTGCTTCACCACTTTGGAAATTCCCCTAATGCTGGTGATTAGGTCAACTTTCGTGTGGGACCCACAGCTGCCACCTGTCCCAGGCTTCAGTAGGCTTTTATGCTCCTTCATTGGGCTGCTGATTAAATGAGCCCAAACATCCATCTTTTGTTTTGGTGAACTCGAATTCCACATATTAGGAATTGTTGATGATGATAGATGTAAATAAAGTTTGTCTTTTTTTGGATTTCTGATTATCTTTTTACGGATTATGTAAATAAAGCTCAGGTATTGATTTTGATCACTGTTTCGTGTAGTTAATTTATATTCGAAATTTAAGTGATGGCATGGCTAACATAATGCATAGTTGATCAATATTAGTTTACTTCTCTTCTTGAATCGGCTATTCTCTTGGCTAATGTCTAGGATACCTGTAATTCTTACATGTCCCCTACTCCCGTGGTTGCACTCCTCCTTCATGTCCCCTGCTCTTCTCCATTTCTCTGTGTGCCTTCCAGCTTCTTTCTTGTCTGGGATTAATTTAGCTGATGGACTGTTCTCATATTTTTCTGTATGCCCTCATCTGATGTGTGCGTACAGTCATATCAGGGTGAAGGTAGGGATCTTAGCGTAGCAGAACGTATAGCCACAAAAACAAAAGCATGTGGATGCAGAACTTACGTTAGGATAGACTTTTTGGATTACCCTACTCGAAGAGGATGGGTGATTGCTGCAGATTCAGGGATAAATGACATGCACAACCATGAGTTCATTCATTACTCCGACGGCCACCGACCCATCAACGACCTTAGTCCAGCGGCTAAGGTTTTCGTTCGCGATATGATCAAGAAAGTTGTTAATAAAAAAAATTCAGATGATCATCCAAATATGACACACTTGTACTACCTGGAAAAAAAAAGATATAAGGGAAGCAATGGATGGCAGAGACGACTACCTTCATTGGATAGGACAAGGTGAGGAGACAAATGCCATGACACTAACGTTCATGGTGCACACTAGGTCGGCAAATATCCTCCGCCCTTACCCGCATTGTTGGTATGGATGCAACATACAAAACCAACAAATACAACATGCCTTTTCTGGAGGTCGTTGGGATGACGCCTTGTAACAAGAACTTTATGGTTGGGTATGCTCTGCTGGCCAACAAAACAGCTGATTGATACAATTAGGTCTTGGAGAAGTTTAGGTTGCTTATCGTGGGGAATGTTTTCTCTGTTACACTTATAACTGACCGTGATTTGGGTCTAATGAAAGCAGTACGGGGAGTGTTTCCTAACTCGCACATTTGCTATGTAGATGGCATATCAACAAAGATGTGCAGGCTAGAGTGAATAACATCATTGGCAATACCGATGCAGGTCCTAGATTCGTGAGCCGAAGTTGGTATCCAATAATTAACTTGACATTCGACAGAGATTATGAAGTCGCGGTTGAGAATATGAGAGATGTTTATAGAAGGTGGTCTAAAATCATCCGATACCACTACAACAAATAATATCAAAGAGGGCAACTGAAATTGCCCTCTTACATCAAAAAATTGCCCTATTTGTTTAAAGGGCAAAAATTATTTGCCCTCAACTTTGCCACGGTAGGACCGTTGTACACTAGTAGAATAATTGCTTATTGCTGCGGTCATTAAATGGCCTATTGCGGTGGTTTTGGCCACGCAACAATTAAGGGCGCTGCAATAGGTAATTAACCTATTGCTGCGGTTTTTGACCGCAGCAATAGGCCAAGCTATTGCTGCGGTTCCTGACCAAAACCTCAGCAATATGTGAGCCAAGACCAACGTTCCTGGTCAAACCTATTGCTGCAGTTGTGGCCCAAAACCGCAGCAATAGGTACTAGTACAGGTAAAAAAATTTTTTTTTTTTTTTTTTTTTTTGCTCTTTTCCATCAAATTTTAAAGAAAATAATAACATCATATTAACTCTAAAAAATAAAACATCAACGGATCCGGATAAATAAATAACAAACCTAACTAAAAAAATAAGGGAAATCGGGGACCTCAAATCACCAAATCATTTTAAACGCCAGCCACGCCGACGCCGACGAACATAAACGCTCTCCGGTTGAGGATCGGCGAGCTTGCCGGTTGTTCAGCGCGAGATTTCGCCGTTCATAATTAAAGGGAAGTACTGTACATTGGATTATAATTAAATGGGCTAACATCATGCACCAACGAGACAATTATTAAAGAGGGCCCATTTTTGTTCATCACCAAATCTGACCATTTTCAATCATCATCATTTTGCCAAACTGTTTAAATCAAAGAATCCTAATCACTTCCTCAAACCCAAAATTTCAGGAAATATATTATCCATCTCTTCAAATATTAAACCTTTCTTTTCCCGTTTTTAAAACGGTTGTTGTGGTGAATTTGCCAGTTGTTGAGCGCGAGATTTCGCCGTCCATGACCTCGAACTGTGAAGAGGAGCGAACTGTGAAGAGGATGAACGCGAGTTCAGCAATTCATGAAGTGATTTTGGCCTGAATCGTTGTGGTGAATTGGGTGTCGAACAGTTGTTGTGATGAATCGTTGTGATGAATTTCCTTGATTTCAGAAACTTCGAAGAGGATAAACCTTGTTTTTGCAAGCAAAGAGTGAGAGAGAGGATGAGGGAGGAAAGAGAAAGAAAGCTTGAGAAAGAGTGAGAGAGGACTGAGGAGACATAGTTTGAACGAAGGAGTGAGGAGAGAGAATAAAGGAGTTAGGAGAACGGCGCACAGTTTAAAACCCTAGCTGGGTGCATCTTTTATTAATTTAAAGAACCTATTGCTGCGGTTTTTAGTAGGAACCGCAGCAATAGGTTCAAATATTATTAAAAAAATAATATTTTAATCTATTGCTGCAGTTCTTTGAAGAAACCGCATCAATAGATTTTGTTATTCTCAGTCAATGAATTTTGAAATGTTATCGTTGAAGTATATTGCTGCGGTTTTCACCCAAAACCGCAGCAATAGATTGATTTTCGATTTTTCCTTTTCTTTTGACGTGGTTTATTGCTGCGTATGGGTAAAACCGCAGCAATTCAGGCGCAACAATATACAATTATTCTACTAGTGGTATTAGTCTTCTAGGGCAAAAGTATAAAATTTTCCCTCTTTGTAAAATTTAAGGGAGACAACTTAAATTTGCCCTATTGGATTTTACCAAATATGACAATTGTATTTTGCCCTCTTAGCTATGCAAATACGGCAACCATCATTGCCTTTTTTGTTTTACGTACAACTATGGCAACAAAGTTGCCCTATTTGATATAAAGCAAAGAGGGCAATGTCTAATTTTATTGCCCTTTTTGGTTCCTTATATATATATATACATATATATATATATATATACATATATATATATATATATACATATATATATATATATATACATATATATATAGAATTGAGTTCATGTGAGAAGGGAGTTTTATATGAGAAGTGAGAAGTAATTCTAACCCTTGGATCATGTTTCATTTAATGGCCAAGATTAGATAAAAAAAAGGTAAAACCTAAATTTAAAACCACTTCTCACGTTATAACTCATAACATAATTTCTCTCTCCTCTCTCCTCTCTCCTCTCCTCTCTCCTCTCCCCTCTCTCTTATTTCGTTCTCTGCTTCAAGAGATGCGTTATTTATTTTTTTTTTTCAATTTCAATTCAAGCGAGAGTAACATCTTTGGATCAGTGAAATTCTAAACTCAAGATTAGTTCAATGGACGCACATAATATGGGAGAAGAAGGTTAGTATTTTGTTTAATTTTTCTTTTTCGTTTCTTTTAGAATTCTGAAATTGTTCTATATTCGAAATTGGTGCTATACTCAAGATTATATTCGAAATTGGTGCTATACCCACATGAATTGCTCTTGCATGTTATGATTCTTGGATAGTCATAGTCTCTTTATGCAGGTATTGTCAAATTTATATGGGTTTGCTCATAATAGTTTATTGTTTGACATGGTTTGTGATTTGTGAGGCTGAACATTCTCTTGGGTTTTTGGAGAAATTGGGTTTATTGGTTTATTAGTTAATATGTTTTTTTTAGGGGGGAGGGTTTGGGGAAGAGAGTTCAAGTATCTGGAGAATCAGACTACCTAAATAGATATGTGATTATGAGTAAAAAAACAGAGCAGTGGATACATAATTTGTCGAAGCAAGCTGCGACAGTATCTGAAGACCACCACAAAAGAATTTTACCCATATATCCTAAATTTGAGGCATGATAATTCGGACTCTCGGGTATGTATCTTTGTTCGACGACCATACCCCAGTTGCAGCCCTTACCTGTAACCAATTAAAACCTATTCAGAATTTGTTCCCCAAAATCTTGAAATACAGGCTTAGATGCCTTTTATCATCACTCTAGTAAGTCCAAGACAAAGAAGATGATGTTTTTTGCCCTGTGGCTACAACAATGAACCTGCATATAAATTGGAAACGGGCAGGCTATAATTCATTTTTATGTTGCTTGAAATTTCCCCGGCATTATGTGTGTGTAAGGTGATAATTCAGTTAGGCTATTAAGTGAATAAAACTGACATGCTGACATAAACATGTAATCGTCTCTAGACTCGACACTCCTTTTCATATGACATAGAGGACAGCTCGAGATGATAAAAGATAAAACAATACATAAAAGATTACCGTCCAATGCAAGAGGTCCTAAGCATAGTAAAAATGGCATATAGAAGAATGAGGGTCTATATTTCTAAGAATATGCTACATCTTATACTGTAGAGAATCCTTCGATGTAATGTCCAATTTCACAAGAAACTAAAGGGTACATATTAAGCATGTTACACATAAGTAGCTTCTCGTATAGGTAAGAAATATCACATTTTTCAAATTCACAAGTAAACATGGAAAAAGATGAAACAACTGAGAAGTCTTCAAAGATGTATTTACTTCTCTATGAGAGTTATAATTATAGTTACGACATTACTTGTTATGTACGTTCTAATTAGAGTTATAGGAGTATTTGATTAGAGTTACATGAATTACTAATTAGAGTTATAGGAGTATTTGACTAGTCATAAGAGTATTTAATTATAGGTATAACATTAATTAACTAATTGGTTTATAAAGTTTCACCAGTTATATATGTTGATAGTGTTAGAAAAAAATCAATTGGGAAATTATAGGTCATTTTCATACAAAACCGCTACTATTAACTTGGGCATCTATGTCAAACATGATTACATGAGTATCAGTGTAATTGATATATTATGTTTTTGGTTGAAAATTAAGTGTCATGTTGAGGTGACCCTAAACCTATATACTGGATTATTAAGGATCCAACAGATTTACTCAAGGTGAAATGAAGAATATGAGTAACAAAGGTGTTTGTTTGTTCTTTGAGTTGTAGATTGTTATGATGAATATAGTTGGCCAGTTGAGTGTGAATCATCCAACTATGCCACATGGCTGCATGAAAGTGCTGCCACAACAAAACTCCCAACACCTAAATTAATAGGTTCCTTTTCTCTTGCAGGGTCAGGGGTGTTTAAAACCGAAGTGTTGTACACTAAAACTAAAATTGAAACCTATTAGCTCAAATGGAAGAGCGTTGTGCCATGCACAAGATGTGGGTTCGATTCCCACATAGGTTATGATATGACAATTAGAACCCTAAACATAAAGTAGAAGAAATTAAGTACAATAAGACTCAAGTACACAAACTACAACTGAAATGTCATTATTTTGACTCAAACTAGTGTCATTTTTTTCTTCTTTTATCACATTACCAGGTCAGCCTTAAGAGCAAAATTACATCTATAAGCTGAACAAGACCATGTAAATAAGAAGTGCACAAAGCATATTAAATAATAAGAGCCTGTGTGGGAGTCGAACCCACATTTTTGTGTATTTGCACACACAATACTCTACCAATTGAGCTAACAGGCTATCAAATTGCAAGCATAATTCCCATACCGATCAAACACCCTTGAGTCAAGCCAAGTGCCTTAACTCATCATAGAGTAGTTATATTGCCATAACTCTAGTGAGACATTGGTATAACTCTAAGGCTATAACTCTACAACTCTAAACAAATGTTGCTATAATTCTAATTCGTACTTCATATAACCGTAAACAAGCATTTATACAACTCTTAAATACTACTTCCTACAACTTTAAACAAGTCTTGACATTACTCTAATTTAGTTCGATAGCTCTAAACAAGTGTGGACATAACTCTAGTTACTACCCGTAACTTTAAACAAACGTTGCTAAAACCCTAAATACTACGTACTCTTACAACTCTAAAGAAGTATTTGTATAACTCTAATGACTTCCTATAAACTCTAAAAAGATTATGTGTAACTTTAAACAAGCATTGATATACTCTAAAGAAGTATTGCTATAACTCTATTTAGTTCATCCTATAACTCTAAACAAATATTGTTATAACTCTAATTAGTAGTTCCTATAATTCTAAACAAATGTTGGTGTAACTCTCATTAGCACTTCCTATAACGACTCTAGACAAGCATTGGTATGACCCGTAACTACTACTTCCTACAACTCTAAACAAAAGTGTACATAACTCTAGTTACTACTTCCTTTAACTTTAAACAAATGTTGTTAAAATTCTAACTACTACTTCTACAACTCTAAAGAAGTATTGGTATAACTCTAGTGACTAGTTCCTATAAACTCTAAACAAGATTCGGTATAACTCTAAACAAGCATTGCCATAACTCTAAAGGAGTATTGCAACAACTCTGATTAGTTCTTCCTATAACTCTAAAAAATATTGTTATAACTCTAAAGAAGTATTGATACAATTCTAATTAATTCTTCTAAACAAATGTTGCCATAACTCTAATAGTATTTCTTATAACTCTAAACATGTATCAAAGATAACTCTAATTAGTATTTCTTATAACTCTAACTATTCATTCGTACAACTCTAAAGAAGTATTGTCATAATTCTAATTAGTACTTCCTATAACTCTTAACAAGCATTGATATAACTCTAAAATACTACTTCCTACTACTCCAAGTAAGTGTTGTCATAACTGTAATTAGTAATTCTTATAACATTATACAAGTATGGGTGTACCTTTTCACTACTATATCCTACAACTCTAAACAAGTGGTGCCATAACTCTAATTAATAATTGCTATCACTCTAAAAAAATATTGCTTTGAGCATTAGTTCTTTTTGCAACTCTAAATAAATATTGTTATAACTCTATAACTAAGACTCCAACATCATGAAATAATAAAAGATTGCCATCAAGAAAATGTTGTAGAAACAAACAATAGACTGAAAAAATGAACAACAAATTTGCAAACAACGTATATTTGCCCAACTTACAAGCAATCATTTTCGAGTGCAATACTCAAGGAACTATGAAAGAAACATGATTATGGAGAAGCAAAGAAAAATTCGCCAACAACGTATGAAGAAGCAACAAATTTTCGCAGAACGAAAAAAAAAAAAAAAAACTCCACCAAATTTTCGAAAAGAGAAGCATACAAATTTCTGAAAATAATCTAACCTTCATGCGATGTGGTAATTGACTCCATGAAATTTCTGGGCAAAAGGAGATGAAGGAGAAAAGATCATGTGAGAAAAGAGAAAAGAGGAGGAGATGAAGGAGATGAAGCATACAGTTGGAGGTGGTGTTTTTTTTTCGACGTACAGTTGAAGGTGAAAAGAGGAGAGAGAAAATTAGGTTTGAAGGGATGATTAAAGGTAGTTTAAAGTTAATATTAGTTTTTAAATCTTGGCCGTTGATAGGATCTAATCTAAGGGCAGTGATTCTTTCTCATTTCTCACCTAATTTGCCTTCTCACATGATCTTGCCTATACATATATATATATATATATATATGAGTTCATGTGAGAATGCATACTTACATAAGAAATGAGAATGCATACATATATTCATTCTCATTTCTCATGTAAGGAGCATTCTCATGTGATCTTGCCCCTATATATAATGAACAAGTGATGTAACTCTAATGATAAAGTGATGTAACTCCAAAAAAAAAAACAATATCTGGAAAAAAAATTCAAAAAAAGAATTTTTTTTTTGGGCTCAAAGTTTTTTCGGGGGTATAACTCTAATGAACAAGTGTTGTAGCTCTAATCCAATCGTGTGGTTGAGATTCATTCTCATTTCTCATGTAAGAAACATTCTCATGTGATCTTGCCCCTATATATATATATATATATGTATATATGTATATATGTATATATGTATATATGTATATATGTATATATATGTATATATATACATATATATATGTATATATGTATATACATATATATACATATATGTACATATATACAGTGGCGGAGCCACGTTGTAACAAGGGGTAGCACGTGCTACCCCTCGTTTTTTTTTTTAAAAAAAATTAATTTTTCTTAAAAAAAAACTAACCAGAAGCTGCCTTTTTCTCTTCTCCTCTGTCCTCTTTCTGCGTCTAGGTCTACAGTCTCCTCCATTCCTCCTTCTCTCTCTCTTTACAGTCACCTCAGTCTCTCCGTTCGCCTGAACCTACATTTATCAAAATTCTCTGAATCTGATGAACTGGGTTCCTCTGAATTTGGATTTTCTAAAATGGGTTGGTCTTCTATTGACATATCAACTGATTTTGGGGTGAGATTGAAACCATTTGAGGTGTTTTGTAGAGAAAAATTTGTGGGTTTTAGAGGAAATGGGTTCTTCTCTTTCGCACTTCTCTTGGTTCTTCTTTAGCTAGATCTCTGCTGCTGCTCTTTGTTCTTCTCGTCCCAAGACGGGGTATTATTGTTCCTCTTCGTTCAGAGTCAGAGATTTCGCTTCTCTTCATTCGTTCTTCTTCGCTAAGCCTCAACCGCCGCGCCGGATCTGCAGTACCGCCATCGATATCGCTTGCCAGGTCTGCCGACTTTGTGACTGTAAATCTGAGATATTTTTTCATTTTCTCTGATGGTTTATTTAGAAATTGGATGTGTGCATTTCAATTGTTAGTGAATTTTAAATCTTAATTGTTAATTAATGAATTACTAGTGAGTTCCTTGTTTATTGTAATTGTGGAAATGAATTATTAGTGAATGGATTATTATTGAATTGTTAGGGAACCAATTGTATAGTTTATTGCAAATGTGGGAATGTTATGTTAGTGAATGGGTTAATAGTATGAATTATTAGTGAATTGCTTGTTTATTGTGGGAATGATATGTTAGTAAATTGTTAGTTAATGAATTGTTAGTGAATAGATGATTGTTAGTTTATTCTAATTTTGGGAATAAATTGTGTGATTGTTTTTTTTATGAATTATGTGATGATTTTCTAATTTGAGATTATATCGGTAATTGATTTTGTTGTTTTGCGATCTTGATTGTTTTTGTTATATCATAAATTCTTATTTGATTTGATTGTTGAGTATGTGGGTTTGAAATATTTTGTTTTTGAAGAATGATATGATATTCTTGCTCAATGATTAATGTTTCAAATCGTATTTAATAATGTGAAGAATTATTATATAATTTACTGTTGTTAGGAAGTTTGAAATGCATTAATAAGGTAGCGTAATTTACAAGTTGATTTACTTTGATGAATATATTACTAGTTAATTTGCGATGATGAAACGAGTGATGATTTTTTTTTTGGACTCGATAGTATTGTAAAACTACGCTACCCCTCTTCCGGAATCCTGGATCCGCCCCTGCATATATATATATATATATATATATATATATATATATATATATATATATATATATATATATATATATATATAAGAATAGGATCACGTGAAAACCACTGCTTATGCTGAAAACTGAAAACTGCAACATAAAATGAGCAAAAAGTTTCTTAAAATGAGCAAAAATATAAAATGAGCAAAAAGTTCTTAAATAAGCAAAAACATAAAATGAGCCAAAATTTGTAAAATGAGCGATAATTTGCTAAAATGAGCAAAACATGAAATGAGCAAAAAACATAATATGAGCAAAAATCTGCAAAATGAGCAAAAAGATCGGTTTTCAGTTTTCAGCTTAAGGTAAGTTTTCAGTGAATCCTACATCTTATAAAATCAAATATATATTACAACCTAACACAAACTTTGATAGCTAAACAGCCATACTATCAATTAACTGATAGTAATTACGAACACAAAAGAAAGTACATTCCATAGGCAGACACAAGGCACCGCAGCCTGCTCAAGGCACTCATTAGCACCATAGACAAGCACAACACAAACACACACACACAGCAGAAATTGTTTAGACATGAGGCAACCCTAGGGAGAAGATCCCTGAAGACTTCTGTTACAAGATCCATTCATACACCTGCACTGCCACATTGCAATGTCCGATTGTCAATATATATAGCATGATATTCATGAAGTGCTTAAAATTCTATTAGACTACAAAAGTTAGGAACCATAAGAAAGATAGAAAAACAAAAAAGATAATCACCTTTAGTCTAGGAATTTTGTGCAAGACTTCCTAGCATTAACTCCAATTGGTCACTCACCTTGAATTCTTATGCTCTGCCGCTTATTATATATACCACTTTCCATAATTTCATCCACAAACAAACTTATACCCCCTTCTCTTTAAAAAGAAAAAAAGCAATTTTTTCTTAAAGATAACTCTCTCTCCTTAATCATGCTCACCATGTCTACATTAGATAAATTACTAGAAACCATCACAAACAAACATAGAACTCAACCAAGAATTAAGAAAATTCCAAAGAAGTCCAAAAATTGTGGGTTATGAACGTGAGGATAATTCAGAGATGTCCTCTGAATTGAACGAGCCACTCTTATCTTCTTCTCAGGAAAATATTGATTGTGATCAAGGTATGATTATCATCAATAGGAGTAAAAAACAAAAGCAGTAATAATATTAGAGTAAAAGTTTTATTGACAAAAGAAGAGGCAGCAAAGTTGTTAGCTAAGTTTAAAGAGGAAGGGGTTTTGGATTTCAAAGATGTGGTTAAGGAACTCGTGAAGCTTCCTGCTCAAAGGATTAATGCCAGTACTCCTAAGACCTCCAAAGATTTGGAGCTTGCTACCATCTTAGAGGAGGAGGAAGAGGAGTGTACAAATATAATAATAAGAACAGATAAGGTTCCTTCAATTTGTCCTCCTCTTTTTGGTTATCAGCTCATAATACATCAAAACTTCAGATGGACCTAAAACTCTGAATTAGTTTGTTAATATGAATTAGTTGGTTAAATTCTTATCAACATTCCCATCCTCAACAATGATATGCAACATAATAGCCCAGTTGAGTGCAACAAACAAGCAGAGTGATAATTAATTCATAAACATAAAGGATCCCTACTTGTACATGCAAGTGTTACTCCCATTTAGTAATTATACTCAGGCCCGGCCCTGAGCAAGTCCATAATGGGACTCAGAACAGGGCCTCCCTTTTAGAGGGGCCTCAATTTAAAAATTAAAAAATAAAGAAGGCAGCCCAAGGCCCAAGGTGGCAAGAGATACACGCATAACCATCAGCAAAGTACACGCATAACCTATTCATCAAAAAAGAAAGTACACGCATAACCTGCAAGTTCAGCAAGAAATCTTCTCTCTCCTCACTCTCTCTCTGTTTCCCTCTCCTCGATTGTATTTTTCTACAGTACAGACTCCATTATTAACTGTTGGGTCTTAGTTCTTCCTATTTTCTTTATCTATTGTCACCCGAAATTGGCAAAATCCAACCCAAAAAATCTCTGTTGTCTGTTCGTACACGCCATTTATGAAGCTACAGACAAACAAAATTCGCATCACCCAGATCTTCTTCTTCAACGGGAAAAAATCGATGGCTATAAATTTACAACTTTCATAATTACATCTGAAATTCTCCCAATTAAATTGGCGAATTTGGTGTTGGTTAGTTTAATTTACTGATTTTTATTTCTTAGTTTAATATACTGATTTTTATTGCTTAGTTTTAATTTTGTTTGTGTTTGAGATTTTTTGTTGTCAGGCTTGATGTTTTGGTGTTTAAATTTGTGCTTCAATGTGGATGTTTTTTACGATAACAAGTGTTGGTTGATTTGGTTTTTGGTTTTTGGTTTTCGATTTAAGTATGAATTACTCAGGTAGTTAGGATGATCTCTGTTGCTATTTGTAAGAAGTTGAGTAATGGTTGTTTCTTGAAGGGTGAAACAGGGGGAAGAAATTGATTATTTAGCGTCCATTTCAGCCAAGGGAAAGGATACCTTGAGGAAATTACATGTAAAGTTCTATTCATCCCTAGAGTAGTAGCCGCGTGATGAGATACTGTGTTCCTGTCTTGTGTTGGACAGAAATTAGAGCACGATTACTACGTAGGTTCATAACATCATTGAGAACACGAGCTTTTTTCAACTTGTGTGTTGCTAATCTTTAAAGCCACGCCCAAAGCATCTCTTTAAAGCCTTACTTTTGAATACCCTGGCCTCTTGTCAATCTGCATACCCCCTCTTGCTGCTGCAAGTATAGTATTTGCAGTCATTTCTTCCTTGCCACACCTAGTTCTAAACCTTCAGCACACTATTTTTTTATATAGGGCCTCATTTTTAACTTTGATCACAGGGCCTCCATATCGTTCGGGCCGGGGCTGATTATACTCTAAAAATTATGGGCAGCCTCTCCTTTAATCTTACGATTCACCAACTATCTGTCAATCACCATAATCGACAAACTATAACACAAATCTGCAAGTTTTACTTTTTCATACACCATCAATTACTACAACCCCAATGCACATACATAATCCCGCTTTCAAATTTCCAAGAATTTGTAGTTTCAACTAAAACCTTAGAACCATTCATATTAAAGATATCAGACTTCAATCTGTGAGAAAAACGTATTGACAACAATTTTCAAAAAATAGCATTACCCGAAATCACAAGAATATCTAAACGCACATATTCCATAAGGCTTACACTTCACCAATCTCTCAGCTAAGTAACCATTTAGTTTTGTATATGTGGAAATAACTTGACTTGTGTACAAAGAGAAGTTTGTTCGGGCATGGACGAACAATGTTCTTCATCTTGGGAACACGTGCACTAGGTGAGTTGAAAGCGCACACTCAGCGCTGAAGTCTTAGGTTCGGAGTAGTACAGGTGCATTGGGCAACATATTTTTTGTTGCTTAGATAGAAAATCAATTGAAAAAGGTGTAGAATGACCTAGAGGAAAGTCATCGTCGACACGGATCTTGTACATGCACTACAACATTTTATATCAAAGAGGACAACTAAAATTGCCCTTGTAAATCAAAAAATTGCCTTTGTAGTTTAAGAGGACAAAAATTAATTGCCTCCAACCTTGCCACAGTAGGACTGTTGTATTAGCTTTAGAGGGCAAACATCTAAAAATCGCCCTCCTTGCTTAATTTAAAAAAGGCAACATCATTTTGCCCTCTTTGATTTTACCAAATAGGGCAATTATTATTGCCCTCTTAACTATGCAAATCGGGCAACTTTCTAGCCCTCTTAGCTTCCATACACAACCATGGCAATAAACTTGCCCTCTTATCTATGAAACAAAGAGGGCAACTACACTACTCAAGGCTTAAATCATAGAACAAAGAAGGCAAATCCTAGTTAATTGCCATCATTGCTTTCCTTTATATAGAATCATTTATTGGAGAATAAAGGCAATTTTGCATTAGTCACCCTCCTTGCTCCTTTTTTCACTTCTTTTTTGAAACATTTAGATTCAACTTGCACTATGGAAGTTTTAAAATGAAACATTTGCCGAAATCTAAAATTATTGTATAAATTAGCAAAAACTTTACATTAAATATAAATTGTCATGATTACAATAGAACTACAAAAACTGATGCGGATGCAAAGGCACTTGTACTTCAAGAGCCTATTGACTTGGTCATGGAGAAAATGGGATTCAAGCTTAAAGGAAACAAGCAAGCATTGGCGTGTGTTGTGACTTGGCTTGTTGATGAAGAGGAATGAAAATGGGAGGAAGTTCGAAATAAGGAGTCCTAGTTCTGTTAAGACTTCGTTGTAACATAGAATCCTAGTTATGTTAGGATATGCTATGTATTTTAATGCTTTTATGTATTTATTTCGGTTGTTAGGAGTTATGCTTTGGCTAGGACTCTAGTTGACATCAACATGTTAAGCGTGCGGTGTTTAGGAGTTTATTTCTTATCTTGTTGTTGTTTTGAGTTCTTGTTCTAATAGGAGTGTGTAGCCTATATAAGGCATTTTCAATAGTTGTTGTGTTTTGTTTAAAGATTTATTCTTGATTATTGTTTTGCTTGTGAGCTAAACTAATCAAACCATTAAAGACTTTTCAGGAGTGATAAGTGTTTAGTGTTAAACATCTTAATTTCAGGAGTAATCTTGAGAGTGTTTAGATTTTTGTTTAGAGTTCAGGAGTGATCTTTAAACCAAGAAATATCCAGTTAACTTGTTACTAGTTCGAGGGTTTTGGTTCTTGAATTCAAGAAAGTTCAAGATTGGTGTTTATAGTTGATTATTGAGCGTTCTTGGCTTAGTAATCATATCAAGTGGTATCAGATTTTCCAGGGGGGCGAGAATAGAAGGGATTCTTCTTTTCTTATCAAGATCCGTGGTGTGATAAGTTTTGTGCTTCCAAGATTCAATTTTTCACGTCCAAGAATTAATCTTTGCAATGCAAGAAGTGAGTAGGAAGCGTGGGAAGCTAATCTTGCAAGCTAGTTGTGGAGATGGAGTCCGACATAGAGAAACTAGCTAAGCAAGTGCAAGACCTTGTTAAACTCCAATATAATTCACAAATCCAACAAAACGAAGATTCCAGCAAGGTGAGTAGATTGGAAACGAGAATGGATGCCATTGTTTCGATCATTAAAAAGAAACTTGATCCAAATAGTGCAACGTTTGTAAGAATACATTCGGATGAGGAAGCAGACACCTATGAGGACAAGACCAACAAGACCTCATACAATGATGATCGAGGTTTGAAGTTGGAAGATTACACGGGGGATAGCAACCCTGAAGATTTGTTGGAGTGGATTCGACAATTGGAAAAGGTATGTGATTATAGGGGTTTTGATGACAAGAAGCGATTCAAGATAGCCTCGATAAGGCTTACCAAATATGCTGGTATTTGGCTTGAAAGCTTGAAGGCTAAACGTGCCAAGAAAGGGAAGGAAAAGCTTTGTAGTTGGACGAAATTGAAGAAGAAGCTTAAAGAGAAGTTATTGCCAAGTGATTATGAACAAAAGCAATACATAAGGCTCACAACTTTGAGCCAAGATGCGCTTAGTGTTCATAAATATACCATGGAGTTCGACAAGTTATGCCTTGTGTGTGACTTGGAGGAGAAAGAACCTATGAAAGTTGCAAGGTACATCAAAGGCTTGAATAGATTGATTGCAAAGAAAGTCGAAGTGTACACATATCACACGTTTGATGATGTGACGAAGTTAGCTATGAGATTTGAGGCTCATGAGAAGGAAGACAAGCCTAAGACCTCGTACAACAGCAAATTTGATGCAAGCACTTCAAAGGCTAAGGCTGTGGCTTCATATTCGAAGTGGTTAGAGGGGCCAAAGAAAGATAATCTGGCCAAGGAGGATACTAAGGGCGAGAAAGCAAAGGTTTTTGTGCCAAAAGAAAAATTTGAAGAGATGCGAAAGTGTTTCAAGTGCCAAGGGCGTGGACACATAGCAAGCAATTATCCTACAAGAAAGGCTCTCACTATGAGTGATGTGTTCAAGTTTATCGGGGTTTTTACGTTGTTTTAGACGTTTTTTGGATGGAAGGCTTGGTCGTAGTCATGGCATTAGCGCGCTTTTAGGCTTTAGCGGAAGTTTAAGGTTGAAGTTGTAAGAGAGTGTTAAGGTACGACATTTTGAGCCTTTGGAGTCGTCGTTTTGGTGTTGTATGTGAGTGTTTGGAGTTGTTGGGAGCTTTGGACTATAGTCACTTTGGGCATCAACGCAAGCAGCACATGAACATCATTGGACAGCATCGGAGCCATCATCATTCTCGCCAGCCAAGCAGCAGGCAAGTTCAAGGCCCACGTCGCACCTCGCGACCCGTACCGCACCTCGCGACCTGGGCATTTTTGTGGTCCATTGGTTCCAGTAACAGAATACGAGGTGCGACCCTGCTCGCACCCCGCTACATGGCTATGTCGCACCTCGCGACGTCTACCGCACCTCACGACCCCTGACGCTGGGCAAAGTCGGCTAAGTTGCCGACTTAGACAACTCGTAACTTTCTTCTTTTTTTCGTTATATTTTCTTATGGGAGTATAAATAGGACAGTATTCATAACCCTAAAGGGTTAGCAACTCTTAGAAAGAACTCCCTTTTGTTCTAGTTTCTAGTTTTCATCTTCCATTGAGCTCTATGTATTTCACTTTTGTATTTTGGACAAGAAGCATGGAGTTTATTGCTTAAACTCTCTTGGGAATGGTTGATTGAGGCTTTTGACGGTTTATTGTAAGATTTACTCTTTCTCATACTCTATATCTTGGTTATTGTCTAGCTTTAAATATTAATATTAATGGTCATGACTTGGATTAGCTAGGAGTACTACTAGTTGATGTTTGTTGTTGACTTAATGCTAGGTTTTGGATATAATCTGATGTTATATGCTCAACCATGTTGTTGTAAGCTAGGTTCTCTTGATTTATGCTGAACATTATTGAGTGAATCTAGTTAAGCTAGACAAGTTGTTGAATGCTTAGCGCTTGTTTAAATATCGGCAATATTATTGGTTCTCTATTCTTAATGCGATTCTTAGTTTGAATCTCGACGCTTGGAGAGGTTGATTGAGAATTAGGATTTTGTAATGCGCAGATCGTACTTACTTAACTAAAACTTGAGAGAACGGAGGATTCGATCCTTAACGATAATCAACTAAGAATTGAGTAGACTTGTAGTAAATCAATAAATAAATCCGTAGAAGTGGATATCAATTGGACCCTAACTTCGTTATTATTGACTTTCACTAATTAATTTTCATCTTGTTTGCTCGTCTAGATTTTGATTTGATTAAAAATCCCTCATTGCCTCGATTGTTTATCACGTAGAGAAATCTAGGTGATCGGTTTCATTAAATACACTCGCTTCCCCCATTTCCCAATGGATACGAACCCTACTTCCTATCTACATTTATTTGTAAAAGAGAGTAGGAGAAATTTATATTTGGTGACTCTCACGACAAGAGCCCGCCAAATTTTGGCGCCGTTGCCGGGGAAACGGTGTTACTTGTTTGTATTTAGTGTATGTTTTTGGATTGTATTGCTTATGGTTTTTGTTTATGGTTAATACTCGTACCACTAACAGAGAAAATTTGCAGTACGATCGAGATCTAGAACTAACTCTTTTCAGGTTGAGAAGAGAATTGCGTGAAGGCTTTAGAGAGCTCCCTTTTTCGCTTGAATTTGAAGAAGAGATGCCTCCTAGAGTCGAGCACCGCACTTTAAAGGAGCTCACTGCTCCTAACCTTGACCAACAGCCTCTATGTATCACATTTCCGGAACCGGAAGTAGGGGACACATTTGAGCTAAAGTCGGGGTTGATACATTTGCTTCCCTCATTCCATGGGCTAAATGGTGAAGATCCAAATAAACATTTGTCAGAGTTTCATGTGGTATGCAGCAGCATGAAACCAAGTGGAGTTTCAGAAGACAGAATTAAGCTTAAAGCCTTCCCTTTTTCATTAAAAGATGCAGCAAAGGACTGGATGTACTACCTTCCGGCCGGCAGCATCACCACTTGGGCACAATTGAAAAAGAGCTTTCTCGAGAAATACTTTCCCACTTCTAAATCATCTACATTGAAGAAGGAGATAAGTAACATTGAGCAACGGGGTGATGAGTCATTTAATGAGTATTGGGAGAGGTTTAAGAAGTTATGTGCTAGCTGTCCATACCACGGTTATTTAGAGGAAGATTTGGTGCTATACTTCTATAATGGCTTGTGTGATGAGGATGCTAGGATGGTCAATGCAGCAAGTGGTGGCTCCATTGTGAATAAAACTGCACTCGCTGCTAAGGAACTGTTAAATGAGCTTGCTGAAAGCTCGAGGCAGTTTAGTAGAAGGTCTGGATCTCGACGTGTGGTCGTCGAGGGTTCTAGTTCTTCTAAGTTGGAAGATCAGATGCAAGCTCTCACATCAATGATGCGAGAATTCATAGTGAAAGATAAAACTCACCAAGTGAAGGCTTGTGGCATTTGCTCTTCAAATCATCCAACTGATTTTTGCCCTCATCTACAAGAAGAACCGAGTGAAGAGGTTAAGGCAGCCGGTTTTCAGGGTCAGGGTTTCCAAAAAAGATATGATCCATATTCGAGCACCTACAATCCAGGATGGCGGGATCATCCTAATTTGAGGTACGGGAACACTTCAGGGAACCAGCAACCACCGCAGCAGTATAACCGCCCACCACCTCCTTATTCGAGGCCACCGGAGCAAGGAGCTCCATATTTTCGGCCGCAAGGCCAATCACAGGGACCGAGTACCAGCATGTCTACAGAGGATATGATTAATGCTTTAACTAAAAATGTTACTAACATGCAGGGAAATATGGTTCAGTTTTAGAAGGAGACCCGTTCGAGCATAAAGAATTTAGAAAAGCAAATGAGTCAGGTCTCGGGAGCTATGGGTCGAATAGAGGCTCGTGATTCGGGTAAGCTACCGTCTCAAACGGAGGTTAATCCGAGACAAAATGCAAGTGCCATAACACTAAGAAGTGGAAAAGAACTAAAGGACAATGATAAGGAGACCACTAAAGACAAAGAGGAAAAGGTTGTTGTTTATGAATCAGTGCCTGATGCCGAGCCATTGTCATCTACATCAAATGAGCAATCCAAGCAACCACCACCTCCACCACCTTATGAACCGGTTCCACCATTTCCAGAAGCACTGAAAGACACTCGAAGAAAGGAGTGCGATAAAGACATCTACGAAACCTTTCGTAAATGTGAGGTAAACATTCCCCTTTTAGATGCTTTAAAACAAATTCCTAGGTATGCAAAGTTTCTTAAGGAAATGTGCACTACCATAAGAAAACAACGGTTAAGGGGAGCACAAAAGGTTAAGGTTAGTGAACATGTGTCTGCCATGTTTCAAAAGAAACTTCCTCCAAAATGCAGTGATCCAGGCATGTTTGCTATACCTTGTGTGATTGGGAACACCACGTTTCCAAAGGCTATGCTAGACTTAGGGGCTTCTGTAAATGTAATTCCTTATTCTTTGTACGAGTCCTTAAAGCTAGGTGCCTTACACGAAACAGGTGTTGTGATTCAGTTAGCTGACCGTTCTAATGCTTATCCTAAGGGAATAGTGGAAGACGTGTTAGTTAAGGTCGATAAGCTGATTTTTCCTGCCGATTTTTATGTCCTAGATATGGAGCACGATAAACATGCGACCCCTATTTTGTTAGGACGACCATTTTTAAAAACTGCTAGGACTAAAATTGATGTGCATAGTGGGTCTCTTACTATGGAGTTTGATGGAGATATAGTAGAGTTCAACATTTATAATTCCATGAGATTCCCGAGTGACGATCATTCATATTATTCTATAGATGTGATTGACTCTTTTTCGCAGGACGTGTTTGAAATTGATGGTAAAGATGAATTGCAGGTGGTTCTTGAACATAGTTTAAAAGATAATGAAATTGAGTATGTTTTAAGCGCTAATTTGCAGGAAATAGTGCAGGTTTTGGAAGGTCAAGACAAGCTTTCGACTGTCCCTTTTCATTTTGGACCCGTCCCACTAGCCATTCCTAGAGAGAAGTTGTTACCATCTGTTTTGCAGGCTCCAAAAGTGGAATTGAAGCCACTTCCCGATAATTTGAAGTATGTATTCCTTGGAGAAGGAGAAACATTACCAGTGATCATCTCAAGTCAGCTCACCCAGGAGCAAGAAAGAAGACTTATTGAGGTTCTTAAGGAGCATAGAGAAGCAATTGGATGGACGATTGCCGACATCAAAGGCATAAGTCCAACCACATGCATGCATCGGATCTTGATTGAAGATGACGCGAAACCAGTGAGGCAACCACAACGCCGGTTAAACCCATCTATGATGGAGGTAGTGAAAGCAGAAATTCTAAAATTACTCCAAGCAGGTATGATTTACCCTATTTCTGATAGCAAATGGGTTAGTCCTACCCAAGTTGTGCCTAAGAAGACGGGTGTAACTGTTGTGGAAAACCAAAATGGTGAGTTGATTCCTACACGTATCCAAAATGGATGGCGTGTTTGCATTGACTATCGTAAATTGAATGCTGTGACTAGGAAAGACCATTTTCCTTTGCCATTTATAGATCAGATGCTTGAAAGACTTTCTAGTCATGCCTTCTATTGCTTCTTAGATGGTTATTCAGGGTACTTCCAGGTGGCTATTGCGCCAGAGGATCAAGAGAAAACCACATTTACGTGTCCTTTTGGCACGTTTGCATATAGGCGCATGCCTTTTGGGTTATGTAATGCCCCTGCCACTTTTCAGAGATGTATGATGAGTGTATTCTCTGAATATGTCGAAAGGTTTGTTGAAGTTTTTATGGATGATTTCACTATACATGGAGATTCTTTTGACAGTTGCTTGCAACACTTAGTTTTTGTGCTTAAAAGATGTATAGATTCTAACCTTGTGTTGAATTTCGAGAAGTGCCATTTTATGGTGCGACAAGGGATTGTTTTAGGCCATGTGGTTTTCGAAAAAGGACTCGTGGTAGATAAAGCTAAGGTAGACACTATTCAATCTTTGCCTTATCCTACTAATGTTCGGGATATACGTTCTTTTCTTGGCCATGCAGGTTTTTATCGCAGGTTCATCAAGGACTTTTCGAAGATTTCATCTCCTTTATGTAAGTTGTTGCAAAAGGATGTGGATTTTTCTTTTGACGAACATTGCAAGAGTGCCTTTGATACTCTGAAGGAAAGACTCGTCTCGGCTCCAATTATACAACCACCTGATTGGTCTCTGCCCTTTGAGATCATGTGCGATGCAAGTGATTACGCCGTCGGAGGGTGTTAGGTCAAAGGGTGGGGAGAGCACCTCATGCTATCTATTATGCTTCCATGACACTAAATGAGGCTCAGCGTAACTATTCTACTACTGAAAAAGAATTGTTAGCTGTAGTATTTTCCTTGGAAAAATTTAGATCTTATTTGCTTGGAACAAAAGTTATTGTATATACTGACCATGCAGCTCTTCGTCATTTAATGAAGAAAAAAGAAGCGAAGCCAAGATTGATCAGGTGGATTCTACTTTTGAGCGAGTTTAATTTGGAGGTGAAAGACAAAAAGGGAACCGAGAATTTAGTAGCGGATCATTTGAGTAGATTGGTGTCTTCCTATGATTTAGAGAAGAATGTTGAAAAACCGTGGAAAGAACCAATTCGAGAAGAATTCCCGGATGAATATTTGTTCACCCTTAAGGAGTTCAGTCCATGGTATGCTAACAGTGTGAATTTCCTTGTCTCTAATAAATTTCCTCCTCATTTTGCAAAAGCGTAAAAAGACAAATTACGAAGCGATGCAAAGCATTATGTATGGGACGATCCATATTTGTGGAAACATTGTGCGGATCAAGTGATTAGAAGGTGCATTCCCGATAATGAGGTAATATCGATTCTCACCTTTTGTCATTCTCATGCATGTGGAGGTCATTTTGGAGCAGAGAGAACTGCTTGAAAGGTATTAGATTGTATTTTTTATTGGCCTAGTTTAAATAGAGATGCATTCCATTTCTGTAAGTCGTGCGATAATTGTCAAAGAGTCGGGAATATTTCCCAAAGAAATGAAATGCCACAAAACTCGATCTTGTATTGTGAAATATTCGATGTTTGGGGCATTGATTTTATGGGGCCATTTCCAAACTCTTTTGGTTTCACTTATATTTTATTAGCTGTGGATTATGTTTCGAAGTGGGTGGAAGCTCAACCCACTAGGACTGACGACGCTAAAGTGGTTGCAGATTTTGTGAAGTCTAATATCTTTTGCAGGTTCGGGATCCTGAGAGCTTTGATTAGTGATAAAGGGACTAACTTTTGCAACCGTACCATAGGAGCGTTGCTGAAAAGATATCATGTTACTCACAAGACTTCCACTGCATATCATCCACAAACAAATGGTCAAGCGGAAGTGTCCAACCGTGAAATTAAATCTATCCTCGAGAAGACGGTGAATCCGAGTCGAAAGGATTGGAGTTTACGGTTGGAGGATGCCTTGTGGGCGTATAGAACAGCATATAAAACGCCTATCGGTATGTCTCCATATCGGTTGGTGTTTGGGAAACCGTGTCATCTTCCAGTTGAGCTCGAGCATAAAGCCTACTGGGTAGTGAAAAGCTTCAACATGGCTATTGATGAAGCCGATTTGCACCGAAAGTTACAGCTCCAAGAATTGGAAGAAATCCGGAATGAGTCCTACGAGAATGCAGCGATTTATAAAGCTAAGACTAAGGCGTGGCATGATAAGCTGATTATTCGGAAAGAACTTAAGGTTGGTCAAAAAGTTCTCCTATTTCAGTCCCGCCTTCGCCTATTTCCAGGTAAACTCGGTTCTCGTTGGATTGGGCCATTCATTATTGTGAGAGTATTCCCCCATGGTGCCGTGGAACTCATGAGCGAAGCTACTTCGAAGATTTTAAAGGTAAATGGGCAAAGACTTAAACCATACTTTGATGGATTCGAGCAAGTAGGGGCCGAGGATGTCCCTCTCGACGACCCGGAGTATGGATAAGGTTCTTTAGAATGCTTCGTCGTGTCGACGACGTTAAATAAACGAACTTGGATGTATATATTTGTTTCAAATCTTTTATTTGCATTTTTTTCGTTGTAGGATATTATGCTTGTTTGGTTATGATTTTGGCAGGAAATCCGAGAAATTTGAAGAATGAGAAGTGTGTTGTGTGTGTGAGTAATTTGTGAGTTACAACAAGTTTGAAAGAATGCTAGAGAGTCATTTCAAAAAGAAGAAAAGCCGAACAAGAGACGTTTTGAGCGAAGGATTTCAGCCCAGGTCGCACCTCGCGACCTGTACCGCGACCCGCGAAGCTGGTGTGTTTTTGAAGTAAAAAAGCAGAGTCGGATAGCACGGTGCGAGAAATGTCGCACCCCGCGAAACCTTGATGTCGCACCTCGCGACTCATGCCGCACCTCGCGACCTGGGTAAATCCCGCTTCTTCCTCTGCTTTAAACACGATTCTCCTCTCCCTCTCATTCTACCCACTCGACTATCTCACTCTTCCACTCCCTCACAGCAGCACGTCTCTCTCTCATACTCTCCACCGCCAAAAACCGCCGCCCCATCCCTCCCTAAAACCACCCACCTTCATCTCCTTCTTTAATTCATCATCTCACACTCAATTTTCAGAATTTATTTTCAAAAAAAAAAAAAAAATTCAAACCCTAGAATTTGGGGGTTTTATTTTGGTGAAGAATTTGGGGGATATAAGTTGAAGATACAAGCAAAGGAAGGAGTTTAATCACCACAACAACAACTACATTACATTCTTAAGAGCATTTGAAGGCTTCACTTGGTACACAATTTCCATCTCTAACAATACTTTGTTTTGTTTGAGAAATTTTACTTCATTGTTCATAGTTAGTCTTGGATTGTTGTTGGTTGTTATTGTTGTATGTTTAATTGGTGATTGATTGTTGAGGGTTGAGAATTATTGTGTTGTTTGAGAATTGGTGGTTGTGTTGAGCATTGTTTCCCTTGAGAATTGGTGGTTGTGTTGCATTGTGTGGAGGGAGTTGTTGCTTAGAAATGGCCTCACAAAAGAGAAAGACTACTAATGCTAGCTCGAGCCGTGCCCCTCGTGTTGACACCATGGGTTTCAACAACCTCACTTCCGACCATAAAAGGAAATGGCTTCGCCTAACTAAACCCGGAAGAACCATACAAGAAACCAAGTTTATTTGTTTGGATACATTGGGAACCTTAGGGTTGCGTGCGCCAGTAGAGCAATTATTGGGTAAAGTCGACTTACACGGTTTTACTGCATTTCAAGCCCGTACTTATGAACGCTACACTTTAGAATTCCTTTCCACATTAGAGAAGGGTAGCGATGAGGATGGAAAATTCATTACATTTCACCTAAATGATAATGAACACACAATGCACTACAATGAAATCATGGAAGCTTTTGGGTGGACTTATGTGGAGGATAGGGATTTTGAAGCTCCGGGTGTATTCAATGATTCTCTGTTCTATGGTAACATCACCAATGGTTTGACATGGCATGGGAGATGCAAGAATAGCTCCATTCCACATCCGGCACTCCGTTTTTCCCACCGATTCCTTACCATGACTATCTTTTGCCACGGTGAGCCTACGAACCTTCCAAAGTTTGATTTAAAATGTTTGTGGGCCATGACACCTGAGGGATGTGGTTGCCCGGATTGGGTTGGAATATTTATTAACAATTGTTTGGAGATCGCGAGAAAAGAGAGCGGGAAAATAAGTATGGGTGGAATGGTTTCCCTTTTGGCCAGTTACTTGGAGGAAGAGATTCCGACGGACAATAACGGCAAACAGAGTCTTCAGGCATTAGGTACTATTGATGCTCGTTTTTCAACAGCCTCCAATGTGTACAATAAGGATCAATTGAAGAAGGCATCAATGTTGTGGGTTTCCCCAAGAGGCAACCATTATGTATGGCTTTACGGGGCCAATAGTGTGAAATATATGGTTTTGCCTCAGCCTCAGAAAACAGCCATCACCGCTACTACATCTCATCGTCAGCTCTATCTCCCTCCGGATGATACTTATCGAGAGGCAGTTAAAGAAGAGTTTGGTAGGGCGCGTGCCCAGCCGCAGCCTGCAGCCGAAACCCCCGAGCCCCCTTCGATATTTCACACCATGGTCGAGACAAGATTTGATGCTATTGAGGAGAGTCAAAATATGTTCGGGATACAATTAAATGATATGCAGCGGCAATTGGATGGGTTTGAGGACACAATGTACTCTATGTCTTCCATGGTTTCGGCCATGAATTCTTTCTTTGTGGCCTCTTGATAAGTCTCTATTTTATACATGATTTTCGCCCATTATATTACTTTTAAGTATAAGTTTCGAGACTTATAATAGGTTATCTTTTGATATTTTAACGTCTTAAGAGTTAATACTTAAGTTGTAAAGTTTTTAACTCTATTATTTTAAAGCTCCTTACTCTATTATTTTGTAGAGTAACATTTGCAAAAAAAGGAAAAGAAGAAATAAAAGGAAGAAAGTTTAGGGGAGTGTTTCATTGAATCCCACGAAATAAATCAGCAAGTAGAGGATTTTTTGGTTTTCCTTTGTGTACTCACAACTCACCCAACATTTGCAATAAGTGGGCAAGCCCAATACTGCCAAGTTCACGCAGCAATTGAAGAAAAAAACAAAAACCTAAAAGACTAAAGGAGGCAGGACGAGAAGTTGAGAGGTATAAGAGAAGTCAGGACGCACAGCAGACTACACTCTACAGAGAGAAGACGGAGACTGGAGACGCCAGACGAAGAAGACGACGCTCGCCGAATTCATCTATATGGAGTTTTCTTTCTCTACTCTTGATTTATGCTATTAGATACTAGTTTTATTATGTCAATTATGAGATTTTCGTTTTTAATTAGTTGTTTAATTTCAGATTATATGTCTAGCTAAATTTCTTTGTTCTAGGACTAGATGTAGTCTTTTATTTTCTGTCAATGATTTGAATTTGTTGTTTGGATTTGATTATTATAATTGCAATTTGATAATCTTGGATTGTTTTCATATAATTGATTTGGCCAGTTGATTATATGTTTAAGATATTGGATTATTAGCGGAAGTGAAAGTTCAATATTAGTTCGTGGGATTATTAAACGTCAAGTAGTATAATTTTAGGAATAGTTATACACTTGGGGTGGTATTTTATATGAATTTATTGTTCGTAATGGGTTTATATTAATTGTTATGACCACGGTAGTAGGCGTAAGATTATTATAAATACACGTTTTCTACCTTGGAAGAGGAGATAATATATTATAGGAAATTCGATCATTGCAATACAATAGTTTAAATCCGACAACTAGTTTAATTTCATTGTAGAAGGTAATTGGCGAAATCTAAGTCCTAGAACTATTTCTTATACTTGATTTATACCTATTGTCCGACGATTTTAGTTGTTAGTATTAGTATAGTTTTTATTTTAGTAGTTTAGTTATCACCACCAATCACTATTTCCGGATCGTCTAGATAATATTAGTGTCTCTTAATTTGGTAGTTGATTATACCTCCTTGTGGGAAACGATATCTTGCTTACCCTATATTTACTTTAATTGACCCGTACACTTGCGGTATTTTAAGGTACATTTAGGACCGACCATGTTTTTAGCGCTGTTGCCGGGGAGGGAATTAGTTCAATATCATACTAAGGAGACTCTTATATTAGTTTAGATTTTGTTTTAGTTCAGTAAGTTTGCTTAAGTTTTCTGCATAACTAGTCATATTTGATTTAAGTTAGTGACACTACTAAGTTAGTCTTATATATTTTGTCTGTTTAATTTTTTTTAGTTTGCTATCTACATTCTGCCACCATTAGTCCTTACTTAGTATACTTTATTTGTTTGTCTTATAGCTTGGTTTTAATTTTAATTGAAGTTATTATTGATATCTTTAACAGTTCTCTAATTTGCCAGTAGGTTCTCATCTACTGTTTTCAAGCTTTATTTATTTATCACTCATTATAATTGTTAGTTAAGTTCTTGCCTTTATTTATTATTATTATTATTATTTTTTTTCCCTCTTTGTCAGTAGTTTTTATTTATTATATCTTTTTCATTATCATGGAGTCATCTTATTTTTATGATTGGGAAAATTTTTCTGGTAGGCAACATAATCATAATTCTTGTGGTTCTCATGTTTATAGTTATGATGCATCATATCAAAATTCTCCAAATTTTTGCACGAGTTCTTATGAATTACCATATATGTTTCTTGAACCCCAAATTCATGCTAGTAATTCTAGAGCAATTTTTTCTTTTCGTCAATACGAGAATGAAGTGTTTTGGAAATACTATCATAGACTTGGTGATTTTATTGGTCATAATCATGGAATTGAATTATGGGATATGTGCCTAGTGATTTATGAGGGGTTAAATGAAAAAACTAGAATGGTGGTAGAATCTATGTCTAATGGAGGATTTCTATTCCAATCTCCTGATTACTGTTGGGATTTAATTGAGTGGTTGGCTAGGGATACTTATGAGTGGGAGATGTCTTTATCAGTTAGAGTAATTCCTTCACCGTCAACTTACATTACACAACCTCCTTATTATTCTAATTGTCACTCTACTTCTCATGCTATTTCTTTGTGTGATGTGACACCCCTGAATGGTTTCAATCTCTCTCCCCAATATGTTTGTGATAATTCTAATCAAAATTCTTATCCCGAGCCATATAATGATGATGATGATGATGATGATGATGATGATGCGGGAGGGATAATAAATGTAAACTATTGGGATGATGATGAGATTAAGAAAAGGACCAATGTGATGGATGTCTTGAGGGAAGAAGAAGTAATGGTTGAAGTCCTCTCTTTAGAGGAACATAAAGTTGAGAGTGGAGTGATTCATGAGTCTTTGTCGGTTCCACAAATTGTTTTTGAGTCTCATGTTCCTTTCTCTCAAAAACTTGACCTTATTCCCCCTTCCCCTATACTATATCCCCCATCGTTCCTTATTTCAACCCCTTTGAATGACTCATGTGATCATGTAACTGATGTACATTTAATTTTTTTCCTTCTTTTGGGTCATGTAAGGATACTAACAATTTTCCTTTTTCTCACTCTTGTAAGTATAATTTTTATTTTAATTTTCCTTTTTCTAGGTTTAATAGATTTTTAGGACTAATTTATTTCTTTTTTCCTGTTTACTCTTATATAATATTTTGTGAGATGTTTGCAGGAACATATGATAAGCTTCTCAGAGCGTTGAACTCTTCTGCATTGGTATACTAATCTTAAATAGTTTTGCAAAACCTTAAATTTGCGCTACTTGGGAGACAACGCAAGCTTTTTTTTCCATTTTAATTTCTTTTCTTTCCCTATTATTAGTATTATTATTATCTTGTTTTTCTTTTACTTTTCTTTTACTTTTCTTTTCACATTTGCAGGTCATTAGAAATACATATATAGATAAAGCCTGTGTTCAGCCACTTATAGTCATTACACCAGACAACAACTATATGGAGAACATTTCTGCAGTCTACATACACCAGGTTGCCTCCTTCCTTGTTTCCCCTGTTATGTTTTTCTTTTCTTCTCCCCATTTCTATTTTTAGTTTGAATTTATAACATTGAGGACAATGTTTATAATAAGTGTGGGGGAGAGGCTTAAGCCTTGGATTGCTGGATTTGATGTATTGCTTTGAAGATGGAATTAATTTATATGAAAGAACAGGTCTAGAAAATGAGAAAATCTAATTGGATATGCCATATTTTAGGGGAGGTGCTGCGAAAATTTGTGCTGAAATTTATAATTTTCATGTCTGATATTGATTTGAAGGCAAATTCAGTGAGCTTTTTAACTGAAAACAAAAACAAATCAATTTTTGAAATTGAATTTAAAAAAAAAAGTTTTTCTAGTTTTGTTGCAAGTTAATGGGTTTTTATGTTGACTGATTCGGAGAATAGCATAGCATAATTGTGTAAGTGTTTGGCAAGTGGTAAGAACGGTTATTTAAGATTTGATTGTGATTGACTTGGTGGACATTTATAGCCATTGTGAGACTCTTGAGCCTTTTAATAGACTAAAACATCTATGTTAGTCTCTATTTTTTTCATGAGAGTGTGTGTTAGTTCCTGGTGAAGTATAATCTCTTGAATTTGCATTGGTTTCTTCGAGACTACATTGAAGCATGAGCATGCATAAAAATGATTAAGGCGTTCGTTTTTGTCGAACCACATTTAGCCTAAGCCACCTACATTATCATATCTCTTTCTAAAAGCCCTCTTAGCCTTAAGCCTGTTTCTCTTGTCTAAACCACATTACAAGCTTATAATCCTAAACACATGTCCTAACCAAAGCTTTGAGCTAGTGGAATATAATTTGGTGTTTGGAGTATTATTTGTGAAGGCTATAATAATAAAAAAAATTATTATTATTGAGGTGGTGTTTTATTATTCTATATCAATGGTTATTACGAGATTGTGAAAAAAAAATTCAAGAAAAATGCTGAAAAAAATATATGATATGTGATACGAGAAAAACAAAATTATGAAAAAAAAAAAATTAAGTCAAATGTTATCATTCAAAGCAAATGGAGCACAAGGAGATATAATGGTTACAAATTGTTGGAGTTGGGTTATTTAGTAACATTTTATTAGAGTTGGAGTTTATTTGTTGGCTTCTTATCTATTTGGCCAATGGAGTTATTGAATTATTACTCTACTAGCTCTGAAAGCTTTTGAGCACCAAATCCCAAATACTTCCTACCCTCTCACCTTAGCCTTACATTACAACCCTACTAAAGTCCTTCTGATTTTTGTATGATCCATGTCTTACTAAGTAGTGGAAGATTGAACGATATGTAAATTTAAAGACGACATATTTCATTTCGAGTCGACTTCGTAGGTTTTGAGTGATAACTGTTACACCTCAAACACATGAGTAACTATTCACTTATTTTTATTTTCACAACTAAAGTGAGAGTTCACCAAGTTGATTGCTCAATTACTCAAATATTGAATATGGTTGTGGTAAGATGTAATGGAAACACTAATACATGAAGTGCTATGTTTTTTGAAGAGTTGGTTGGTCTTTGGCTCATTGCTTGTGATGTCTAAACAATGTTTTGAAAACTTTCAGTTAAATTATGGCTGCTTATACTAGAATTTGCTTAAAGAGTCAGTCAGTTTGGAAGTTAAAGAAAAATGTTACTCCAACCTAGTGTCTTATATTCACAGATAGATGCCTGCATTATATAGTCATAGTTTGCTCGAGGACTAGCAAACCTTAAGTGTGGGGGAGTTGATAAGTCTCTATTTTATACATGATTTTCGCCCATTATATTACTTTTAAGTATAAGTTTCGAGACTTATAATAGGTTATCTTTTGATATTTTAACGTCTTAAGAGTTAATACTTAAGTTGTAAAGTTTTTAACTCTATTATTTTAAAGCTCCTTACTCTATTATTTTGTAGAGTAACATTTGCAAAAAAAAGAAAAGAAGAAATAAAAGGAAGAAAGTTTAGGGGAGTGTTTCATTGAAGCCCACGAAATAAATCAGCAAGTAGAGGATTTTTTGGTTTTCCTTTGTGTACTCACAACTCACCCAACATTTGCAATAAGTGGGCAAGCCCAATACTGCCAAGTTCACGCAGCAATTGAAGAAAAACACAAAAACCTAAAAGACTAAAGGAGGCAGGACGATAAGTTGAGAGGTATAAGAGAAGTCAGGACGCACAGCAGACTACACTCTACAGAGAGAAGACGGAGACTGGAGACGCCAGACGAAGAAGACGACGCTCGCCGAATTCATCTATATGGAGTTTTCTTTCTCTACTCTTGATTTATGCTATTAGATACTAGTTTTATTATGTCAATTATGAAATTTTCGTTTTTAATTAGTTGTTTAATTTCAGATTATATGTCTAGCTAAATTTCTTTGTTCTAGGACTAGATGTAGTCTTTTATTTTCTGTCAATGATTTGAATTTGTTGTTTGGATTTGATTATTATAATTGCAATTTGATAATCTTGGATTGTTTTCATATAATTGATTTGGCCAGTTGATTATATGTTTAAGATATTGGATTATTAGCGGAAGTGAAAGTTCAATATTATTTCGTGGGATTATTAAACGTCAAGTAGTATAATTTTAGGAATAGTTATACACTTGGGGTGGTCTCTTATATGAATTTATTGTTCGTAATGGGTTTATATTAATTGTTATGACCACGGAAGTAGGCGTAAGATTATTATAAATACACGTTTTCTACCTTGGAAGAGGAGATAATATATTATAGGAAATTCGATCATTGCAATACAATAGTTTAAATCCGACAACTAGTTTAATTTCATTGTAGAAGGTAGTTGGCGAAATCTAAGTCCTAGAACTATTTCTTATACTTGATTTATACCTATTGTCCGACGATTTTAGTTGTTAGTATTAGTATAGTTTTTATTTTAGTAGTTTAGTTATCACCACCAATCACTATTTCCGGATCGTCTAGATAATATTAGTGTCTCTTAATTTGGTAGTTGATTATACCTCCTTGTGGGAAACGATATCTTGCTTACCCTATATTTACTTTAATTGACCCGTACACTTGCGGTATTTTAAGGTACATTTAGGACCGACCACCTCTAACCCCGGTTACCCTGACCCCACTGCTACCATCGAGATGCACTGATAAGTGGCTTTTAAGGCTGCTTTTATGGCCTCTTTCCACCCTAATTAAGCCCTTGTTTAGTCCATTTTTATGCTTATTTAGCTTAGCTTTGTTCAATGTTAGTGATTCTATCAGCTTTATGCATTTTAAGTCTTTTTTGGGAGTTGTAGGTTGTTTTCTCTTCATGCGAAGGTTAAATGTTGTGAACACCCTATGCTATGACTTGTTCTTATCTTCTTTTAGGTTCCGTAGCGGCCTTATCGAGATTGTCGAAGCTTGGAATGGCAAAAGGGAACCTTTGGATGAAGAGAGGGAGCTTCAAATTGCAAAGAAGAGTGGAAGCAGAGCCAAAGCTCGCGCTCCAACCTCATGGAGCGGGAGCTCCAAATTAAAATCCCTTGCATACGAGAAGGTTTGCCGGGAAATCAAAGCTGGCGCTCCAACCTTCGGAGCGGGAGCTTCGATCCGCGGCAGAACTCTCACATTAGGCTCAGAGCTGGCGCTCCAACCTCTTGGAGCGGGAGCTTCGACCTGCTGTTGAAATCTCTCATTAAGATCAGAGCTCGCGCTCCACGCATGGAGCGGGAGCTCTGAATGGTCAGCTCCCGATTTTTTTTCGCTGTTTGCCCTTACTCTAAGCGGTATTTGTGAGGGGTATAAATACCCTCTCTTAAGACATTTTAGGGGAGGCTTTTAATTCTAGAAAAGAGGATTGAAAGCAAGAGCACACTATTCTAGGTTAATTAGAGAAAGAAAAACACATTCTTAGGAGAGAGAAAGTTGTAACTCAACCTTTGTTCTTCATTTTTATCAATCAAAGCATCAATCTTTTGGTAATTTCTAGTCTCTAATCCTTATTTCCTCGCTTATTTTTGGTTATTTGTTTAGTTTTATGCTTGTTTAAATTAGTTTATACTTGCCTTGACTAGTCTTAGTAGTCTATTGTTCAAAGGTTCAATCTTTCTCGTTTTCACTAATCATGCTTAGTAGTTTTAGTATGTTTGCTCCTTTTATTGTTGCTTTTACTAGTCTTACTATGTTCTCCTCCTTCCTAGGCCAGATTTCAAGCTAGGGAAGGGGGATAATGGGACTTTGTGATGATTTTGAATGATGTTTGGTTGGCTTTGGTGATTGTTCTTTTGATGCTCGAATCAAGGTATTTTATTGTAAAAGTATGAAACTTGATCACCTTTATGCTTAAATCTTGTGCTAATGTTGGGTTATGTGAGAGCAAGCTTGATATTAGTGATGACTTGATGATGGGTAGACCACGACCTCAAAGGCGGGGTTGGGTAGGCGGTGTTGAGGGGTGTGCGAGAGTGACCTCTTGATGTTGGACCAAGGCCCTCAATAGATTTGACCCATTGCCCACCAAATGTTGTCGAAATCGTTGTTGTGAGTTCCACGATTCCCCCTCTCCCTAGTGTTTGTCTTATTGATTAATCACTCTTATTTTATCTTCCTTAGGTAGTCTAGTTGATAACCCAAACCCCTTTTCTTTTACTCCCGTCAATTGATTGCATCTCGAACTAAGTGTAAAACCCCTTGCTTCTCCGTGGATACGACCCCTTACTACGCTATACTACCTTATTAGGCTAGTTAGTTAGACTAGGGAGATTTTATTCTTGACCCGGAGCCAAAAGAAGTAACGACACCTAGGGGACCGATCAAGTTTTGGCGCCTTTGCCGGGGAAGCAACGTGTTGTTTAAACTTAGTTTATTGCCCATCAATTGCTTTTTATTTTCATTTTTGTTATTGTGTTGTCATTACTAACCGTGTGCTTAGCTTTGTTGAATGATAAGGAGATCTCAAGGTATTCCTACCACTCTACTTGACCCGGAAATTGACCGTACTTTGAGGCAAGTGAAGCCATGGCCGAAGATGACAACCCTCTATTTCAAAACTTTGGTAATCCGGAGGACTATGAGCTCACCGGTGGCATTTTGCTCCCCACCACCACTACAAGCTTCACTATTCATCCACAATATACACAAATGGTGCTTAGGGAGCAATTTTCCGGAGCCGCGCATGAGAATTCCATTGAGCATCTTGATTGATTCCTTGAGTTGTGCGCCATGGTCCAAACGAACCAAGTCACTCAAGAATACATCGGTATGCATCTCTTCCGGCAATCCTTAGCGGGAAAAGCTTATAGGTGGCTTAAGAATCTCAGACCAAACTCCTTGACTACTTGGAGGGTGGTGGCTAAAGCCTTCCTAAAAAAGTTTATATCGGAGGAGAAGACCGCATAAATGAGAAGGAAGATCTCCAACTTCCAACAAAAATCGGATGAGTCTCTAGGTGAAGCTTGGGAACGATTCAATGAGTACGTTAGAGCTTGCCCCCATCATGAGTATAGCGAGCCTCTACTTATTAGATTCTTCTATGATGCTCTTGATCCCATTAGTAGAGCCAATCTTGATGCGGGAGCCGGAGGCCAATTAAGGAAAGTTCCCCAAGCTCAACTTAAAGATACAATTGAGGATGTGGTTCGCAACTATTCATGGGGTGGTAAGAGAAGAAGTCAAGGAAAAGCTAATGGGAAATTCGAGCTTGACCAAGAGTCACTCAAAGCCTTTATGGAACAACTTCTTGACAAGAAGCTAGGGAAAGAACAAGCTTCTTCTTCTTCATCTCAGCAAGTAAACTCATTCTCATGTGAAATTTGTGGGGGCACCAACCACGACACCTCTTATTGTGGCGGTAAGGACCCCGAGCATGTGGCGGCTATGGGTTATCTCAACAATCAAAGAGATCAAAGGGATAATTGGAGATGCCCTAACCCCAATCTTAATCCGAGGTTCAATGACTATGGGGGACCAACCAATTTCAACAATCAAGCGAACCAAGGAGCTCCCTACTTACATCCAAATGCTAGAAACAACTTCAACAAGCCCCATCCACAAAATCAATTCTCAAATCAACCCCCAACCACCTTCCCAAAAACCTCAAACCCTCAAGGTGGTCCATCTCCGGACACCCTTCTTATCCTAGACAACATCAAAAACATTTCTCAACAATTTGAACAAAAGTTGAGCAATCTTGAGGGAAAAGTAGATCAAAAATTCCAAGAAACCACTTCTCACCAAAAGATCCTTGACAATCAAGTTGCCCAACTAGCCGAGAGGGTTTCTCAACTCTCAAATGAGAAGCTTCCCGGTCAACCTACTCCGAATCCCGCAAACCACCACCATGTGAAGGCCATCTCCCTAAGGTCCGGAAGATCCTATAAAGGACATAAAGAGGTGCAACAAGAGGAGGATAAGGAGAGAGAAGGACAAGTTGTGGAGAAAGGAGAATATGAAATCCAAAAAGAGAGTGTTGAGAAGGAGAAAGAGGTTGAGGTAGAAAAACAAGCATCAACGAATGTACAACCATCAAGATTCGATCCTCCCCCACCATTTCCGGAAAGGATAGTTGAGAGAAGGTTGAATGACAAGTACAACAAGTTCATGAACATGTTGAAGGGTCTTCAAATCAACATTCCCTTCCTTGAGGCTATGTCACAAATGCCATCCTATGCAAAATTCCTCAAGGAACTTCTTTCCAACAAGAAAAAGCTCAATGAACAATGCATCACTCTTCCTCACCAAGTGAGTGCGCTTGTGCAACGCCACTTGCCACCCAAGCAACGAGATCCGGGTAGCTTCACTCTTCCGGTGACATTGGGAGATCTTGAGACCAAGGGAGCATTGGCCAACCTGGGTGCAAGTGTGAGCTTGATGCCCTTGTCCATTGCAAAGTTGCTCAAGTTTGAGATGGTGCCTTCAAGGAAAACAATTCAATTGGCCGACCGCTCGATTAAGCTACCTTGTGGAGAACTTGAAGATATACCAATTCGAGTTGGTAATATCTTTGTACCTTGTGATTTTGTTGTAATGGATATGGAGGAGGACCCTCATACTCCTCTTATTCTTGGGAGTGAGGCTCTTAAAACAATGGGAGACGTGATTAATTGCAAGAACAACACGATCACTTGTGAGGTGGCCGATGAAAGAGTTGTGTTTGAGTTTTTGAAAACCTTGAAGCAACCTATGGTGGAGAAGGTGTGGAGAGTAGATTTGGTGGAGTCGGAGATTGTTAATGATGAGGGGGTGGACAAATCAAGAGAGGCCATGGAGATTGAAACCCAACTTGATGAAGCTCATACGGATGCCCAAGAAAGCAAAGATGAGCTCCCATTGATCCAAACCATAGCCAAGGGGGAGAGTTCTAAGCCTCCTACCAAGTTGTTGGGAAAAGATCGTGACTTCAAGGTTGGCGACAAAGTTCTCCTATTCAACTGACGACTCCGTCTTTTCCCCGGAAAGTTGAAGCCTAAGTGGTCCGGTCCATTCTCTATCACCAAGGTCACTCCCTATGGCTCGTTTGAATTGGAAGGTGAAGATGGAGCTCGGTTCATGGTATATGGCCAAAGAATCAAGAAATATTTCGATAAGGAACAAATTGGAAAACTTGGTTGTTTGATGCTCGAGTCGGTCCCAACCGATTCGTCCCCCGAAGCCATTTGAGAAGGATGAAGAGGTCTAGCTTAAGACCATAAATCAAGCACTTTTGTATATACTGTTTATATTTTGTTATTGTTGAACTTTGATTTTTGATTTTGTTTAGGTAGATTGTAAAATCCGGAGGATTTTTCCCCAAGGGAGGGGGTGACATTTTAGTTTGATTGAGAAATACGAGGCACGGCCTCTCGGGTCATCTAACCAATAGTTGAGTCGAGTTTCAAGCTAAGCCTTACATCTCACTTTGGGCTAATTTTAACCCCTATAGGGTATGTGTTGTGTATGTGTGCAGGAAAAGGAAAAGGAAAAGGGAAATCGACTACGTGTTGGAACTAATCTCTCTTTTGAGTTGATGAACTTCATAGCAAGTATCCGGAGATGAAGTCAAGGTTTGAAGATGCTCTTTTGCTTCGGATATTGCATTTGGCCTTTATTGCTTCAATGATGGGTGAGATCGTTCCAACTCCCTTTTAGTTACTTATTTGCTTAGTTTTAGGATAGTTTAGGAAAGAAGATGATCGTTCGAGGTTGCTTGGCTTTAATTATACATTGGTGGTTATGAACACCACCTGGGTTTAAGTGCAAAATTTGATTGATAGTGTTGGTTATGTGCCATTACCTACTTACTTTCATCTCTTGAAAAAAAAAATCAAAAAAAAAATACGTATGAATCAAGGCAAATTTTTCTTTTAATTATTTCTTTTGCTCTTGAGTTGAGAACAATATCATTGAAGCTCCACTCTTTTGAATGCTTTTATTCCTAGATGTTAGAAGTCTGCATGCTTAGAGATGTTTATGGTTGATTTTAGTATACGCTATGTTAAGGTAGCGGTTAGAACTTTTTGAGAGCACAAGACCTTAATTCATGGATTGTGGTACGAAGGTGTTGCTCTCTCTAGTGATTTGAAACCTTAAAGGTAGCATTTGCTTGATAACCCCATGTGAGGACTTTCAAAAAAAGCCACAACATCCATTTTGAGTGCATGGGTCCTCGACATCGCATACTTCTATCGAGAACTTGACTCTAATCTATCTTAGATCGCGACCGAGCCACTCTATGGAAAGATAAAGGCGTTCATTTCGGTGACTATTTTCACTTTTATAGTTTTAGGCCTTTTATTCTTGTTTTTCTCTTTTTCTTGGTTGTATTTTTGTTTGCATATGCCCTTCCTCTCAACCCTTTGAGCCTTATCCTTTCTTTGATTACCTCAATACAAGCCAAATGCCTCCTTGTTTTATTCTTCACCCTTGTAGTGAATAGTGAAGTTAGAGCGATTGTCTTGAGTGATATTTGAAACAAATAAGGGGAAAGGAAAATGATGAGATTCTTGAGGTATAGTGGAAATTTTGTGTATATTCTTGAATAAATGCAATTGCAACTTCATAGAAAAAGCCACCCAAAATCAAAGAAGGTGGAAAAAAAATAAAAAAATAAAAAAATAAAAAAAAAGAAAGAAAATCCAAAATAATTCTTTTATTGCTATGTTTTCGAATAAGTTTGGGGGAACCTTATCCCTAAATGGTTGAATATGTTTTGTGATGCATGATTATTTAGCTCTTTCGCTCCTACTAAAGCTTCACTATATTAGGATTGAGCACCACTATTCAAATTTATTCACACCCTTTACCCCTAGCCTACGTTTCCACCCTTAAAAAGTCCTTTTGACCTTAGAGGGTTGAGTCATTGTCGGTGGTGGAAGATTGGAATCAAGCCTATCGAGCGAGTATGCTATGTCGAGATGTCGAGTAACCTTCTCCTATTCTATTCCTTATTACATTTTATTGGCTCCATTCTTCGGAGTTTAGAGATGCTACCTTGAATGGCGAATTTGAAACTAGTTGAGAGAACGCGGTATGTATGGTTGTAGAATTTGAGGAAATGTGCTCTATCTAGTTCTCTATGATTAGTGTATGGTATGTTTTAATCAACCTATGGACATCTTTGAGCATGCTTACTTTTAATGTCTAGAAATTCTTGCATCCATTTGCGCTTGCTTCTCGTCAAAATCTCACTTAAGAGCACCATTTTATTTTCTTTGGTTTATTTATTTTTGATTTGCCTTGGATTCTAAGATCTAGAGTTATGGGTCAAACTCTTAGGAAACCCTTACGAGAGCACACTCGTCCTCCTTGGCGACTTTGAGGTTTAAAGGGCTTGTCATTTACGCTAAAATTGACCGTGATTCCTACGAAAGTGAATTAGTGTACAGACTTTAATGCTTTCTCTTTATTCGAGGACGAACAAAGGACTTAGTCTGGGGGAGTTTGATAAGTGGCTTTTAAGGCTGCTTTTATGGCCTCTTTCCACCCTAATTAAGCCCTTGTTTAGTCCATTTTTATGCTTATTTAGCTTAGCTTTGTTCAAAGTTAGTGATTCTATTAGCTTTATGCATTTTGAGTCTTTTTTGGGAGTTATAGGTTGTTTTCTCTTCATGCGAAGGTTAAATGTTGTGAACACCCTATGCTATGACTTGTTCTTATCTTCTTTTAGGTTCCGTAGCGGCCTTATCGAGATTGTCGAAGCTTGGAATGGCAAAAGGGAACCTTTGGATGAAGAGAAGGAGCTTCAAATTGCAAAGAAGAGTGGAAGCAGAGCCAAAGCTCAGGCTCCAACCTCATGGAGTGGGAGCTCCAAAATCCCTTGCATACGAGAAGGTTTGCCGAGAAATCAAAGCTGGCGCTCCAACCTTCGGAGCGGGAGCTTCGATCCGCGGCAGAACTCTCACATTAGGCTCAGAGCTGGCGCTCCAACCTCGTGGAGCGGGAGCTTCGACCTGCTGTTGAAATCTCTCATTAAGTTCAGAGCTCGCGCTCCACGCATGGAGCGGGAGCTCTGAATGGTCAGCTCCCGATTTTTTTTCGCTGTTTGCCCTTACTCTAAGCTGTATTTGTGAGGGGTATAAATACCCTCTCTTAAGACATTTTAGGGGAGGCTTTTAATTCCAGAAAAGAGGATTCAAAGCAAGAGCACACTATTCTAGGTTAATTAGAGAGAGAAAAACACATTCTTTGGAGAGAGAAAGTTGCAACTCAACCTTTGTTCTTCATTTTTATCAATCAAAGCATCAATCTTTTGGTAATTTCTAGTCTCTAATCCTTATTTCCTCGCTTATTTTTGGTTATTTGTTTAGTTTTATGCTTGTTTAAATTAGTTTATACTTGCCTTGACTAGTCTTAGTAGTCTATTGTTCAAAGGTTCAATCTTTCTCGTTTTCACTAATCATGCTTAGTAGTTTTAGTATGTTTGCTCCTTTTATTGTTGCTTTTACTAGTCTTACTATGTTCTCCTCCTTCCTAGGCTAGATTTCTAGCTAGGGAAGGGGGATAATGGGATTTTGTGATGATTTTGAATGATGTTTGGTTGGCTTTGGTGATTGTTCTTTTGATGCTCGAATCAAGGTATTTTATTGTAAAAGTATGAAACTTGATCACCTTTATGCTTAAATCTTGTGCTAATGTTGGGTTATGTGAGAGCAAGCTTGATATTAGTGATGACTTGATGATGGGTAGACCACGACCTCAAAGGCGGGGTTGGGTAGGCGGTGTTGAGGGGTGTGCGAGAGTGACCTCTTGATGTTGGACCAAGGCCCTCAATAGATTTGACCCATTGCCCACCAAATGTTGTCGAAATCGTTGTTGTGAGTTCCACAATTCCCCCTCTCCTTAGTGTTTATCTTATTGATTAATCACTCTTATTTTATCTTCCTTAGGTAGTCTAGTTGATAACCCAAACCCATTTTCTTTTACTCCCGTCAATTGATTGCATCTCGAACTAAGTGTAAAACCCCTTGCTTCTCCGTGCATACGACCCCTTACTACGCTATACTACCTTATTAGGCTAGTTAGTTAGACTAGGGAGATTTTATTCTTGACCCGGAACCATAGGAAGTAACGACACCTAGGGGACCGATCATGCACCGTCGACGCAGGCAAGCGGAGCGTGACTCTAGGGGAGCGGGAGATCGCGATTCTGGTGGGCCTTCCGGTTCTTAAATGGTCAGTTTTATTTCCTTAATCTTACATTGAGGACAATGTGTATTTTAAGTGTGGGAGGGAGGAATGAAGTTCGGATTGTAAATATTTATATGATGTATGTTTTATGTCGCATTTTCATGAGTTTAAAAAAAAAAGAAAAAAAAAATTAAAAAAAGGAAAAAATATTGATGATAAAATGAATCCCGCTAAGTGGAAAACCCGCAAGGGCGGGCGACTTAGGCAAAATTTGGGGGCCTTGATAGGTTGAAAACCCGAAAGGGCAGCCTATGGAAAACAAAAGGCTTAAAGAGCGGGTGAGTTGTGAGCTTCTAAAAAAATTTGAGAGGCTAGGATGAAAACCCGAAAGGGGTCCTAGGCAAAATGAGAGAAAAAGAAAAGAGAGGAAAATTTTATTGCTCATTTGCGGAGTTTTGGTGGCATAAGGATGGAGGTGTTTTCGGAGTTTTCGGGTAGGTTGTGGAAATATGTTGATATCCTTGTTCATATGGTGATTTGTAAAGTTGTGCTTATTGTTTAAAGTTTGAATTCCTTTTGCAACTTGGAATTTAAGCTTTATATTGATGGTTAGTTGAGTAATTTTTTTTGTAGTAAGCATGGAATTTACCCCTTTTTGTCATTGTTCCATGGCTTACTTGGTGTAAGTTAGTTGGAGTAGATTTTAGGCTACGTTTGTGGTTTGAAGTAAGCATGGAGTTTATTCCTTTTTGCAGCACTCCATGGCTTGCTTAGGTTAGGATAGTTGGATTGGTTGGAGAGTTAAGGCGCAGTTTGGTGTTAATTCACTTGGGCATTGTTTTTATTTATTTATTTATTCTCTTCATTAAGTTTACTCGAGGTCGAGTAAAGACTAAGTGTGGGGGTATTTGATGTGTTCAAGTTTATCGGGGTTTTTACGTTGTTTTAGACGTTTTTTGGATGGAAGGCTTGGTCGTAGTCATGGCATTAGCGCGCTTTTAGGCTTTAGCGGAAGTTTAAGGTTGAAGTTGTAAGAGAGTGTTAAGGTACGACATTTTGAGCCTTTGGAGTCGTCGTATTGGTGTTGTATGTGAGTGTTTGGAGTTGTTGGGAGCTTTGGGCTATAGTCACTTTGGGCATCAACGCAAGCAGCACATGAACATCATTGGACAGCATCGGAGCCATCATCATTCTCGCCAGCCAAGCAGCAGGCAAGTTCAAGGCCCAGGTCGCACCTCGCGACCTGGGCATTTTTGTGGTCCATTGGTTCCAGTAGCAGAATACGGGGTGCGACCCTGCTCGCACCCCGCTACATGGCTATGTCGCACCTCGCGACCCCTGACGCTGGGCAAAGCCGGCTAAGTTGCCGACTTAGACAACTCGTAACTTTCTTCTTTTTTTTCGTTATATTTTCTTATGGGAGTATAAATAGGACAGTATTCATAACCCTAAAGGGTTAGCCACCCTTAGAAAGAACTCCCTTTTGTTCTAGTTTATAGTTTTCATCTTCCATTGAGCTCTATGTATTTCACTTTTGTATTTTGGACAAGAAGCATGGAGTTTATTGCTTAAACTCTCTTGGGAATGGTTGATTGAGGCTTTTGACGGTTTATTGTAAGTTTTACTCTTTCTCATACTCTATATCTTGGTTATTGTCTAGCTTTAAATATTAATATTAATGGTCATGACTTGGATTAGCTAGGAGTACTACTAGTTGATGTTTGTTGTTGACTTAATGCTAGGTTTTGGATATAATCTGATGTTATATGCTCAACCATGTTGTAGTAAGCTAGGTTCTCTTGATTTATGCTGAACATTATTGAGTGAATCTAGTTAAGCTAGACAAGTTGTTGAATGCTTAGCGCTTGTTTAAATATCGGCAATATTATCGGTTCTCTATTCTTAATGCGATTCTTAGTTTGAATCTCGACGCTTGGAGAGGTTGATTGAGAATTAGGATTTTGTAATGCGCAGATCGTACTTACTTAACTAAAACTTGAGAGAACGGAGGATTCGATCCTTAACGATAATCAACCAAGAATTGAGTAGACTTGTAGTGAATCGATAAATAAATCCGTAGAAGTGGATATCAACTGGACCCTAACTTCGTTATTATTGACTTTCACTAATTAATTTTCATCTTGTTTGCTCGTCTAGATTTTGATTTGATTAAAAATCCCTCATTGCCTCGATTGTTTATCACGTAGAGAAATCTAGGTGATCGGTTTCATTAAATACACTCGATTCCCCTATTTCCCTGTGGATACGAACCCTACTTCCTATCTACATTTATTTGTAAAAGAGAGTAGGAGAAATTTATATTTGGTGACTCTCACGATAAGAGCCCGCCAAGGAGGCAATACTTGGAGTTGCAAGTAGAAGAGGAACTCTATGAATTTGTTCCGGAAGAGATGCATATAGTAGGACAAGAAGAAGAGGAGGACGCCTTTGCGGAAGATGACTCGAAATTGGTTGCTGTGGTGACGCGTGCCTTACATGTAGACCACAAGCCTAGTAAGGAGCAAAGGGAGAACCTTTTTCATACTAGATGCAAAGTAGGGGATCACAATCATAGATAGTGGCTCTTGCACGAATGTTATTGCGGCGGATGTAGTGTTGAAGCTTAATTTAGCCATGAGAGAGCACCCTAAACCTTACAAGCTTAGTTGGTTGGATGATAGCACGGGTATGAGGGTTAAGAAGCAAGCTTTGATTGCGTTTTCAATAGGGGGTTATAAGGATGAATTGTGGTGTGATGTGTTGCCTATGAGTGCATGCCATCTATTGCTTGGGAGACTGTGGCAATTTGATAGGAAGGTAATACATGAAGGGGATTCAAATGTATACTCGGTGTTGGTTGATTCTAAGAGGGTACGTTTACACGTTTGAGAGAGAATTTGAGAGTACAACATCTAAGCCAACTCCAAAAGCAACAAGTTTGTTCCTTTCATCGAGGGAATTTGAGAGAGAAGTAGAGGAGGAGAGTTGTGCTTATGCATTGGTTGTAAGACACGCTGCTACTAGTACCAAAGCATCTAATGATGAGAGGTTGGAGGCTTTGATGAGGGAGTTTGGAGATGTTTTTCCCAAAGAATTGCCCCAAGGTTTACCACCATTGAGGGGTATAAAACATGCAATAGACCTTGTGCCTGGCACCCCATTGCCAAACAAACCTGCTTATAGATGTGATCCCGTAGCATCAAGGGAATTACAACGACAAATTAAGGATTTAATTGAGAAGGGGTATGTGAGGGAAAGCATGAGTCCATGTGTTGTGCCAGCTTTGCTAGTTCCTAAGAAGGACGGAACATGGAGGATGTGCATTGATAGTAGGGCAGTGAACAATATAACGGTGAAATATAGGTTCCATATGCCTAGATTGGAGGATATGTTGGATGAATTGCATGAAGCTTCGGTATTTTCTAAGATTGATCTTCAAAGTGGCTACCATCAAATGAGGATTAGAGAAGGTGATGAATGGAAGACTGCCTTCAAAACCAAGCAAGGGTTGTATGAGTGGATGGTTATGCCATTTGGCTTATGCAATGCGCCTAGTTCTTTCATGAGATTGATGAATGAGGTACTTCGACCTTTTCTTAATAAGTTTGTTGTTGTTTATTTGGATGACATTCTTATTTATAGTAAGAGTGTAGAAGATCATTTGTTGCAGTTGCGTAGTTTGTTTGAGAAACTTAGAGAGCAGCAACTATATGGTAAACTTGAGAAGTGTGAATTTTTAGTCTCTAGTGTGGCGTTTTTGGGGTATACTGTTTCCAAGGAGGGAGTTCATGTGGATCCTGAAAAGGTGAAGGCTATTTCTTCTTGGTTAGCACCTAAGAATGCTTCAGAGTGTAGGAGTTTTCATGGATTGGCTTCGTTCTATAGGAGATTCATTCGAAACTTCTCCTCTATTATGGCACATATTACTGAGTTGTTGAAAAAGGGGGAGTTTAGTTGGACATCCTTAGCACAACAAGCATTTGAGGAGGTGAAGAGTAAGCTATGTAGTGCTCCTGTTTTGGCACTATCAGATTTCCAGAAGTTGTTTGAGGTGGAATGTGATGCAAGTGGTGTAGGCATTGGTGCAGTTTTATTGCAAAAAAAACGTCCAATTTCTTATTTTAGTGAGAAATTGAATGGTGCTAAATTGAACTACTCTAACTGTGATAGAGAGTTTTATGCAATTGTACATGCCTTGGATCATTGGTCACACTACTTAAGGCCAAAACCTTTCATACTTCACTCGGATCATGAAGCTTTGAAGTATATCCATGGTCAACAAAAACTCAACCATAGACATGCTAAATGGGCGGAGTTCTTTCAATCCTTCACGTTTTCATCAAGATACAAGAAAGGTAAGTCTAATGTGGTTGTTGATGCCTTATCTAGACGTTCATATTTGTTGGCAGTGGTGGATGCACAAGTGTTGGGTTTTGAACACTTGAAAGAATTATACAAAGGGGATGCTAATTTTGGGGAGAAGATTGAAAAACCGGAGGGTTCCTTTGTGGTGCAAGAGGGTTTTTTGTTTAAAGGCAACAAGTTGTGTGTGCCTAAGTGTGTAGTGAGGGGTTTTCTTGTTAGGGAGGTGCATAGTGGAGGCGTGGTTGGGCATTTTGGAGTGCAAAAGACTCTTGATACACTTCAAGAGAACCTCTATTGGCCGCATATGGTGAAGGATCATTTAGTGGTTACTAGGTGTGCAACATGTCAAAAGGCAAAGAGTACATTTCATAAGGGTCTTTATACACCTTTACCTGTGCCTAGTCAACCTTGGGATAGTGTAAGCATGGATTTCATTGTAGGGCTGCCTCGAACTCAAAGGGGGAAAGATGCTATAATGGTGGTTGTAGATCGATTCTCCAAGATGGCTCATTTTGTTCCTAAGCATAAAACTGATGAAGCAACTCATGTGGCTGATTTATACTTTAAAGAGATCATTAAGTTGCATGCCATACCAAGGAGCATAGTATCTAATAGGGACTCTAAGTTCCTAAGTCATTTTTGGAGGTGTCTTTGGCGCATGGTTGGTACTAAGTTGCTGTTTAGTACAAGCCATCATCCCCAAACTGATGGAAAAACCGAGGTTACTAATAGAACCTTTGGATCATTGTTGAGAGGTTTGGTGAGCAAGACTCAAAAGGATTGGGACATCAAGCTAGCTCACGCTGAATTTGCCTACAATAGGGCGCATTCTTCTACAACTTCTCGTTCTCCATTTGAGGTAGTTTATGGTATTAATCCTTTATTGCATATTGATTTTATTGTGTTGCCTAAGTATGAGATCCATACGGATGCAAAGAAGAGGTTAGAGGCATTCACTAAAACTTGTGAGCAAGTGAAGGCAAAGATCGAGATGATGAACATTCAATACAAGACAAGGGCTAACAAAGGGCGCAAAACCAGTTTTCAATGTTGGTGATCTTGTATGGGTGCATTTGAGGAAAGAACGATTCCCTAGCAAAAGGAAAAACAAGCTAATGCCTAGAGCAGATGGTTCTTTTGAGGTGGTTGGAGCCATTGGGAATAGTGCTTACAAGATTGATTTTCTGGATGAATTTGGAAGTGTAAGTGCCACGTTCAATGTGGGTGATTTGTCTCCTTACTTTAATGATGAGAATTTGAGGGCAAATTCTTTTGTGGAGGGGGAGAATGATGCGGATGCAAAGGCACTTGTACTTCAGGAGCCTATTGACTTGGTCATGGAGCAAATGGGATTCAAGCTTAAAGGAAACAAGCAAGCATTGGCGTGTGTTGTGACTTGGCTTGTTGATGAAGAGGAATGAAAATGGGAGGAAGTTCGAAATAAGGAGTCATAGTTCTGTTAGGACTTGGTTGTTACATAGAATCCTAGTTATGTTCGGATTTGCTATGTATTTTAATGCTTTTATGTATTTAATTCAGTTGTTAGGAGTTATGCTTTGGCTAGGACTCTAGTTGACATCAACATGTTAAGCGTGTGGTGTTTAGGAGTTTATTTCTTATCTTGTTGCTGTTTTGAGTTCTAGTTCTAATAGGAGTACTGTGTAGCCTATATAAGGCGTTTTCAATGTTTAATAAAAGTATATGTGTTTTGTTTAAAGATTTATTCTTGATTATTGTTTTGCTTGTGAGCTAAACTAATCGAACCATTAAAGACTTTTTAGGAGTGATAAGTGTTTAGTGTTAAACATCTTAATTTCAGGAGTGATATTGAGAGTGTTTAGATTCTTGTTTAGGGTTCAGGAGTGATCTTTAAACCACGAAATATCCGGTTAACTTGTTACTAGTTCGAGGGTTTTGATTCTTGAATTCAAGAAAGTTCAAGATTGGTGTTTATAGTTGATTATTGAGCGTTCTTAGCTTAGTAATCATATCAAAAACAATTACACAAGTTCGAATCAACTTTTTACAATCTTACATGTCCCTTCAAATGCTAATCCTCTAGTGCCCTTGTTTGAAACCTGTAAAAGTAATTGTAAACACAGTAGGGGATTTCTCAAAAGTATCTTCTGCGTAAGTGCTTAGAAAAATCAAACCATGCTACAAGCCTACAATAACTATACCATGATCCATCAGGGTATTTCCCTAAATAATAATAACATAAATAAGTTGCCAGCTGCTTATAATTATGGTATAGTGTAACCATCATCCGCTAAATTTCATACAGCTTCCAAGTTGCTCAATACACAAAAGAAAAAAACGCTGTATAGTATATCTAAGTCTAATTTCCCATCGTATAGTGTACGTGTTGTTAGAAGGCAGCTGCAATCTTTGCTGCTTTATAGTAACGATCGCTAGGCTTTTCCGCAGATCAGGATATAATCAACGGAGTTCTTGCTTCATCAAAAAGTATAGAATCCACCTCATCAATAACGCATAAATTGAAACCCCTCAGTACGAGCTCATCGACACTCTGCATCATCCAAGAGTACATTTAGCAAAAGCAAACATTTGAGAGAGTTGATCCTGCAAGCACGAGAGATGAAATGGCCAAAACGAGGCAATAACTTGTTAAATAGTAATTTTTAGAAGCTACTTTCCATATCTTGGTTATATCTCAAAAAATCAAATCCAAGCTCGATCACTATTAGTAACGTATGTGATGTCACACAAGTAATTTTCCCTCCTTACTTCACTTGTCATGTTCTCTGTGAAATAGAAATGGACAAGAAATTCATCAATTGTGTAAAGGATGGAATGTTGTTAATGCTTCTAACTTGCTTCTAACCGGCTAACTTTCTTTTGAATAGCAGCAACCCATATATAAAAGCGAAACTCTTCACCCACTAGATGTTCTTCAGGTCTACAAGCTCATACACCTTGTCTTACCTGAAAGTAAAACATGAGATTATTACTATAATAATATAGTTAGACTACTAACCATGTGACCACCACAGTTAATAGACAGTATTAATTAAGTTTACTACCAAATGCAGTGCTAATTCTAAGAATCTGCAAATAAAGAATAAGATTATCTGAGGCCAAATTATGCAGGTGTACATCTGCACATTTACAGCCGCCTAGGAAAAACAATAATTTATGAGCTGATATCGTTGTCTTGGTCCAATTTAATGGGAACATAGTCTTTCTACAACAATATGGATCTTGTTTTGTCCACACAATTGTCTCTCAAAATAAGAGTTCAATTATATTAAGACATGGGTCTTTGGCCGCATATGGTGAAGGATGTTCATTTGGTGGTTACTAGGTGTGCAACATGTCAAAAGGCAAATAGTACATTTCATAAGGGTCTTTATACACCTTTACCTGTGCCTAGTCAACCTTGGGATAGTGTAAGCATAGATTTCATTGTAGGGCTGCCTCGAACTCAAAGGGGGAAAGATGCTATAATGGTGGTTATAGATCGATTCTCCAAGATGGCTCATTTAATTCCTATGCATAAAACTGATGAAGCAACTCATGTGGCTGATTTATACTTTCAAGAGATCATTAAGTTGCATGGCATACCAAGGAGCATAGTATCTGATAGGGACTCTAAGTTCCTAAGTCATTTTTGGAGGTGTCTTTGGCGCATGGTTGGTACTAAGTTGATGTTTAGTACAAGCCATCATCCCCAAACTGATGGACAATTCGAGGTCACTAATAGAACCTTTGGATCATTGTTGAGAGGTTTGGTGAGCAAGACTCAAAAGGATTAGGACATCAAGCTAGCTAACGCTAAATTTGCCTACAATAGGGCGCATTCTTCTACAACTTCTCGTTCTCCATTTGAAGTAGTTTATGGTATTAATCCTTTATTGCATATTGATTTTATTGTGTTGCCTAAGTATGAGATCCATACGAATGCAAAGAAGAGGTTAGAGGCATTCACTAAAACTTGTGAGCAAGTGAAGGCAAAGATCGAGATGATGAACATTCAATACAAGACAAGGGCTAACAAAGGGCGCAAAACCAGTTTTCAATGTTGGTGATCTTGTATGGGTGCATTTGAGGAAAGAACGATTCCCTAGCAAAAGGAAAAACAAGCTAATGCCTAGAGCAGATGGTTCTTTATAATTAAGTTTACTACCAAATGCAGTGCTAATTCTAAGTATCTGCAAATAAAGAATAAGATTATCTGAGGCCAAATTATGCAGGTGTACATCTGCACATTTACAGCCGCCTAGGAAAAAAATAATTTATTAGCTGATATTGTTGTCTTGGTCCAATTTAATGGGAACATAGTCTTTCTACAACAATATGGATCTTGTTTTGTCCACACAATTGTCTCTCAAAATAAGAGATCAATTATATTAAGACATGGACCACTGATTTAGCTCTTTAAATGATGATGGCTTCAATTGCATCGGAAATCGAACTGATCAGTTACCTGAAATCAATTAGACTAGCTAACAAAGATTCAGACATGACCAATGAGCACTGCCCAAGTCACTTTTCAAACGAGGAATAGAAATGACCAAAGTGAAAGGTCCTAATATTGAGGTCTCGTAAGACAAATAAACCAACAAAATTACGTTCCCTCATATGAGTTTAGGATTCTAAAATTAAAGAATGGGTACATAGCTAATTATTAGATACTTAGAATTGAGAATATCAGTCTATGGGGCATTTATGTAAATCTCCAGGATTGGAACCCGCTATTTTCTCTATTTCACATTTAAATGTCTAATAATTAAATATTTAGCCTTTCTAAATATTACAGAAGTCTAGCTTTGGCTGATTCTTGGCATGTTCAACTAAAGCATTTCAGGTAGTTTTTACTTTTTAGAGTTCTGGTGATTGGCGAAATACTGAAAAAGGTACTTTTTATTAGTTGAGTTGTTGAGATACTATTTGAGAAATGCTAGAAAAAATAGGCTTTTGGAATTCTATTACTAATATAGTTATTATACATTCTATTACTAATCCAACGGCTAACAACAAATGCGATGCCTAACATTTACCACAACATGCCATCTAAAACTAATCAACTACTCATATGACTTCTTGAGTGGTGAAACAATCAACAAAACTAAGAAGAGTAGAATTTTTTTTACAATCATCAAATTGTGCAAATCCTACCCCATACTTTTGATCTTAAGCACACAGAGAAGATAAGGGAAGAACAAGATGTAATGGTGGTTGTACATCACATTTGTAATACTGTACATATTCCTAAGTGGACAACATCATCAGTATCTTCTTTTTGATACTTAAATGATATTCCTTAATGCAACAAAACAATAAGGTAGAGTTCAATTGAATACCAAGCCAATTGTTTTATAAAGTAAACTGTCGGTAGGGTCCCCACCCTTGAAATTGATCAACATATTTCCCGAATTCAGAAGGGCACCCTGTTCCTTTAGATCACTAAGGGAGTGAGATTAGTGCCTACGCCCCTGCTCACACCACCACAGACACACACACACACCCCTTGCCCACCCTCTGCACACACAACCCTACCCCCTCCCCACAACTCTGCCCCCTGCATACACCATTGCCCACCCCCTACACACATAACCCACCCTGTCCCATTCATGACATAATAGATATTGCAATCATACAAATCAAGCAATTGCTATCACTCTAAACACAAAAGGCCAAACTTAAACCTATCAATACTGTCAAAAAACCCATAAAAAATGTAGAGTAAAACAATAATATACACGTTTGCGCCCAGAATCTAGATAAACATAAAAACAAAGAAATATGTGAACTACAAATATCAGGGGAAATAGTTATTGAATAAATCTTACAGTTATTGATACACACCTTATCAATTGATTTAACATCAATATGTCTCATAGCTTACACTACAAGTCTACAACATATGACCGCTTTCAATTTTGTTTCAAAGGACTATCCTAATCTACTAACCCAAAGCTTCTCCTTATTAATCTAAGAAGACACTAGGCATTCTCATGCAATGAATTTGGCAAAGCTAGCATTAATATCATTCAACTTTAAATGATTGTCTTTCAACCAAGATCACTTCTACATAACCCATCCAACATCATTTAGAGGCTATCTGTTTCCATCGTCTTTTCCGAAAGATAATTGCTCAACCTAATATTACCTTATTTCTCATCCAGCAATATCTATGCAACTCTGTGAATTTCATTCATTCTAATCAACTCAACCTCGAGATCATCATATTAATTATATTTTACTCTAAACATTTAACCGAAATTAGGTTCATATCATCATATTCTAAACAAATTGCATTAGTCGAGCAACAATTTTACATAAATTAGTACATAAAAGAGAAGGAATTGCATCAATCAAATATCAGTCGATAAATTTTAGGATAACACAGATTCAAAGTCGCTCAATCAACTTTGCAATTTCATCAAAGGGTGAAAGTTGATATTCATAGTGTCAAGCGAAAAAATAATAAAGTAAATTAAAAAAAGGAGTGAAACATGCATCTACAATGTATTCAATCCAGGTATAATTACTTCGCAATTTTGCATAATTCAATCGATAATCAAATTCATTCAACAAAATTTCAATTTATTGCAAAAAAAGATCGAAATAACAAAAACAAAAAACAAACCTGAAATTGCACAAATTGAAGAAAGTTGAGGATGAACCAATTGATGCGAAATTGAAGAAAGTTGAGGATGAAATCAATCGAAGCGAAATTGCTGCCTTCTCCGAACAATAACGATTGAAGCTTCTATCGAATTCTACCTTAACGTTGGAAGATATGAAGTTAAATTGAAAAAAAAAGTTGAAGATATGCAGCTAAATTGTAGAAAAAGTTGAGGATAAATCAATTATAAAGACTGAAAATATCAATATGATTGAGGAGATTGAAATTTCTTGTGAGAGGTGAAAATGAGAGAATTCAATTTATGTATCTTAGGGTGGAAAGTTTGAATTGGGAGAGAAATGAAAAAAGAAACTGATGAAAGTTATTTCTTATGTCTAAATTAATCTTTTTGTTTGTGTCTTAATTTATTAAATAAGGCAATTTTTAACTTGGTCTTCCTTGTTCCTAAATCCTAAAATAGGGCAAGATTGCAAAAATTATCCTCTTAGAATAGATCAAACAGCGCAAATCTATAAAGTTTGTCATCTTTGCTGATATTATATAGGACAAACTTAAAATTGCCCTCTTAATGATATTAAAGAGTTCAAAATGGTAGAATTGTCCTCTTATCAAATATGAACAAAGGGGAATGTAGTTGCCTTTCTAGATACTACATAAGGCAATAATCTAATTGCCCTTTTTTATTTACAAAAATTACCCTCATTGAATGGCTTTCTTGTAGTGAAGACTACGGCTTTGCATAAGTTAAATGGTCGAGCGTCGCATTATTGTTTAGATCTCTTACTGGAGGAGGAAAATCGCATGCGGGAGTTGGCCAATGAGGTATATGAGCGTTATTGTTGCTTGTTGAGAATCACACATGCCATCACTTGTGCATGCGCCATACGCAGACGCTTGGAGGCGAAGCAGGGTGTGTACTTGACTGACTTACATCCTTAATGGACCACTTTGATCCTTGGTGATGGGGTTAACAATTTCGATTATGTATCAGAGGCAATACAGGATTCTCAATACTTCTTATAGTTGGTTGACCAGGTTCAAAGTCGTGATCCTGCCATCTTACGGAGTGCTACGTGGGTTTTAGAGGAGCATTTGCGTAATCCTGGTTGATTCAGCTTTTGAGCCCGATGTAGTCGAGAACCCATGTAACACCTAACCCATCCGAGGTCGAATATATTGTCACCAATGCACATCGAGGGCCAACAACTGTCCTCAAAAAGTAACACAAGTTCTTCCGGCACATTTTGTCCTCACTCATGCGCACCATGAGAAACTTCCCAAGAGGTCACCCATCGTTGGACTACTTCCAGCCAAGCACGCTTAACTAAGGAGTAACTTAGGAAATGAGCTCCCTAAAAGAAATATGCATCTTGTTGGAACGAGTAGCCTGCTAAATACTTTTAAAGCAATCATGAGAGGTATTACATACACCCCCACTTAAGAACAACAACGCCTTCGTTGCGCCTGAGGACTTCACATATTCGGCCACAACGACCTGTAGGTCGCCATATTCTACCGCAGCCGGTGATATATCCCCAAAATCCTCTCCTGCTAGGCAACTAACCTTGAATTAATTATCCACACGATCAGCACGCGGTCGTAGGGTTGCTCTGATACGATTTGTGACACCCGACCCATCCGGGGTCGAGTATATTGTCACTATTGTGCATCGAGGGCCAACAACTATCCTCAATAACCAACACAAGTTCTTCCGGCACATTTTATCCTCCTTTATGCGCACCCTGAGGAACTTCCCAGTAGGTCACCCATCCCTGAACTACTCCCAACTAAGCACGTTTAATTGAGGAGTAACTTAAGGAAATGAGCTCCCTAAAAGAAGGATGTATCTTGTTGGAATGAGTAGCCTGCTAAATTTATTTAAAGCAATCATGAGGGGTATTACAACCCCAAAGGGAGACCATGAAGGAATCATCCAAGTACAAAACGAGACAAGAGTGGTTTTGAGTACAAATCCCATGGATCTAAAGGATCTTCAAAGAGAGGAAGCATATCTGTAGGTTCAATTGTGTGTATGTCAACTTCTACGGGTAATATATTTGTTAATTGTACACATTGATTATTATAATATTGATTGTTTCGCATGTCGTGGAAAGTAATTATAATATTAATAGTGAATAATTTGATTGTTGTAGATCGGCAAAGCATGGATGAAGACAGTAACAGTGGATTTCCATTTAGCCACTATGCTCCAAGGATGGTTGTGCCATTCATTCTTAGATAAATGAATGTCGAGGCAGACGACAACTATGGATTTTAATCTGTTGCAGATTGTTTTTTCGGTAGTGAAGACCATTGGCGTTTTGTCCGTAGGAGTATGGCAAATGAGATTGATGCTCATCGGGATGTTTATAGAGATATTTACTTTGAACAGATTGACGTAAAAATATAACGCATTACTTGGAGTAGAGGGGAAGCATCTAGAGAGCATTGGATGATAGTTTCGCAAGACTTGTTTCCTATTGCTCAGATCTTCAACGCCACAATCATTGTGGTTGGACTAGGCACGGGGGGAAGCCATTATCCGTGTGTCACTATCCTTCCTTGGCGCTACTGTAGTAGTGTAGACACATAATCGTGTCTCCCCATTTAAGGATCCGATGATGAAACATAATGTGGTCTTTATTGGTCCGGTCCAAAGGCAGAGCAGTCTGAAGAGCCATTCAAAACCATTTCGAAAAGTATTAAAGTCCTATTTTAAAGCCCAATTAATTATTCATAATAATTAATTGTATTTGAGCCCAATTATTTGAAAAGCCCAATTAATTGATAATTAATTGATTTATTTTAATAAATAAATATTTTCAAAAGATATATTTTATAAGTCAAAATCAGATTTTTATCCCGTAAAATCAGATTTCCGGAGTTAAAAGTTAAAAGAAAATCTTTAAAACGCGTTTATATAAAAAAAACTATCAAAAACAAGGTGGTGCGCTGAGCGCAGTTGACTGTGCTGAGTGCACGTGTCCTACCACGTGGACTTCCACGTAGGCTGCGCCAAGTGCACAGGCTGTGCTAAGCGCACTGGAACTGCCATGTAGACTTTTGTTTCATGTCGAGTCCTGCGTCAAGCGCGGCTCTCTGCTTGAGACACGGATTTTCTTTCCTATCTTTTTTAAAAACGTGTACCACGTGTACACTTTTTATGGTCATGCCGCGTCGTACACTTGCCACGTCAGCTGCGCCAGACGCAGCCAGCGCGTGAGGCGCAATGCAGTTTTCCCTATAAATAGGCCTGATTTCTGAACAGATTAAAGGACGGATTTTTCACATAACACTCGACGAATACTTTACGAACCTCTCGACAAACTACAAAATCTCCGTATAAAATTCATACCTTTCAAACACAAATACATTCAATCTACATACTTTCATACATTCACATTTTCAGGCTTCATGATTGCTCGTCCCGAAGGTTGTCAATCTCGCAGACCCAAGCCACGGTATAATCCTGAGGGTCCTTAAATAAATTATTTTTATATTGAAGTTACTAACAGTTCTCTTTCCTAATGTAGATCTTTAATGTAAAATCGCTATACTGTATCTTCTAACCCTTTTTCTATACTTTCTTTTATTTCATACTATTATTTTTCATGCCTTTGTATATTATATGCCTGCCTGATTATTATACGCATATTAAATGATTGTCCTGCTTTAATGCTTTTATCACCCACGTGTTATTTTTGCTAAACAAGACCTAAAGAACTGTTCTAATATTAATCAGATTAATTTGGACAACTTGCTAAGTTCCCTGTAATATTGATTGCCTAATAATATGTCACTAAAAATTAGTCTTTTATGTGTTTCCTGAACCAATTTAGACTAAATGTTTTTAGGGTGTATAAAACATTATTTGATTATTCTTTGGCATAAATTCTGCAATGAATCGATATTTAATAAAGGCCAATTTTGGGCGAATGTGGTTCATTATGACTATATTCGTACCCTCACCCCCGAACTCAATCTTTGGTTCATCTTGACCATATATGGAGTCATGATGGGGAAATCTACATTGGATAATTTGTCCATATGTTTTTCCTATATCCAATTAGGTTTATGATTCTTCCTAAAAAGAATTGTTGGCGATTTCTTTCAATACAAAACAATTTTCAATAAAACATAATAGTGGGGTAGTCAAATCTAATGTGCGATCACACCGCGTAGGCGAAATAAAAAACACGCCTACAATTTGGCGACTCTGCTGGGGAGGATTTTAAAAAATTAAATTTTTAAATGAGTGGGTGAAACTTGAAAAATACGATTCATTCTTATTTTATGCTTTTGAATAATATACAGTTTTGCATATGCATGGCTATTGTTCAGTCACCATAAAGACAATATACCTTGCCTCATTAGCACATGTTCTATGTGTGAGGTCACCCCCGGGGGGTTTGCGCTTTGTCCTTCAAAAAGCTTCCTGAGAGAGTGTTGGACCTTAGTCATAAGCAAACCTACCCAACCATGGCATTGTTCTCTTGTTCCTGACATGAGACTGGAGTGCGTCTTACACGTTGCCACCTCTTTAAGCAGGGGTACGAAGCGTGGGATCAATCTCTTAGTCATGGACCGATTCAGCCTTAACCTAAACTTGACCAATAGTTGAATGTAGAACTGGACTTTAGGTTGAGAACTTTTGCATCCATGCTACCTGACATTTCTGTGTGATTGCAATTTTTGCCTGCTAATATGCTTTACGCCCGAAATTATTACAAATCGCGTCTAAACAAATCGTCGTTCTCGCCCGAACCTTCGTCAATTTATCAATAAGCGTGCCGCCGAGCATTGCGCCAAACGCATTAAGTTGCGCCTGGTGCAACACTCCTGCGCCAGACGCATAGATTGCGCACCGCGCGCACCAGTTGCGTGGCACGCCGTCTATTCGTCCCATGCTTATTGGTCTTTTGACCTTTGCTCGAGTCAAAGATAACAAGTTTGCATCGTAATCCAATAAAAATCAGTCTTTTCATGCAAGGTCGAGTCTGTCCTAAAAAATGCATCTAAAGAGTCATTGTAGAGTTAGAGTTGTCATGCATGTCTACCTCTTCCCATTTTTGTCCCTGCTGTTTAACTAATCTTCCCTGTCAATCCTACCTTACCATATTCAATCAATTTCAAAAACTTACATTCTACTCTTCTTCCAAAGCATTTACTAAACACCATCATACCACGACATTTCAATAAAAATAATATTTTTCAAAATTAATCCATCATCTTTTCCTAACAAAAAGATATAACAAGGGGTTCCGTTCAAAAATGAATTTCAAAAATTCTAAGCCCAGTCTAAACACCTTCATTCAATCCAATCCAATCAACACAATTTCCTTGCATTCATTCTAGGCCCATATGCATTAGAGTCCATTTTGCATTCATCCTAGGCCCATCTAAATTCAATTCATACATTCACTAGCATTGAGTCGATCTTAGGCCCATATAAATCTAGTTCATCTCAAAATCTAGGCCCATCTGCATCTTTATGTGAAGTCCGGTCCAAGTCTATCCCTAATCAATTCCAATCTAAGTCTAGTCCAATCCAAATCTTAGGTCCATTTAGGCCCAATTCATATCCTAGGTCTAGTTTGCATCTCCATGTAGGCCCTAGTCAGTCTTCGAACTATAAAAATCCAGTCTTAGGACTATAAAAGTTCATCCCTTAAAGTCTAGCCTGCTTGTTCACCCGTAAGTTCAAGGTCTAGCATTCCTTAAGTCCATAAACAATTTTTGAGTCTAGCCTGCTTAGTTTATCGTAAGTTCCGAAGTCTAGTTGTCTAGCTTGCTTGCTCACCCGTAAGTTCAATGTCTAGTTGCCTAGCCTGCTTGCGTTAAGTTAAGAATTTGGCCTTCCTAGTTGTCCAGCTTGCTTGCTCACCCGTAAGTTCAAAGTATAGCATCCCATAAATCCATATGCAATTTTTGAGTCTAGCCCGCTTAGTCTAATGTAAGTTCCAAAGTCTAGTTGTCTAGCCTGCTTGCTCACCCGTAAGTTCAAAGTCTAGGTGCCTAGCCTGCTTGCCTTAAGTTAAGAGACTAGTTTCCCCTATTGTCAAACTTTCCTTAAAGGCTAGCCTGCTTGCTCACCCGTAAGTTCAATGTCTTGTCTCTGCTAAACCCAATCGTAGAGTCCAGTCTGCTTGCATAGTCCTGGTCAATCCATGTCTGCATTTGCATATAGCTAAGCCCATGTCTCCATCATGGCCATGTCTATACTAGTCCAAAACCCATAACCATTTCCATTTCAAAATCACTTTCCATTTTCATTTCCCATTTTCATTTCCATTTCCACTTCCATCTCCCATTTCTCATTTCGAAAGCGTCGTTTCTATAAATTTCCGAGGTCCATTCTATTTCTGTTCAGGATGGATCGTGAGATTATAACTTGGAAGCATCCAACAGCGAGGCAACAAGGCCGACCTACTCCCAGACTCGTCAAGCGCATCCTCACTTTTTCAGACGAATCCTCCGACTCTTCGGAATCATCATCCGAAATGGGGGATACTAATGAACAGCTTAGTGCCATTATGACTCAACTCACACTGATGAACTCTCGTCTTGCGGAACAAGACAAAGAGATCAAGGCATTAAGGGAGAAGCTCACTTAGGAAGACGAGCAAGGCGACACTCCACCACCGATCAAAACCAACACATAACTGAGGTTTGAAAAACTCGACCAATTGATCCAGTCAATTCATGCGCTCAAGAGTCAGGCTCATGGCCATGACATCATTGATCCTGAACTAAGGGAGAAACTCCCTAAAAAGGTAACATTGGGTGACCTCCCAAAATTCAAGGGGGTCGATGACCCAGATGACCACTTGAGAGCGTTTTCCATCTCTATGGCTCTCAAGGGCATGAGCAAGCACCTGTTTGCTTATTTCTTTCCTTTAACCTTGAATGCACATCCATCCAAGTGGTTCAGGTCACTGAATAAGGCCAAGCTGAATGACTGGGACTACATCAGAGAAGAGCTCCATAAACAATACATCTACAATACTCAGCTTCCCATTGGCCTTCGTGAGTTTGAGTTAACTAAACAAAACTCTAACGAAAACTTCATTACCTTCCTTAACAGATGGAGGGATAAAGCTGCACAAATGATTAACAGGCCATCTCAGGAGGATCAAGTTCGACTGATGATCTGTAACCTGCAGCCGAACTATGGGGATCATATCAAGTTCCAACCTATAGAGTCTTTCACGAAGCTCTATAAGGTAGGCCTGCTGATTGAAGAAGAAATACAGGCCAACAAGAATAAGGGTTCCAACAACAACAACAACTCTTTCAATAAGAGTAACAATAGCCCTTCTAGCTCTAAAAGCAATGAGGTCAATGCCATAGCTGCTGAAAAGAGAGGCTATCAAAAGCCTCAAAGAACATTCGCACCTTTAGACATGTCCTTAGAAGAAGCCTTCACTAGACTTCATGCAAGGAGGGCACTTCAGCCTATTGGCCCTACTCCACATCCTGCTCCCGAGAATAGATCCAAGAGGTAGGATCCAAATGCCTACTGCAAGTACCACCAAGGGAATGGACACACAACATCTGCGTGCTGAACCTTAAAGAATCACCTGCAGGATATGGTTGAAGACGGTAGATTGCCAATTCCAACTGCAGTAAAAGTCAGCAATAGCAACAACCCCTTGGGCAGCACCTGAATAACGCCAGGGCTTTGTCATTTAACGCTAGTTTTCTAGGTTGAGTCGGAGAGTCCCTCCCCTAGCTCCTTCATTTCCCTTCTTGTCGAGTTTATAACATTTAGGTTTTTATTTCCTATAAGCCTTGTTCTATTTATTTCTAATTAATAAAAGAATTTAATTTTCATTTTCATTGGCCTTCCATCATTTTATTTATGCTTCTAATTCAATGATGAAACTCAAATCACATAATGAACTTGACTAACAATAATAATAAAGAAGATCTGAAATAAATAAAAAATAAAATAAAAAAGGACATACTTTGGATCAGGAGTTATTCCCTTCTTCCTTCCATTACCTTTCACAAACCATCCTTTCATAAACCATCATTAGCCAAATAATCCCTACATTACTCAAAACTCCACAAATAACCTTCAAACCTTTCAATACCCTAAACCAAACTTGTGTGCAAGCCTCACTACATTAAAAAATAATACTAAATGCCAGGGAAAGTAAAAAAATTCAAAGTGCGAAAAAAACAAAAGCAAGAGAAAACGCACATGACAAAAAAAAAAGAGCCAAAGGCAAAATAAAAGATCAAGCTAGGGGGCTTGCACACAAGTTTTACCCCTCATTCCAATCCTTCAATCCATCAAAACCCTTAACCTTTAATCCAAATCCATGACTCTTCATTCCTCAAACCAATTAAACCTTTATCAAAACTTCAAGCTTTGAACCTTTCAATCTTTCATCAACCATAACTCCTTTTTCAAGGCATGTCCATGCCCGCTAGGTTGAAAACCCGAAAGGGCGGGCTAGGCAAAAGTTAGGACACAAAAAAAAAAAAAAAAAAAAAAAAAAAAAAGAAATCAGAGCCAGAACTACGAATGGTCTGATTCCGCAAGGATACGTTGGAATCCTCATCTCGAGGTCCGACCGCTTCAATAAAATAAAATTAGTCATGGTCTAGATCCCAACATAGACTCGAGTCTGAACCTAGCCTCGTTAAAGCCTTTCCCACCTACATTCATTTAAGTCACAAATTTCAACCTTTTTATTTGTCAATCCAAGCTCTTCTTGTCCCTGAATGACTCTCCGACAATTCCATGGTTTCTGGCGATATTTGACTTTGCCTATATCAACTTCCCAATAAACAATCCCCAGTGACAACTTTCAATGTTCAAGACAGATCATTTACATTACAATTTCAGATCAAGTACATGACAAACTCAAGACAAGCTCACCCAAAGTGGGGGGCTTCCTACGTGTGGTGGTTCCTCCAATTCAAATCAAACTCCCGAAGAGTTGTAATCCACATACCTCATTTACGAACCCCGATTATTTACAAAAAACGATTTTCGAAAATCTTTCTTTCCATTTCTGATCATTCTATATCATTCTACATATCCATATCTTCTAGCCTTGCAAAACCCTGACCTTGCATGGCATTTCATACATTCTAGCCTTGCAAAACCCTGACCTTGCATTTCATACATTATAGTCTTGCATAATCCTAACCTTGCATGACGTGTCATCCCTTAGCTTTCAATAACCTTAATCCTTGCATAGCGTCTTGTGCATCCTTAGAGAGTCTAAGTTTGCATCATTTGCATCACTATGTGCTTTTATGTGAGTTGTTTGCACCTATCTGGTAACATCTTTCTTTGCAGGTAATCAGATTGCTTGTAGTTATTGTCCTGCATACTAACTTTGTTTTGCAGAAACTGCAGAGGGTTTAGAATCGTTCTCCATCCCGACACCGTATACTTTGACTATCGGTTTCCTTAACTTAAGTCAAAGTGGGGCCTTCTGTAGACACATAATCGTATCTTCCCATTTAAGGATCCGATGATGAAACATACTGTGGTCTTATTTGGTCTGATCCAAGGGCAGAGCAGTCTGAAGAGCCATTCAAAACCATTTCGGAAAGGGTTAAAGTCCTATATTAAAGCCCAATTAATTATTCATGATAATTAATTATATTTGATCCCAATTCTTTGAAAAGGCCAATTAATAAATAATTAATTGATCGGTTTTTTCACCATATACCCTCGACAAATTGAAAAATTCACCATATACCCTCAATGTTTCAGATATGCACCATATACCCCTGACTTTTCAAAACTGTTCACAAAATGCCGTTTTTGGTAACGGATGTTAAGTCACCGTTAGAGTTATTTACAATTTTACCCCCTAACCCTAACCCCCTTAACCATAACCCTAACCCTAGACCCTAACCTTCCTATCACCCCCTCCCCCACCCTCCCACCACCCCAAAGATCCCCCCTCCCCCCCCCACCCCGCAAGCCCCCCCCCACCCCCTCCGCAGCCTCCTACCTCCCCCACCCCCGCCCCCTCCCACCCCCTCGCAGCCCCTCTCCCTCCCCCCCCTCCCGCAACCCCTCCCCCTCCCCTCCACCGGCACCCGCCCTCCCCCTCCCCTCCTCCGCCGATTTCCTCAACCCCCACCCCTCCCCTTCGAATTCCCAGGTCCCACCCCCCACCTCCTTTGTTTTCGTCTACCCAAAACCGAACTCTCTCCCCCTCCTCTCGTTTTCGTCTCGCCCAAAACCGAACCCCCTCCCCTCCTCTCGTTTCCATCTGCCCAAACCGAACCCCCTTGCCTCCTATGTTTTTTTTGCCCAAAATCGAACCCCTTCCCCTCTGTTTTCGAATTTACGGGCTACGAGGAGAGAGGGAGTTTTCGAATTTCTAGGTTTCGTCGACGGTGAACGAAGAGGGGGTGGGTTTCGTCGACGATGTTCGAAAAGGGGGTGGGTTTCGTCGACAAGTGAACGAAGAAAGGGTGGGTTTCGTCGACGGTGAACGAAGAGGGGGTGGGGGAAATCGGTGGTGGAGGAAGAAGGGGTAGGGGAGGTGCTACGACTGGGGTGGTGGGGGAGGGAGGGGCGGGGTGGGGTTGAGGGGGGGGGGGGGGGGCAAGGGGTTAGGGTTAGGGGTGGGTTAGGGTTAGGGTTAGGGTTATTAGGGTTTATATTTTAGGGTTAGGGCTTAATGATGGCAAAATCGTAAATAAAGCTAACGGTCAGGTAACGACGGTTAGAAAAAGGGCATCTGGTGCACGTTTTCGAAAAGTCAGGGGTATATGGTGCATATCTGAAACATTGAGGGTATATGGTGAATTTTTCAATTTGTCGGGGGTATATGGTGAAAAAACCGTTAATTGATTTATTTTAATAAATAAATATTTTCAGAAGATATATTTTTTAACTCAAAATCAGATTTTATCCCGTAAAATCAGATTTCCGGAGTTAAAAGATAAAAGAAAATCATTAAAACGCGTTTATATCAAAAAAACTATCAAAAACAAGGCGGTGCGCTGAGCGTAGTTGACTGTGCTGAGCGCACGTGTCCTGCCACGTGGACTTCCACGTAGGCTGCGCCAAGTGCACAGGCTGTGCTAAGCGCACCAGAACTGCCATGTAGACTTCTGTCTCATGTAGAGTCCTGCGTCAAGCTCGACTCTCTGCTTGAGACGCGAATTTTCTTTCCTATCTTTAATAAAAGCGCGTACCACGTGTACACTTTTTATTGGTCATGCCGCGTCATACGCTTGCCACTTCAGCTGCGCCAGACGCAGCCAGCGCGTGAGGTGCAGTGCCGTTTTCCCTATAAATAGGCCTGATTTCCGAACCGAATAAAGGATGGATTTTTCACATAACACTCGACGAATACTTTACGAATCTCTCGACGAACTACAAAATCTCCCTACAAAATTCATACCTTTCAAACACAAATACATTCAATCTACATACTTTCATACATTCATATTTTCAGGCTTCACGATTGCTCGTCCTAAAGGTTGTCAATCGCGCAGACCCAAGCCACGGTATAATCCTGAGGGTCCTTAAATAAATGATTTTTATATTGAAGTTACTAACAGTTCTCTTTCCTGATGTAGATCATTAATGTAAACTCGCTATACTTTATATTCTAACCCTTATTCTATACTTTCTTTTATTTCATACTATTATTTTTCATGCCTTTGTATATTATATGCCTGCCTGATTATTATACGAATATTATATGATTGTCCTGCTTTAATGCTTTTATCACCCACATGTTATTTTTGCTAAACAAGACCTAAAGAACTGTTCTAATATTAATCAGATTAATTTGGACAACTTGCTAGGTTCCCTATAATATTGATTGCCTAATAATATGTCACTAAAAATTAGTCTTTTATGTGTTTCCTGAACCAATTTAGGCTAAATGTTTTTAGGGTGTATAAAACATTATTTGATTATTTTTTGGCATAAATTCTGCAATGAATAGATATTTAGTAAAGGTCAACTTTCGGCGAATGTGGTTCATTATGACTATATTCGTACGCTCACCCCCGAACTCAATCAGTGGTTCATTTTGACCATATATGGAGTCATGACGAGGAAATCTACATTGGATAATTTGTCCCTATGATTTTCCTATATCCAATTAGGTTTATGATTCTTCCTAAAAAGAATTTTTGGCGACTTCTTTCAATACAAAACAATTTTCAATAAAACCTTAACAGTGGGGTAGTCAAATTTAATGCGCGCTCACACCGCGTAGCGAAATAAAAAACACGCCTACAAGTAGCAATTGGTCCGACTGCGGAACTCGTGATAGCACATCTTGGCAGCGGTTATGAGCATTATATTAGATTGGAGTTAATTCCCGGATCACCCGTACCACTAATTCATAACTTATGATATAGCATGCATGAATATAGTGTTGATAGATGGGATCAGTTGTATGTTATAACACGCACTATATGGGACGATTTTGTAATAGTCCTAATTTCTAAACCGTCTTATTTGTTCTTAATTATAATTATTAGCGAAATTATGTATTAAATACTCTAATGATTTGAGTTGAAAAATGATTTATATAATTATGAACGATGTTCTATTATTTTATTAGTGCTAATATTTTATTCTATTTATTCGTAATAAGTAATATTTTTATGTGTGTTTAAGTACAAGTTAATTATTTTAATGGCTTAGTTATTCTATTTTATTTCTAAAATCCTCTTGAATAATTTGGACTTCTAATATGTTTATTTGTTACATTAAAATATTTGAAAGTTATTTACTAGATTAATCTTTATAAGTTATAGTGTTGTTTCATTTTATGTTTTGATGAAATAAATTTACTTGGGTTAATGTAACCCACTCTCATTTTCTCTCTCCTCCTCATGTCATCCTCTTCATTTGGTACACCTCCTCCTTCCTCTTCTTCGTGTCCCTCTCGAATCAAGCCAGCAAAAAGGTAGCAAAACATTTATCCCATTTTCTGATTTCAATTGGAGAAACCCAAAACCCCTAAACCCCATTTTCTCTCTCTCACCCGTGTCTCTCTCGCCTCTTTGTGCTGCGCTGGGCGCCACACCGCGCCGCCTTGTCTCGCCGCCGTTCTTGCCGCCGTTGTTGTCGGTGCTAGCCACCGCTGTTCTTCTTCTTTTCTTTGTTGTCGATGCTGGTGCCCGTATCTTCTCCCTCCCCTGTTCTGGTTCGCTGCTGCTACCTCGAGCGTGGTATCGTCGTCGTCGCTGCCGCTATGTTGCTGCTGTCCTGCCGCGTGTGTCGCCTCGTCTGCCGCCGTGAGATGGTCGGGCGAAAATGGTACTTTCCTCCTTATGTTTTGTCTGTGTGGTGTTGTTGTGAGTGTTCTCATTGTTGTTGTGCTGTTACTGTTGCTGTTGTTGTTGGTAGTGTGGTTGTTTGCTTTGAATTGTAGTTGTTGTTGCTGGTGTTGTGTTGTTGATGATGTGGTTGGCGTTGTATTGTTGTTGTTATCAGTTTTAAGAGCACTTAAGTATTTAGTTGATTCTTTGCAATATAAAATCACTTTGTCGTATAGTTTGGGTCTTGTAGCCTTAGTGAATTAGATCTATTTTGCCTACAAATAATTTGCAAATCAGATCTTGTTGAAGTAAGTAAATGAGAAGTCAAGTTGGGTCGGTGTTGTTTGATATTTTAGTGAAGGTCCTTAGTTGCGTTTTACCTATGTGGTTTGGAGTTCAGTATATTAGAATTGAAATCTAGGAAACGATGTTATAAGTTCCAAGCTATATTGTTCAATAATTTCACTATTAATCCTTGTTCTAGTTATATTGAATAGTACAAAATGAATATGTTAGTATTATTAATTATTGTTAAGGAATTGATTTCGAGACAACTTTTATAAATATGGAGCATAGGCATAGGATTTTGAATTAGTTCATTCTGTTACTAAATCGAAAAAGTTAGTAGAGCGGTGAAGGAGATTGTATTTGGGATGCTAGTCAAATTAGTTATAAGCGTGAATTGTTCTTTAGTATTATTGTTGTTATTGTTAAGATAATAAAATAAGTGGAGTTTTGTGAGTAGTTCTATGTTAACTTATAACTAGAATGGTTTCCTACTATTGGTTTAGTAAAGCTCTAAGAAGATGTTCATTTCGATGAAAGTAGTTACTAAGATATATTAATTGATTAAAAGAATTAGTATCTAAAAGAGCATAGTATCTAATTGGAATTGTTTAATGGTGTTCTGAAGAATAATTATTTTGATTAGACTTTAAAAGTGAATTAACTTAATTAGTTGCCTCACATGAGTTGAGAAGCAGGATAAAGTAATCATTGCTAAAGTTATGGAGATTATTGGAGATAATTTAATTAAGTGTGGGATAAATTATTGAAGCTGTGTTTAAAAGGAATTCTATTTAATATCGTTAAAGGAGAAGTATAATAAAGTATGATGGTTTGATTAGTTTTAACTAAAGTAATCTAGTAACAAGTTTAAATATGTAAGTAAGTGCAAGTTGAGGCTAAGCCTCAGTTATTTGATTAAGTGGTTTACTAATTGATGAGGTAGAGTCGCTCCACGTAATTATGTGATTGGCATGTTAATAGTTTGTTATTGGTTCTGTTGTTCATATTACGTATGTGTACTAATTTTGAATTCGATTGGTTATGTAAACTGAATTGTCTGGAATGAAAGTGATTAAAGAACTAACCATGTAAAGTGAAAGAATGGCAAAGGTTTGAAGGAGCCGATGAGAATCGCTTCTGGTGGGCCCCTCATAGGTTATGAACACATGACGAAAGGCTTAGGGCTTCTCCGTTGGTCGACCTTAAGGACCTTAAGAATTACTCTCTGGTGGAGTGTCTTAAGGGGAAACCCTCTGGTGGGGTATTATGAGAGTCGCCTTGGAAGTATTACCTCTGGTGGGTTGCTTCAAGGGGTGTATACACTAAAGACTACAGTAGGCTTAGTATATGATGGGAAGACGTTCCCCAATAAGCGATGTGTTTGCAATCTGGTGTTGCTACCTTCGCGTCGTTCCCTTACCTATTGCCAAATGATTGTATTAAGGGAAATTTCCTCAGGTACCCCTGAGGTTTGACTTAATTATCAAATTACCCCTCACATTTGGGGGATTCCTCAGATACCCCCTGAACTTTGTGTTTAGGCTCAAAATACCCTTATCAGACATCGAAGTTCAAGCGCATTAATTTTGCTAAGGTACCCTTGAAACTTAAACTTTGAACTTCAAAATTCAATAAGGATATTTTGAGAACTAAGCCAAATCTCAAGGGTACCTTAGGAAATTTCCCTTGTATTAAAGAAATAGAAAGTATATGACTGTCTGTTAAGGAATTGTTGGAAAGAAATAAAGATTGTTTCGTGAGGGACCGTGAAGTCACCAACGGTATTGGTTGACAAGTTTAAAACATGTTTGTTGTTATGATTGTTCCATGAGGAACCGTGAAGTCACCAGCGGTATTGGTTGAGAAGTTTAAAGCATGTGTAGCAGTTGCTATTGTTATTATTATTGTTACTATTGTAATTGTAATGTGTAGACACATAATCGTGTCTCCTCATTTAAGGGTCCAATGATGAAATATACCGCGGTCTTAGTTGGCACGGCCCAATGGAGGAGCAGTCCCAATAACCAGGCAATATGTGTTTTGAAATAATATTATAAAAGCCCAATTAATCATTCATGATGATTAATTGTAAGTTCAACCCGTGAAATGTTTTTTAAGTCCATTTAAAAAGCCCAACTGAATATTTAATGCTTTAATAAATATTTTCGTACTATTTATTGTTTAAATAAATATTTTCTTAAAAGCTTTAATTATTATCTTTAAAGCATAAATCATATTTTTAACCCGGAAAATTCAATCTCCGGATTTTGAGGGATAAGAATGGCATCTTGAAAGCACGCATAGAATAAAAAACGAATATCCTGGAATATACGCCGATCGCGGCGGCTGCGCTCAGCGCGCCACGTGCGTCCAGCACATTGGCCAGATCGCGTCAGGCACGCCAATGAGCGCCTGACACGTGTACTTGTGACTCACACAGTGTAACAACCCGGATTCTCCCGACCAGCTTACAGAGGGTTTAGTACAGCGGAAGAGATTATGGTCGAGCTAACCCAAACTATTACCATCACACTCACCGAACTACATCGGAGAGTGTGGAACTCAATTCCCGATTCTGTTCATTTCAAATTAACTATTACAACACGGCCTTGATTCTTAGACTATGTTCTAATAAATTCCTATAGAAAATCCGGCAGAATTTCCTTTGAAAATAAGACAACCCTAAAGCCGAAAATAATTAAAACTTGTTTACAATTTTAATAAAATATTTTCAACTCCAAAAATAGAACAGCCTCAACGCTTACACGGAGCAACACCAAGAGAGAATCAGGAACACTAACGACTCTTAAATGGAGAAACAAATAATAAAAAGTTATTGATTAACTATACAAAATCGAGCAATCTCGCCTTGAAAACAACACAACACTACAAGTAGTCTTCTAGAGGTTGCCGCATACGCTTCGACTTGCAAAAGATGAGCTTACAACTTCAACCTGAAACATTTAGGATACTGCCACCCACCAAGTGACAGGCCACAAAATGACAAAACAGCATACATACACATCAGCAAAGGTGAGTACTAACCCGTAAACAAAAGTAACACATGCTTTGGTGGCTTTTACTTGAAAACGACTCAACGGTCAATATTATCACTACAGTGACACTGTTACAGCATGCATCACATCAACTCTTGTTGACTACATACATATTATATCCTTATCCGATTATTTCTTTTGTATTACACCACCATTCACATAACATCAAATGTAACAAGGCGAATTCCAAGCAATCACAACACACACATATTTCCTATATCCTTATTTGATTAATCCTTCAAACATGTCATGATTCCTTATGAGGACGCTAAGTTAACCAACTTTGATATAAATGATATACTTTATTTCCTTTAATAGATTTCTTATCATAAATCCAAACATGTCCTATCACACATTCCATAAATCACATTCTTATATTTTTCACAAACAAACCCTGATCAGGAAATAAGTAACATGACAACATTCCGTGACACGATTCCTTATCCAATATCAAAATATGATTCCTTATCAGGAATTCAATATCATCATTCATATTCAAGTACTGAATAAACATTCATTACATTACCTGATATGATTCCTTATCGGGAATCCAATATCGAACAACTTACCATGATACGATTCCTTATCGGGAATCCAATATCGAAACAACTTACCATGATACGATTCCTTATCGGGAATCCAATATCGATATAACTTTCATAATTCGAAATAACTTTCTTTTAACCAGGGGAAAGACAACGCGGCGGAGGAGACAAAGCTTACACTCTAACAGTGGGGGTCGTCACCCAACCATTCGCTTTACTTTTGGTCAATAGCCGCCACTAGTCTGGAGTACATTTTTCCGCTGATTCGATCAGCCATCCATAGGTTTCACATTACCTGATATATCGCCCGATTATCGCCCTACAGAGCAATGGACATGTTTCCCTGTGGGGCCCCCCAAGGTTCACAGTCCATGGAGTACTGTTCGTATCACCTCATCCGTCGACTCAGACGAGGCTACTTTCCTCTTTTACATCACTTTCCATTATCGTTCATAACTTATTCCAATCATTCTTAAAACTCAAGTTTACATATCATCTCAATAACTCTTAACAACAATCTTTGAACAATAAACCAATCTCGAACACTTCTCCTTGGAGAATTATAATCACTTGACATAGCATCTTTATAAGTAAGTACTTCATATCAATGCATATATATGCTTTTATATGTAATCCAATTTTAAACATGAAACTTATGAACCACAACAATTAATAATTAATCATATTTAACAACACCTCCATCACAATGACAAAAGGTCCCTCAGTTAGAATTAACTAACTAGAATTACTAAATCACTTACGCACAACTCATACTCTTGCATATAAATAATTAATACTACTCTTTTATACTTCATGATTATTAATCGACATTTATCTCATCAATGATAAGAGTCGTTATCAAGCACCAACAACAATTACCATATGTCTCTCTCTTATAATTTACTAAGGAGAGTTAGCTTAAACACCACACTCCAGATTCATTAATCAAAGATTAATTAATGAAAGCTATTAAATATGGTTCATACTATACCATTAGTTGAATTTCAAATAACTGGATCAATAACAAAACCAATTAGGGAACATACTCATAATCATATAAATCGAGTCTACCTCATTCCAATTAGAAAATTATGCAACCATATAAGTGAAACTTCTTTTAATCAATTTAAGAACTTATACTCACACAAAGTCTTGTACTAACTCGTTTTTGTGAATGCTAATCGAATAGTCTGACTGGCTTGCCATTTACAGTTATCAAACCAAAATGCCATTTTAGACACAACCTCAATAATCTAATCCACAATTAGGTAAACTAACTCCAATAGTCTCCATGTTATTAATAATAATTAGTTAAACCTTTCTCCAACTTCATGTGAGGTTATTAATTAGGTTGATCCATTTAACAGTCTACTCAAACTATTCTTCCACATAGCATCATTGAACACCTCCAGTTATAATATACTCTCTTTTTAGAAACTAATTATTCAAACATAAATCTTACTGTAGACATTCTTCTAATTAAACATCTTCTTAAAGTTACACTCCAACAATTCTAGAGAACATTCAAGTTATTAGACCATCGTCATAAGATTACTTATCTGATTCACATATTACAATAATAAAGACATTAACAAATTAATAACTCATAGTTCTTGTTCTTACTTTATACTAAATATTTTATCTTCCAACATGAATAAACCACCATTGATAACATACAACTAGATTCCAGGAATCTAAGAAACAAAATAACGAACATTATCACATACCTACCTTAGTGTATTTGATATATATCTTTATAAACTAACAATCATCACAATAACAACAATAATAACACTCAGGAATCATTCCCACTGAGTTCACATAAAGAAAATAAATCAACTAACATTCTCAGTACAATCTCCTTCCTCGCTATACTAACATTTCTGATTTAGTAACATAATTTACTAATTTCATTCCCAACATTTCACCTCACTAATGTTAATCCATATCAATAACCATCTCTTAATAAATACCCATTTAAAGAGCTAGTTCAATTAACTTCCTTATTATAGACCGTCTTAGTAATTTAAATGACAACTTCTAATTCTGAACTTTAGTCCAATTATATAACTTACTATCCAGTATAAATAGAATAAGGTTTCCCATTAATCAGATGAAACTAATAAGTTTTATTGAACTTACTAAATAATTTCTAATCAGAATTCTTTACGAAAACCAGCAACATATTAACTACGTTTATTAGTAAATTAAAGGAGCTACTCCAATTTTACTTCATCACAACCAATCCACAACCATAGTACCAAATTTATCCAATCAACCAACACAAATACAAATCAAGTTGAAATATCAATTCACAAGCAACAGTATTTCAGTATCATCAACTATAACCACCATTTACAACCCATAATCATCTACCCATTTTCATTTAAAATTGGAGGCAATAAGGACAAGAACAAAGGAAGGAACAAGGGAGGTTAGTACCAATAAGGGGAGAAGAAAAGTGGCAGCACCACCACGACCAGCACCGCATCAGCACGGCAGCAACGACGACAACACGCCGGAGCAGCAACAGCAGCGCGAGATGAGGGAGAAACGTGAACAGGGGAGACAAGCACAGGCAGCAGCGCAGCGACAACAACGGCAACAACACAACAGCAGTGCGCAGCCGAGGAAGGAAGAGGAGGACACCTGCAGCACCGAAGACGGCGGCGACAACAGCGACAATGGCGCATGAGCAACGACGCAGAGCAACATCAGCAGCAGCACGGAGATAAGGGAGAGATAGAGCAACAATATAGGAGAGAGAGAAATTCCGGTTGGCAGGAGGAACACCGACGAAGGGTAAGCTAAGGTGAATCAGGGAGAGATCAATTAAAATGGGGGTTTCGGGTTTCTTGTTCTTCAATTGAAGGAGTAATCAGATTTGAAATGGGGAGACTTTATTTAAAGTAGAAGAGCTAATCTCCCTGGCAATTGGAGATGGAGGCACGAAGAAGGAAGAAGAAATGAAGGAGCTGGCTTTTGATGAGCAAGCCACAAGGAAAGGGAGAAGGAGAGTAGGGCACGGGGAGGAGAGAGAAAATAAGGGAGATGGCTTCTTTTCTCTATTTCTTTTGGACTACCACTCTAAACCCAAGTGGACTTATTTCATTAAAACATAAAATAAAACAACACCATAACTTAGAACACCCATTTACTAATTATTATTATTAACTTCATAAAATTAAATAGATAAATATATCACAACACGACAAATAAAAATTCGTACTCCAAACTCAAATAAAATAAAAATATTCGAAAGATAATTAACTTAATAATTATAATTACCATTTAATAACTGCTTTTAAAAATAGGGCTATTACACACAAAGTTTTGCGCCTGGCGCAAGTCTTGTGTGAGACGCAAGATAAAAGTTTATCTTTTTGAAAACGCGTTTCCACGTATAAGTTTTTAACTGGACGGACCACGTAAGGTAGGCCAATCTGTGCCTAACGCGTGTCCTCGCGCTTGCCATGTAGGCTTGCGCCTGGCGCGCAGGGTTTGCATGGAGCACAAGTTTTGGTTTGCCTATAAATACGAGCTGATTTCGTGAATCAGAAAGGGTTCGAATTATTATTTTTACGCACACAAGTACTCTCGAAGACTCCGAAATACACTTCGAATACTCAAACACTTTCAATCTTTCAAATCAATTCATGTTCCTGATCTTATTATACTCCTGGTTTCAAGATTGCTTCGCCTGAAGGTCACTACGCTCTTCGATCTAAACCGCATAGGTATAATCCTGAGGGCCCTTGAATAAGTATATTTATTTTATTGAAGTTACTAATCTTTTCTTGTCATGATGTAGATTTTAAATTAATGATCGCTTCCCTTTGTAAATTCTAACCTCTTTTCCTTTTATTTTGTATATAATATTCATGTTATTATGATTGTCCTGCATGCCTTTTTTTATCACCCACGTGTTATTACTGCTAAACAAGGCCTAAAGAATTGTTCTCATTAATTCGGATAATTTGGACAACCTGTTAGGAACCTTGTAATTTGATTGCATAATAACTGGTCGCTAAATAATTAGTTTTTTGTGTGTTTCCTGAACCGATCTAGAATAATTATTTTTAGGGTACTTTAAAATGTTATTTGATTATTCTGTTGCATAAAATATGTTGGGAATCAGTATTTAGTAGAGGCCAACAATGGGCAATATAGTTCTTGACTATATTGTACCCTCACCCCCAAACTCAATATTTGGTTCATTTTGACCATCTATGGAGTCAGGACGGAGAAATCTACATTGGATAAGTCCCTAAGATGTCCCTACAGTTCAATATCCAATTAGGTTTATAAGTTTTCCTCTATAAATTTGTTGGCGACTTCAAAAAAAATTTCAAGTAAAACCTTAACAATGGGGTAGTCAAATAAACGCGCTCACACCGCGTGTAGGCATTAAAGGAATTAAAAATCCACGACTACAATTTGGCGACTCCACTGGGGAGGATCTAAAAAAAATTAATTTTTTTTAAATGAGTGGGTGAAACTTGAAAAATATGATTCATTCTTATTTTATGCCTTAGAATAATATACTATTTTACATGTGCATGGCTATTGTTCAGCCACTATAAGGACAATCTACCTTGCCTCATTAGCACATGTTCTATGTTTGAGGTCACCACCGGGGGTTTGCGCTCTGTCCTTCCAAAAAGCTTCCTGAGCGATAGCGTTGGATCTTAGTCATAAGCAAACCTGCCCAACTATGGCAATGTTCTCTTGTTCCTGACTTGAGACTAGAGTGCGTCTTACACGTGGCAACCTCTTTAAGCAGAGGTACGAAGCGTGGGATCAATCTCTTAGTCATGAACCCTTTCAGTCTGAACCTAAACCTGACCAATAGTTCAATGTAGAACTGGACTTTAGGTTGAGAACTTTTGCATTCATGTTACTTGACATTTAGGTGTGATTGCAATTTTTGCCTGATCATATTTTATTAACATGTTGATATGTGTTGCGCCTAAAAATACTACAATTCGCGTCTAAAAAAAACTGTCGTCGTTTTCGCCCGAACATTCATTAAGTTACTAATATGCATGCCGCAGAGCATTGCGCCAAACGCATTAAGTTGCGCCAGACGCAAATCCCGCGTGCCGCACATCTGTTCCGTGACACGCAGTCTTTTCGTCCCATGCAAATTAGTCTTTTGACCACTGCTCGCGTCAACTCTTTACGTCAATTAGTGCGTCCTAAGTGTAGTGCGTCCTAAACTGTCAATATAATTAGTGCGTCAGTCTTCGCATCTTGAAATTGTACCAAATTTATCAAAACATAGTCTAAATTGTCAAGAAAACGAGGGTGGGATCAGCATGCTAAACGTATGAGGATGCGCCTGACGCGGTGGTCCTACGCCCGATGCACCACACTATGCCACACGCAGAATTGATACGTGGCGTATTGTTGTGCATCTCTCGTTTTCCGTCACTTTAGACAATGTGGTGATCAATTCCGTATAATAATTCTTGCATTTGAGTCATTAACTATGCAGAATATCTTGTGTCTAACTTCACCTGAAAAAAAAAAGAGTCTTTGTTTTCTTTTAGAGTTCTATCACCATTAGGTCTCATCTAGGTGCATGGTCATGTTTTTTTTTTTTTTTTGGAGAAAGTCGGATATTCCTATCCTCCTTAACAACTCATCCCATCTTTAATCTCCTATCTACTTAAAAAATTCTATCTCCACCTTTTTTTCAAAAAAAAACCATCTTTTTTTTTCCATCCTTTATGTGCACATCATTTAGAGGATTCCTTTTAGTGTCCATCTTGTTGTAAAATTCTCACCCGCTTAGGCATTCTAATTGCATTAGAAGTCCATCTAGTTCATATGTCTCGGTTCATCTAGTTTCCCTCCATTTAGAGTTCTTAATCCCGTCTAACTCTGTCCATGCTAGGAGTCTTCATTCGCTTGAATTCTCTCCATCTTAGAAGTCTATAATCCATAGATTGAATAATAGGAGTCTAAAACTGTTAGAATTATGTCCATCTTAGGAGTCTAAAACCATTAGAATTCTGCCAAACCTAGGATTCTAAATCCAATTGAATTCCATCCATTCAATCTAGGAGTCTAGGTCCACTAGACTTTCATGCACAATAGAAGTCTAGCATCCTTGACTGTTCGTCGAATCTAGAATTCTAACGTCATTAGAAGTCTATCAAGTTTAAAATACTGAAGTCATTAGAATTTCATATCTATTAGGACTACATTCATACTAGAATCATTTTGCATTGCATAGTCCATCATTCATGCACTTCATGCATAATTAGAGTTCATAGGCATTTAGAAGTCTCATTGCATCCATACTCTTCATTTTATTTCATGCATTCTGCATTTTGTAGTCCTGAACTACAAGCGATCTGATTCCCTCTTTTGGGATATATAGGCAGCCTTTACAGGTTCGAACGCATAGATTGAGTCATGCGACATTCATTAGGTCTAGGTGCATCCAAAAAGAGTCATACATACATGCATTAGGTCTAAGTGCATCCAAAAAAAAATCATGCCTTTATGATATTCAGATTCGTTCCTAGAAGTTCAACTCTTTTGAAATAAACATACATCCCCCCATTCCATTCATGTGTCTCCATCATCACTCCATTTCTAATCTCCCGTTGGATGATCCATTATAGGAAACATACAATATGTCAAGCACACCTCAAGAACAAGTTCATGAGTTGAAGGGGACACTCGTGGATCTTGTAGCACGTGTTGCCAGACTAAAGGCACGGTACAAGGCACCAAACAGTTTTATCGCAATCACGACTGACCGACAAAGGATCAATGAACTACATGACATTGCACAACGCAGTCCGCTGATAAACCCTTCCATCGAATCAATCCCTGAAAGCTCGCCTCGTTCTAGAGAAGGCAAAAGAATTATTAATGTTTCACCTAATGCCCAAGCATCTACTAAGATACATTCCAGGCCTGCACCAACTCTTACCATGCCTAAAAGAAAGCCCAAGGGGGAGTTCATATCCTTACATATGAGCTATGGTGCTATATCCGAGTATCTTTATTTCAGAAAATTGCTCTACCATATAGGGCCCACTCCAGATCCTAAGGAAGACAGCAAAGGGCCAAATTGGGACAAAAATGCCCATTGCAAGTACCATAGAGGAAACAACCATAGAACTAACAATTGCTATAAGTTAAAGCACCTTATTCACAACATGATAGAAGTGGTAAGACTTCCAATTCTCTCGAACAAGGTCCCAAAAAAGATAGAGGTCGCTGACATGGGCACAAGGGATTATTTAAAACCCCGACGGGCACAAACCCCACTAAAGATGACCTATACTCAAATCTTTCACCAACTCCAGGCTAAAGATGCAATTTCCCCAATTGGGCCCCTAGAAGACCCACCTAAAGAAGAAAGAAATCTGATGTGGGATGAAGGCTCCTACTGCGAATATCATAGGGGGAAAGGTCACCCTACCGAAAGGTGCATGAGCCTTCAGGCGATTATCGAAGACATGATCGATGACGAAAGACTGCAATTGCTATCCGATCCAGACTACAAAGACGCAGCCCAGTCCCAATAGCATATATTCATTAAAACACCTGGACTCGCATAGGTCTAGTTTTATAAAAATGGGGGTAATATATACACATCTTCTCTTTTCATTTAGAAAGAGACCTCGTGAAGATTGAAGCAGCGAAGCTGTCTCATCACGTGACGTAGGAGTCTAGACTTAGGATTTCATTTTCTGTTTCATCTCTCTCATTTCGCCCAGTCTAATATAGGATTTCCATCTTATTGCATGTACTTATAACTTTCAAGTAATAAACGAGTATTTATTTGCTTTCTAACCTTGCACTAATGAGTAGCAATGAAAATCACGATTGTCGCCTTACAGGAAATGAATTTATAATTCTCATGACTATTTTAATTAAGGCAATGAACAAATTGGTATAAAAGAGGTATTCCTCCCTTCACTACAACTATTCCTCCATTTCAACCTAAACGCATAACACCCCTCACCCCTCTCCCTTTAACCTACCTCGTGGGAAGTATATTTAACATCAATCAAATATAAAGGGTAAAAAAAAAAAAAGCTACAAGAAAAATCAAAGCAAAAAATGACGAAAAAAGAAGAAGTGCAAAAACATCGAATAAAAAAAGAGAAATATATAAAAAACAGCGTTGCGAATAAACCCATTAATAGCTTTGTCAAATGTACTTTCTTTTACCTTCAACCTTCGATTCCAAACCTCCAACTTCAAATCTCTATGATAAATTATATGAATTTCGAAATCCGAAAATTCACAATCTTTACCCTAGATTCTAAGGGACGTTTTTTTATGTGTTTTATGAATGAATGCTGAAAATAAGAAGTAAAACGAAGGATAGTACTCTTGATTCTCGCAGGAATTAGAGGGTATCTTCCTAATCGCAATGAGAAGATGAATACAAGTCGCAACAAGTATTGTTTTGGTTAATAACCCAAATAAGCAACGCTCACAAATTCTCGAATCAATTAATCTCTTTTTTATTAAGGACGAGATGCCTATTTATAATAAGGGCAACAAGTAATCCTTGCCCTCCAAGGCATTAAACCACACGTCCCACAATAAGGAAATAAGGAAAGTGCTTTCCTAAATTAAACCCTAGAATCTAGCTCAACTTAAGGAAACTCAATCATAAGAAAAGATGCTCAAGACTTTCCTAAAAAGCACTAGAATCACACGGCTACAAGGGACATTCCTTGCACGCCAATTACAACTTAAAAATAAGGAAGCTTTCCTAAAATACAAGCCACGACACTAGACTCTCTGATGCACCGAATTATCTAAGTATGTTTCGGATTTATTAAAACTAACAACTCAACTAAGTTAACTAACATAATAAAATAATATATTTTTGGTTACATGAAAAGCCTTTACTTTAAGAATAAAGTAAAACCATGCAACAACCTAAGAAAGCAAATTAAAGATAGTCCAACTTGCATCATTCTCCCCCTCTTTAAAAAAAAACTTGACCTCAAGTTTGATCATCAAAGCAGGCCACGAAATCATCCATATTAAGCGTAGAACAATATACACCATGGATTTGTGGTGTCGTTCATCACCATATTCTGCTGCGCGAAGTCGTAACCCTTCCATATCTTGATTTGTCCATAGTTGCAATTTATCCCTCCTAGAAAGCACAACATGTAAAACCTTTGGAAAACCATGATCATCAGCAACCCTAGGAACCAAAGTAAACGAAACATTAACCAAAGGCTCATATTTCTGCAAATCAACGTTAGGCACCACTCCTTCCTCATGCGAAACTTCAAAGATCAAATCTTTATCCTTAGAATCAGAAAAAGTTTCAATCTTTATGTCCTCTTCAACAGCAATCGGATCTGAAATTTCTTCCACTATGTTGCAAGGAACATCTTCAAGATAACTATTAAGCTTTTCATCCAAATATTGATTCGAGTCATACATCAAATCCCACTTTGGTTGTAGTCGTAGTGATAATTCCTCAAGAATTTCATCAGTTGTTAACTCATCATAAGAATAGAAAGGACAATTCATAGTGGGTTTAATATAATGCAGAAACTGTCCAGAAATTTTCAATAAAAGTTCGATATTTAATACCTAAGTAAAACACCTCGAAATTTCATGAAATTTTGTCACAACATAGACCAATGTGTTCGGGGCACTCGACCAAAATTTCATCAACAAATACCCAGCCAATTATTTGCAGTTTCAATTCTCCCAGAACTGGTCCAGAATAGTTCGGTTTTGCCCAATTATCAAAAACTTGTTCGACTAAATAGCAAACGTTCTAAAAAAATTATAAAACTTTCTTGTATTAAACTAGACAAAAAGTAGTCCAATTGTAAGCAAAGAAACTCTCCAAAATTAGTTATATGATAGGAGAACGAGTGACCTAAAGTTTACCTTAAAACTGATTGAATCTGCCAGAAAGTTTACGCAAATGTTTCTGGTTGCTGTGACTTTGTTATAGCTTCGATTCACATGCAATTTAGACACAACAAAGTTCAATATGTCTAATTTCACCCTACAAAATTTCAGCACGATCTAAGCTTCCACGCGCCCTCAAGTTTTGATACTAACTGATACGAATTTCGAAGTCCGAAACATCACAATGTTTACCCTAGGTTCTAAGGGATGTTTATTTATGTGTTTTATGAATGAATGCTAAAAATAAGAAGTAAAACGAAAGATAGTACTCTTGATTCTCGCAGGAATTAGAGGGTCTCTTCCTAATCGCAATTAGAAGATGAATACAAGTCGCAACAAGTATTGTTTTGGTTAACAACCCAAATAAGTAACGCTCACAAATTCTCAAATCAATTCATCTCCTTTTTATTAAGGACGAGACGCCTATTTAAAATAAGGGCAGCAAGTAATCCTTGCCCTCCAAGGCATTAAACCACACGTCCCACAATAAGGAAATAAGGAAAATGCTTTTCCAAATTAAACCCTAGAATCTAGCTCAACTTAAGGAAACTCAAGGATAAGAAAAGATGCTCAAGACTTTCCTAAAAAGCACTAGAATCACACGGCTACAAGGGACATTCCTTGCACGCCAATTACAACTCAAAAATACGGAAGCTTTCCTAAAATACAAGCCACGACACTAGACTCTCTGATGAACTGAATTTTCTAAGTATGTTTCGGATTTATGAAAACTAACAGCTCAACTAACTTAATTAACATAATAAAATAACATATTTTTGGTTACATGAAAAACCTTTACTTTAAAAGTAAAGTAAAACCATGCAACAACCTAAGAAAGCAAATTAAAGATAGTCCAACTTGCATCATTGATACCAACTGATATGAATTGCTAAGTCCGAAAATTCACAATGTTTACCCTAGATTCTAAGGGACGTTTTTTTATGTGTTTTATGAATGAATGCTGAAAATAAGAAGTAAAACGAAGGATAGTACTCTTGATTCTCGCTAGAATTAGAGGGTCTCTTCCTAATCGCAATTAGAAGATGAATATAAGTCGCAACAAGTATTATTTTGGTTAACAACCAAAATAAGCAACACTCACAAATTCTCAAATCAATTCATCTCCTTTTTATTAAGGACTAGACACCTATTTATAATAAGGGCAGCAAGTAATCCTTGCCCTCCAAGGTATTAAACCACACGTCCCACAATAAGGAAATAAGGAAAGTGCTTTCCTAAATTAAGCCCTAGAATCTAGCTCAACTTAAGGAAACTCAAGCATAAAGAAAGATGCTCAAGACTTTCCTAAAAAGCACTAGAATCACACGGCTACAAGGGACATTCCTTGCACGCCAATTACAACTCAAAAATAAGGAAGCTTTCCTAAAATACAAGCCACGACACTAGATTCTCTAATGCACCGAATTTTCTAAGTATGTTTCAAATTTATTGAAAGTAACAACTCAACTAACTTAATTAACATAATAAAATAACATATTTTTGGTTACATGAAAAACCTTTACTTAAAGAGTAAAGTAAAACCATGCAACAACCTAAGAAAGCAAATTAAAGCTAGTCCAACTTGCATCATTGATACCAATTGATATGAATTTCGAAGTCCGAAAATTCACAATGTTTACCCAAGCTTCTAAGGGACGTTTTTTATGTGTTTTATGAATGAATGCCGAAAATAAGAAGTAAAACAAAGGATAATACTCTTGATTCTCGCAGGAATTAAAGGGTCTCTTCCTAATCGCAATTAGAAGACGAATGCAAGTCGCAACAAGTATTGTTTTGGTTAACAACCGAAATAAGCAACACTCACAAATTCTCAAATCAATTCATTTCCTTTTTATTAAGGACTAGACACCTATTTGTAATAAGGGCAGCAAGTAATCCTTGCCCTCCAACTCCAAGGTATTAAACCACACGTCCCACAATAAGGAAATAAGGAAAGTGGTTTCCTAAATTAAACCCTAGAATCTAGCTCAACTTAAGGAAACTCAAGCATAAGGAGATGCTCAAGACTTTCCTAAAAAGCACTAGAATCACACGGCTACAAGGGACATTCCTTGCACGCCAATTACAACTCAAAAAAAAGGAAGCTTTCCTAAAATACAAGTCACGACACTAGACTCTATGATGCACCGAATTTTCTAAGTATGTTTCGGATTTATTAAAATTAACAACTCAACAAACTTAACTAACATCATAAAATAACTTATTTTTGTCTGCATGAAAAACATTTACTTTAATAAAGTAAAGTAAAACCATGCAACAACCTAAGAAAGCAAATTAAAGATAGTCCAACTTGCATCAATAAACCTTCTTAACAACCATCCACATTGCTTTCCAATAAGCCATAAAAGACAAACCATAGCCCGCTATATCAAAAACCATAAGGGCGACTTGCACAAAAGTTAGGGCACCTTCTCATTCATTGGCCTGAACTACGAATGGTCTGTTCTGCTAAAGATACGTTGGAAACCTCACCCTCAGGTCCGACCGCTTTAAACCAAACCAAACCTACATCATCATCCCCCTTGCTAAAGACCTCTTCCAAATCAATATTTAATTCAATGTCTAATTCATGGCAAATGGCTCCAAAGCCAAATGCTAGGCCACCGATTAAAATATTAAGAGCTACGACTGGCCTGATTCCATCATGGATACTCATTGCGTGAGTCGATTCATTATGACTCTGCCTTTTCTTATTCTAATCACTTTCTTTTTCTAAGCCGCATTATCGCTTCTAAGCCAACCTTAGCATAATCTTTCAACCCTCAGCTCTATGACCGTGCCTTATTCCTTTAGTGTTCTTTTCTTTGACCTTTCTTGTCTTTTTCACCTTAGGAACCCTATATGGAATCTTCGGTCGAAACTTCCGCTAAGCGTGACGAGATATCTTCAAAATCAAGCAATCAAGCTGAGTACTTCATAAACTCTATATTATTGGGGGCTTCATCACTGTTCCACATAGAAAATCATAGGCTCCATGTCTAGACCTATTGAGATAAGGACTTCATTATGAGTCCATACATAACATCTTGGGTTTTAAAACCTACACTGATACAAGATCGAACCTGCTTTATGGGCTCACTTAGGCCCTTGGCGTACGAATCTCAAAGCATATAGAACTCAAGCATTACGACTATTTGTTCTACAATGTATTTCAAATCCAATAGATCGTCTTTGGGGGCTTCCCATTTCTCCTCTTTCATAGGATCCATGTGTACCTTGATAAGGACTTCATTACGAGTCCATACAAACTATTCTGTGCTCCAGACCCATACGAGATCCTAACTATTTTATTGGCTCACTTAAGCCCGTAACAACCTAAAATCAAAGACTCGTTCTACGACGCATTTCGATTCGATCATAACCTACGTGGATCATCCTTGGGGGCTTCCCATTTCTCCTTTTCAAAAACAGTTTTCTAAACGAAAAATTGAGCTTAGAGGAACGATAAAAGCATCATATCATTTGCATTAGTATCATATTATCTACATTAGTGTCGCGTCGCTGCATTTGCATTACATATCCGCGTCATCCAAACATTGTGTCAAGCATTGCTTCCTTCGTCCTTAGCCATAGGATTCTAGCATCGAGTCGCACACACGTACGCACACACACGTATGCACACACTATAGCACCTTCAAGTCAAGTCAAGTCAACTTAAGTTAAGTCAAGTCAAGTCAAGTCAAGTCAGTTCATAGCCATACACTAGCACCCACATCACGGGACACATGCATGTCCCCTAGTTGTTTGTCTGTATATCTGTGTGTTATTTGTATTAACAGGTACCCAACATTAAACGCCTCTATACGAGTTATATTCTGCCAAGGTCTGCGGACCACTACAAATTAACAAATATAGGACAAACACTATATACATAGTGCGTCTAGCGCACCGGCAACGCTGTGCCACACGCAGCAGACTGCGTCCAGCGCAGCATCCCATGCCAAGCGTAGGCATGTGCGTCTGGCGCACAGCCCTGTACAACGTGCTTGAGGGCTTCTTAGCTAAGTGTGGTTCACATGCTCAACTCCAAATGATTTCAAATGTTCGTTACGACATTGCGGGCGACAATTCAACGAACTTTCGAAAGTTTACAAAAAATACGATTTTGCCATTATTGCAACATATGACCCTCGACACAAAGTTTCAAAATGTACGGTGCTCTAGAGGCGATAAATACCTTGAATCAATATGCGACATACCACCGCCTGGTCTGCGGAACACCTTCAATCAAGAGGCGACATACCACCGCTTGGTCTACGGACCACCTTGAATCAATAGGCGACATACCACCGCCTGGTTTGCGAACCATCTTCAATCAAGAGGCGACATACCACCGCCTGGTCTGCGGACCACCTTCAATCAAGAGGCCACATACCACCGCTTGGTCTACGGACAACCTTATATCATAGGTAACATAGCACCGCCTGGTCTGTGGACAACCTTCAATCAAGAGGCGACATACCACCTCTTGGTCTACGGACCACCTTGAATCAATAGGCGACATACCACCGCCTGGTCTAAGAACCATCTTCAATCAAGAGGCGACATACCACCGCCTGGTGTACGGACCACCTTGAACCAATAGGCGACATACCAACCCCTGGTCTACGGACCACCTTGAACCAATAGGCGACATACCACCACCTGGTATGCGAACCACCTTCAATCAAGAGGCGACATACCACCGCTTGGACTACAGACCACCTTGAATCAATAGGCGACATACCACCGTCTGGTCTGCGGACCACCTTCAATCAATAGGCGACATACCACCGCGCGGTCTGCGGACCACCTTCAATCAATAGGCGACATACCACCGCCCTGTCAGCGGACCACCTTCAATCAAGAGGCGACATACCACCGCTTGGTCTACGAACCACCTTGAATCAATAAGCGACATACCACCGCCGGTTCTACTGGCCACTTTCAATCAATAAACGTCATCTCACCGCCTGGTCTGCGCACCACCTTCAACCAAAGAGGCGACATACCATCGCCAGATCCACAAATTATTATCATTCGAGACAGCATAACCCCGACATGAGCCGGTCTGGAAATAGCTCATGACACCTTCTTTCACACCATCTCATTTTACATACTTACAAATATGTTTCACACATGTGTGTTTCTGATGCTGTTGCTAATTTTACAGGTACCGGCGCAAAAGGGTATTTTGGATTGCAGAGCATCTAGAATCATTCTCTGTCCCGACAATGTGTACTTTGACTTTCTGTTTTACAAACCTCAGTCAAAGTGGGGGCTTCTGTAGACACATAATCGTGTTTCCCCGTTTAAGTGTCCAATGGTGAAATATACCGCGGTCTTAGTTGGCACGGCCTAATGGAGGAGCAGTCCGAATAACCAGGCAATATGTGTTTTGAAATAATATTATAAAAGCCCAATTAATCATTCATGATGATTAATTGTAAGATCAACCCGTGAAATGTTTTTTAAGTCCATTTTAAATGCCCAACTGAATATTTAATGTTTTAATAAATATTTTCCTAATATTTATTGTTTTAATAAATATTTTCTTAAAAGCTTTTATTATTATCTTTAAAGCATAAATCAGATTTTTAACCCGGAAAATTCAATCTCCTGATTTTTAGGGATAAGAATGGCACCTTGAAAGCACGCGTAGAATAAAAAACGAATATTCTGGAATATGCGCCGGTCGCTGCGGCTGCGCTCAGCGCGCCACGTGTGTCCAGCACATTGGCCAGATCGCGTCAGGTGTGCCAATGAGGGCCTGACACGTGTACTTGTGACTCACACAGAGTCCTGCGCCTGGCGCAAGTCCTGTGTGAGACGCAAGATAAAAGTTTATCTTTTTTAAAAAGCGTTTCCACGTACAAGTTTTTAACTGGACGGACCACGTCAGGCAGGCCAATCTGCACCTGATGCGTGTCCTCGCGCCTGCCACGTAGGCTTGCGCCTGGCGCAGGGTTTGAGTGGAGCGCAAGTTTTTGTTTGCCTATAAATACGGGCTGATTTCCCGAATCAGACACGGCTTTGAATTATTATTTTTACGCACACAAATATTCTCGAATACTACGAAATACACTTTGAATACTCAAACACTTTTAATCTTTCAAATCCATTCATGTTCCTGATCTTATTATACTCCTGGTTCCAAGATTGCTTTGCCTGAAGGTCACTACTCCCTTCGATCTAAACCACATAGGTATAATCCTGAGGTCCCTTGGATAATTATATTTATTTTATTGAAGTTACTGACCTTTTATTTTCATGATGTCGATTTAAAATTAATAATCAGGTCCCTTTGTAAATTCTAACCTCTTTTCTTTTTATTTTGTATATAATATTCATGTTATTATGATTGTCCTGCATGCCTTTTTTTATCACCCACATGTTATTACTGCTAAACAAGGCCTAATGAACTGTTCTCATTAATTCAGATAATTTGGACAACCTGTTAGGAACCTTGTCATTTGATTGCATAATAACTGGTCACTAAATAATTAGTTTTTTTATGTGTTTCCTGAATCGATCTGGATTAATTATTTTTAGGGCACTTTAAAATGTTATTTGATTATTCTGTTGCATAAAATCTGTTGTGAATTGGTATTTAGTAAAGGCCAGCTATGGGCAATATAGTTCCTGACTATACTGTACCCTCACCCCCGAACTCAATCTTTGGTTCATTTTGACCATCTATGGAGTCATGACGGGGAAATTTATATTGGATAAGTCCCTAAGATGTCCCTACAGTTCAATATTCAATTAGGTTTATAAGTTTTCCTCTAAAAACTTGTTGGCGACTTCAAAACGGATTTTAAATAAAACCTTAAAAATGGAGTAGTCAAATAAACACGCTCACACCGCGTGCAGGCATTAAAGGAATTAAAAATCCACGCCTACATAATGGAATGGTTTCAAGTAAAGGAGCACTAAATCATGTTTTAACCGAGTTTTATGGGTTAGTACTCAGCTTTGCTGATGTGTGTACGCTTTGTTTTGTCATTTATGTGGCCTGTCACTTAGTGGGTGGCAGGTTCCTATTTGTTGCAAGTTGAAGACTTGGAGTTTATTATTTAATGTTGAAGGTTTGAGAATGCTAGAAGTACAATTGCGTGTATTGATTTGTATTTCGAAGCGAGGTCGCTCAATCTTGTAATAGTTAGTCGTTATTGTTTTCCATTTTTATGTTTAAGAGGCGTTAATACGATTGATTCTCTCTTGGTGTTGCTCCGCGAAAGCGTTGAGGCTGATGGGTATTGGAATTGGGAATATTTTATTTAATTGTAATTATGAACAGGTTTAAGTTATTTCCCGCTTTAGGGTTATTATATTTTCAAAGGAAACTCTGCCGGATTTGACAGAGGACTTTATAAGGATAGAGTCTGAGAATCAAAGCTTTGTTGTAATAGTTAATTCAAATTAAATAGAGAATATATTTTGATTTACACATTCTCTGATATAGTACAGTGAGTGTGATGGTAGCAGTTGGTTAGCTCAACTAGATTATTTAATTCCATTGTGCATTAATCCTTAGTAAGCTGGTCGGGAATGATCGCCTGTTACAGATTTACTATATAGTTAGTATATAATATGTTGTAATATGATAGTTAACCTAGGTTTATAATATTTTGTTAGTTGCGGGTTTAATTGTTAGTTGTATATTATAATTTGTAACTTGCGAGTTTAACTTTTAGCCAATATTTTGTAATGATTATTATCAGGATATGATATTAGTATATAATGTTGCGTCTAATAATTATAATTTGAAATAATAACATCCATGGATCTAATAATTATATTGTGAAATAATAACATCCATGAATCTAATAATTAGTTGGATATTATGATGATAGCTAATAACTTTTAAGGATCTAATTAGTTTGATATTATGATTCAAACTTAAATAATTAGTTTCATAAAACCAAAGTTCTAGAACATAACAAAATAATATCCGCATAAAACCAAAGTTCTAGTGCATAACAAAACAATATATGAATAAATAGTACATCAACTAAATACACTTAAACGAAAACTAGTACATCAAAACAACTCAATATCATCATCATGAGTAGGCTCCTCTGTCCGATCTAACTGCAGTTCCTGATCCCAGTCCCGAGCCAACTAATCCATCATCTCATATGACATAGCAGTGTTCGGTCGTTGGTCATTATGTCGATCCTCCATCAAAGCTCTCGTACAGTCCAAATGTCGGGCCATCCACTACAAATTATGACTTACTAATAAGTTAGTTATGTTAAAAACGGAATGCTAAACATAGAATACGAAATGCATACGTAGTGTGTGTTTGTAGTGTTGGGTCGGGCAGGAACAATCATGGTCTCATCAACGACAAGGAGAGGACGAGAATATGTAGAGCACCAGTCCATGTAGTCCGATGAACAATCTCCTGGATGACCAACTCATCTCAATGTTGAAATATTGAGATGCCCCAAACATGGCGTGAACCACTGCCATGATGACTCCGCTGCTGCTACCGTGAAATCAAGCTCATACTTCTTCATGTTTTTCGGTCTGTATGGAAACTCAGGCTGAGGAATTCGGGAAGGAATAACCTAAACATAACCCAATTGTCGTAGTACGCAACCTACATACATCGTCCTCGGAACCGTGGTAGCCAGATCATCCCCATATGGCATCCAAACGACCTGAAAATAGGAGAAATGTAATAATTGGATTATTCTAATGTACTAGTAATATACGACTACAATTATTGTTAAATAATTTGCATACCTCTGAAGCCTGAAGTGTGTCCAAGCGTCTGCACATCAACTCCAGGCGAATAAAATCCTTGTTGATGATATGATAATCACACTTTCTAGCCCGAGGTTCGTGAGTAGTGTACGCTAAACCATCTCTCTTAGGAGAAAACATGGGAAATAATCGTATATCCAACACTGTAAAAGCGTGAGACACCCAGCAATCTGCATAGCCAACTGCTTGCTCACAACCCCTAGCTGGTGATATAGATACGCCAAAGCCGCTGAGCCCCATGAGTACCTAGATACTGAATTAAGGTCATCCAACTCAATAATGTTCCGGAACAAGATCCGGGTACCATTCTTATTCGTGAACAGCGTACATCCAAGTGTAAGGAGCGGAAAAGCGTGAAGCTTTACATTAGTGGGACGACATGGGAGCTTGCATCTGTCAACAATCTCCGGAATACCAACACCGTTGTTCTTCCAAATAGGTGTGTTCCTGCTAAAATAGCTCTTCACGAGTACATTGGAGGAGCTCCTCGTACCGAACATACAAATCAGCAGATGCCAAAGCACCACTCACTATGCGACCCTCAATAGGAACTCATATAATCTGTTAAACATCATGCAACATGGTCGTCATCTCTCCGAAAGGCTAGTGAAACGTGTTCGTGTCGGGCTACCAACGCTCTACAAATGCTGAAATTAATGGGAAGTCAAGATGCGCAATATGAGGCACTTGGGCAAGACCAGACGCAGAGACACGCTCCTCCAACTGCTCATCGAACTAGTTGTTCTTTCAACCCTGCAAAGTATCAAACACACCCGAACGATTCTGACACCTAGAAACCTCTTAAGCCTCCGAATTATCGTAAATTAAGGCACCAATGTGACCTCGGTAACTAGGAATCACGCTGCCATCAAGAGCCCCCCAGGCATAGAGCCGATAACTAACCAGGAAGTATCACTAGCAACTCTGGTTCAGCTCCTACTCCGACTAAGCCCGGAACCCGATGATTCCACAACAAACCTCCCTCCTCTACCCTTCCTTACAGTGACACGGGAGATGGCTTCACCCACCTCATCTGCAGCACAGTCTCTCGAACCTCAGTCGCTCAAAGCATTTTTTAACTCCTCCTCGTCCTCAGTATCCCAACTCGGACTGTGAGGTGCATCCTCAAGAATATGAGTTGACCTAGCCAGATCTTCTACCCTCGTCCTCCTAGTCAATGCATCGACACCACGAGATCTAGTGTGTCGTGGCCCATATCCCTCAAGACCCACACTCTCACTGCCTAAAGCCCTCGATTGAGCCTAGTTATCAATTGTGTTAGTTAGTGATTTATTTAATCATTTAAAACTATCCAATTCAATATCTACGCACGTTTGTCGTTATTATCTTATAATTACTTGTAATTCTAACTAATCAACATTGATCAATAAATTGTCGCATAACATGCTAATCTCACTAAATATTATAACATACTAACATGTTATATTATTGAGCATAATTACAAATTATAGCATCATATCAACATTAGTGAATATAATTATGAATTATAGCATGCTAATATCACTAAATATTATTATAACATACGAACAAGCTAATATCACTAAATATTATTATAACATAATAATTAACATGCAATATTTTTCATAATTTATTAACTAAAATTGAAACAATTTCAATATTAACATGTTACATTATTCGTAATTATTCGACATTAAACGTGATTTATAATTCAAATTCACAAAAATTTGAAGCAAAAAAAAAAGAAATAAATAATTACGATTTAGGGTAACGAAAAGTTTTTTCGTTTAGGAAACGAACAAGATCTTTGTTTTCTCTGCGGAGGAAATAAACCTATTGTGACCTAAAAATGAAGGGCTGATAAGCTAACACATGGACCAATCAGAGGCGTCCACGTGTCCTTAAAACTAGAGGGAAATCTGGTACTTTCTAAGTTTTCATTCCTCTGGTGTACTGAGGCCCACTTTTGGCCAGAATGAATAATCAAAGCTCAATTCCCAAAAAATGGCTGCATATGGTTGGTTGAGATTTAGCCCCCAATCATTGTCTGCCACGTGTCAAATCCTGGTTGCATAGCCAATCAAATACTCCCATTCTAGGGTGACATCAAATGGCAGCTTTCACATTCCAAACGCTATAAATACTACCCTTAAAATCAGGAAAAAGGTAGATAATTGAATACTGTGCCATTACTCTGTGATAAGTCTCTATTTTATACATGATTTTTGGCCATCATATTACTTTTTGGTATAAGTTTTGAGACTTATAATAGATTTTCTTCGTATATTTTGACGTTTTAAGAGTTAAGTCAAAGTTGTTCTAAAATATGAAAAATGTGTTCAATAAATGACTTGCTTGATTCTTACTACTTATACATGCTAATTTGGTTTATTTAATATTTATAATAGTGGTTTGTGTTATTATGCAAATACTTCAGTTTGGAGCCCAATTGTTTATTACCCTTTTGAATTATCTATAGGTGAAAAGAATTTGCAAGAAGAAAAACAGAAAAGCAAACCTATTATATACTAAAACCCAAGAAGTTCCAACTTCACGCATCAGAGAAGAGAAAAAGGAAAGAAATAAAAGAAAAGGATGAAAATTTCCTTTATTGCCCCAAAACCTACATTCCTACAGCAACCATGATAACAGAAGATGAGAAAAGAAAAAAAAAAGGGTGGACTTCCTCAAATAGATACAGACGGCAGCCACAAAAGGAAGGAAGGAAGAAAATCTTAAAGACTCATTTATACAGATTGATATCTTATTTTTGAAGGAAGAAGAATCTAATCGATCCGGAAGAAAAAAGGGAATTGAAAGAGACCCACGAGCAATATAAGAGGAAGCACGCATCAACCCTTCGAGAACTAGGAGACCTGGAGCGAGCGGCGACGAGGCGGCGGACCCAATTAGAAGACGCACGGCTATTGACGGAAGTCTTGGAGTTCTACTTCTTTAACTTTTAATTATTCAATTGTTGATTTTGTTTAATTACAATGTTAGGTTTTAATTCTTCATTATCATTCAATTGGATTTCCACTAATTTGATGTCTGGCTAAGTATTCATGTTCTAGGATGGGGATGTAGTCCTTAGATTTTTGTTGATGGATTGAATTATTATGTTGGTTATATTATATTTATGCAATTTGATAATCTTGGTTTGATTTCATACTTTTAATTTGGCCAATTGATTGTATGTGTGAGGTGTTGGATTAGTAGCGGAAGTGAAAGTTCAGTACTAGTCTGTGGGATTATCAAACTTCAAATGGTATAATTTTAGGAATAGTTATACCCATGGGGTGGTCTTTTAAATGAATTTAATGCTCTTAATGAATTTGTTCTAATTGTTATGTTGACGGAAGTAACATGAGATTAGCATAAGTATAGATTTTCCACCTTGGAAGAGGTGATAATATATATTAGGAAATTCAGACCATTGCAACTAAATATTTTTACCCGACGATCAATTCAACTCCATTGAAGAATTTAGGTGGCGAAACCCTTGTCCTAGAACTACTTCTCATTTCTTGTTACACTTCATATTTTTCTGTCATTGTTTCTTAGTAGTTTACTAGTTAGTTTGAGTTCTAGTTTATCACCATTTCATTTAACCCATATTGTCTAAATAATAATAGTTGTCTCTTACTTTGGTAGTTGATTATACACCTCCTGGTGGATACGACCTTGCTCACCTATACTATCAATTTGACCCGTACACTTGCGGATTTAGTAGGTATATTTTAGGCCGACCAAGTTTTTGGCGCCGTTGCCGGGGAGGCAATAATCAATATCATATTAAAGAGAATTCTATATTAGTTTAGACTTATATTTTGTTTAATTTTTAATTTTATTGTTTTTAGTATTTGGTTAAGTGAATTTAACATAAGTAAGCAATAGTTGATTGTGTCCTTCCGTACGGTTACCTGGTTATACTTTAGTATTTTTGTGACATTTTGGTAGTATTAGAAACTGGTTGTTAGTTGTTATTATTAGTTTTATGCCCCGTACTAATCGTATTTTGGTTCCCTTTGATCCAGAGATCGAAAGAACTGCTCGTGCATTCAGAAAACAGAAGAGGTTGGAGCACATACGAGGGCGCCAGATTGGGACTTAGAGCACTTTCTTTACGAAGAATTCCACAATAAACTGGTAGCAATGGGAGACGACAACAACACCACAAAGTCTCTGCGGGATTTTGCTATGCCTAATTCCAGTGGAGTGCCTTCAAGTATAGTAAGACCTACTATCGCTGCTAATAATTTCGAACTTAGTCCTGCTTTGATACGTATAATCCAGCAAGACCAATTTAGTGGACTAGATAATGAAGACCCTAATGAGCACATAACCGTTTTTCTTGAAAAATGTGACACTGTTAAACTAAATGGCGTAACTAATGATGCTATTAGACTTGGTTTATTCCCTTTCTCACTTAAAGATAAAGCAAAAAAGTGGTTAAACTCTAATCCACCTAGTTCATTCACAACTTGGGACGCGTTATCAGGTGCCTTTCTTAGAAAGTATTTTCCCCCAGGTAAAACCGCTAAACTAAGAAATGACATAACTGGTTTTGCACAATATGATGGGGAGTCTTTATATGAGGCGTGGGAAAGGTTTAAGGATTTACAACGTCAATGTCCTCATCATGGTGTCCCTGATTGGTTGCTTGTGCAAACGTTTTATAATGGTCTTAATGAATCAGTTAGAATAACCATAGATGCGGCTGCTGGTGGGGCAATTATGGGTAAAACTACAGAGGAAGCAAACAAATTGCTAGAAGAAATGGCTTCTAATAATTATCACTGGTTTAATAATAGGAGTAAGCCTAAGAAAACTGCTGGTATATACGAGGTGGATGACATTAATATGTTAAATGCAAAAGTAGACAATTTGGTTAATTTATTTAGTAAAATGAATAATAATGTTAATTGTGTGTCTACTAGTGCTATGACATGTAATCTGTGTGGTGGTGAACATTTGACCAATGAATGCATTAATGTGGAACAAGCTCAATTTGTTTCTAATTTTAATAGGCCACCTAATAATGATCCATACTCCAATACTTTTAATCCTGGATGGAGAAACCATCCTAATTTCTCTTGGAGGAATCAAGGACAACAAAATGCTAATGTTAACTCACAAATTCCACCTGGGTTCCATCAAAAACAACCTCAACAAGAAAGTAGACCATCATGGGAATTAGCTATCGAAAAATTGGCTAACGCTACTTGTCAAAGATTTGAAAAGTTAGAGTCTAAGGTAGACCAAGTTTCTATTTCTAATAGAAGTATGGAAGTTCAACTTGGCCAATTAGCTAATGCCATTAATTCAAGGAATCAAGGAGCTTTGCCTAGTAAAACGGAAGTTAATCCTAAAGAACAATGCAAGGCTATAACCTTAAGAAGCGGTAAGCAACTAGAAGAAGTAAAAGAGTCAAAAGAGGAAAGTAATCAATATCAGGGAAATGAAAAGGAGGGCGAACAAATTGTTGAAACAGAATGTGAAAAATTACCTTCACCACCCCTTGTTAAGCCCTTTGTACCACCTGTCCCTTTTCCTCAAAGGCTTAAAAAGAACAACATGGACAAGCAATATGAAAAATTTATGAAAATGTTCAAGCAATTGCATGTAAACATTCTTTTTGCCGATGCATTGACACAAATACCTACATATGCTAAATTTCTTAAGGAATTTATTGCTAAAAAGAGGAAATTGGAAGACTATGAAACCATTGCCTTGATCGAGGAGTGTAGTGCTGTAATTCGAACAAACTTCCCCCTAAATTGAAAGATCCAGGGAGTTTTTCTATTCCTTGCACAATAGGAAACATTAATTTTTCAAAGGCTTTGTGTGATTTAGGTGCGAGTGTCTCTCTTATGCCTTTGTCAATATGCAAAAAGTTGGGATTGACTGATATAAGATCTACTACTGTTTCACTACAACTTGCTGATCGGTCAATTAAATATCCCCTAGGTGTGATTGAAAATGTCTTAATGAAAGTAGATAAGTTTATAGTTCCGGTTGATTTTATTATTCTTGATATGGATGAAGATGTTGAAGTGCCGATTATTCTAGGCAGACCCTTTTTAGCTACTGCAGGGGCTGTTATTGATGTGAAAAATGGTACTTTAACATTTAACATTGGTGATGAGGAGATTAAATTTAATGTTTTTAAAGCTGGAAAATATCCTTCTTTCACTGATCATGTCTTTCGAGTTGATTTACTTGATAAGTTAGATGTAGAGAGGTCTAACAAGATAACCTTAAAAGATCCTCTTGAGACATGTTTGCTAGGTACAAATTTTGAAAATAATAATGCAGAGGTAAGTGAAATGGCTCTTGCATTGGAGGCATGTCCTCTGATGAAGAAAACGGTATATGAATTTAAGGAGCTCGAAAAAGGTAATCCTCTTCCCCCTCCTTCTATTATTCAAGCCCCCGATCTTGAGTTAAAACCTTTGCCTGTACATTTAAAATATGCATTTTTAGGTGATAATAATACACTGCCTGTCAGTTGGATAAATTGTTGCGTGTTCTGAGAGAACGAAAAAAGGCTATTGGATGGACTATCTCTGATTTAAAAGGGATTAGCCCTTCTGTTTGTATGCATAAAATTTTAATGGAAGATGATTTTAAACCTGTGGTTCAATACCAAAGAAGGCTAAACCCTAACATGCAAGAAGTAGTTAAAAAGGAAGTTTTAAAATGGTTAGATCTTTGGAATAGTTTATCCTATTTCGATAGTCCTTGGGTTAGTCCAAAGCAAGTTGTACCAAAAAAGGTGGTATCACAGTTGTGTCTAATGATAATAATGAATTAATTCCCACTAGAACAGTCACCGGGTTGGAGGGTCTCAGATCGACTATAGGAAGCTTAATAGTGCAACTCGTAAAGACCATTTTCCTTTACCTTTCTTGGACCAAATGTTAGAGAGAGTTGCAGGTCATGAATATTATTGTTTTCTTGACGGGTACTCTGGTTTTAATCAAATTCCTGTTGCTCTTGAGGATCAGGAGAAAACTACATTCACCTGCCCTTATGGTACTTATGCCTTTCGCAAAATGCCCTTTGGTTTATGCAACGCACCCGCCACCTTTCAACGTTGTATGATGTCTATATTTTCAGATTTTATTGAAAAGATTATGGAAGTATTTATGGATGATTTTTCTATTTTTGGATCATCTTTTGATAATTGTTTAGCCAATCTTTCTCTTGTTTTGCAACGTTGTGAAGACACTAATTTAGTTCTTAATTGGGAAAAGTGTCATTTTATGGTACAAGAGGGTATAGTTCTAGGGCATAAAATTTCCAGTAAAGGTATTGAGGTCGATCGTGCTAAAATCGAAGTGATTGAAAAACTTCCCCCACCTGTCAATGTTAAGGGAATTAGGAGTTTTTTAGGTCATGCGGGTTTTTATAGACGTCTTATTAAAGATTTTTCTAAAATTTCTAAACCTTTGTGTGATTTATTAGATAAAGATGCTCCTTTCGATTTTAATGATGATTGTTTAAATGCTTTTAATAAGTTAAAACAAGAATTTACCTATAGTTATTCCTCCAGATTGGTCTTTACCTTTTGAATTGATGTGCGACGCGAGTGATTATGCCCTTGGCACTGTTTTAGGACAGAGAAAAGATAACAAGTTGCATGTTATTTATTATGCTAGTAAAATGCTCACAGATGCTCAATTGAACTACGCAACTACTGAGAAAGAATTACTTGCTGTTGTCTTCGCTATGGAAAAGTTTAGGTCGTATCTTATTGGTTCTAAGGTAATAGTTTATACAGATCACTCAGCTCTAAAGTACTTGTTGAATAAAAAGGATGCTAAACCTAGACTCATTCGTTGGATCCTTTTGTTACAAGAATTTGATTTAGAAATTAAAGATAGAAAGGGTACTGAAAATTGTGTCGCAGACCATCTGTCTAGACTTAAAATTCTTGCACCAGATTCTGATATCCCAATTAATGATAGCTTCCCTGATGAGTGTTTGATGGCCATAGCTACTGTCCCTTGGTATGCTGATTTGGTTAACTATTTAGTGAGTGGTATTGTTCCACCAGATTTTAGTTATCAACAGAAGAAGAAATTTAAGTGGGATGTTAAGAATTATTTTTGGGAAGAGCCTCTTTTATATAAGTATTGTTCTGATGGTATAATAAGGCGATGTGTGCCAGAGGAGGATATTGAGAGTATATTGCATCACTGCCATTCTTTAGAGTGTGGAGGTCACTTTAGTACGGACAAAACAATAGCTAAAGTTTGGGAATCTGGATTTTATTGGCCTACTATGTATAAAGATGCTAGGAACTTCGTAATCAAATGTGATCGATGCCAAAGAGTAGGTAACATATCTAAGAGAAATGAGATGCCCATGAACATTATTCTTGAAGTTGAATTGTTTGACGTATGGGGCATAGATTTTATGGGTCCATTTCCGCCTTCCAATAATAATATGTATATATTAGTAGCCGTAGATTATGTATCTAAATGGGTCGAGGCCACCGCCACTCATACGAATGATTCAAAGGTTGTCTTGAAATTTATCAAAAAACACATTTTCTCACGATTTGGTGTTCCTAGGGCATTAATTAGTGACGGAGGCTCTCATTTTTGTAATAAGCCACTTGATAAGCTTCTAAGTAAATATGGGGTCACTCATAAGGTAGCTCTAGCCTATCATCCCCAAACAAATGGCCAAGTAGAGCTTGCTAACAGAGAGCTAAAGCTGATTTTGGAGAAAACAGTTAACAATTCTAGGAAGGATTGGGCTAGTAAGATAGATGATTCACTTTGGGCTTATAGGACAGCCTTTAAGACACCATTAGGTATGAGTCCATATAGGCTAGTGTTTGGAAAATCTTGCCATCTCCCTGTAGAGATAGAACATAAAGCTTATTGGGCAATTAGGGAGTTAAACATGGATCTTAAGGTTGCTGGAGCTAGGAGACTGCTTCAATTAAGTGAATTAGAGGAGTTTAGACTAGATGCTTATGAGAATGCTAAAATATACAAAGAGAAAACAAAAGTTTGGCATGACAAGCACATTAAACATAAAGAGTTCGAGGTGGGACAACAAGTTTTACTTTTTAATTCTCGCCTTAAGCTATTTCCTGGAAAATTACGATCTAGGTGGTCGGGCCCTTTCACCATTGTTAAAGTATATCCATATGGTGCTGTTGAGTTACAAGGTCAGAGTGAGACTTTTAAAGTAAATGGACAGCGTGTTAAACCTTATTTTGCAGGTGAATTAGTGCCTAAGGGAGTGACTTACTCCTTAGAAGACCCTAGCAAAACTTAAGCATTAGATGAAGTCAAGCTATTGACTTAAAACAAGCGCTTCTTGGGAGGCAACCCAAGCACTTTTAGTTGTTTATTTACATATTTTGCTTTGATTTTACGCTCCTTTTGCTGTTACTCAAAATTTTGCAGGTAGTAGGTTTATTTGCTAATAATAACAGCTGGACATGAACCAAAGTTGTTGTCATGCGATTGCACCTGTGCCCTGGGCAGCCACTATATAATCTAGCTTCTTTCTACCAAATCAGAGTCATCCCCTTTACAAAAAAAAACTCAACCGGAATACAGTCGGTGCTTCATTCACTCATCTGGTGCCACACCACAGGCCACATCTTCGACAGCCATTCTGTATTTTATTCTGGCTGTGAACCAGATGCTTCCACTCTGTTGCTGCTGCTACTGTTTGCTGCTGCACAGGAACTTCCTGCATCATACACCAGGTTGTGTCTTTCCAACTTCTAGTATTTTGATTATATTTCCCTTTCCCGTGAATCTGGTTTGATGAAACATTGAGGACAATGTTGGATAAGTGTGGGGGAGAGGTTTGATCTTGATGGATTAATGGTGAAAATAGACCGAGAATGTTGTTGTTTGCTGGGATATCTATATCTATAACTATATCTATATATATGTGAAAAAAAAAAAATCTGACTTGAAATTTGGGATATGGCCATTTTTAAGGGAAATGCTGTCGAAATTTTTGCAAATTCCGGTGTTTAATTGCACCAAGTTGATCGCATTTCTCTTTTATGTGTTGTATGCTGCTGATTTAGGTGGTCATTATGTGTCAAAGTAACATTTTTAACTACCACCTCTTATTTCCTTGAAAGACGACTTGTTATTTGAGAAATTTCAACATGGATTCTAATCTAACTTATTTATGAAAAAAAAAAAAAAAAAAAAAAAAATGTTTCCAATAAATTTCGGTTTTCGAAAATGATTTTTTTTTTTTGAAGTCATGAATGCTCGAGTTTGACTTTAGTTTTACTAATTGACTCTAAAAGGCAAACTTGTATCTACGCTTGTAAGAAGGCTAGAATCACATTCTAAAGTAGTGGGGAACTTGGTCGGACTCAATATATTTTTTAATCTACCTAATGGTCAATGCTTTCCATGGTGACCATTCAAACACTTTTGGATTCTTGAGAAGTACTTGAAAACTTTGTTTGTTAGTTATCATAGGGGCGTAGGTCGAGGAGGCCTACCTAGTAGGTTTGCTCACCCCTTTGAATGTTCCTTCAGAATTTATGTGTTCGTTATTCCGTTCTATATTGAAAAAAAAAAAACGATGAAAAAAAAAAAAAAGAAGAAAAAGAAAAAAAAAAAAAAAAAAGTGAAAAAGAAATCCAAAAACAAGTTTATAATATTATCTAGTTCAAATGTGTATGTATTACTTCAAGCAGATTTTGTAATAAGTTTAAGTACTATCTTGAAACCATTGGGTGGATAGAATGGAACGATCCAATGCTTTTGCTGGAAAGTATACCTTCAACTGAAAGACGATAATCCTCCGACCATGGTACCCATACTTTACACTTGCACTTAAACACGTAGAATTCTTACAAGTTGTTAGAGTACACTTAGTCTACTGCGTTCTTGGCTTGCTAATCTAATTATAAAAGAAAAAAAAAATTAATTTTCTTGTTCTTTATTATTATAGTACAATCTAGTTATTTTTATTTTTATTAGAAAAAAATGTTTTAGTCCATCGTTGAATTCTTATTAGTTAAGTTTTGTCGTATTAAGTTTGAGGTGGTATAATGGCATTGGTCCCGAGGTTTCTTAATGTTTTTATTATGTTTTTGCTCGAGGACTAGCAAAATCTTAAGTGTGGGGGAGTTGATAAGTCTCTATTTTATACATGATTTTTGGCCATCATATTACTTTTTGGTATAAGTTTTGAGACTTATAATAGATTTTCTTCGTATATTTTGACGTTTTAAGAGTTAAGTCAAAGTTGTTCTAAAATATGAAAAATGTGTTCAATAAATGACTTGCTTGATTCTTACTACTTATACATGCTAATTTGGTTTATTTAATATTTATAATAGTGGTTTGTGTTATTATGCAAATACTTCAGTTTGGAGCCCAATTGTTTATCACCCTTTTGAATTATCTATAGGTGAAAAGAATTTGCAAGAAGAAAAACAGAAAAGCAAACCTATTATATACTAAAACCCAAGAAGTTCCAACTTCACGCATCAGAGAAGAGAAAAAGGAAAGAAATAAAAGAAAAGGATGAAAATTTCCTTTATTGCCCCAAAACCTACATTCCTACAGCAACCATGATAACAGAAGATGAGAAAAGAAAAAAAAAGGGTGGACTTCCTCAAATAGATACAGACGGCAGCCACAAAAGGAAGGAAGGAAGAAAATCTTAAAGACTCATTTATACAGATTGATATCTTATTTTTGAAGGAAGAAGAATCTAATCTGATCTGGAAGAAAAAAGGGAATTGAAAGAGACCCATGAGCAATATAAGAGGAAGCACGCATCAACCCTTCGAGAACTAGGAGACCCGGAGCGAGCAAATGAACGAAGGCGGCGCACCCAATTAGAAGACGCACGGCTATTGACGGAAGTCTTGGAGTTCTACTTCTTTAACTTTTAATTATTCAATTGTTGATTTTGTTTAATTACAATGTTAGGTTTTAATTCTTCATTATCATTCAATTGGATTTCCACTAATTTGATGTCTGGCTAAGTATTCATGTTCTAGGATGGGGATGTAGTCCTTAGATTTTTGTTGATGGATTGAATTATTATGTTGGTTATATTATATTTATGCAATTTGATAATCTTGGTTTGATTTCATACTTTTAATTTGGCCAATTGATTGTATGTGTGAGGTGTTGGATTAGTAGCGGAAGTGAAAGTTCAGTACTAGTCTGTGGGATTATCAAACTTCAAATGGTATAATTTTAGGAATAGTTATACCCATGGGGTGGTCTTTTAAATGAATTTAATGCTCTTAATGAATTTGTTCTAATTGTTATGTTGACGGAAGTAACATGAGATTAGCATAAGTATAGATTTTCCACCTTGGAGGAGGTGATAATATATATTAGGAAATTCAGACCATTGCAACTAAATATTTTTACCCGACGATCAATTCAACTCCATTGAAGAATTTAGGTGGCGAAACCCTTGTCCTAGAACTACTTCTCATTTCTTGTTACACTTCATATTTTTCTGTCATTGTTTCTTAGTAGTTTACTAGTTAGTTTGAGTTCTAGTTTATCACCATTTCATTGAACCCATATTGTCTAAATAATAATAGTTGTCTCTTACTTTGGTAGTTGATTATACACCTCCTGGTGGATACGACCTTGCTCACCTATACTATCAATTTGACCCGTACACTTGCGGATTTAGTAGGTATATTTTAGGCCGACCACTCTGCTAAAATATTCTCTCTCTCTTTCTCTCTCTATCTCTACACCTGATTCCATACCTATACTGACTTACGCTTCGGAGGAGGAACCACCACCCAAACCTCCAGGGTTGGTTCCTTTTTCTGCAGGTTCGGAGCATGGAGATAAGGCATCGTTACACAAGTCTCTCTAAGAATATTTACAAGGAAGAAGTTGCTTGACCAATAAGAAGACTAAACATTTGGCACCGTCTGTGGGGAGATGCAACGATGACGGATTGTCACTCGTCCAACCTAGCTAGAAACCACAGCTATCGATAAGGGTCGAAGACACGGTGGATAATGATCGGCCGCCTCGAGGGAGGGATATGCCTCCCTCCCACGATCCTGACTAGAGTCAAGTACATGTTATCCAGGAAATTCTTGAACGTCCGGTGACTGCTGCTCATATGGAGAATGTCTTGAATGACTTCCAGACCAAGATGGCTGCAGTCGTCCAGTAACATATCAAGAACAATATGCTGTTTTTCCAGGTGAATCCAGAACCAGCTACTCCCAACCCAACTCCTCCTCTTCGGGGATGCTCTCAGGAGAATCTTGCAGGTTCAAGTCGACCTGCTCGTCAAGAAGTTTCTTGAATGACAGCCAAGGAGAAACAACCAGCAGGTAGTGAGCAGCGAAGAAAGATGGACTGGAACTTGCTGGCTTGGTGCTCGGGAATATTTGGAAGCAAAGAAAGTTGTTGCATTACAACGGTCGGCCATAGGGTCTACGCTGTATTTAAGAGATCCTCCTTTGAAGATACATTCTCGGACAGAAGGAAGAAGTTTGGGTCATTCCCTTCTTCGCCCAAGGCAAGAGAAAACAGTGGTGCAGCCGATGGTCTATCAACGTGCAGCCCCAGCAAACACCTCATCTAATTTCGTCTTGACGGAGTACGGTAAGGAGTTCATACCCATTGAGGGACAACAGCTGGGAGCCCTCCAGATCAACTGGCCAACTCCTTTCTCAACCAGGATCATGGAGGAGCCCCCTTTTCCCAAAGGTAAACTCCCTACAATAGAGCCATTTGATGGAACGACTGATCCTAATGATCATCTTTCCGCTTATAAGCATCAGATGTATGTCCAAGCAATAGATGATGCTACTTGGTGCAACAATTTTCCGGCTACTCTGAAAGGAGTAGCTCAGAAGTTGTTTAACAATCTTCCCCCTAACTCAGTTAACAATTTTATTGAACTCAGTTACTTATTTACCAGTCACTTTGTAGCGAATCGGCAAGAACAAAAGACAAGCATGCATTTGGGCAAGGTCATTCAGTGTCCAAAGGAAGCTCTTCGGAGTTTTTTTAAGAGGTTCAATCTAGAAGCTTTGCAGATTCAAGATCTTAATGCTGGAGTGGCCTTTAACGCCTTTATTAGAGGGCTACAGCCAGGAAGTTTTAAGTTTAATCTAGTCAAGAAGAAAATCACCAGTCTTACAGAAGCCCTGAAGGAGGCTGATGCATTTATACATGCTACTGAAGTCTGTGGTCAGGCTAAGCACCCCGAGTCCAAGAAGCCTGATGAGGTGGTTCCGGCAAAAACGAACAACCCTAAGAAGGCTGAGACTTGGGCAATAACCTCCATAACTACCTCAACCAGACGAGGAAAGAGAAAAGAATCATAAACTTCAGCTGACCCAATAGAATTCAGCAAAGATCAGTACTCCATTATTATGGAGATAAAGGATCAATATGAGCTCAATGCTCCAGCTGAGATGAAGATTCCTTACAGAAACAAAGACAAAAGCAAAGCATCTTAAGAGAGCCTTGGAGGATTTAGCTCGGCGAGGAAAGATGAACTTGTATTTGCCCCAGGGGGAAGGAAGTTTCAGTAGAAGGATGATCGGCAGAGCAAGAAGAAGGAGAGTGCAAGCACTGGCGAAAATGTTGTTCTTGTCATTTCTGCTGGGTTTGCAGCTGCAGGACTAACCAATCGGGGGCACAAAAACTATCTCCGGGAGCTCGGCTAAATTCTGTTAACTGATCAGATGAAGGTCGGTCCCTTGGCAAAGGTAGTGGTCAGTGAGCAAGACCGGGGAAGCTGAAGACCCCTCATAACGATCCTCTAGTTGTGTAAATGAAGATCGTAAATCTAAGAGTGAGAAGAATTTTGATTGACACTGGAAGCTCGACGGACATCATCAGTGCAGATTATTTGTCCAGATTAAAGTTTGATGAGAAACATGGTCCCTGTTCATCACCCAATCATTTGATTTTGGGGAGGAGTTATTCGTCCTATGGGGACGGTTACCTTGCTGTCCGAGTAGGAGAGAAGGATGTCTCACGGACTTTGTTCATCAAGTTTTTGGTCATTAGAGACTTAACAGCATACAAAGTTATTCTTGGACGACCAACTTTGAATCATGTTAAAGCAGTATTAGTTACTCATCCTATGCTCATGAAGTTTGAATGTGACGGAGGACAGATAGGAACTCTGTATGGAGATCAGCAGGTGGCTAGAGAATGTTATCAAACTACTCTGAAGCCCTCGTCATGGAAGGTTGAGGAGCAAAACCAGACGAAGGTTGCTGGTGAACGGAAAACGACCAAAATGATAATGACCCAAACATCCTCGTTGAGAAAGACCATTGAAAATTCTCAGACGCGGGTTGCTCCCTCAAGGAGAACGTCTGAGACCCTTGCCAGCAAGAAAAGGAAGTATGTGCTAGTCAAGGAAGAACCTCGCTCGTCTGAAGAAGTAATGGCCATCATGGGTTTGGCACTTGAGCGTCCAGAGCCTGTTGAGGCCCCAGAGGATATATGTCTAGATGATGCTCGTCCAGAAAGGACCCTGAAGATTGGATCTTCTCTTATCCAAGAGTTGCGGGGAATTTTGAAAAATTTTCTCAAAGAGTTTCAAGATGTGTTTGCTTATAGTGTTGAAGAGATGCCTGGGATTGATCCAGAGATAGTTGTCCACAGCTTAAATGTTGATCCAAACATGAAACTAGTTCGTCAGAGGAAAAGACATTTGGGACTAGCCAAAAATTAAGCGATGGACAAGTAGGTGTAGAGGTTGTTGGAAGCCCGGTTCATTAGAGAAACCTATTATCCAGAATGGATAGCCAACGTAGTCATGGTGCCAAAGCCCAATGGCACATAGAGAATGTGTGCGGACTACACTGATCGCAACAAGGCTTGTTCCAAGGACAGCTTTCCACGGCTGGTCATGCTTTGTTGAGCTAGCTTCATGGATGCCTATTCCAATTTCCATCAGATACCTATGTGGCCAGATGACCAGGACAAAACATCTTTCATAACAAAGAAAGGGTTGTATGGGTGGCTGATAATGCCTTTTGGACTCAGGAATGCACCAGCAACCTTCCCAAGACTGATCAATACTATTGTTCAGCCACAATTGGGTAGGAACATGGAGGCATACATAGATGATATGATTGTGAAAAGTCAGCCAGAGAAAGACCATGTTGGTGATTTGCGAGAGACCTTTGAGACTCTCAGGAAATATAAGCTAAAGTTGAATCCCAAAAAATGTGTTTTTGGAGTTATGGCCGGGAAGTTTTTGGAATTTCTAGTAGACCAGCGGGGAATAGAAGCTAATCCTGAAAAAATTAAAGCCATCCTGGACATGAAGTCACCGACCAAGATTAAGGAAGTGCATCGTTAAACTAACTACCTTGCAGCTCTTGGTCGTTTCCTTTCTAGGTTATGTGACAAATGCTACCACTTCTTCTCTACAATCAAGAAAAAAGCCAAAGTTTGAATGGACAACGGAAGTTGAGCAAGCGCTTCAGTAAGTCAAAGATCATCTCAGTCAGTTATCTAGGTTGGTCAGTCCAGCCGAGGAGGAGAGGTTGTTTGTATACTTAGTTGTATCCTATCAGGCTGTGAGTGATGTCCCACTGGCCGAGAGGGAATCAGTAAAAATACCGATATACTTTGTAAGCCATGTGCTCAAAGACGAAGAATGTAGATACACCTCAGTGAAGAAGATTGGATTGGCATTGGTCTTGGCCAACCAGAAATTGAGGCCTTATTTCTTGGCCCATAGTATACTAGTCTATACCGAACCGACCAGCCTTTAAAGCAAGTTTTACAAAAGATGGAGGCCGCTGGACGTATGTTAAAATGGGCTGTTGAGTGGAACATGTTTGACATAACCTTTGAGCCAACGAAGGAAATTAAAGGCCAGGCCTTAGCAAATTTCATAGTAGAGCTCACTCGGCCTACTATAGATCTAGCGGAAGGTAGGAAGCATTGGACGCTCATGGTAGACGGATCGTCAACCGCCAATGGATGTGGGTAGGAATCATTTGTCAATCTCCGGAGGGAGATAAGTTTGAATAAGCGCTAAGATTCCAGTTCTAGGCGTCCAACAAGGAGGCTGAGTATGAGGCCCTACTGGCTGAAATCAATATGTGTAGAGCGGTTGAGATTTGGAAATTGAGGCCATATCGGACTTTCTCTTAGTCGTCAGCCAAGTAAATGGAGATTATGAATGCAAGGAAGCATCTATGAGCAAGTACTTGCGTCTGATCAAAGACGAGATTGAGCCCTTAAAGCGCTTTGTGCTGGAATAAGTACCATGATCAGAAAACCATCAGGCAGATGCTCTTTCAAAATTGGACACTCAGCTGACTGTGATATACCAAGGACACTGTTATGGGAAATCAAGCCAAAGAAGAGTATTGATCAAGAAGAAGTCCTATTTCTAAGCCGATGAGCAGTATGGATGGAGCCCATCATCAACTTCAAGAAGACGGGCCAATTACCTTCAGGCCAAGTGGAGGCTAAGTATGTTAAGGCCAGGGACAAGTGGTTTGAGCTATGGGATGAAACTCTGTATAAGAAGTCGTTCAATCGTCCTCTTTTAAAGTGTATTACTCGGGAGGATGGATTAGAAGTGTTCAAGGAACTTCATGAAGGAGCATGTGCATCTCACATTGGGGGAAGAGCCTTAGGAGAGAAGGCCTTGACAACTAGTTGTTATTGGCCTACTTTAAAAGAAGATGCTCTTGCTTAAATGTGATAGCTGTCAGAAACATGGGAACTTGCATCAGAAGTTGTACAATTATCTAACTCCCATTTTATATTCCCGCTGCCTTTTGCTAAACGGGGCATGGATATCTTCGGGCCTTTTCCTGTGGCAGCTGGACAAAAGAAGTTTGTGATTGTGGCTGTTGATTACTTTACTAAGCGGGTAGAAGTAGTGGCAGTGCGAGGCATAAATACCAATGATGTCAGGAGTTTTTTTTGGAAGAACATCATAACCCGGTTCGGTATGTCACGATCAATTGTCTTCGACAATATTCCACAATTTCAAACACCAAAGCTGAAAGATTGGCTGTTAGAAAGAGAGATCAAGGCTCATTTTGCTGTAGTAGCCTACCCACAAGCCAATGGGCAAGTAGAGTTTTTCAGCAAGATCTTGTCAAATGGTATAAAAAGGAAGCTGGAATATGCCAAGGGACTATGGGTTGAAAAACTACAGCTAGTATTATGGTCAATTAGAATAACGGCTAAGAACTCTACAGGTGAGACGCCTTTCATGTTAGTCTATGGAACTGAGGTTGTCTTTCCCACTGAGATTGAAGAGCCCACCCTAAGAGTCATGTACATAGAAGAGGCCAACTGGGCCGCCTTGTGCACTGCCTTGGATCAATTACCAGAGGTAAGGGGCAACATACTTTTAAGAATGCAATGTACCAACTTCAAATTGCTCGGAACTTTACCAAGAGAGTCGCTAGACGACCACTGAAAGTAGGGGATTTTGTTATGAGGAAGATGGAAGTTGTAGGACGAGCTAAAGAACAGGGCAGTGCGAGGCATAAATACCAATGATGTCAAGAGTTTTTTTTGGAAGAACATCATAACCCGGTTCGGTATGTCACGATCAATTGTCTTCGACAATGGTCCACAATTTGAAACACCAAAGCTGAAAGATTGGCTGTCAGAAAGAGAGATCAAGGCTCATTTTGCTGTAGTAGCCCACCCACAAGCCAATGGGCAAGTAGAGTCTTTCAGTAAGATCTTGTCAAATGGTATAAAAAGGAAGCTGGAATATGCCAAGGGACTATGGGTTAAAAAACTACAGCTGGTATTATGGTCAATTAGAATAACGACTAAGAACTCTACAGGCGAGACGTCTTTCATGTTAGTCTACGGAACTGAGGCTGTCTTGCCCACTGAGATTGAAGAGCCCACCCTAAGATTCATGTACATAGAAGAGGCCAACTGGGCCGCCTTGTGCACTACCTTGGACCAGTTACCAGAGGTAAGGGGCAACGTACTTTTAAGAATGCAATGTACCAACTTCAAATTGCTCGGAACTTTAACAAGAGAGCCGCTAGACGACCACTGAAAGTAGGGGATTTGGTTATGAGGAAGATGGAAGCTGTAGGACAAGCTAAAGAACAGGGTAAGCTGTCAGCAAACTGGGAAGGTCCTTATTGTAGGTGTGTTTTTATTTAGCCTACGCGGTGTGAGCGCGTATTTGACTACCCCATTGTTATGGTTTTATTGAAAGTTGTTTTCGAAGTTGCCAACAATTCTTTAAAGGAAGACTCATAAACTTAACTGGATATTGGGAAAACTTAGGTCTTATCCAATGTAGATTTCCCTGTCCTGACTCCATAGATGGTCAAAATGAACCAAAGATTGAGTTCGGGGGTGAGGGTACGAACACGGTCATAATGAACCATGTCGCCCATTGCTGGCCTCTACTTAATATAAATTCATGTCAATTTTTATGCAATAGAATAACCATATAATATTTTTATGCACCTTAAAAATATTTAGTCTAGGTTGGTTCAGAAACACATAAAAGACTATTTTTTAGTGATATGTTATTAAACAATCAAAATTACAGGGAACCTAACAGGTTGTCCAAATTATCTGATTAATATTAGAACAATTCTTTAGGTCTTGATTAGCAAAAATAACACGTGGGTGGTAAAAAGCATACCACGACAATAACGCAAGCATATAATAATAAGAAAAATAAATAAAAATAGGGATTAGAATTTACAAAGGAACGATTTTTATATTATAGATCTACATCATGAAATAAACAATTAGTAAGTTCAATATAAAAATAATTTATTCAAGTACCCTCAGGATTATACCGTGGCTTGGGTCTGAGAGATTGATAACCTTCGAGACGATTAATCGTGAAGCCTGAAAACCTGAACTAATATGTAAATCTGAATGCATGTGTTTTGTACGTGTTTTTAGAGAGGTTTTGTAAAGGTTCCTAAAGGTATCCGTAAGTGTCGAAGTTGTGTTAAAGTATTGAAGTATGTGGAAAAATAGTATTTTAATTCGGAAAAATCGAAGCATATATAGGGGAACGAAACTGCGCCTCACGCGCCAGCTGCGCCAGGCGCAGAAGGTTGTGTAAGTCACAAACACACGTGTCAGGCGCACATTGGTGCGCCAGACGCGGCATGACCAATCATTAGTACCCACGTGCCACACACTTTAAAAAAGATAAAATTGACAGCCTGTGCATCGCACACAGAAGTGCGCTCGGCGCACGACTCTGTGTGACACACAAATCTACGTGGTAGATCTTGTGCGCTCGATGGAGGCTGGTGCGCTCGGCCTTGCTTTTGACACGTTTTGACAGCTTTTTTAGAAAACGCATTTTAAAGATTATGTTTTATCTTTTAACTACGAAAATTTGATTTTACGGGATAAAATCCGATTTTAATTATAAAAATATCTTTTTAAATATTTATTTTATTTAAGTAGAACAATTAATTATCAATGAATAATTAAACGGGCTTTTTCAAATAGGGGCTCAAAATATAACTAATTATCATGAATAATTAAGTGGGCTTTAAAATACGACTTTAAAACTTTGAAAATAGATTTGGCTCTTTGGATTGCTCTGCCTTTGGGTCGGACCAATTACCACTGCGGTATGTTACATCATTGCACCCTTAAATGGGGAGACACGATTATGTGTCTACAAAAGCCCCCACTTTGACTGACGTTCAGGAAACCGATAATCAAAGTACACGGTGTCGGGACGGATACAGATTCTAAATGCTCTGCAGTTTAGAACTCACCTATATACGTTGATCTCTGCAAAACAATGTTAGTAAGTAGGACAATAACTACAAGCAATATGATTACCTGCAAAATAAAGATGTTAGTGGATGGGTGCAAACAACTCACATAATAATGCACATAATGATGCAAAAATGCAAACTTAGACTCTCTAAGTATGCACGAGACGCTATGCATGGATCAAGGTTATGCAAAGCTTAAGGAAGATGACACGTCATGCAAGGTCATGGTTATGCAAGACTAAGATGTATGAAATGCAATGCAAGATCATGGTTTTGCAAGGCTAGAAGATCTGGATATGTAGAGAGATAGAATGATTAGAAATGAGTAGAATGATTTTCGAAAAATGTTTTTAGTAAATAATTGGGGTCCGCAAACGAGGTCCGCAGATTACAACTCTTCGGGAGTTTGATTTGAAGGAACCACCACATATATAGGAAGCCCCCACTTTGAGTACGCTTGTTTTGAATTAGGCGCTTCGAGCCTTGATTGGGGATTCTTCTTTGGGGAGTTAACACAGGCAAAGTCAAATATCGCCAGAAACCATGGAATTATTGGAGAGTCCTTCAGGGACAAGGAGAGCTTGGGATTGAAAAATAGAATGTTAGTAAATGACTCAAATAGATATAGGTGGGAAAAGGCTTTGACGTAGCTAGGAGCAGACTCGAGTCTATGTCGGGATCTAGAAAGAATATGCTCCTAAATTCTAGAAAATCAAATTATTAGACCTTGATTAAATTTTTTTTTTGAAGCGGTCGGACCTCGAGATGAGGATTCCTACGTATCCTTGCAGAATCAGACCATTCGTAGTTCTGGATCTCATTTCTTTTATTTATTATATATATTTTTGGTGCCCTAACTTTTGCCTAGGCCGCCCTTTTGGGTTTTCAACCTAGCGGGCTTGGATATACCTTGAAAAAGGAGTTAGGGTTGATTAAAGGTTGAAAAGTTTAAGGTATATGATGAAGGGTGAATTGGTTGGGATAAGGTAGGATCAATGGATTTGAATTTTAGGTTTTGATGGATCGAAGGGATTTGAAACGAGGGGTTGAACTTGTGTGCAAACCCCATAGATTGACTTTTTATTTTGCCTTTTGGTTTTGTCTTTTTCGCATTTTTTATTTTTGCCATGTGCGTTCTGTTTTGCTTTTGCTTTTTTTCGCACTTTGAATTTTTTCACTTTTTTTTATTATTTTTGCCAGGCATTGACTTTTTTATGTAGAAATGCTTGCATACAAGATTTTATGGTTTAGGGTATTATAAGGTTTGCAGGATTTTTGTGGAGTTTTGGTTAATGGAGAGGATGTTTTATGGATGATGGAGGGAAGAGGGGAATAACTTCTGATCCAAAGTATGTCCCTTTTTTTTATTTTTCTCTCTTTTTTTTTATTATCAGATTTTTTTATTATTACTCAAGATCATTAGGTGATTTAAGTTTCATCATTGAATTAGAACTATAAATAAAATGATGGAAGGCCAATGAAAAGAAAATAAAAAGAGATTATTATTGAAATAAATGAAACAAGGCTGATACACATTATAGTCCTAAATGACATAGACTCAACAGGAAAGAAAATGAAGAAGCTACAGGAGGGACTCTCCAACTCAACCTAGAAAACTAGCGTTAAATGACTAAGCCCCCTGCACTGTTGAAACGATGCCCAAGGGGTTGTTGTTGTTGTTGACTTTTGCTGCAGGCGGAATTGGAAGTCTGCCATCTTCAATCATATCCTGCAGAGCATTCTTTAAGGCCCAAAACACAGACATTGGATGCATATTCCCTTGGTGATATTTGCAGTAAGCATTAGGGTTCGACTTCTTGGGCCTATTCTCAGGTGCAGGGTCTGGAGTAGGACCAATAATAGGGTGAATTGCTCCTTTTTTATTAAGCCTATTGAAAGCTTCTTCTAAATTCATGCCCAGGGGAGCGAAGGTTCTTTAAGGCTTTTGATAACCTCTATTTTCATTAGTTAGGGCATTGACGTCATTGTTTTTAGAGCCAGGGGGTTGTTGTTACTCTTCTTGAAACAGGAGTTGTTATTGGAACCCTTGTTCTGGTTGGCTTGCACCTCTTCCTCAATAAGTATACCAACTTTGTAGAGCTTCATGAAATACTCTATGAGTTGGAAATTGATGTGTTATCCGTACTTGGACTACAGATTATGGATCACCATTCGGACTTGGTCCTCTTCAGATGGCTTGTTAGTCATGTGTGCGGCCTTTTCCCTCCATCCGCTAAGGAAGGTGATAAAATCTTCGTTGAAATTTTGTTTAGTTAATTCCAACACACGAAGACCAATAGGAAGTTGAGTGTTGTATACGTACTGTTTGCGAAACTCTTCTTTGATGTAGTCCCGGTCATTCAGCTTTGTTTTATTCAGTTATCTGAACCACTTGGATGGATATTCATGCAAGGTCAAGGGAAAGACATAAGCAAACAGGTCCTTGCTCATGCCTTTGAGAGCCATAGAAATGGATAAAGCTCTCAAATGATCATCTGGGTCTTCGACCCCCTTGAATTTTGGGAGGTCACCCAATGCAACCTTTTTATGAAGCTTTTCCCTCAGTTCAGGATCAATGATGTCATGGCTATGAGCCTGACTCTCGAGTGCAGGAATTTACTGCATCAATTGCTCGAGTTTTTCGAACCTCAAATCTGTCTCGGACTTGATAGGAGGTGGTGGTAGTGGAGTGTAATCACGCTCTTCTTCCTCAGTTATCAGCTTTTCTCTCAGCGCCTTGATCTCTTTCTCTTGTCCCTCAAGACGAGAGATAATCAGTTGGAGCTGAGCCATGATTGCATTAAGTTGTTCAGAAGTGTATCCCATCTCGGGTGATGATTCAGATAGGCCTAAGGGTATGAACTCCTCTTTTATAGTCTGAAGACTTGAGTAGGGATGCGAACTAGATCTAGGGAACTTTTATAGTCCAAAGATTTCACTAGGGTTTACATAGAAATGCAAACTAGCCCTAGGGAACTTTTATAGTCCGAAGACTTAACTTTTATAGTCCAAAGACTTGACTAGGGTTTACATAGAAATGCAAACTAGGCCTAGGGAACTTTTATAGTCCTAATACTTAACTTTTATAGTTCGAAGACTTGACTAGGATTTACATAAAAATGGCAAACAAGACCTAGGTAGTGAATTGGGCCTAAATGAACCTAAGCTTTGAATTGGATTAGACTTCGACTTAGATTGGATTGAATAGACTTAGACTAGGTTTGACATAAATATGCAAATGGGCCTAGAGTTTGACATGAAATAGACTTATATGGGCCTAAGATCGACTCTAATGCTAGCGAATGTATGGACTCAAATTTAGACGGGCCTAGGATTAATGGAAAATGGACTCTAATGCATATGGGCCTAAAAAAATGAATGCAAATGAATTGGGTTGATTGGATTGTATTGAATGAAGGTGTTTGGAATGGGCTTACAATTTTCTAAATTCATTTTTTGAAAGGAATCCCTTGTTTTTTTTATCTTGTGTTAGTTAAATATGATGGATTAATTTTGAAAATATTTTTGTAAATGTCTTGTATGATGATGATTAGTAAATACTTTTGAAAAATGTAAAATAGAAATGGGTGTAGGATTGATTTTGAACAATGTAAGTTTTTGAGATTGATTGAATATGGTAGGGTAGAATTGATAGGGAAGATTAGTTGGATAGCAGGGATGAAATCGAAAGAGGTAGACAAGCATGAAGACTTTAACTCTACCATGACCATTTTTCCAGATGCACTTTTCAGGAAAAACTCGACCTTTCATGAAAAGACTGATTTTTATGTGAATTAGGTGAGACCCCTAGAACGACAATGCTTTTACGCGAATGCAGACCGAAGGAACAGGATCGACCACCACAATGACTAAATCGACGAAAAGCATGTGATGCACCCACTAGGATCTATGTCCGGAAGTAAAATAAACTTTTAATCTGACAAGAAGGACGACCGAGTCTAGCCGTCTTCCCTCTAAGTTAGATCTAAGTCCAGATGTTTTGGATGAAGATCCAATTCAATCGAACGTCCGACAAAAAAAAAATTAATTTACCAAGGCATCAACCCTCTTTTCGGTCCCCGTCCTGGAGTACTCTTTCCACAGGTTCGCACTGAATGTCGACATATCTATGTCGCCCTTTCTAGATTTGCGAAGGAGTACTCTGGCCGCTTCAGCAGGAAAAAATCAAGATACACAAATACTTTAGACGACGCATTTTACTTAGAGTTTTGGTGAATTCCTTTATCTTTGGCCAACAGCAAGCCAGTGGCGACCAAGAAGTTGTCATCAAAGAACATTTCTTTGAAGGGGATCCAGTTAGTTGGCCCTTTCAAAGTCAGTGGTTTGGTTTGGTGTACTCAGCTATTCTCAAGTACTCCACCACCTCGTCATCAAACCTATCTTCCAGGTCCAAGATAGGTGCTCCTTGTCCAATGTTTGTCGCTGCCTGGCAACGGTAATGATATGTTCCGGCAATATCCTCACTGGGAGCCCGAACAAAGATGAAGTCGGCCTTACAGTCGTTTTAGGGATGAGTATACCGTGGCTTGGGTCTAAGAAATTGATAACCTTCGGGACGAGTAATCGTGAAGCCTGAAAACCTGAACTAATATGTAAATCTGAATGCATGTGTTTTGTATGTGTTTTAGAGAGGTTTTGTAAAGGTTCGTAAGTGTCGAATTTGTGGTGTTAAAGTATTGAAGTATGTGGAAAAACCGTATTTTAATTCGGAAAAATCGAAGCATATTTATAGGGGAACGAAACTGCGCTTCAGGATTATACCGTGGCTTAGGTCTGAGAGATTGATAACCTTTGGGACGAGTAATCGTGAAGCCTGAAAACCTGAACTAATATATAAATCTGAATGCATGTGTTTTGTATGTGTTTTTAGAGAGGTTTTGTAAAGGTTCGTGAGGTATTCGTAAGTGTCGAAGTTGTGGTGTTGAAGTATTGAAGTACGTGGAAAAACTGTATTTTAGTTCGGAAAAATCGAAGCATATTTATAGGGGAACGGAAATGCGCTTCACGCGCCAGCTGCGCCAGGTGCAGAAGGCTTTGTTTAATGTGCCCGTGACGCGGCATGAGCAATCATCAGTGTCCACGTGGCACACACTTTAAAAAGATAAAATTGACAGCATGTGCATCGCAAACAGAAATGCGCTCGGCGCACGACTTTGTGTGACACACAGGTGTACGTGGCAGGCCTTGTGCTCTTAGCGCATCACTGTGCGCTCGACGTAGGTTGGTGCGATCAGCCTTGCTTTTGACACGTTTTGATAGCTTTTTTAGAAAACCCGTTTTAAAGATTATCTTTTATCTTTTAACTATGGAAATCTTATTTTACGGGATAAAATCCGATTTTAATTATAAAAATATAAAAATATCTTTTAATTATTAATTATTGATGAATAATCAAAAGATAATATTATTGGAGTAAGTCTTGCGTGGACCTGGTCCACAATAATATTATTGTGGACCAAAACCACTTATTTAACATAATGACCCTTTAGTTTCATATAGTAACCTTTTCAAATTTTAAGTTACACTATGCAGTTACTATCTACCATAGTGACTGTTTTTTTTAATATAGTAACTATTTCTCACATTAGTTTATCATGATGAAATTTTCACTTTGTGACATAGTAACCTTTTTTTTTCATAGTCAAACTTCATAATTTATATCTATTCATCTTTTATATTTATTTTCTTATACAGTGATCCTTTTTTTTCATAAATCACATAAATTAGCATTAAGTCCACACTAATTTAGTGTGGACCAAGTCCATATAATTTTTTTGCATGGACCTGGTCCACAATAATATTATTGTGGACCAAAACCACTTATTTAACATAATGACCCTTTAGTTTCATATAGTAACCTTTTCAAATTTTAAGTTACACTATGCAGTTACTATCTACCATAGTGACTGTTTTTTTTAATATAGTAACTATTTCTCACATTAGTTTATCATGATGAAATTTTCACTTTGTGACATAGTAACCTTTTTTTTTTCATAGTCAAACTTCATAATTTATATCTATTCATCTTTTATATTTATTTTCTTATACAGTGATCCTTTTTTTTCATAAATCACATAAATTAGCATTAAGTCCACACTAATTTAGTGTGGACCAAGTCCATATAATTTTTTTACTTAAGTTTGTGCTCTCACTTAATCACTTTATCTGTCATCTACACCATGAACTCAAACATGGAAGTGGGCACTGCGGCACGCTGCAGTCCGTCAACTCACCACTCACTAGGGATGTTCTTATTCTTCTTCTCTCTTGGTTATGATTTAATTTCCAATAACCTTGATAATACTATAAATTCATGATGAAATCAAACAAAAATAGAAGTGGGCACAATCAATCAATTAATGAAGATCCCATTTTTGGAACAAATTAAAAGAAAAATAAGAAGAAATGTAAAGAGGGCCATATTGCAAATAAGCAGGTTAAGAGCATCGAGCAGAGCACAAGATAAACTCTATCCATTTAGTTCAGTGGGCATTTGGATGTAATGATGGATTGGTTCTCAATTATATACCATGGATCAAAGTTGTTAAAATCGAGATTCTAGTTTGAATCGGAAACGACCTTTAGAATCGGATCGTAAAATCGAATCGTAGAATCGTAAGATTCTACAAACACGTATAATCAAGATATTGCACTCAATCTTCATTGAATGTACTAAAATTATAAGTTAAAAAACCTAAAAATTAGGAAAAATAGTTGTTTACCACTATATTGGCAATAACTAACAATATATATCTATTATTTTCTTTGTTAGCATGATTTAAATTTGCGAGGTTTTCTCTAATCAAAAGAAATGTATAGAATCGCGTAGAATCGTGAATCGAATCGTCTACCATATTTTGAATCGTAAAATCGTAAGATTTTAAGATTTGAATCGCGATTTTAATAACTTTGCCATGGATAAATCATATAATGATGTAACTTAGTTTTACATTGGGAAGAAGTCAGTGGCAAACTGGCAATGGGAACTCTGGAAGGCAGTGGAAGTGTGGCATAAATGCATAATATTGGTTTTCAAAATAGTAATTATTAGTTCATTTTCTCCTTGGGTACCCTATGACTCGACCCGACAAAACCGGGTACCCGCGAACTGGGTACCTGGTTTTTCCGGGTCGGGACACGGGTCAGATTTTCAATTACCCTCATTTGCGGGTACCCGCATATCTGGGTACCCGGTTATGAACACTCCTACTAAAAACCACTCGCACCCCCCTTAACAACCACCCACACCCATCGAAATCCACCCCCTTCCCCTTCTGAAACCCTACTTTCTTCAATTTCTTCAATCCTCATTTTCTCTAACTTCGCTTGTTCGTTCCATCCACGATATCTCTAATTTGCCGGAAGGCCACCGACAGAGATCCCGATGAGGTTTTGTCATGTAGTGGATGCAGCAGAGTTTTGCCGCACTTGATTTCGGACAGGTTGGTTTGCGAGGCTGTGAGCGAGGTTTTCATTTCGAGTGCACTGTACTTTTGTCGGCTTCGTCGGTTTATCGTGAGATTTGTGTGTGCAGGTGTTACACTGTGGGAGGGGTTTCGAGTAAGCGGTGGCGGCTTGGGAGGAAGGAGGACAGGGTGTTAGGGGAAGGCAAAGTAGGTGAGTGGCAGGGGTGGCTAGGCATGCATGGTTGGGGCCATGGGTTGGGGTGGTGGGTAGGTGAGGGTTTTGAAGGTTGGGGGAAGGTTTTCGAGGGTGGGGAAAAGGGATTCTGGCCATTTTCGGGGTGAGGGGTGGTTCTCTGTAGGTAGGTGATATGTCACATTTATATGTAGTTTTTAGATGCATTTTGATTGCATTTAGAATTCCTTTTTAGAGCATTTAGGTGCATAATGGCATGATTTACGTAAGTTGTGCTCTACTACTCCCCGTTTGCGTGTTTCGATGATTTTCAGGTTATTTTGATGCAAATTGATTATTAGTATCAAAGATGAAGCCTATTAATCATTGAGGATGAATATAGCTTGCACAAGGATCACAATGCATCTGTTTGGGACAATTTCGAGTTAGAATGAAGCAAAGAGTTAGTGAAAGAAGTGCCAAAACTGACACATGTTCACTATTTTGATACAAAATTGATAATTAAGATATTCTAGTTGTGTTGGTAGACTTGAAGGGCTTTCCAACGGTAGGTCACACGCCCCAAATGGACTTCTGGTTCGAGAGATACAGCCTTCGCAAGTTGACACAAAATCGCAGTTATCCCGCCCGGTCGACCGAGCGAGACGAAAACTTCTCCAGAGTCCAAGGCATGTTTGCTGGGTCAACCAGGCGAAAGTGGCTCCAAAAGTGCTTGCGCGCCCGACCGAGTGGCCTTGCCCGATTGACCGAGCGAAATTTCCCCTTTTGTCGTAATTTCATAACACCGTCGCCCGACCGGGCGGTTTTTTGAGAAGGTTAATTTTTGCCTTTTTTAGCTGGTTTTGTAAAAACTATAAATAGGCTTTTAGTATTTTCGATTAGACCATCTTATTTTAGGCAGTTTTTTGGTTTAAAACACTTAGTCTCTCTCTAGCTTTGTATTAATAACTCTTTACTTTGAAGATTATAAAGATCGTTGATTTTGGTTTTCATTGTTCTTCAATGATTCGGTATTCTTCTTTACTTTGCTTATTTTAATGAATTTTTATATTTGCATTATGTTTATTGAGTTTATTATTATCATGAGTGAGTAGTCTATTTCTAGGGCTTAGAGAGGGAAGCCATGTTTATACCTATTTGATTGTGGTTTAAAGTTCTTCGATATTCGGATTGAATTAGAGTAATTTCCTATTGATTTGTTATGCTTGTTTAATTCATGTAATTGCGCAATATCATGGGTTGTTTAGCTAATAGGAGTTAGAAACGAAAGATCATACTCATTAGAGGCTTGTTACAATAGGTAGGTCTGATTATGTTGAGCGACCGTACTGGCATATGTTGATCTAAAAGTTGTTAAGGCCCGACCGTAGGATTAACGAAATACTCTAATTATTCGAACCTCAATCCAAGTATTGTTGAAGTATATTGTAGTGATTAAATTGGTATAAGCATGGTGGACCGATCAATTGCCCTAGAAGTATATTATTATTTATTATTAATTATTAATTATTTATTATTTATTATTTATTATTTATTATTTATTATTTATTATTTATTATTTATTATTTATTATTTATTATTTATTATTTATTACTATTATTTATTATTATTATTATTTATTATTATTATTTATTATTTTTTTTATTTATTATTATTATTATTTTTTTATTATTATTATTATCATTATTATTTTTTACTATTATTATTTTTTATTTTTTATTATAAAATAATAGTAATAAGTATTAATAATATTATGTTAATATTTATTGATTATTATAATAATAAGTATTGATAATATTATGTTAATACAGTTTCGTTCAGCAAAAATAAGTTATGTTCAACAAAAATAAGTTCAGTTCAGCCAAAACAAGTTCAGTTCAGCAAAAATAAGTAAAAATAAGTTCTGTTGTAGACTAACATCTACGGCTCCCTTAACGACACACGGGCTCATCAGAGCCGTACACGTGTCATCCTATTTAAAATAAAAATAAGGCTTAATCTCTGGGCTATACTCAGTTGGGTAAAAGGATTGAATTTCTGGCCCAATAATCAGAGCCCAGCAGTGCCAAATGGCTGAAGGAGAGTGGTTAACAGACATCCCCCAGTCATGTTCTGCCACGTGTCATGATCTGATTCCTCAGCCAATCAGAGGCCACTATTGTAAGTCAGTTTTTAAGGTTAGCTGTCAACTTGCTATCACTATAAATACCCCTGAAATCAGGAGAAAACATATTCAATGCAAACAGTGAAAAGTTACATCTGATAAAATTCTCTCTCACTTTCTCTTTCTATCTCTACTTTCTCTTACAACTCCTGATAACTGACTTAAGCATCGGAGGGGGAACCACCACCCAAACCTCCGGGGGTGGGTCCCTTTGTGCGGAGTTCGGGAGCGAAGCCAAGGCTAAGGATTAAGCTATAACTCAGGCATTGTTGCACAAGTCTCCATCTGAAGAACACTCAAGATACTAATTTACTTGCTCGACAAGGAAGCTAAGCCTACAGCTTACTTGTTGGACAAGTGGACAAAACATTTGGCGCCGTCTGTGGGGAGACGCAACGATGACTGATTGTCAATCGTCCAACATTGCCCGGAATCGAAGCCTTCAAGTTAATGTCGAAGATACGGTGGAGCATGAAAGACCACCTAGAGGAAGAGATAGACCCCCGTCCATTGTCAATGTTCCTGGACCAAGCCAGCAACCGGTCATCCAAGTGAATCTGGATCGTCCAAAGGATCGCCGCCCACCTGGAGAATGTGCTGAATGACTTTCAGACTAAGATGGCGGCGGTCGTCCAGGAACAGATTAAAAGCAATATGCTGTTTTTTCATCACAACCCGGAGCCAGCTGCTAACAATCCACCTCGTCCTAGAGGACGTTCTCAAGTAGATCGTCCAGGTCCTAGTCGCCATGTTCGCCAGGAGCCCTCTAGGAGGACGTCAAGAGGAAAGCAGCCAGAGGATAATGATCAACGAAGAAAGATGGACTGGAACTTGGTGGTGAGGACTCAGGACCATGTTCGTCCAAGCGGGCACCGCATGGAAACAGATGCCAGAGAGTATCTAGAAGCAAAGAAAGCAGCTGCATTACAGCGATCAGCGACAGGATCTACACCATATTTGAGAGACCCTCCTTTGAGGTTGTCGTCCAGAGGGGAGGGACGAAGTTTAAGTCACTCTCTTGTTCATCCGCGACAGGAGAAGACAGTGGCTCAGCCCATGGTCTATAGGCGTCCAGTGCCTGCAAACACTTCATCCAATCCTGTAATGAAAGAATATCGCAAGGAGTTCATACCCATCGAGGGACAGCTGGGAGCCCTCCCGGACCAACTGGCCTACCCCATTCTCGGCCAGGATCATGGAGGCGCCCCCCTTCCCAAAGGTAAAACTCCCAACCATTGAGCCTTTTGATGGAACAACTGATCCTGATGATCACCTGTCTGCTTACAAACATCAGATGTACGTCCAAGGAGTGGACGATGCTACTTGGTGTAAGAATTTCCCAGCTACCTTGAAGGGAGTAGCTCAGAAGTGGTTCAATAATCTTCCTCCTAATTCAGTCAACAATTTTACTGAACTCAGTTTCTTATTCACTAGTCACTTTGTTGCCAACAAGCAAGAGCAAAAGACAAGCATGCACCTAGGCAAGGTCGTCCAGGGACCTAAGGAGGCTCTTAGAAGTTTTGTTAAGAGATTTAACTTAGAAGCACTTCAAATCCAAGATCTTAATGCTGGAGTAGCCTTTGACGCCTTCTTCAGGGGTCTAAGGCCAGGAAGTTTCAAGTTTGATCTTGTTAAGAAGAAAATCTCCACTCTTGCTGAGGCTTTAAGAGAAGCGGAAGCGTTTATCCATGCTACCGAAGTGTGTGCTGAAGCAAAACATCCCGAGTCTAAGAAGCCTGAAGAGGTTGCTCAGCCAAAGAAGAGCAACCCCAAAAAGGCCGAGACCTGGGCTATAGCCGCAACCACCACTTCGTCCAGAAGGAGCAAGAGAAAGGAGGCCGAGCCATCCTCATCCAATCCTATTGAGTTTAACAAAGACCAATACTCCATTCTCATGGAGATCAAGGATCAATATGAGTTGAAGGCCCCAGCTGAGATGAAGACCCCTTATAGAAATAGGGATAAGAGCAAGTATTGTCACTTACACAAGGATTATGGTCATGAGACTAATGAATGTAAGCACCTCAAGAGAGCTTTGGAAGAATTAGCCCGAAAAGGAAAGATGAATTCCTATATGCCGCAAGGGGGAAGGAAGTTTCCAAGGAAAGATGATTGGCATAACAAGAAGAAAGAGAGTGCAAGCACAGACGAAGATGTTGTTCTCGTAATCTCAGGTGGATTTGCTGCTGGGGGACCAACTAATAGAGGGCACAAAAACTACCTTAGGGAGCTCGGCCAAGTTTTGTTAGCTGATCAAACGAAGGCTGAGCCCTTCCCAAGGGTGGTAGTTAGTGAACAAGATCGGGGCAGGTTGAGGACTCCCCATGATGATCCCTTGGTCGTAGAAATGAAAATAGCAAACTTGAGAGTCAGAAGGATCCTGATCGACACCGGAAGTTCGACGGACATCATTAGTGCTGATTGCCTGTCCAGACTAAAGTTTGAGGAAAAGAACTTAGTTCCCGTTCACCATCCCATCATAGGGTTTGGGGGAGGAGTCATCCATCCCATGGGAACTGTGACTTTTCCCGTTCGAGTGGGAGAGAAGGAAGCCTCAAGAACTCTGTTTATCAAGTTCTTGGTGGTCCGAGACTTGACAGCCTACAATGTCATTCTTGGACGACCAACTCTGAATCATGTCAAAGCAGTAATAGTAACTCACCTGATGTTGATGAAGTATGAGTGTGATGACGGCAAGATTGGCTCCTTGTATGGAGACCAACAGGCGGCTAGGGAATGTTACCTAACTACTCTGAAACCATCATCATGGAAGGCTGACAAGCAAGACCAGACGCAAGTTGCTGGCGGAAGGAAAACGTTTGGAATAGAGAAAGATCAGACGAAGGATGCTAGCGAAAGGAAAACGTCTGGAATAGAAAAAGATCAGACGAAGGTTGCTAGCGAAAGGAGAACGTCTCGAATAGAGAAAGATCAGACGAAGATGGTTAGCGAGAGGAAAACGTCTGGATTTGTCAAAGATCAGGTCGCCTCGTTAAAGCTGACCTTTGAGAGCCCTCAGACGCCTCTTGCTCCCTCAAGGAAGGCGTCTGAACATCTCCCCAGCAAGAAGAGGAAATATGAAATCATCAAGGAAGAATGCTCCTCGTCTGCAGAGGTCATGGCCATCATGGGGCTAACAGTAGAACGTCCAGAGCCAGTGGAAGCCCCTGAAGAAGTACGTCTGGATGAAGCTCGTTCAGAAAGGACCCTCAAAATTGGATCTTCGCTCAGTCCTGGTTTGAAGGGTCATCTAGTCCGCTTGTTGAAAGAGTTTCAAGATGTGTTTGCCTATTGCGTCGAGGAAATGCCGGGAATTGATCCGGAAGTAGCCGTCCACCGGTTGAATGTTGATCCAAATTTGAAACCGGTTCGCCGTAAGAAGAGGCATTTGGGACCGGCTAGAAACCAAGGCGGTCGACCAAGAAGTTCGAAGTTGTTGGAATCCAAGTTCATCAAAGAAACCTATTATCCTGACCTGGATAGCAAATGTGGTTATGGTGCCAAAACCTAATGGCACCTGGAGAATGTGCGTGGACTACACGGACCTCAACAAGGCTTGTCCTAAGGACGCTTTCCCTTTGCCTAAGTTGGATCGTCTAGTAGACTCCACAGTGGCCATGCTTTGCCGAGCTTCATGGACGCTTATTCGGGTTTTCATCAAATCCCAATGTGGCCGGAGGATCGGACAAAACGTCCTTCATTACGAAAAAGGGCCGTATGGTTGGGTGAGGATGCCATTCGGCCTACGCAATGCCCCGGCCACTTTTCAAAGATTAATCAATAATGTTTTTCAGCCATAGCTAGGGACGAAATATGGAGGCATATATTGACGATATGATAGTCAAGAGCCGTCAAGAAGAAAGTCATGTTGGTGATTTGAGAGAAACTTTTGAAACTCTCAGAAATACAAGTTGAAGCCGAATCCCAAAGAAATGTGTGTTTGGGGTTTTGTCGGGGAAGTTTTTAGGTTTCTTAGTGGATCGAGGGGGAATAGAAGCTAACCCCGAAAAGATTCAAGCTGTTCTAGACATGAAGTCTCCCTCAAAGGTAAAAGAGGTACAATGGCGACGGGTTGTTTGGGCGCCCTTGGACGATTTTTGTCTAAGTCGGGCGACAAGTGCCATCACTTCTTTGCCACGATCAAGAAAAAAGCCAAGTTTGAATGGACAGCAGAGGCGGAGGAAGCCCTTCAAAGATGTCAAAGATCATCTTCAGCAGCTCGCCTAGGTTGGTCGGTCCCGCAGAGGGGGAAAAATTGTTTGTATACTTGGCTGTATCCACTCAAGCTGTGAGTGTCGTCCTATTGGCTGAAAGAGAATCCGTCCGGATCCCAATATACTTCGTGAGTCACGTACTCAAGGACGCGGAAAACCGGTATACTCCCGTTGAAAAGTTTGGATTGGCCCTTGTCATGGCCACAGAAAGTTAAGGCCCTATTTTTTGGCACACATAGATACTCGTCTATACTGATCAACCTTTGAAGCAAGTTCTCGCAGAAGATGGAAGCCGCCGGGCGAATGTTAAAATGGGCGGTTGAGCTCAACATGTTTGACATATCATTTGAACCAAGGAAGGCCATTAAGGGGAAAGCCTTGGGCTGATTTTATAGTTGAGCTTACTCGGCCAACCATAAAGCCAATATCTCGATCCACCGAAGGAAGGAAGCATTGGACGCTCCCGGTTGATGGATCGTCCACAGCCAATGGGTGTGGGGCGGAATCATTTGTCAATCTCCCGAAGGGGACAAATTTGAATATGCATTAAGATTCCAATTCAAAGCGTCCAATAACGAAGCCGAATATGAAGCACTCTTGGCCGGAATCAAAATGTGCAAGGCGGCAGGAGCCATAGAGATTGAGGCCAAATCGGACTCTCTCTTAGTTGTCGGCCAGTGTCAACGGAGATTTTGAATGCAAAGAAGCATCAATGGGCAAATATATGCGATTGATCAAGGATGAGATTGAGCCATTAAAACGATTTGTCCTCGACCAAGTTCCAAGGTCGAAAAATCATCAAGCGTATGCCCTCTCGAAATTGGCCGGCTCGGGAGGGTGATGTCCCCGGCACGAGTCTTTTGGGAAGTTAAACCCAGAAAGAGCATCGACCAAGAAGAGATTATGTTTCTCAGTCGAGGGAATGTCTGGATGGAGCCAATCATAGAACACAAGAAGACGGGGCGATTGCCTTCGGATCCTGTAGAGGCCAAGTATGTGAAGGCCGAGACAAGTGGTTTGAACTATGGGACGAGACACTTTACAAAAAGTCGTTCAACCGGCCTCTCGCTCAAGTGCGTCACCGAAAAGATGGTCCGGAGATTCTGAAAGAACTCCATGAAGGAGCTTGCGCCTCTCACATTGGGGGAAGAGCCTTAGGCGAGAAGGCTTTAAGGACGGGGTACTACCGGCCTACCTTAAAGGAGGATGCTTTAGTCTATGCAAAGAAATGTGACAATTGTCGAAGCATGGAAATGTGCATCGAAGCCGTCCAACTATTTGACCCCCATCTTGTTCCTCTCGCCTTTTGCCAAATGGGGCATGGATATCCTAGGACCGTTCCCCGTGGCCGCCGGGGCAAAAGAAGTTCGTGATTGTAGCAAAGGGACTATTTCACTAAATGGATAGAAGCTGAAGCCATGCGAGGAATAACAACAAACGACGTCAAGGGCTTCATCTGGAAGAACATTATAACTCGATTTGGCATGCCTCAGTCAATCGTCTTTGATAATGGTCCACAGTTCGAAACGCCTAAGCTGAAAGAATGGTTGTCAGAAAGAGAAATCAAAGCTCACTTTGCAGCAGTCGCCCACCCACAAGCTAATGGGCAAGTCGAGTCCTTCAACAAGATTCTATCAAATGGAATCAAGAAGAAGCTGGACAACGCCAAAGGGCAATGGGTTGAAGAACTGCAATTGGTGTTATGGTCCATTAGAACAACTGCTAAGAATTCTACAGGCGAGACGCCTTTCATGCTAGTCTATGGTACTGAAGCCGTCTTGCCCATTGAAATCGAGGAGCCCACCCTACGAGTCATGTTATACACAGAGGAAGCCAACTGGGCCGCATTGCGTACGGCCTTGGACCAAGTCCCAGAAGTCAGGGGCAATGCCTTGCTAAGAATGCAATTGTACAAACTGCGTATGGCTCGGGAGTTTAACAAAAGAGTTGTTAGACGACCGCTAAAGGTGGGGGATCTTGTTCTGAGAAAGATGGAAGCAGTTGGACGAGCTAAAGAGTTGGGAAAACTTACACCAAATTGGGAAGGACCTTATCTGATTGTCCAGGAAATACACAGTGGGACTTTTCGTCTGCAAAGTCTAGATGGAAGATCTATTCAGCGTACCTGGAATTCAGACAACTTAAAGAAGTACCACGTCTAGCTCAGATCTTCGTCAGATAAAAGTAGGGTAATTTGTAGTTACTCCAAAGTGCCACGGCACATATTAGTAAGAAAAGAATTGTATACATGTATCTTGGCTTTCAGCCAAGCAAAATCCATATAATACAATTCCTACTATCTTATCTTATTGTTTATTTTCACCAAGTTACTTCACTTTGGGGCATTAAATCAGTTACTCGTCTAAAAGTGACAATAACCTGGACAAAAATACAAACAATAGCAGAGCGTCAGAATTGCTCGCATTTACGCCGAACATCACTCCCTCAAAGAGACCGGCCAAATATATAATGCATATATGGCCGTCAAATTGACAAAACCTCTAGTAAGAGTAACGTCAAAGTCTCTGAGAGAAAGCTGGCCTGAAATAAGCCCTTAGTAAAGGATACTTACTTTCAAAAATACGGACAGCTAGGTAGTCCAGGCCCTAGTAAGGGATCGCTACTTAATGACGAGTGTTGCTCCCTCAAGGAAGCCGGCTAAAACATTCTTTGAACATGTATCTCACGCTCGCCCATCAACTTCAACGAGGCTCGGCCCAAGGGCGGCCGCTCTCCTTCTTGGACTTCGGCTCCCCTTCAATATACGATTGAGCTAAGCCCAAGAACGGGGGGATTACCAGAAGCCTATAGGACGAGCTAAGGAGAGCAGGTCGTCCAAAAACCAGAATGGCCCAAGACGAAGGTGGCCCCAGGAAGGTGACCGTCCAAGTATGGACGCTCTCCTTCATTGGGTGACCCTCGTCCAAAAATTGGAGGCCAATCCCAGACGAAGGTGGCCCCAAGAAGGTGACCGTCCAAGTATGGACGTTCTCCTTTATTGGGTGACCCTCGTCCAAAAATTGGAGGCCAATCCCAGACGAAGGTGGCCCCAAGAAGGTGATCGTCCAAGTATGGACGTTCTCCTTCATTGGGTGACCCTCGTCCAAAAATTGGAGGCCAATCCCAGACGAAGGTGGCCCCAAGAAGGTGATCGTCCAAGTATGGACGTTCTCCTTCATTGGGTGACCCTCGTCCAAAAATTGGAGGCCAATCCCAGACGAAGATGGCCCCAGGAAAGTGACCGTCCAAGTATGGACGCTCTCCTTCATTGGGTGACCCTCGTCCAAAATTGGAGGCCAATTCCAGACGAAGATGGCCCCAAGAAGGTGATCGTCCAAGTATGGACGTTCTCCTTCATTGGGTGACCCTCGTCCAAAATTGGTAATCGTTCAATCCTAGACGAAGATGGAAATTGTTCAATCCTAGGATGGCAATCCCAGACGAGCCTCTTTTGGTACTTAGATGCATATGCAATTATCAAAGGCTCTAAATATTATAGACCGTCCAATAATATCAGGACGAGTCACATTTTTATTTCGGACAGAATTTTGTACTCTTCAGGAAAAGCAGATCGTCCGACTGCTCAGGACGAAGGTGATATTATACTTAGTCAAAATTAGAATTCAGAAAGATAAAAGGCAGGAAGTTGGCAAAAATATTCTTTCATATATAATTGGTAAAGAATTACAACGTAAAGAGTCAAGAGTTAAAGATACGGCGGAAACAAGCTAAGAAACATGAAAATAAACCTAAGCTTAGGCTTCGTCTCCAGAGCGGGTTTCTTGGTCGTCTTTTGGGGTCTCCATCTCAGCAGCAGCCTCGTCGTCTGACTCTTCAAACTCCGGAGGTTCCTCGGCGCATACCATAGCCCGATGAACGCTCTCTTGATACTCCAGACGACGAACGAAGCTGGGGACCTCGGCTTCCTCAGCTAGCATCCCAAAGGCTTTGACGGCCCAGTCCTTGGTCGTTTTGACGACTTGTTTCAACCCTTCCTTGGCATCATCGAAGGACTTGGCCGCCTCCTTTTCCGACGGGCGCCTTTGCCCTTAGGTGCATGTTCTCTCTTCTCGGCTCGGCGCGCAAGAATAAGAGCGACATCCCTTTCGCCTTTCAACTCAGCAGAAAGAGCATCTATGATCATCTTTAGACGATCCTGCTCGGAATATAGCTGATTGATTTTAACAAGGTGATTCTTGTTCTCAGACTCCAGGAGTGCCGATCTCTTCTCCAAGGCCTCCAGCGACTGGCGATGAAGGGTGTTGCCATCTCGATGTCGTGAATGGCTTTGTCCCCGGCCGTTGTAGCTTGGTGGACGAGGTGCTTATTTTCCTTTCTAAGCTCCCTCGCCCAATCTTCAGTTAGCATGCTGCGAGCCAGAAGCTGGGGCAAGGAAAACAAGTCAAGATATTAGACGATTTGCAAAGTGAAAATTTATACAAGTATAAAACAAGGCAGTCATAAAGCATTACCTCGGCAGCAAGCTGAGACATGTAGCCCACATGCCCGGCGGACGCTCCCCTTAATCCCTTGATATAGGATTCAGGGAAGCATTTGAAGAGCTCCTGCTTCATCCGCTCTTTCTGCAACCTTGACATTTTGGCAAAGGCAGGAGAGGACTCCTCGTCCGAGTCAGCAGTGGGAGGAGTTGGGGGAATAGCAGGGCCTTTGCCCTTATCTGAAAGAGGGGGAGAGTCAGTTATCTTGATAGGGAAGACGATGGCTTGTCTATTGGACGGACTCATGGACCGTCCACCGACCCGCATCGTCCTAACTATGTTGGGGTAATACGACTCACCAGACGAAATTGATGCCGTCCTAACAGCCAGAGGCATCTGTGTCACCAGTTTTGCCACCGAGTCGCTGAACCCTGGATAGTTCTCGGCAGCAGCATCAGATCCCGGTGCAACCAAAGCCAAGGCGGACTCTGGGCTGACCTCGGCGGAATCGGTCGGCAAAACGCAGAGTGGCACAGCTGCGTGTGCATCCCTTTCCTCGGCCAATCCGGCAGTCGAAGGCTCCCTCTTAAGAGCCTTGGCTTGTGGGGGAGGCATTCTTTTCCCCACTCTCGGCAGCAGGAGCCGCCTTATCCGCCCTCTTCCTCGTAAAGCCCTTAGGCTTCTTCGCTGAAGGCTGGTCAGCGGCTGTAGTGGGCCTCTTCTTGGACGAGGGCGACTTCCCAGGTGGAAGCTTGTTTGTAGGAGCATTTTTCTGCAAAAAGTAAAGGCATCAGATTAATCGTCCAAAAAATAAAAAATAACTACTATTGCGAAAATCCAGACGAGTATGGCCCCAAGAAGGTGACCGTCCAAGTATGGACGTTCTTCTATGGCTGACCCTCGCCCCAAAATTGGATGCAAAAATCCAGACGAGTACGGTCCCGAAGAGGTGACCGTCCAAGTCTGGACGATCTCTTTCCTTGGCTGACCTTCGTCCAAGATTTGGTGCAAAACTCTTGGACGAGAATGGCCCCAAGAAGGTGAACGTCCAAGTCTGGACGTCCTCCTTTTTTTTGTGTGACTCTCGTCCAAAAATTGGACACTATCTCCTAGACGAGCATGGCCCCAAGAAGGTGACCGTCCAAGTCTGGACGTTCTCCTTCTTTGGGTGACTCTCGTCCAAGAATTGGTTCTTGGACACCAATTCTTGGACGAGCCAGACACCAAGAAGGTGACCGTCCAAGTCTGGACGTTCTCCTTCTTCGGGTGACCCTCGTCCCAGAATTGGATACCAATTCTTGGACGAGCATGGTCCCAAAGAGGTGACCGTCCAAGTCTGGACGTTCTCCTTCTTTGGGTAACTCTCGTCCAAGAATTGGACACCAATTCTTGGACGAGCGTGTCCCCAAGGAGGTGACCGTCCAAGTCTGGACGCTCTCCTTCCTGGCCCACGTCCAAGAATTGGATGCCAATTCCAGACGAGCTCATATAGTCCTCGTCAAAAAAAAAAAAAAAAAAAAAAATTACCAATGTTTCCGCCCTTTTTTCGGCGCTGCTCTTTGCATACTCCTTCCACAGATTATCTGTAAATTGGGACATGCTGATTTCCCCCGTCCAAGATGGTTTGAGGCGTTGTCTGGCCGAGTCTAAAAATACAAAAGAAAAAATATGTGTGTTCGTCATATGAGCTATGGACGAAGAGTTTTACTTGGATGATTTTAAATATACCTTTATCCTCAGCCAACCGCAAGCCGGCAGCGACCAAGAAGTCGTCTTGGTAAAACATTTCCTTAAAGGGTATCCAGTTAGACGGTCCCTTAAAAGATCGTTGGCCGGGTCTGGAGTACTCCTTCACTCTGAAGTACTCCACCACCTCCTCGTCAAATTCGTCCTCCAGCTCCAGCCAAGACCGCTTCCGTCCGGTATTAGTGACGGATCTATTATAATATCTGTAGCTCTCTGTGACATAGTCGCTGGGAGCCCGTAAAAAGATGAAATCGGCTTTCCAATCGTGTATCTTTGACGATTTCCCCCAAGCTGTCATGAAGCCTGGACGGTTGCTGATGCTGAGCCATGCTCCGTCCATAGCCCCAGGTACCTTAGACGCATAATGGATATGGGTAAAGGCTTGAAGGGAAAGGGCTAGGCCGCGTAGCTCGCAGACGGCAATAAATGTCAGGATGTTGTGCCAAGCGTTTGGTGCCAGCTGGTTATGGCCGATGTGGTAGTGCTTGCAAAGACTTGATCTACGAAGTCGTGAAGAGGAAACCTCAATCCAAAGATCTAAGGCCGGTTTATAGACGGCGAAATGGCTCCTGGGAGCACTCAGGATCGTCGCGTCGTTATTAGGAATGACAAAGGAGAAGCCCGGCATGGGCATGAAAGACGACAAGAAATTAGGGTCTGGTCCTAGTTTCTCTAACCACTTACGGTTAACTAAGATGAAGCCAGGATCAGAAAGGGGACCTAAACGTTTTCTAATCTCTGACGAGGTGGTAGAGGCCTCGTCTGATTCTTCGGCAGCCTCAGGATTGCTACCATTATTACCTTCGCCGATCTCCTCCGTATCGGCGTCCCGGCAGAAGTACCGGGTCTCGCTTTTATTTCGAAGTCTCGCATCATGGTCAAACGGAGGCCCGTCCAAAGACCGAGCACTTTGGACCTCTCTTGCCTCATCCGGCACTCGTCCGGCCGATTCCTCCATATCCGAGCTATTTGATGGAATTATTGCTTTTCGTCTTAGACGGGTCGTTTGCTTGACGCGCGCCAGATTACCCTGCACAGGTAAAGACTGGGTCGTCTGACTTTCTCGGCCAAAACTATGAAAAAATATGTACTCGGCCAGAAGAGGCCCAACTCTAGAATGTGCCGAAGAAGAAGTATCGGTTCTAGGGTCAAGACAAGCTCTTGGTCGGCTAGGATTATTTGACGAAGATGATTCCATTTTATTGATTTTCTAAGAAAAAATAAAGAATAAAGAAGAATAAAAGGATCAAAGAAACGATACCTGCTAAGAACGTCTGGGAAATTCGGTGAAGGATGCTGAAGCTGGACGATCTCTCTCTCTCTCTCTCTCTCTAGGAAATTGCAGAGCCTCTCTCTCTAGAAAAATTTGTTCGAGGTGTTAAATGATTGAATGTTTTCACACCAAGGATATTTATAGAGGAATAAGAAACTCATGCAAATGGTCAAGAATGACCGAAAAGGGAGTCCCACGGTCTAATATGACCGGTATAAAACAAGAAAGGGCGCGTCATTTCCGTCATTTTGAATACACTACCTTCTGTATAACGGGCCGTAACCGTCAGACGGGCCAACAAAAAGCTACCTTGGGTAAAAGGGCATTAACCGTCAGATGGGCCAACAGTGAAAGCCCTTTTAGGGGCAAATGTTGTAGCCTAACATCTACGGCTCCCTTAACGACACACGGGCTCATCAGAGCCGTACACGTGTCATCCTATTTAAAATAAAAATAAGGCTTAATCTCTGGGCTATACTCAGTTGGGTAAAAGGATTGAATTTCTGGCCCAATAATCAGAGCCCAGCAGTGCCAAATGGCTGAAGGAGAGTGGTTAACAGACATCCCCCAGTCATGTTCTGCCACGTGTCATGATCTGATTCCTCAGCCAATCAGAGGCCACTATTGTAAGTCAGTTTTTAAGGTTAGCTGTCAACTTGCTATCACTATAAATACCCCTGAAATCAGGAGAAAACATATTCAATGCAAACAGTGAAAAGTTACATCTGATAAAATTCTCTCTCACTTTCTCTTTCTATCTCTACTTTCTCTTACAACTCCTGATAACTGACTTAAGCATCGGAGGGGGAACCACCACCCAAACCTCCAGGGTGGGTCCCTTTGTGCAGGTTCGGGAGCGAAGCCAAGGCTAAGGATTAAGCTATAACTCAGGCATTGTTGCACAAGTCTCCATCTGAAGAACACTCAAGATACTAATTTACTTGCTCGACAAGGAAGCTAAGCCTACCGCTTACTTGTTGGACAAGTGGACAAAACAAGTTCAGTTCAGCAAAAATAAGTAAAAGTAAGTTCAGTTCAGCAAAAATAAGTTGGAAAAATTGATTCTAATAATCCAACCTTTGGCCCGTTCGCTCAAAATAATCCAACCTTTTGATTATTATTTAATAATCCAACCTTTTATCCCAATCCGCTCATAATGCACCATGTGACCGGTAACCTGTTGGAATGGTAAATTTTTTTTTTTTTCATTTTCTCCTTTAATCTCCCTCCCTTTCTCCCCCTCCCTCCCTCCCTCCCTCCCTTACCAGTCATGAATCCCCACCCCACCCCCACCCCCACCCCCCGTTTATGAATCCCCACCCCACCCCCACCCCCACCCCCGCTCACCCCCCCACTCCCCGCTCACAATCCCCACCCCACCCTCACTCCCGCCCCGGCCCCCTCCTCTCGCCCTCCCTCACCCCCTCCCTCCCCCGACCCCCACCGTAGCACCCCCTCCCCTCCACTACCCTTCCCGACCCCCACCGTGAGATCCCCGCCCCCCCCCGCCCTCCCCTACCCCCTACTTTGAGCACCCCCACCCCACCCCCACCAGCCCTCCTCCCCCCGCAGCCAGCGCTTCCCCCTCCCCCTCCGTCGCATCCCCTTCGAATCCCCCTCCCCCCCCCTGCATCCCCATTCGAATCCCCTCCCCTCCCCCCGCATCCCCTTCGAATCCCGCAAGAACGCCGCCCCCCCTTCAAGTCTCTCTCTCTCTCTCTCTCTCTCTCTCTCTCTCTTTCTTCTTGATGATGCCACGCCTCCCATCTTGGAATTTTGAATTGGGGTGGTGGGGCGGATTGTGCAAAAAGTTTCGTGGTGGTTGGTGCTTTGCGATTGTGTGGTGGTGGTGTGGGTGAAATGGGGGTTGTTGGCAAGTGGTTGTGGTGGGGTGGGGTGTTGTTTGGTGGTGTTGGCGTGGGTGGGGTGGGGGTGTTGGCGATGGGTGGGTGGGGGTGGGAATGCTGGCAGTGGGGGTGGAGGGTGGGGGGTGGGTGGTGTTGGCGATGGGTAGGGTGGGGGTGTTGGCGATGGGTGGGGTGGAGGGTGGGGGGTGGGTGGTGTTGGCAGTGGGTGGGGTGGGGGGTGGCCGGTGGGGGTGTTGGCGGTGGTGGGGGTGGCCGTGGGGGTGGGGGTGGCCGGTGGGGGTGTTGGCAGTGGTGAGGGTGAGGGGGTGGGGGTGGGGGGTGGGGGGTGTTGGGTGGGGGTTGATGTGGTGTGGTTTTGTTTTAAATATTTTAATTAAAATTAAAATTGATTAATTAGATTAGAACGAATTAGAACACGACACGTGTTTAATTAACCTATTTCAATGGTCACCAACCTGTTTCAACAGGTCAAGGCTCAATATAAGGTTGGATTATTAAATAATAATCAAAAGGTTGGATTATTTTGAGCGAACGGGCCAAAGGTTGGATTATTAGAATCAATTTTTCCAAATAAGTTTAGTTCAGCCAAAATAAGTTTAGTTCAGCCAAAATAAAATAAGTTCAGTTTAGCCAAAATAAGTTCAAAAGAACAGGGCCTTAGTTTGCAGCAAAGGGATACTCCCTCCGTTTTGTTTTGTTGTTCCTATTTGGAATCGGGGAAGAAACCAATGCAACACAAAGATTTCTCGAGTCCAAAAAACTTTAAACTAGATTTAGATTTGACAAAATCCAATCTAGTCCAATCCACTTACACCCCAAGTATGCTAGATTTAACTCTTTTCCTCGCCAAACCCAAAAAAGTGACTTCCTCGACCCTTACCCTTAAACCCTAGGCGGACCTGACTGAGAACACCAGCCCTACGCGCCATTCTTACACAAACACAAAGTTAGCAAACAAAATTTAGGAGAACAACAATGGAAACAACAGAAATGGAGGTTGAAGAACAACAATCTCATTCTACTCCAACCTCATTCAAACGATTCGCGCTCAGAACTTCAATCCAAACCAATTTCGGCGACGATTATGTCTTCCAAATCACTTCCAGGTACTTTCTCTGCTCCTACTATCCCTTTCTATGCTGCAACTTTTTGAAAATAAGGGTTTTTATCTTGTTCGGCGATCAATCAATTTGATCTTTGTCCTTTTGTCTGTTTTTCTCTTGAAAATTTAAGGGAAGATTGTTCAGCTATGGCGGTTTCATTGTCTAATAACTTGGTGAAGCTTTACTCGCCCTCAACAGGGCAGTATTTTGGGGAATGTCAAGGTCACACCTCCACTATCAATGAAATCGCTTTCGCCGATTCGTCGTCTCCGCATATGCTGTTTTCTTGCTCCTCTGATGCCACAATTCGAGCTTGGGACACCAGAACTCTTCAACAGGTTGCCCCCTCACCCTCCTGCATTTGTGTTGTTTTTCTCACAAGTTGCATTTATATGTGTATGTACTTCGTGGGTTCTTTTAGTCGCAACATTTTGACTTTCACCCTTGCTAGTTGCCAATGCAATACTTTGACCTTTAATGTTCTTAATCATCTTCAAGAGAAAGGTTTATATCTTGAAAATAAATATTGAGACAAATGTAACAATATTTTGCATTGCTATGTTTTCTTCTTATTTATAAATCACTGAAGATGGTCAAAGTGGAGTATGTCAATGTTGCAAAAGTCAAACTGTTGCAACTTAAAGAACATAGGAAGTGTATATTTTGTCGTTTATGGGTTTTTGTGAATTGCTTTTTGCAGGTTACTATGATTAGTGCTGGTCCTTCTCAGGAGGTTTTCAGTTTCTCCTATGATGGAGTGAACAATCTTCTTGCTGGTGGATGTAAAGCTCAGGCATGTATGAAAATGTTCCCTTGAACTTTTAATGTTTTTGATCATACATTTTAATAGTAGCACTTATGTACCTTCTTGTTTGGAACTTGAGATTTGGTTGCATTTATGTGTAGAATTTGCGATAGGATATCATGGATAGTCGTTATTCATTAGTCAGCCTTCCTTCCTGAAACCTAAGTTTTTTCGGACATGTTGGGTCATGCTGCGAGAAGGGTTGTCATTTGCTGTGAGCAGAAATATATTTTCTTTTTATGGACCATATCATCTTTTACATTGTAAGATGCATTAAAAGTAGAAAATTAATTGTGGAAGGACGATTTGATGTTCCATGAAATAGAATTTCCACAGAACGGGAAGAAGGGGCATGTGGAACCTTGGAATTAGCTCCTGGTTATTGTTGATGGTAGTATAATGGTTCATGGTAGAAATGCTGTGCTGCATGTGCAAGATGATGTTCTGCCATTGATCATGTTTCCTGTACATGTGTGCATGAAGACACTGGATTAGTGGATGGAGATATACTATTGAGTGGCATGTACAGCATTTCTGGAAGTCTTTAGGTGTTTGCTAATGGAGCTGAAGTATTGGATGTCATTAGTCTTTCGAATTAGAAGGGGACTGGAGGGTTGTGAGGACATCTTCTGCTATTTATCTAAATCCAGCCGAAGCCAACAGATTGAACTTTCATCTCTTTTAGTTTCTTGAAACTTTTTCATTTGCGTGGACCATCATAAGATAACTTGTTAGGCTGAGCTCTCCAGCTTGGTGACACTGGATATGGGATATTGAGCTACACTTGCCTAGTGATGGTACTTTCATATATATATATATATATATATATATATATATATATATATATATATATATATATATATATATATATAAGTGAGTTCATATGAGAATGCATACTTACATGAGAAATGAGAATGGATTTTACACGCTATAACTCTAATGAACAAGTGATGTAACTCTAATGAAAAAGTGATGTAACTCCAAAAAAACAAAAATTAGAAAAAATATTTCAAAAAAAAAATATTTTTTTTTTTGGGCTCGAAATTTTTTCGGGGGTATAACTCTATGAACAAGTGTTGTAACTCTAATCCAAACGTGTGGTTGAGATTCATTCTCATTTCTCATGTAAGGAGCATTCTCATGTGATCCTGCCCTATATATATATATATATATATATATATATATATATATCTCCTGAATTTTCAGCAACTAAGGAAGATAGCGAATGCCTGAGTGGTGGAATACATCTAGGTGCGTTTTCCAGTTTGTTTCCTTCCCTCCCCTCCCCCCCCCTCTTTAACATCTAAGGTTGAGGCTCAGATCATCCTGATGAATCCTCTCCTGCCCAAAGTTCCCAGAATGTGTCACATAATTCGCAATTCGTTTTGGAACGCGGTACGAATTCGAGAACGGGATTCGCTGCATAGTGGTTTAATTTTAGGGAGGATCCCCTTTATCCAAGAATTGTGAATTCCAAACTGGAATGTTCAAACCAATTCGCAATTCGCATACACCCCCAGCGAATTATGTGACTTAGCAAATAGTATATTGTTCAAGTCTTTAAGAGTCAGTTATCTATATCATCATAAACGTAATTTTGAATTCACCTTAGCATTTTATAACCATTCAAAGCATGCTGTTTACTAAATCAGTTTTAGTGTTGTGCAGCTGTCTTTTATTATTCTGATATTGTATTTTCTGATCTGTTGAGGGGAGACGAAGAGGTGTGGGTAGGTTTTATCTTGTTTACTCTTCATAGCTGATTGTTTATTGGTTACTCTTCCTAGATATCAATTGTATGTAGAAGTCTTTTTTAAATTATTTTGAGGACTGTTTTAAAGATTCGTCATACCATCTAAGGATGTAGCACTAGAATTTATCTACTGCTCTGAAGGGTGACACGTGATTTATTTAAATGGCAAGGTGGTAATTTCTTCTTCTGTATCTCATATTTGATTAGTGATGAGTTTTTTCTTTTAATGGAGTGACTCATAGAGTGTTGCTGGCTTGCTGCTTCTTGAAAAGCTCAGCAGTCAGCACCATGGTTTTAGAATTAGATTTCCAGTAAAAATTTCTATATTAGTGAAGTCATGCTACTGTCATATGATTAACGTATTTTCTTTATATGGCTATGAAGAATTTTAGTTCTAATGTTTTCTGTGAGTAAATAAGGCAATTGTAAGAGCAAAGATTTCAGAGTTTGTATTGTACCTGTAGACTGTAGTGTTATTCTGGTGTCCTTATCTGTCACATCTTGAAAGGTGCCAAGTGAGGTGGTTCTGGGTGATTTATGGAAGTCAATCTGCTTTACTTTGTGGTTGTTGTTTTCTGTGTCCGGTATGTTTTTCTGTGATGCTGTTTGAGAGAGCTCTAGCTGCATTCTGTTTAAGGAATTGTTAATGACTGCTATGGGTTCTATTGGTAAATCTTAATCTCCCGCTCAGCTGACAAAAGCTGCTGCACAAATATTGTACCTCTGGCTTGAAAGGTTAAATCTTGTTGTAAGATTGTGTAGGTCTCATTCTTGTTTGCGCGTACTTACAAATAAAATTAAAAAACATATCTGAATGTTCAATGTAGCAATCTTGCATGTCTGTCGTGGTTTCATTTTGCATAGGAATGAAGAGGTTATGGGCAATTTCGAGACAACTACCCTTCATTTTGTACAAGTGTGCTTTGGAATTTAAAAGCAATAGAAGATATTGGTGGCTCTGCTTGCACAATGTCCTAGCTTTTTTTTTTTGTACCTGCACTACATCCTTGCTTAGCTTTATAGACTTGCATAATATCCTAGCTTTAGTTCTCTTTACCTGTACCCGCAGTGTTCTCTAAATTGCTAACGATTGCATCAGTTTTCCGTTGCATTCACATGCACAGCATATCATATATCTTCTCACATGTTACTTCATGCAGGTACTGCTCTGGGATTGGAGGAATAGAAAGCAAGTTGCTTGTCTGGAAGAATCTCATGTGGAAGATGTCACTCAGGTAGACAGATGTATCTCTGTTTCTTGGAAAAGACTAACTTTTCTTCTCTTTTCTGCATCTGTATTTAAAAAAATATGATTATATTCTTTTGCTTCGGAACTTGGATGTTGCTGAGTATTTAGTTTGTCAACAGGTCTGTTTTGTTCCTGGTAGTCAAAACAAGCTTCTCTCAGCCTCTGTTGACGGTTTGATGTGCCTATTTGATACTTCTGGAGACATTAATGATGATGATCATCTGAATTCTGTAAGACTTACGGCTGTTTTTTTTATTACTTTGCTGCAGAGCAAACACCATTTATGGATATCTAGATTATTATTCTTGAAAAAAAGTGGTTATATTCTCCTTTATCCTGTAGGTGATGAATGTGGGTACGTCAATTGGAAAAATTGGTTTTTTTGGGCAAGAATATGAAAAGCTTTGGTGTCTAACTCATATTGAAACCTTAAGGTATTGACAAAAGGTGATTAGCTTTCCTGGTTCAACCGTCCTACATTTTCATTGTAGTAGCACTTTGGTATGCTTCTTAATTCAAGGGAATTATGAGGTTGCCTCTTAAAAAAAGGTTTTATTTTTAACTTTTTAGATGTCCCTAAATTATCATCCCCCCTCCTTTTGTCGTTAGCATGAGGGCTTAAGCTTTTTGTCGTTAGCCCTCCTTTTGTAAATGGGGGACACTGGTGTTATCTAATCTAATTCTACATTATTAAGAAATAGGGAAATTTGTTAAAATCCACCTTTTAACTTTTAGTTTTTGTGACAAACCATCTTATAAAAATAATGCGCCACAAACCACCTTATATGAATTTTTTTGCGAGATGGAACTTTTTGTCAGAAACAGACCACTAACTTGTTTTCAGGCAGTGAACGCATGCACACATCACGTGACCACTTTAACCCCCGTCCCCCCCAGAAAAATCAATTTCCTTTTCTTCTCATGTTTCTCTCTAATGTCATTCTCTCTTTCGCATTTCTAACCTCTTCATCGCGAAGAATCTGGGGGAGAAAGAAAGAAATTGGGGGGAATAAGTGGGTCGCATCAGGTACGCATGTGAGTTGACGCCTGAAAGTGGAAGTCAATGGCCAGAATCTACAAGTTTTATCTCGCAAAAGAGAAATTTATAAAAGATGGTTTCGTGCCAAGTTTTTTTTTTTTTCCAATAAGGTGGTTTCTCACAAATTTTTCTAATAATAAAAAATTTATAATTCGCCATTCTTCAATGATAACAATGTTTGCAATTGAGCCTTCAAATGGTGTATGCTTTGAGCTAAGTTTGTGTTCCTAAGCAGTTGACTGAAACTTTTTTGTGAAAAAATTGGAGATTTGAGCGAGGATGTACATGTAGATGTATTAGTATTTTTAACTAAGCTGGGCAATTGTGCTATAGTGCTACACAATTGTGTCATGATTTCAGTTTTCTCCTTATTCTGCCTTGCAATTTACTTGCCTTCTCTGCTTGATTTTGAGTCTGTTTCATATGTAATTTGTTAATCGGGACCAACTGTAGTGTGTGGGACTGGAAAGAGGAAAAGGTTGAAGCGGAGTTCGAGGATGCTCGTGCATTGGCCTCAGAGAACTGGGTTCAGAATCAGGTAATGTTTTATGCTAACTTGCTTAGAATATACATGATCTGTTTAATCTATTCGGCCCATATTTATACCTCCGGTAATGTTGCATATGCTTGCAGGTTGATTACTTTATTGACTGCCATTGCTCAGTGGAAGATGATCACTTATGGTTGATTGGAGGCACAAATGCTGGCACCATTGCATACTTCCCTATAAATTACAAAAGACGAGTTATGGGTTCCCCTGAAGCTATCCTTGAGGGTGGCCATGCAGGTGTTGTCAGGAGCATCTCGCCTGCGTCGGGCTTGCCAGGACATTCTCCAAACAATGGTATGTTTGGGTGGACAGGTGGTGAAGATGGTCAATTATGTTGCTGGTTATCTGACGAGACATCTGATGTGAACCGTGCTTGGATATCAAGTACCCTGGTAATGAAGTCTAGTAAGACTCGGAAGAAGAACAGACATCAACCTTATTAGTTATTGGTGATCTATTCAACTCATTTCATTGTGTACGCCTAATCGGTGTTGCAATTTCATTTCCTTTTTTCACAGGGTTAGTGGCGCACCATCATTTCTCATACGTGGTGGTCGGTTTGAAACATCTTATGTCTCTCTTTAAATTCTTTCATCTTGTTAGGAGTTCATAATTATCTTTTTTGAACGGAAATGTGCGCGAAAAGTTATTAAAAGGGTAAAGAACTGTTGAATATGCTATTTATAATGACGAAAATTAAAGATCGTCCTCCATTTAGTAATGGCGTAAATGAAGACCCATGTTAGTCACAACTCACATTACTAGTCCATTTTGTTACTGAATATATTTGAAACATACTTGCAATTTTAACTCACATCCATCCTTTGCCTACAGCTGCTGCTATACGAAGGCGTTTCTTAGTTGAACCTTATTTGATCTCTCACATGTCCTCAAATTTTAATTAAGTTTTCGAAGGACTCAGAGATCGAGACAAATCTTAAATAAGGTGACCATTCAAATAGCATTTTGGTAAGTTTAGGTAAGCTTTGAAAAAGAAATGGCTGTGAATAAACCACGCATCAACCAGTTTTTGGAAAAATATCTGAACTTTGTTTATGGCGTCAACTCTTCATTTCCTCTTGTTTCAAAGTACTTGATACACTTCTCCGGTACGTTTGTCAAGGCATAATTTAACTATTAATATTTCTAATTCCTTACATGTAAAAGTTATAAAAAGTTGATATTATAAAAGGATATATCGAGATGTGTCTAACATGATCTCACACGACTATATTTTTCCGTACGTAGGTCAAAGGAGAGTGTGAATAGCGTAAAAGTCAAATTGTGTCATCTACGTTGAAACGGAGGAAGTATATTCTTTAAAGAGAAAAATCACCCAATTAATACTTAATTTGCATATTTGTCAAAACTAATCCATTACTATCCAGTTATTGGTAATCATTCTTTATTTATGTAAAGAATATTGTGTTGCAGGAGGCTAGCTCACTGCCAAAGTATGATAGAATGTAAAAAGAAAATGATAGAATAGAAGGGAAGAAGAGAAGAATTTTCAGAAGAAGACAGAAATTGTGAGAAGAGGAATTATTTTCATTGATGATCCTCTATTACAGAAATGTGTTTCTATTTATACAGTCAAACAATACTAGCCAATCAACAGAATAAAAGCTAACACAAAGCTTACAACTTATTTTCCAGTTTCAACTACTTTAACTAATAACAAACATAATAGAATTTGGCACCAAAATGATATTCTTCATTTCATCCCTTAACATACCCCCCTTCAGGATGACTTGTCCTTAAGTCTAGAGACTGAATCTGGAAAGTTGGAAAACGAGCTTCATAATCTACAGCTGGTTCCCAAGTAGCTTCATGATTAGGAACCCCACCCATTCAACCAAGTATTGAACATGAGGAGAATTCCGAAATTTTCATGACCCTCCTATCCAAGATAGTTGCTGGACTAGGAGTAATAGAAGCATCTTGACCATGCAACCAGGAAGGAATGTGCACCACCATAGACAATGTACCATGGAATCGCTGTAATTGAGATACAAAACATCATGTATTTGAGCAGTAGAAGGAAGTTTAAGTTTATAAGCAACTTTGCTTATGAAAGCAAGAACCTAAAAAGGTCCAAAGTTTTATACCCCAACTTCTGATTAGCTCTCCTCTATATTGATGTGTGCCTGTTGGTTGGAGTTTAAGCCATACACAGTCACCCACTTTTAGAGGAAAAAAATTGAAGATTATGAAGATGAGAGGAGCCAAATAAAGGAGATTGAAAGTGAATATTATAGCTTCATATGTTGTTAAAGCAATAACAAGATTCGAGGACGAATCTTTTTCAAATAATATCTGAGGAGCAGCTCAAAACATGCCAAGCCAAGGTTCTTAATAAGTTTAGTCAATTATTGGCTTTGGTTAATATTAAGAATGGAAATGGATTTTCAAGGCCTTAGTCAATGCCAAGCAACGTGATATCAAGTGCATCAAGACAAGGTTAAAGTTACTTTTCGTATTTGTTTTTGTATTAAATTGAGTTATAATCACTAAGTATGTCAAGAGTCATGTTAGATTAGTTTTTTAGGTTAATTAGATTTAGTTAATTAAGTAAGTTATAAAAGTTTAGAATGAAAAGATTAAGTTAGTTTAATTGTCAGTTTTATCGGTTTTGGCACCATTTACTTGTAAGCCCAATTTTGTATGCTTAATGAATATAATTAGGGATAAAAATAATATAAGTTGTTAGCAAACACAAATGGGAGTTCATATATGTGCTTAATCAGCTTTCCAAAGGAAGAAACGAGCTTACTCATTGAAGAAGAGAGAGCAGCTCCAGCACATCCAGAACTGGTGTGCTGGGCGGTTGACCTGCGGTGATTTTAATCACTTCTTGGAAACAAACTTTTCTTGGACCAAATGCAGAGATTTTTATATAATTGTATCAAATTTCAAGTCTAGTTTAATTTCCCATTGGTTGTTTTCCAAGAAACAACAACAATCGCCACCAATCGCATCTCAAACACAGCAAGGTCGGTTTACCTGCGTCTGAATGGTGGTGATCTTTGAAGAAAGTGGACAGCCGCAAATTCTCATCCAATTGCATTCATTCCACCTTGGATTGATCTATTTTCAAGTCTAGTATAAGATCTCATTGGTGGTTTGTGAGGTGGTCGCTGAATTCTATCCAAATGCAGTCGTTTTTGTACAACTATATAGGCTGGACGGAATTACAAGTTGGACTGTATTGCTTACTATGAAGTTTCTTTGCATTTGTTACTTATTTTGTTTCTTAACACGATTTATGTACTACTATAAATACCCCTGAAGGGTTTCCTATGTAACAGAAGTGTTGTAGAATGAATTTTGAGAGTGTGATACTCTTGTTTTGAGAACCTGTGTGATATAGTTCGTTCTATCTCTTGAACCTGTGTAATATGGCTCATTCTATCTCAAATCTTTGTTAGTGCTTGTTTTACTTTGTTGTGATAGTTTAAACTAGCTTAGTAGGTTGTATAACAAGTTGTTCTAGGCTTGTTGTAACCTTGTTAGGTAGTTTATTGGGTTGTGTTAGTGGTGGTTCTTTGGTGAGTTCAAAACTATTTTATCTTTGTTTCTTTTGTTCTTATTCTTGTTTCTCTTAGCTCTTAAGGCCTAGATCGACATATATCACTTGGTCTCAGAGCTTGGATGGCCTTTTAAGAGCTTTTTACAACTTCTTGGTTCTTTAGAAACACCTCGAAATGCCCTAAATACAAAAGCTAGAATTCAAACACTCAAAACCGAGTCTTTGAACTTCTTTCTTTAAAACCATTCGAAACTTTGCAAACCTGAAACCTAACTTCTAAATTCTACTTTGCTCATGGAAGAAGGTAGGGAAACACAATTTATAATGGGGATATCTTTGTAAGAAGCTCGAATTACAGGGTTAGAAAAGAAAGTTAAGCGAGCATCCAAAATGTTAGAATTAATTCATGATCTTCTTGAGCATCTAATAAAGAAAGTAAAAGAAAGGATAAAAGGAATTGTTAAGGAGCTTCAACCTTCAAAGACGGAGCTTGTTCAACCTTCAAAGATGGAGGATAAATACATAATTCAAATCCAGGAGTTATTGAAGAACTTGTTCAAACCACAAAAATGGATGATGCATGCAAGTCATAATCTATTTTTGGTGAAAAGATGGACTTGGTTGGCCCTCCTACGTTTGATGAAGAAGAAGATGGTATATCAAATTCTTGTATTACAGGATTTAAAAAGAGAATTAAAGATTTTGATACGATCTTCGAGCCTACTCCAAGTTGGTTCACTCAAACTTTTGGAGAGGAAGATTTTGAAGATTAATGAAGATGATAGAAGCCAAATAAAGGAGATTGAAAGTGAATATCATAGCTTCTTATGTTGTTAAAGCAATAACAAGATTCGAGGACGAATCTTTTTCGAATAAGGGGAGTATGATACATATCTGAGGAGCAGCTCAAAACAAGTCAAGCTAAGGTTCTTAATAAGTTAATTCAATTATTGTATTTGGTTAATATTAAGATTGGAAAATCATTTTCAAGGCCTTAATCAATGCTAATCCAAGTGATATCAGGTGCATAGAGGCAAAAGTTTAAAGTTACTTTTCATAATTTTTTTTGTATTAAATTGAGTTATAATCACTAAGTATCTCAAGAGTCGTGTTAAATTAGTTATTTAGGTTAATTAGAGTTAGTTAAGTCAAGTTATAAAGTTTAGAATCAAAAGATTTAGTTAGTTTGATTTTCAGTTTTATCGGTTTTGGCACGGTTTATTTGTAAGCCCAATTTTGTATGCTTAATGAATATAATTAGGGCTATAATTTATATAAGTAGTTACGAAACACAAAGGGGAGTTCAGATGTGTGCTTAATCAGCTTACCAACGGAAGAAACAAGCTTACTCATTGAAAAAGAAAGAGCAGCTCCAACACCGCCAAAACTGGCTGGCTGGGCGGTTTAACTACAGTGATTTTACTCACTTCTGGGCAAGATCTTTTCTTGGGACAAATGCAGATATTTTTATATGATCTCAAGCCCCTTAAACTTCAGTCTTCTAGAAACCCTATCTCTAAAAAGTCTTCGAACAAATCTCCAGTTCCAATAAACAAACAAAATTATCTCAATTCATTCCTCAGATTACACTTCCATGAAGTACTTATGCTGATTATCTTAATTTTTCCAGCCTGGTTATCCAGTTTGTCAGAAATCGCTTAGAATTCCCTCTGCAATTTTTGGGTTAGGTCTGCAAATTTGGGTAGAGTGGTTATCCATAATTGTGATTGTTGTCAAGGCTATAAGCCTAAGAGTGTAGTAATTGTATCGGTTTTCATCATTAATCCTGCTAATTCTCCGTCGATTTGGATTAGCTTGCTTCAATTTATGAGATTCAAGTACAAAAATCGAAATAGGGTTAGGGTTTCTCTGTCAGGGGATGGGTAAATTTAGTTCTTTTGGATTTTGGGTCATCATTTCTTCTCCTTGCGTGGTGTTTGTTGTTCGATGTTTGCAGAGGTTTTCTTTTTGAAGTTGGAGTTTTTTTCAAACTACCTAGACCTGATCAAACACCGGGCCGGGCCGGGCCAAAAAAAAGTGCCCATCTTGCGGGCCGGGCCGGGCCCAAATCCGGTCCAAAAAATTGTGCCCAAAGCCCGGTATTTCGGGCCGGGCCAAGCGGGCTTTTGCGGGCCAAAACGGGCCGGGCCCAAATTTTAGGCTAAAAAGTGTTTTTTTGCTTGTCCAAAGCCCGCCCAAAAAAAAAAAATTTGACCGGGCCGAGCCCGGCCCGGCCCGCGGGCCCAAAAAAACTGCCCAAACCCGCCCAAAAACCGAGCCGGGCTGGAGTTGATCAGGTATAAAACTACCCCTCACATTTGGGAAATTTCTCAGACCCTTGAAACTTAAACTTTGAACTTTAAAATTCAATAAGGGTATTTTGAGAATTAAGCCAAAACTCAATGGTACCTCAGGAAATTTCCCTTGTTTCATTAATGTAGCTCAAGCAATTAATGCGAAAACAAAACTCTATGTGATGGTTTGATTTTATCTCTCTTCTTTTTCAGGGTTGCTATTTAAGAAAGCAAAATCAAGCATATTCTCATTACATTCTTCGCTACTACATACATAATTGACCTAATGTAACACTCTATTATAACACCTTTTGAGATCCACTTTGCATTGACATATATGTAATATTTTTTTAACACTATATTGATACGTAATAGTTACATGTAATATTGAAAAGTTAACACTTTTTCATAGGTAACGTTGAGACGATAACAGTTTTTTTAATATGTAACACTTTAAGGTAACACGATTTTTATTGGTAACATTTTAACTATTCAAGGTAACACTTTTTGATAGATAACATTTTAATTTTAGAAGGTAACACTTTATTGTAGGTAACAATTATAGTCTCTTAGGTAACATTTTAGGATGTTGCATGGAAATTGAATATATCACTAACACTCGCTAGTACACTACACTAACACGACTTATCGGTATAGTGAATATAGTTAATAACACATCAGTGACGTTAAGTAAGCTTATTTTTATTAGACTTAAGATTGCTTTTTATAGGATTAAACTTATATTTGAGTATAATATAAATCTTGAGACATTTTTTTAATCTAAATTCGAGTTAATTCATAAGTGTTATCTTTATACTAAATTAACATGAAATTTTAGTTACAAGAGGAAAAATAAACTTAACATTCTATAATTTACTCGTTCTCTTTTATCCCAATTTGAATCTTTGTTTTTTCTTAGTAACTGTTATTTAAGCAAACTAGCAATCCAAATCGCAGTATAGGTGCACTTTCTCCTTCCCCTCAATATTAATAAAAAATTTGAAAAATATAGCACTTTCTACTTCAACGCATTATGCACGAACATGCTCGGCTAAGGCCCTTTGCGGGGTGAGCAACCGTACAGGCCACTAAATTATAAGGGCCCAATTGTATATGTTGTTTGCCTAAAGTAAAAAAAAAAAGTTAAATCTAATAAATGTTTCACGCATCTGCAGTCTACTTTCTTCCAATCTCCAGAACCCAATTAATGAAGATTGAATCCTCTGCCTTTCCTGTCCTCCAAACTATACATTTTCAAGGTAACTACTATACCCTAATCTAAGAGAAAACATAGCTGCAATCTTTTTCGATTCTCATACTTTTTTGTTCTTTCACTTTCTAAAATCAGTCACAATTCCTTCAAAATTGCTATAAAAGATCACTTGAAATCGAAAAATTGAATTTCGACTTCACCTCATTTGAAATCGCAAAATTAAATCAAAGTTGAAAAAGAGACGGAATCTCTAGGAGAATGTATGAATTTTCACTTCTGTTGTTGCTTTTAGGTATTCTTCTAGTGTTTAAACAAGTAAACCTTAAACCTATTTAGATATAGAGGAATATTTTGTAAAATGGACCTGATTTCTTTTGAAGGATTAATAAGCCAAATATTTGTTCATTGAGCTATATAGAACAATATATTGTGGCTTTTGGTAGCAAAAGGCGAACATATTTATGGATGTGCATGTATCTAATTATTTATGCCTCAATTAATTATTAACTGATCCGGTTTTCACCTAAAAATCGGATCAGTTGATTCCTAATTGATCTGGTTTTGAACCAGATCAATTCACTCCCCCTAGCAGATCTGGCCCTATCCTTTCTGATCCAAAACTGGATCAGTAAGGCCCATTTTGACCGGATCAGATGAGGTTTTTTCCACTAGTGCATCTCTGGCTTTTCGGAGGTCGTACGAGGGGACCTCTTCAGAACTGTTTCGAAGGTCGTACGAAGGTACCTCTTCGAACTATGTTAAGGATGGGACATCCATGAATGTTCAAAGGATGTGTGAGAGGACCTCTTCAAACTATATTAAGGACAGAACAACCCTTAGTATTCGAATGTCATATAAGGAGACCTCTTCAAACTATTTTAAGGATGAGATATCCATGAGTGCTTGAAGGTCACATGAGGGGACATGTTCGTATTATTGGAGATGGGTCACCCAGAATAATTTGAAGGTCATCTCGAGATTCCATTTAAAGGTCGTATGAGAGGACCTCTTCAAACTATATTGAGAATAAGACATCTATGAGTGTTCGAAGGTTGTAGGAGGAGACATCTTCGAACTATTTTGAAGATGGGACATCTATAAGTGTTCGAAGGTCGCATGAGGGCACCTCTTCGAACTATTGCAGATGGGTCATCCTCATCCATGAATGTTCGAATGTCGCATGAGGGGACCCCTTCGAACTATTGAGACAGATCATCCAGATTAATTTGAAGGCCATCTCGAGCTTTTATGAATATTTGAAGGCCGTAGGAGAGGACCTCTTCAAACTATATTGAGGATTGGACGTCCATGAATGTTTGAAGGCCGCATGAGGGGGCCTCTTCAAACTAATATGGGATTGGGATGCTCATGGATGTTTGAAGACCGTTCATGTGACCTGTTCGAACTAAGTTGAGAAGTGATGAACCCCAAGGGTTCGAGGGAGGTGCGGTGAAATTCTCCGAGTAACCTTGAGGGTTAATAAGCTCTAAGAGTCCGAAGGATATTTGGTGAACCTCCTCGGGCTATCTTTAGGGCTAATGAGCCCCAAGCTAAAGATTCAAAGAAGGTATTTTGTTGGTGCCTTTTTGTAAGGGCTTTGCACTTAAAAAATTTTCAAAGTAGATGAAGCTTAATTACTAAACTATGACAAGTGACAAGCTCTGTGACGTCGAGGAACGTCCATGGTGTGAACCTTACTCGGGATGAAGCATGTTCCCCTGGTCTTGAGAAGGGAATCTTGTTCAGAAAGTGTCTCATACTTCGTTAAGAAGAAAATGTCAACCTCAATCCGTGGGAGTTACCTTCATCCAGGAGCGCAAATTTTCGATCACATCCCTCACATTTCCAGGCACATTAACTTTCATGTGCTTGTATTATCTGGTGTATAAATGGCTCAGTCGGTTCTCCTTGCTCGCGTGTTTAGACTAACTCGATCGAGTGGCTTACTTGGGTCGTGTATGAACAACGTGGGTGTACTCGATCGGTCTTTGAAGCTGGGATATGATATACTGGGAGTCGTCTCGCTGTGCCCCCATCTAATCCGATCAAGTCTTGTTTGGATAAACTCGAATTCTGCAAAATAGGGAAACTTAATCCGGGGGTAACCAGGAACCCCCTCCAATGCTCAAGTCAATAAATAGCTCTTTAGAGAGAGAGTACTGAGAGAAGTTCTCAAGTTGTAGAAAATTAGACCCCTCAGTTATGGGGATGCGTTCCCTATCTATAGGGAATTGTTCAAGATATGTACCGTAATTTTTATTGTCAATAGGGGTATTCTCGTAACTTCAGAGATTATGGGCTTAACAAAGCTATAGGGTAACATGTGAGTCTTAATTCCCAGTAAGGGCATTTTTGCCTTGTCACATGTTATTGAGCTCTTCATATTATGGGCCCAAACAGATACTTACATAAAAGTGACTTGTCCAAGGAATCAAGTAACCCATCGAACCTGCATAACATTACTAAAACTAAATGGTCTCACAAATGTATTGACTCTGGTATTGCCCGGGCCAATAACTAGTTTTCCCTCTAAAATACTAAGTTTGACTTGGCTCACATGATGGAAATTTCATCTCATGACATCAAAGGGCACGTAAATAAGGATTCGCCTCAACCCCCCCTCCCCCCTCTCTCTTCTTTCCAAATATCAAGTGCTTGGGCGGGAGGTTATTCATCTTAGTTCTTACCCATCTAAAAATAATTTTCCCTCCAAAACATTAGTAATTTACAATTCTCTCAAATTCTCTGTTCAAAATAAAAACCCTGCAATCTTTTCCAGCACTCTTTTGATTACCTACATCATATGTCTGATTTCTAGTATTTTATTTCAATGGCGTATCCTCTTCATGTTAATGTATTCGGTAATCATCACTCTTATTCTATATAATTGCATATAGTTTCACATTTCAACTTGAAATATTATCTGATTCTGGGCTTCGTTTATTTTCCTGGTTTTGCTTTAATTTGTGTTATATTTATTTATGTTGGGTGAAATTGCTCTTGTTTTCATCAATTTAATAAATATTTGTAAGTATACGCCTTTGGGTTGTTGTAAATTCAAAATGGGGGTTAAAGCGTTGCCAATTCGATTATTATCACTTGGTAAATTGAGGTTTAGCAGTATTATTGTGAAGAAGTGGGTCACTTTTAAGTTTTATCAACTCTTTTATTTCTTCTTTTTTTGCAAAGTGTGTCGCTGAGTATGTGCATGCATCTTATAGTGTTAAATTATTTTGTAAAAAAGAACTATTTGAAATTATTAGCAGCTAACTTTTTGTTTAGGGTCAGAGGATTTGTAATTTTTTGGGAATTAGTTAACTGATAATAAATCTTGTAAGTTTTTTAATTAAAATTTAATAAGTAGATCCTAAAAACTTAAATATTATAATTGAGTAAGAAGAGCTATAAGGTATTCCTAACTGTTTTAAGTTATACCAAGGGATTCTAGGACGAAACATGGGGTTTTGGAATGAGAATTAGCTATGTGAGTTTTTGTGTGTGTTATAACTTATAACAGTTATAAATTATTGAGTTTCTCAAGTAAGAATTTATAATTACTGGCCATCTTTTGATTACCATATACAGTATATGATGGTCATATACTTTTGCTTAGTGCCTTTCGTTATAAATTGTTGTTATACCCTGCTTGTCTCTCTCACCTTTTGGATTTTCTTTGGGGAGGTGCATAAGGTGTTAGGGCCTTAGGGGAACACTATCCTTGTATAGTACTGAAATCGTTCATCACTTAAGAGGAGTGTGTCGAGCACACGAGCTTATTAATTTGCGTCTATTGCTGTTAACTCTCTGTCGCCAAGAAACCAACCACAAATCGTGAGCTATTGAGAATTTTAGTGTTATGTATCTATGATGTAAAATTGGATAACATTATTCTTGCAGTCAAATCCTACTAATTGTTGTATAATCTATGTTACCTGGACACAATATTTTAGCTCACATATCCATGTTGTAAATACGATCCTTGTACATGGTAGTGACTACTTGAGCACTCAATTTCAGCCAAAGGCACATAAAATGTTTTTAAAGATACTGACTATGATTTACGGATTTACACCCGTCTCCTATACCGTCCCTCAAATCCATTTGGCTTAGTATATGATTAATACATTGTTAGAATTCTCATGTCAGCTGTCACATTTGGATCATATTCATTTGATACTGTTTACTTCTTGACTTCACTGCCACTAGCTGTCACATTATGTTGATTAGAATATTTGTTAAAGTATGTTGTGCTAAGATGTTTTATATGGTATGTGCTGGTTGTGAATGTCAGGAGGTGAAGTTGATGATATAAATGTAGTTGATACCGAGACTTTAGACAACATCATGGATAATGTACTCCATGACACTGACGTCGTTGATGACCCAGATTCTGGTAAATATTCTGAGACTGAATTGCTGAATGGATACGATACTGAAATTGTCCCTGACAGTGATGATGACATGAAGGACACCTATGATAGTAAAGGGTTTTCGCTTCGAGGTCGAAGTTCTGTTCAGAGGTTTGCTGCAGCTTCTTCTGATGTAATTTCTCATTATCAACCTCCTTGCAGGCTACTAAACTATTCAAATTTGAATGCTGATGGAGGATATGTTGCAGGTATATATCTACTCTTGTCTAGTACTTCATTAATTTCATTTTGTTTCTCCAAATTTATATGAGTGTGACCTAATTTTATTAGTATGTGGTGTTAACCAATTAAAGTTCTATCTGGAAAATTTTCCAGCTCATGTGCACTGATTCATGCATCTCCAGTGGGTCCAATGGGAATCATATATAATAGTTTTTATTCAGGTTTACCGAGTTTTTTGTGTTCTTACGTTTTCCTTTTCCATGTTATGGTTTTAGCTTATGTTTATCAATTTAAAAATAAAATAAAATCTTTGGAAAACTGGAGTTTTAGCATTGATGTGTGAAGGTATCATCTTGTAATGGAGTAGATGACTGATGCCCAAAATAGCTCCCCTCATGATTTGGAATGTTTGTGAATTGGAAAGCGCTGTTGTTGTTCTGTAGTCCTCACGAGGTTGGGCTGTAAGCCCTTATATAGATGGATAATTTTATGTACCTATGAGAACTAGTAAGATATGATATAACTAGAACATCAAATTAGCTCCTTGTAACAACTGATATAATTGAATTTGGTTGATAGTATAACTGTGTTAATATCTGAAAGAAAAATTTAGGTTTCGAGAATTCTTATTGGGATGCTACACAAAAACAATATATTTTCCTTTTGCGTAAAGGATTATGTCTTCCTCTAACCTTGAGGGAAAAGAAATTTTGCTGAAGTACATGATGATTGACGCTTTACTGGTACCATGCTTTTCTCACTCAGGACAAGCCACGGTGTTGAGTGTTTGCCCGAGAAATCAAGTTAGCTCCTTGAATTTCCAAAATGACATGCAAGCTGCAGAGCTACATATTCAGGATAGGAAGATATCTGACATAAAAGAACCTTGCCTAGCTGATTTGGCTTCTTGTGATGTTGCCTGTGTTGATAGTATGAAGCTAAGCGAGCGAAGTGAAATGGATGAAGATGTCAAGAGTATTCAATTTAAGACAAGAGAAGTAAGTATTGTTTACACACGCAAGAAGAAAAGATGTCATGATTTAGAAAACAACGAAGTGCAAATATTAGAAAAATTAAACGATGACCTTAATGATTCTGGAGGATTGAGTTATGTTGAATCTCAGGAACCAGAAGATCTATCTGATGCACTTCTCTTTGTCGATCAATATGTTTATGTTAATGCCATGGCTATGCCACCCACCCTTGCGGCTGCTGTCATTATGAAGGAGATATCACCACCTGTATCAAGTGCAAAAGGTGTTCAAAATTTGGCGAGGTTGGCTAAAATTAGGAACAGCAAGGTGAAAACTGGTATCTTTGAATGGAATGGGAGTGAAGGAGGTTCAGAATCTGTGGCTTCAGGCAACAAAGTTGACCTCTCCTTTAGGGGCAATAGATATGGTCAGACATATGTTAGAAGATCTCCAAGTGTGAGAAGTTTGGTGCTTAAGGAACTTAGGAGCCCAGGTGTCTTGTTGACGGAGACTGCTGGGAGGAGAGAGAACTCCAACAGCAAGAGAGCGCTAAATGTTTTGACCTTCTTAGATACCAAATTGGCAGTTTATGAACTCAAAAAGGACGAAATGGCGAAGCATAGTTACGAAGAAAACGACAGCAAAGAATGTAACGAATTGCTGGATCAACTGGCTAATAGAGAAGCTATAGAGTTGGAAGCAGGTGCTGGTGATCAGGAGCAGGAAGATGTTTGTGATGTTGGCACCGGTACACAGATAGCTGCTGAAGCTATACAAGCTTTGTCATATAGTGTTTTTGCTGACTACAGTGAGGTCAATCCTAATAAGTGTCCAAATAGGATGCTTGATGAGCCATTAGGAGGTAATCAGAAGAATGTTAATTCATGCATATGGTCCTTCCCTAAGAAAGCTCGCTCTGTAGCTAGAGGCAGTGCGTTCTGGCCAAAATGTAGTAGAAGGATCTCTTGGCATGATAAGGATAATATGCAAGCATCAGAACTCAAAGTAAGAAGAAATTGGGTGCAATTAGCATCCAGTGAATGCATGAATGAAAGGAGCTTCAAAGATCATATGAAGATAAATTTTGCAAAGAGAAGAAAGTTATATGGCGCCAAAGAGGCTGAAGTGGACGGTTTTAAAGAAAATATAGATGCACCCATATCGGCTGATGATATACCTCTTTGTAACTTGAAGTACAGAAGGACGCATACAAATATTTTTCCATCCCCTGGCAACTTGAAATCTTCTAGCTTATATGATATAAATGATCATATCGTGAGTGGATCTATGGATGAAAAGAGTGCAGCTTTGAAGGCTTGTCCCCGCAATAGAAGACAAGGCAGGGGCAGTATTGACAATATTTTAAACGTTTCAGCTCAGAAGAGAAACCAGTCAAAGCTCTTCTATGGAAAGTCCTGTAAGACTAGAAAGTTACTGGGCGAAGAAAACAAAGGAGACCTAATGGTAGATGGCCGTACAGGTAATACGTCTCTTGCGAAAATGGACCCCGTACGAAAAGGTCCCTACACTAAAGGTAAAATTGGATTTAACCGTTCAGATATGTTGGAGGTTTCACAATCTGGTAGCTGGTATCTGACTAATTATCCAAGGGATAAAAGAACATGTAGAATCAGGCTTGACACTTCTGATGGCTCTTCTCATCTAGGTAATTCAATTCCTAGAGCATGTATGGAAGAGCGCAATCATTATCCTTTGACAAGCCATTTGAACTTAGAAAGCTGCTTTAGTGATGCTACAAAGAACGGGACTTCTCTTGAACAGTTGTCTGAGAGTTCAGTCACTCTGCAACTTAACAGGTCATATAACGTCGATTCAGTTCCCGTTGCTGATAGTGCAACCCATAAGTCTAATTACAATATGCATTCACTTGATGCTAATTGTCGAACATCCACAGACGATACACATTCCAACATGTATGATGATCATCATGACCAAAATTACAAGAAATGGAGACCAACGTCAGCTCTTTCAAGAGAGCTAGCCCGATTAGGCTTCAGAGATTCGATGCCAGAATTTAATTCTGAATATTTGCGACAGCGGAAGACAATGGCTAATATATGTGTCTTATTGAGCCATAATTTGGATGAAAGTACTCGGAAGCAACAGCATAAGGTTTGTGTTTCTCACCTCATGCTTTTCTTTTTCTTAATGTTATCTCTTCTTTGATCCTGCTTGACATTATTAATCATAGCGTGGTATTAAATCAGATTTTGATGCGGCTGGGTGTTGCCTTAGCATATTCCGCTTCATATGCAACTCATTTTGTGACGGATAAATTTGCCCGCACCAGGAATATCTTGGAATTCATTGCTCAAGGTAAACCTGTGGTAACACATTTATGGCTCGAGAGTTGTGAGCAAGCAGGTTCTTACATTTCTGACACAAATTACATACTGAGGGACTTGAAAAGAGAAAAGGAACTTGGTTTTACACTACCTAGTTCATTGGATCGGGCAAGGCAATGCCCACTTTTAAAAGTACCTTTTCAAACTCTTTCTTTTTCTGATTCTCATTGATGTTGATGAATGATGAGCTTTATCATTACCTATTTATCCCCTCCGTTTTATCCTCCGATCAGGGATACAGCGTGTTTATTACTCAAAATACCAAACCTGGTAAAGAAATTCTTGCTAGTTTGGTGAAGGCTGTGCACGGCCAGGTAACACCGTAGCATAATGTTGATATATGACATTTCAGTCTTTCCTCTTTCCTTTATTAGTTGTGAAATATGATGAAGTGATATCTTCAAATTTAGGTACTAGATGTTGACCTAGACAGTGTATCGAAAGATGATATAATTGTGGACGACATAATGATTCTCTCTTGTGAAGAAGATGAAGCTTATTGTAGATCGTTACTTGCAAAAGGTAGGTCCTCTCGTTCCCTTCCCTTTTTGAACCTCTAAAATGAGTTAATGATTTTGTTTGAAGGGTTTACTTGTTCTGAACCTCAAATATGCAATTCATGGAAAGCCTTTAATTTTCTTGGGAGCCTTAACTTTCCAATTGTAGCTGAAAGTAGGTGGAGACATTCAACTTTTGCAATTTATTCTCATTATGCATAAACTGCTGGTCTATTCTTAGTGTTCTATTATAATTTGGAGGATGATAAATTACTGATTGAAGTCGAACAACTTATTTAACAGGTGCACCAGTTTATAGCTCTGAGATTCTACTGAATGGCATTATTATTCAGAAACTAGAGTTCGAGAGGTAAGCCAAGTCAAAGACTCAGTTTTTGTGGAGCAATCGTCTATTCTAATTTAAATATATGTCTTGTGTTTTGCTCAGAATATTTTCTATTTCAACAAATCAAATGATGAAAGTCAGATCTATGTTTGCATTCACATTTTATCTTCTGATTACTTATTCTTCCTTCCTCAGTATAATTTTGTCTCACGAGTAATGCGTTTCTTTTCTCATTTTTTTCTTTGTTTTGTGTGTGGAAATTCAGCTGTCTGCTGTTCTCTTCACATATAAATATTCCTTGATCTGTCATCAATTGCATATATTTGGTAACAAGAAGTTGCAAATGTTCTCTTTATGTGTATTTTACTTTTCGGATAATTTTCTTACTTCCAGTGGGTGCTGCAACCTATGCAGGCATCAACTCTTCACAAACCATGTAAAAAGGCACAAGTATGATGCTTCATAGGATGGTTGCTGTCTTCTTGCCGAGATTTGGAGACTGGTGGTAGTACGAATCTTGTGGCCTGTCTATATAGTTGCTCTGCTATATGCACAGTTTGGCAGTCATCTATAATATTACAAATCATTATTAACTTCTTGTTCTCTATTCATCAATGGATTTGATTCCACATCCTAATTGGGAGGCCAATGGATGACTTTTACTGCACGAGTTGTGGGACTCTTTGTAATCAACAAACTGATTTTTTTTCCTCGTTTGGTGCTGTGGTTTGTGATTCCTTTCAAGGGAACTGATTCTTCAAAAGTTTGGCTTAGTATTTTGATCCTCCTGAAGGCATGTTTTTCCATAGTCAAATGGTCCAGTATAACTGTACAGGACATAGATATTTCACTAATGAGATAAGCCACTGCTGTGGGACTTTCATGCCTTAACTAGTTACTAGATTACGAAAGAAATCGGCTCAAGATCAATTGAAGATCGAGTGACTGGATTTAAAAGGAGGAAATTAGACGATATTGTGGGCTGTAAGTAGTAGCACAATTTCGATATTTTGAAGCTGCTCATTGCAAACTCAAAAGGCTGATCGAACATTTATATGAAAAATGCATTTCTGCCTTTGATTATGGAGGCTTATCACGATGCTATGAAATGGACTATGACTATCACATTTGGTAAGATGTTTAAAATTTTACTCCCTTTTGTATTAAGTATATATATTCTCTCAAAATGCATATATACTAATATCCAGCATTCATCTGCTATATGGTAATACATCAATGTAAGGGTTGGTGCTTTTCCGTAAGAAAATTAAGTAAAACAAAATTTTAGGATTGGTGCTTCCTCACTTGGGGCACTGTACATGCCAAAACTGATACATTTTCTCCGTTTCTTAATACATGTAACATCGGCAAATGGCACATAAACCAAGGACGGAGAGAGAGAGAGAGTGAAATATTATCCGTGTTTTTCTTATAAGGTAAGAAAAATAACATTAGGAGACCCTTTGCGTGAGGGGAACTCCTAATGTCTTGTTTACAAGGATGGAGGAAAGGAGAGAATTATTACAAGGATATATCAATAGAATAAACTAAATGACTTACATTAGATATCCAATCAGCTACTTTATTCGCCTCTTGAAAGATGTGTATGATATGTCATTAGTGGAAGTTGTTAAGCAGTAGGTGAATATCTTGAATAATGTGAGCTATTTGTCAGGGAGGAGTCCAAACTTCTTTGACTACATTGATGACGAGAAGATTGTCCCTTTCAATGAAAATATTCTTGATACATGAGTTGAGGGCTAACAGGAGGCTATGATAGGGGTAAGTCAAGGTTGTAAGTGGATGCCTTGATCAAGCTATCGGTGTGACTGCAGATGATGATACCTGCTGCTGCTAACAAATTTTTCACCGAACCATCAAAATTGAGTTTGAAGGAGTTGCAGCCACTAGGATGGAATTTGAATGGGTGGAAAGGGGAAGGGGTAGTGCTTCAGATGAGAGAGAGTTGTGAGATTGTAAACCGTGATGGAGTTTCGAATCCTCCATTCCTTCTGAGCGAAATTGGCCTTATGAAAGACTCTGTAAACATTCCACTTTTCTTGTTGGAAAGTAATAGAATTCCTTTCTTTCCATATACACCAAATCAAGAAGATGAACTTGTTAATCACATTTTTCCGTGATTTAAGGTTTTCAAGTAGTTCTAAAACAGGGGTGTGGCTTATGGTCTCACCCAACCAAGAAGATACCTTCCTAAGGTTCAGTGAGGTTACAAAGAGGAAAGTGATGAAAAGATTTGTCCAAAGACTCCGCATGAATATCACAGAGAGGGAAATTATTAAAAGGAATAATTTTTCGTTTGTGGAGAATGTCTTTAACTCTTATGCTATTATGACATATATGCCACAAGAAGATCTGTAGTTTAAGAGGAATAACAAGGCGCCATATTCAGCAGAATTGCCATAGCGTGTTCAGAGGGAGATTATGGGCTAACCACGTAGCATATTTGACAGAAAACTATCCATTAGTCGTGGGACCCCAAATGGAAACATCCACCATGTCATTAATGAGAATAAACTACCTTTAATTCTAGAGACAAGCTGAGGTGGAAGGACAATTTGCAACGTGGCTAAATCCCAAGAATGGTTTGGAAGGATAAAGGCGACCACTGTAAGATTTAAGTCGAGGTGGTTGGGATGGAGATTAAGCATTTCAGTGAGGCTATCATTGTCGACACAATAATCTAACCAGAAACTCATACTTTTACCATTACCAATTTTCCATTTTGTAGCCTTACAAAGATTTCTCTTTGTGCTATGATTTTTCGCCATATAGGGAAAGTTAGTAGGTTCAGGGGCATATTGAAAAAAGGGGAGTTGGACAAGTACTTTTATTTAATCAATTGGACCCAAAGGCTTATAGGGTCCATGAGGATTGTCCAACCTAGTTTAGCAATTAAAGCTTTGTTTAGAGGCAAAGTTTTGCGAAATTCGAGTCCCCCAAGAGACTTTGGACGACAGATTTTAATCCCATGAGATGAGTGGGGTAGTATTCTTGTCATTATGCTGTTTCCAAAAGAAGGATCTTAGTACCGCAACAATAGAATGACAGATGTCCATGAGAAGGAGGGAGGAGGAACATGAGTAAGCTGGAAGGGCTTCAAGATTTGATTGTATGAGCGTATGTTGACCAGCTTTAGATAGGAAACCAATTTCGCATTGGTGGATTTTATCCTGTGTTTTAGTTAGAATATGTATATAGTCTGCCTTCTTAGGATATACGAGCTAAAGAAAGCTCCAAGATAGGCAACTTTTAGGAATCATGTGCAGTTGACTGGCTAAAGAAGTTTTCCTTTGGTTCGATATTTGCTTAGAAAATATTATGGCCGATTTATGGAAATTAACGAGTTGGCCCAAAGCTTGGCAAAAATCATCTAGAATTATTTTTAGATTAGTACAAGTCGTGGAGGTGGCTTTAAAAAAAACGAGACTATCGTCTGCAAACATCATGCACATAATGTTAATACGTGTAGATCTGGGGTAAATTTTAAAACCTAGCCCGGAATTAGAATTATTACTTTCAAACACGAGTTTTTAATCAGTTGGTGCATACACATAATAAAAAGGTATGGTGAGAGAGGGTCACCCTGATGTGAACCTCTGGACAGTTTGAACCATGGAGTAGTGCTGCCATTAATTTTAATAAAGTAAGTGACTTTTGTGACACACTCCTGAATGCAAGTGATCAATTGTTGGGGAAAACCCAGAGCATATAAGCTCTTCCACACGAAATCCCACTCAATTTTATCATAAGCTTTTTCCATGTCTAGTTTCAGGGCACACCATCCTTTTTTTTTTTTTGGATTTGGAGAAGGTATTGAGAATTTCTTGTACGATAAGGATGTTATCATGAATGGATCTGTCTGGGGCGAAAGCATCTTGAAGAGTATTGATGTTCTTTTGGCGGATGGGACAAAGTCTTGCTACTAAGATTTCAGATATTGCTTTGTAGATAGAGTTGGCTAGACTTATTAGGCGAAAGTGGTTCGGGGTTTTAGTAATTTCTTGTTTAAAAATTAACGCAATGAGAGTATGATTAAAGGACGCTAGAGTTTGCCATGAAAAAACTTTGAATTGCAAGACACAAATCCTGGCCATCTACATGCCAACATATTTGAAAGAACTAAGCTCCAAAACTATCGAAACCAGGAGCTTTGTGTGGGTTCATATCAAAAGAGACCTTTTTTTATATCGTCATGGGTGACAGGAAGCAAGAGTGAATCTGAATTTTATTGGTTGACAATTGGTTTGACGAAGCTCAAGTCAATGGTTCTAGAGAAATTAGGTGTTGATTGAAATCGAGATTTAAAGGAGTCTATGAGTAGAGTAGAAATTTCAGATGGCCTGGTGACCCAAGAATTGAAATTATCTCGAAAGCGAATATTGTGGTATTTGCTACCTTCTTTTTCATATGGTGGTGGAAATATTTGGTGTTATGATCCCCTTGTGAGAGCCATTTTTTTCGACTCTCAACTCCCCAATTATGTTGGCCGAATAGGAGAAGTTTTTCTTGTTGCATTATTGATCGATGAATATGATTGGCAATAATAAGATTGAATGGTTGTTGCCATAGTCTAAGTTCAAGTTGAGAGATCTTTTAGCAGTTCTGAATTAACTTATTGTTAGTGTCCGCAGGTCTTAGCAGACCATTGCTTAAATTCTATTTTAATGCGACTCGAAAAAATCTAGAACCCACAATAGGCTGGCGCCATAATTTTGTAACTATTGAATGTGAAGTTGGATCTATGGTCCAAAAGCTCTGAAAGCGAAAAGATCTAGGGGAAATGGAGGTGTTGGAGGTTGCATCAAAGATAATGGGGCGTGTTTTGAAATGGTAAAACTGCCATAAGAAACACTTTAGCATGAGGAAACAAATCCTTAAAGGAAGTGTGACCTATAGCACGGTCTAGCCGTTCGTAAATTAGATCGTTGTGGAGAGTTTTATTACAAGAAAATGCATTTTGTAAACACGGTACATCTTGTTCATTGAGAATAGAAAGGAAAATCCATAGTTGATGCAGTTGAGAAGGGGAGACAAATCTGCCCCCTAATTTTTCGCAAGGAGATAGTAGTTCATTAAAATCATCGATGGTAAACCATGGAATGTTGGAGTTCGTTAGAAATTTTTTGTGATAGGCCCAAAAGGGGTCTTTGTCACTCTCCTGGGCCGGCCCATAAACACCAGATATGAGGAAGTCTTGATTTGTTGGCTTCAACCTTACATTTAAATGGGCATATCGATTTGTAGTAATGGAGTGGTTAAGGATGATATTGTCATTGGAACATTTATAGTTACATGTGTCCTTTGATATTATGTGATGATATCGCGTTTCGGTGTTGTGGCGTTTGATGAAACTTGGTGAGAAAGATGAAAGTGAAAAGGGAGTTGCAGAGTACTTGGTGTGCCTGCACCAAGGATAATAGTGCGCCCGCACCAAGGATAATAGTGCGCCTGCACCTCATACAATGGTACGCCCGCACCATGGCCTCTGGAACTCGAAATTTTTGTCAGTAAGCCTAGTGCGCCCGCACCATATTGAACTGATGCATGTTTTTGTGAATCATTGCATGCCTCTTCGTGTGAAATGATGCATGCTTTCATTTGTTTTTTCTCTAATTCTTCCCTAGTATATATAGGAGGATATCACATATGGGATGGGGTTAGAAACATTCATATACATGCTTTAGGAGATTCATTTATAAACTTCTCTCCTTGTTCAATGTAAAACACAACCATCAAACACATTGTAGTGAATAGAGTTTGATATCAACCGATCTCTATTGTTTTCTTCTTTGTATCTCATAAGGGTTTACCGTGAATTCGTTGAACATAGTGGGTATGTAAAATTCTTGTATGAAAGTGTATCACTACTTGCTTGGAAGATCCATCCTATTTCCCACAAGATCCATATACACATTTATAACAATATACAAGAATTTTAGACTTTTCGTGATGGCTACTTCCGTGAAAGAGATGACTACGAATTTCCAGAAGTTGGAAAAGTTTGAAGGGGTTGGATATCGCCATTGGAAAAAGAAGATGCATTTTCTGTTAACCACATTGAACGTTTTTTATGCTCTAAGCACCCCGATACCACCATTATCGGAAGAAGGGAAAGCCGAAACTCCGGAGGCGGCCCGTGCATGAACAAAGTGGGAGAATGATGACTACATTTACCAGGGCCATATCTTGAATGTGATGTCGGACACCTTATGTGATCTTTATCAAAATGTGGAGAGCGCAAAGGAACTTTTGGATGGTCTTGAATCTAAGTACATCGCGGAGGATGCATCAAGTAATAAATTTTTAGTTAGCAAATCTAATTCTTACATAATGGTTGATGGTCGTTCCATTACAGAACAATTTCATGAGGTTCAACATATGTTGGACCAAATTAGACAACAAGGCATGTTGACAAATGAATTGTTTTCGGTTGCATCTATCCTTGACAAATTACCCCGTCTTGGAAGGACACTAGGAAATCTTTGAAATATAAGGAGTCCATGTGCTTGGTAGATTTGGGTGCCCATCTCCGCATGGAGGAGGGTATCCGGTCTCAAGATGTCTCCAATGACCCGAATTTTTTTAAAGCGTGTGTCATGTGTACGCAACTAATTTGGCATGTTGCGTTAGGCGCACCAATGTGCACCTGACACGTGTATTTGTGCGTCACACAGAGACGTGCGCCTAGGGCACTCTGCATGACGCGCGGGTTTCGGTTTCTTATAAATAGGCATGATTTTCCGAATTGAAAAAAAGGGGTTTTTCTCATATATTTTTCATACGACTTTACGAATATACTTACGAAACCTCTCTACAAAACTCATACTTTCATGCTTTTCAAACACAAAGAAACAAGCATATCCAGACATTCATATAAATTTCATATTTTCAGGCTTCACAATTGCTCGTCGAGAAGGCTGTCAATCTCTCAGGACCAAGCCACGGTATAATCCTGAGGGTCCTTGAATAATTTTTTTTATTGAAGTTACTAACAATTTATTTTATGATGTAGATCCTTAATAAAAAAATCGTTCTTCTGTATATTCTATCTTTTTATTTATTTTCTTATATATTGTTATGATTGTCCTGCTTGCCTTTTTATTACCTCACATGTTATTTTTGCTAATCACGACCTAAGGAATTGTTCTAATATTAATCAGATAATTTGGACAACCTTTTAGGTTCCTTGAAATTTTGATTGCCTAATAACTTTTTTTTTTTTTGATAATTGATTGCCTAATAACTTGTCACTAAAAAAGTAGTCTTTTATGTGTTTCTTGAACCAACCTAGAATAAATTATTTTTAGGGTGCATGAAAATATTATTTGGTATTCTATTGCATAAAAATTGACATGAATCGATATTTGGTAGAGGCTAACAATGGGCAAATGTGGTTCATTATGACCGTATTCGTACCATTACCCCCGAACTCAATCTATGGTTTATTGACCATATATGGAGTCAGGACCGGGAAATCTACGTTGGATAAGTCCCTAATTTGTCCCTATGATTTCTCAATATCCAATTAGGTTTATGATTCTTCCTTTAAAGACTTGTTGGCGACTTCAAAACATTTTTCAATAAAACCTTTACAATGAGGTAGTCAAATACGCGCTTACACCGCGTAGGCGAAATAAAAACACGCTTATACTACCAGATATGGTCAGTAGGTGGACATATATATTTTTATTGTGGATTGTATTTAAGGGTGCAATGTTATAAATGAGAGATGTTTTAGCTTAGATCTTTGTTATTAAATTGTTTCTAATCTTATTATTTGATTGTTTTTCAAGAACAAAGCAGTAAAGAGGTTGCCGAAAATACAGATGTGATGATGATGGAGAGGATGATGATGATTTCAGTGATGTCAGTCCTATGTTTGCGAGTGACAAAGCAGCCAAGGATTCTGCTACTGAGAGCGATGACGAGGATTTGCAGCAGCCGACTAAACGAAAAAAGAAGTTGACATTTGCCAATATACCTTAGGAGAATAAGACACCCTAAAAGGTTAAGACACCAACGAAGAGTGATTGGAAGGTTAATACATGTAAATCCAAAAAACACCTTAAAAGGCCAAGACACCTCAAAAGGCTAAAGAACCTGAAAAGGGTAAGTCAAGCAAAAGAGTCAGAAAGTTGATGTTGATGATGAGGAGGTTGGTGATGTTGATGTCGAGTGCATAGTTAAAAGCAATCCTATTCTCTGAGTTGCGGGTATTGGAAAGAAAAAAAGAAGTGAGAAAGAAAGCAATGTGAAGGGGAAGGGAAAAAAGTTTATAAGAAGAAAGAGGAGGGAGGAAAAAATAAGAAAGAGGAAGAAAAGAAGGAAGAGCAGGAGACAAGAAAAAGGTGGAACAAGACAAGGTGGAGGAAGAAAAGAACCATGAGGCAAGAACAAAGAAAAAGGAGGATGAGAAGAAGGAAGAGAAGGAGGAAAAGAAGGATAAGGAGGATGAAGATGAAAAAACGGAGACTGAGGTATAGGGCAATGGAAATAAGGACAAGAAAAATGAACCAGACAATAATAAAGACAATGGGTTAGGTGAAGGCAATGGTGTAGGTGGGATGTCGTACGAGAATAAGCCCGCAGAAAAGTCTGAGCCTCCTATGGATCAAGGGGGTGAGCCTAGAGGTGGCAAACGGGTGATACGGGTCAGGTCATTAGGGGTCCGGTTATAATCAGGTCAACTTTGTGTTTGGGTTATGTCCGGGTCGGGTCCGTTCGGGTACGAGTCAATTTCGGGTCCATTAGATTTCGGGTAACATCGGTCCGGGTTTGATCGGGTCGAGTTAAAACTAATCAGGTTAAATCGGGTCGGGTTAGGTCGGGTCGGGTTAAATCGGGTTTATAATTTGGCAAATAAATAAAGCACATATAAGACTAATAAAACTAAGTTAAATAATTAATGGGAAGTGGCTAAGTCATATATAGTATTTCACGACAATTTTTTCCCTTAAATTTGTCTAACAAATAAATAATATGACAACTTTTCGGTTCGGGTCATCATTATCGGGTCAATTCCAGGTCGGGGGACTTCGAGTCGGGTGGATTCAGATTCGGGTTATATTCGGGTCTATTTACTTTCAGGTCGGGTTCGGGCAGGGTTATTTCGGGTTTCGGTTCCATTTCGGGTGAAAAACAGGTCTCGGGTCGGGTATTCGAGTCGGGTCACGGGTATGGGTCTATTTTACCGGCTATAGGTGAGCCTAGTCCTTCAGAAGACACTACCAAAACACTAAGTCAAGAGGATGGTTGGGACAAAAATAGAGACCCTATTGTGAAGGGAAATAAAGTGAAAAATCCAAAGGTACATTTTTTACTTTGTTATTGTTTGGTGATTACCTAAAAGTGTTAAGTAAATAACTGAACATGAGTAATTCTAATTTGGTTATACCTAAACATGTTTTGGTGATGACTTAACATGGACAAGAGCTCAGTTTTCACTTTTATGCTGTTTGGTGATTACCAAAAAGTGTTTTGGTACTCCCCAAACATGACTGATTTAACTTTGGTTCCCAAAGTTGACTAAACATAATGAAACAAGACTGATTCAACTTTGGTTATTACCCAAACTTATTTAGGTAATAACTTAACATAGACAGGAACACAGTTTTCACTTTTTTCGTGCTTGGTGATTACCAAACTGGTTTAGGTAATAACCAAACATAACCAATTCTTTTTTACATGTAAGGAAATATTCTTCATCAATGATTGCATTTAGGACGAGGTGTGGAATTTCAAGATCAGGATTGCCATAATTCGTGACTTGCTACACAGATTAGAAAAGACTAAGAAGGCAATTGTGGAGTATGTGTTTGATGACACGAAGGACATGGAGTACATTTATGTGATAATTCTTTTATCAGTTTCAGTGAGTTATTAGTTGATTCTGAGTGGATCCAAGCCACACGCTCCGACCTCCGCACTTTATATGCTACAGCGCTTCTCGTTGAAACGATATGGGCATCTAGGCGACTCCATTAATTATACATTAACATAATAGTTAACTGATATTAAGCACACATGCAGGCTATCAATGTAGTTGGGGTTAAAGTCAGTGTGAAAAACCCATCTTCATTCTATATCCCAACAACATTCCGAGTATGTTATTTATATAGAAAATGTCTTGGTCTTTTATTTTCCCTACAATTTATAATTAGTTAATATGTTTTATTTTACTCTCCTTAGAATTTGAAATTATTTACTATGTGTTATTTTCGTTAAGTATATGGATACAACAAAATTTGATAAGAAAGAACAGGACGATGGGAAGCGAGGACTATTGCTGTATATATAACCCACTTGTTAAGACGACCTACCTGTCTCCAATGCTTTCTCGATGCCGTCAGGTATACACAATGCACTCGTTTGGCAAAATATATTTCCGTAACTTATAATGGGGTCCCAGTATTTATGATGTAGTTTCTTGTTCCTCTCTGGTTGCCGGACCAAAATCATTGGTTCTTAATTATTATCTCATTGCCGAACTGTTGTAGCTACTTCTTTGATTCGAATCTTGGGGCAAATTCTAAAAAGCGATTTAAGTATACCGGGGAACAGGTCTAACTTCGAAACAAATCTTATTAGTACTTTATACGAAGGGTTAATATTTTGGGCCGTTTAAAATTTTATAAATTTGACCAATGTAGGTGACGAAGTTGTCTGAATTTCCGTCGACTGGAAAAAATGATGCATACAACAGGAAGATCGAGAATATGCCTAAATGGCAAATGAAATCTATCCGTATTCCAGTTCAGGAAAATGGGTAATTTCCCAATTAGATATGGGTCCATATCTTAGTCTGCTAGTTTGAGCATAGTGATCTTGGGTTTATCAATTCATGTTAATTAATTGTTAAATCATTGTTAGATATGATTGTGAGATGTATGTCATTAAGCTGCTAGAGACAAAGGAAATTGGAGGTTGGAACAATCCTTAGCATTTTAAGGTAGTGGTCTGGGGTTATTTGGTAATTACCATAACATTTTTAGCAACTACCAAAAACATGTACAAATCTTTATATGGTTTTCTTGCAGTGTTAGGTAATGAACTATAATTGTTTCAGTCATTACCTGGCACCAATTTGTTTTTCATAAAAGGTGTATCATTAACTTGGTTCTTGTTGTCTTCATGTAGGGATATTACTACTTGATAGGTACTGTATCAACACTTTGGTTGATGTCATTTCTTGGAAGCATAATACTCTCAAATATGATGTTATTACTAACGCATTATTAGCCTAAAAACTAATTTCGTGGTTGTGGTTTGCATAATTTTTATGAACTTCAGTGTGTGGTTTGGATAAGTTTTATTTTCAAGACACATGTGTGGATATAATTTCACTTTTGGATGTAATTTAATTTATTTATGCTTGTTATGTTTGGTCTAATATCCTAACACTTATGGGATGTTAGTTTAGTATATAATATAGTGTGCAGAATACATGTGGTGGATAATGTATTCATGATTTAAAGCAAACATTTCAGAAACTAAAAAAAATCTGCAAAAACTTCGGAAACTTTAGGTGATTACTAAAATGGGTTCCGGTAATCACCAAAACCTTGCAGAAACTAAAAGAGGTCTCAAAACTTGTACTTCCAAAGTGCATTGAAAGTAAACAATTCAAATCAACAATCCTAAGTACAAAACATGTAAGATATAAGAATGTCTTAACACTTCATAAAATATTTTGACACTAAATCCTCCACTTAGTAGGTTTGGTAATGCCCAAAATCATGTTTGGCAATTACCTAAAAGCATATGATATGGGGTTAATTTGGGCATTTTAGTACAAGGAGGGACAACGGGGGCCGAGAACTCAAGTCAATGGGGTTTGGTGAGGTATTGGGCCTAATGGGTCCAGTGGCATGATTGTCCAATATCCATAAGATTGCTTTGATGAGTAATGGGAATAGATTGTGATTGGGAGAACAAAATCATGTTTGACAATTGCCTAAAAGCATCTAATATCGGGTTAATTTGGGCTTTTTAGTACAAAGAGAGACAATGGAAGCCTAAAACTCAAGTCAATAGGGTTTTGTCAGGTATTAAGCCTAATGAATCCAGTGGCATGATTGTCCAATTCCCATATGATTGTTTTGATGAGTAAAGGAATGGATTGTGATTGGGAGAACATCCTTCACTTAGTAGGTTTGGTAATGCCCAAAGCCATGTTAGATGATTACCTAAAATCATATGATATAGGGTTAACTTGCGCTTTTTAATACAAAGAGGGACAATGGGGGCCCAAAATTCAAGTCAATGGGGGTTTGCTGAAGTATTGGGCCTAATGCATCCAGTGGCATGATTGTCCAATCCCCATCGGATTACTTTGATGAGTAATGGGAATAGATTGTGATTGAAACAACATATTCCACTTAGTAGGCTTGGTAATGCCCAAAACCATGTTTGGCAATTACCTAAAAGCATATAATATGGGGTTAATTTGGTCTATTTAGCACAAGGAGGGACAATGAGGGCCCAAAACTCAAGTCAATGGGATTTGGTGAGGTATGGGGCCTAACGGACCCAGTGGCATGACTGTCCAATCCCCATAGGGTTGTTTTTTAATATCTTTAGTAATTACCTAAATCCTGAAATATGATGGACAAAAAACCAGTGACATTCCACTACCATGGAGACGATTCTTTTGAGATATTCTTCTACCATTCCAATCCGTTGTTCACATAAACATTCTATCAATGAACCTTTCATATCACCATAGTCATTCAATTCAATCATTTGAAAGCAAAATAAAATAGGAAAAATGCAACGTTCTAGCCCAATGCAATCTTGTCATAAAACCTCGTGGATTAGGTTATCAATAACTCACATCTTAAGCATATCATTCCCTCATCATATACTCCATCCGTCCCAAAATAGTATGAACACTTTTCTTTTATGTTTGTCCCAAATTAGTTTGAACACTTCCATTTTTGGCATGGTCCCACTATTAATATATTATTTCTTTTACACACCTTTGGCCCACACTCAATCTTTTATCAATAAAAAGTTACCCAATTTTCTCTCTCCTCTAATAAAAAATACCCTACCAACTCCTATCACATCTACTTTTTACCTTAAACTACGTGTCCCAACAAGTGTTCAAATCTTTCTTGGACGGAGGGAGTATGTTATAGTCATATAATTTCAGGCTCTTGCCCAAGCCAATTATTATTTTAGGTAATGCTCTAAAATGGGTTAGAAGATGACCTAAAATTATTGGTAATATCCTAATCTAATTAAGTAATTACCTGACGTATATACTGGTTATGTTAGGTCATGCCCAAAATAACTTTAGTAATTGCCTCAACCCTGCAGTAACTTATTAGACAAAAAACCAGTTACATTCAACTACAATGGAGACGGTTTTTTTGAGAGATTCTTCTACCATTTCAAATCCGGTGTTCACATAAGCATTCTATCAATAAACCTTTCATATCACCAAAGTCATTCAATTCTATCATTTGAAAGCAAAAGATAAAAGGAAACATTCAACGTGTTTTCCCTATGCAATCTTATCATAAAACCTCATGGATTAGGTTGTCAATAACCCACATCTTAAGCATATAATTTTCTCATCATATATGTTATAGTCAAATAATTTGAGACTGTTGCCCAAGCCAATTATTATTTAAGGTAATGGTCTAAAATAGTTTAGGTGATGACCTAAAACGATTGGTAATATCCGAATCTTATTAGGTAATTACATAACATATATATTGGTTATATTATGTCATGACCAAAATATTTTTAGTAATGACCTACACCCTGCAGTAACTTCGACAAAAAACCAGTAATATTCCACTACAATATAGACGATTCTTTTGAGAGATTTTTCTGCCATTCCAATTCGCTGATCGCTTAAAAATTCTATCAATGAACATTTCATATCACCAAAGTCATTTAATTCTATCATTTGAAAGCAAAAGAAAAATGGATAAATGCAACGTTTTAGTCCGATGCAATATTGTCATATAAACCACATAAAACCTCATGGATTAGGTTATCATTAACCCACATCTTATGCATACAATTTCCTCATCATATATGTTATTGTAAAACAATTAGAGGCAATTGTCAAGCCTAATATTATTTTAAGTAATGCTCTAAAATGGGTTAGGTGATGACCTAAAATGATTGGTAATATCCTAATCTAATTAGGTAATTACCTAATATGTATAGTGGTTATGTTAGGTCATGACCAAAATATATTTAGTAACTACCTAAGTCCTGCAGTAACTTAGAAAAAAAAACCACTGACATGCCACTACAATGGAGACGATTCTTTTGAGAGATTCTTATACCATTCCAATCCGCTGTTCACATAAACATACTATCAATGAACCTTTCATATCACCAAATTAAAGTCATTCAATTCTATCATTTGAAAGCAAAGGAAAAAAAAAGGAAAAATGCAACATTTTACCCCCAATGCAATCTAGTCATATAAGCCATATAAAGCCTCGTGGATTAGGTTATCAATAACCCACATCTTAAGCTTACAATTTACTCATCATATATGTTATTATTAAATAATTTGAGGCGATTGCCCAAGCCATTTATTATTTTAAGTAATGCTAAAAAATGGGTTAGTTGATGACATAAAATGATTGGTAATATCCTAATCTATAGATAATTACCTAACATATATAGTGGTTATGTTAGGTCATGACCAAAATATCATTAGTAACTACCTAAGTCCTGCAGTAACTTAGACAAAAAACCAGTGACGTTCTACTACAATAGAGACTATTCTTTTGAGAGATTCTTCTACCATTCCAACGTGCTGCTCAAATAAACATTTTGTCAATGAATCTTAATCACCAAAGTCGTTGAATTCTATCACTTGAAACCAAAAGAAAAAAGGAAAAATTCAACGTTTTAGCCCGATGCGATCTTGTCATAAAACCTCATGGATTAGGTGATCAATAACCCACATCTTAAACATACAATTTCCTCAACATATATGTTATAGTCAAATAATTTGAGGCAGTTGCCCCAGCCAATTATTATTTTAGGTAATAGTCTAAAATGGGTTAGGTGATAACCTAAAACGATAGGTAACATCCGAATCTTATTAGGTAATTACCTAACATATATAGTGGTTATATTAGGTCATGACCAAAATATTTTTAGTAATTACCTACACCCTGCAGTAACTTAGACAAAAAACCAGTGATATTCCACTACAATGAAGACAATTCTTTTGAGACATTTTTCTACCATTCCAATCCGCTGTTCACATAAACATTTTATCAATGAACATTTCATATCACCAAAGTAATTCAATTCTATCATTTGAAAGAAAAAGAAAAAGGATAAATGCAACGTTTTAGCCTGATACACTAGTAGAATAATTGCTTATTGCTGCGGTTTTACCCGTACGCAACAATAAACCACGAAAAAAAGGGAAAATCGAAATTACACCTATTGTTACGGTTGTGGCTGGAAAACGCAGCAATAGGTGTCAACTGGAACTTTTTTCAAATTTCGTTGACTGTTTCACCAGATCTATTGTTGCGGTTCCCAGGCACAACCACAACAATAGATTAAAATATAATTTTTTTAATAATATTTTAATCTATTGATGCGGTTGTGCCTGGGAACCGCAGCAATAGATCTGCCAGATCTAAAAAAAAAAGACGGGATTCTTTTTCATCAGTCACTCATTCTCTCTCGACTCTCGCACTCTCTCACACACTCTCTCTCTACTCTCGCACTCTCTCACACTCTTTCCAGCGAAAAGGTTAAGGTTTCCGGCGATAAGGGTTCGGCTTCGACTCTCGCACTCTCCAGATCTGGGTTCGGTTTCCGGCGCTTGGTTGGTTGGTTTTTCACCCCTCTCCTACGTTCACCGACTGGTTGTTGCCTCCATTTTCGTTTTTCACCGTCGGCGCCACCCTCTCATTGTCATATTAGGTTAGTTTTTCATATTTTTTTTTAATTTTTAGTTTTCTTAATTAATAGTGCTTTTAATGAAAAATTTGGCTTAAATAGTAGTTTAAAATGCTTAATATAATGTATATATTAGTCATAAGATTTGAGGATTAAAAACTGATTTTGTGATGATTTTGCTTAAGTTTTTGTATGCCCTAAAATGTTATACGGGATTGTTTTTGCTTAAGTTCTTGTGATGTTTTTGCAATACTTTATTTGAAGTGATATACAATGCCTTTATATTGATAAACTCACCAATGGGAGGGGAAGGGAAATCTAAGAAATGGTTTGGTACTTGTTGTTTGGTGATGACTTGGAATCACTTGAATGTAATAGTTTTTATGTACATCATTATACCTAGATACCTGTTCAAGACTTACTCATTAGGAGTAAGTCTTGAATAGTCCCCGTTTCGGGACTGTTCTTAAACGTCAAATCTCACTTAGGACGTGAATGTGTGTTGATTCTTTGATTCTAAGTGAAATACGATTCGTCATTTCCTTAATTTGTTGTCTGGGTACATATAAGATAAGCAATTATCTTCATCGTGTACTTGGAGAACTGAAGGGAAATGCTGCCGAATTTTACTTAGAATCAAAGATGATACATGCATTTACTAGTGGGATTGGGCGCTTAAGGATGGGTTAGGTTGGAGTGATAAGGACCCAATGGAAGCATGCATTGAACATTAGCTTGTTGTGTTATATTTATGTGAATTTTTGAATTGATAATAATTTTTTATGTACGTGTGGGGGTTTTTAGAAATGGATCGAAGTTGGATGCATGGAAAGCGGAATATGTTGGAGTTCATGCAAGGTGTGAATGAGTTTTGTAAACGTGCTATAGAGCATTAACAACTTACTTGCGATGATGAGATTTATTGTGCATATGTGTTTATTGCTTCAACGTGAATATGTTTTCTGATATTAGGACTATAAGAATCATATTATTCGTCGTGGATTTAGGTTTGAGTATTATATTTGGTTATGGCATGGTGAGGAGGAAAAAAAATACTCAGGATAGGGTTAGTGTTGATGTTGGCACTAGTAAAACATTAGAGATTGATATGGAGAATAATGTTGAGGCTGAGGATGAAGTTGTGATTGAAGATCATGTTACGATTGAAGGTGATGATGTAGTAGGTGATGATGAAAATAACTACAGAGTTAATAGTGACACTGAGGATGAAGAGTTTGGTGATGATCGATTAGGTGAGATGTTGGAAGGGGCCCATGACCATTTCAATGAGAGGCCACGAGTGTTTGACAGTTTGTCTGAAGCTGCTGAGAAACCCCTTTATCCAGGGTGTACAAAATACACTCAATTGAGTGGTGTTTTAACCCTTTTCAACATAAAAGCGAAACATAATTTGACTGATGTAGGCTTTACAAAACTCTTAGAAACTTTACAAGATATGTTTCCCGAGGGTAATTTATTACCAAAATCCACCTACTATACGAAAATATTAATGTGTCCTTTAGGTTTAGAATATGAGCGGATTCATGCATGTCCAAATGATTGCTTATTGTATCGAAATTAGTATGCGGACCTTTATGAATGCCCGAGGTGCGGTAAGTCCCGCTACAAATTGCCGAATGGCGTTGAGCCTGGGCCGGACAATAAGGGTCCTTGTGCGAAAGTGTTGTGGTATCTTTCAATTGTGCCAAGGTTCAAGAGGCTCTTTTTTTTTGTTAAGGAAGATGCAAAGATTCTAAGATGGCATTCTGATCAGAGAAAGAAAGATAGGATGCTTAGGCATCCAGCAAATTCCCCTCAGTGGAAGGCTATAGATTCCAAATACAGTGGATTTGGTCAGGAAGCTAGGAACTTGAGACTTGCATTGTGTACGGACGGAATGAACCCTTATAGTACTTTAAGTAGTCAACATAGTACTTGGCATGTTATTTTAGTGATATAGAATCTTCCTCCGTGGTTGTGCATGAAGTGCAAGTACATTATGTTGTCTCACTTAATTTCTGGGCCTAAGCAGCCGGGAAATAATATAGATATCTATCTTGCGCCCCTCATCGAAGATCTCAAAAAGATGTGGGACGAAGGTGTTATGATGTTTGATGCGTATTCTAATGAAGATTTCACGCTTCGTGCTATGTTATTCTGTACTATAAATGATTATCCTACTTATGGCAATTTTTCGGGGTATAAGGTCAAAGGAAAAAAGTTATGTCCAATTTGTGAGAATGGTATGGAGGCTACACATTTGCCACATTGTGGGAAACATGTCAGACTTGCCATCATGAGGTTGTGTTCATTTTTCGATACCATATGCAACAAGGTACTTGACCCTGAGAAATTGGATACTTTACAAAATGAGGTGGTGATCACACTTTGTCAATTTGAGATGTATTTTTCACCTTCTTTTTTTTGACATTATGGTTCACTTAGTCCTTCATTTGATAAGGAAGATTAAACTGTGTGGCCCTGTGTTTTTAAGATGGGCATACCCTTTTGAGAGACATATGGGTTCTTTGAAAAAGAAAGTGAGGAATCCAACAAGACCAGAAGCGAGTATTATTCAAGGAACAATTGCCGAAGAGGTTGAAGGATATTGTGCTTCTCATTTTGCTAAGGCTGTGACGATAGGTCTTCCAAAGTCCAGACACGAGGGTAGGTTGGAAGGCAAGGGTGGGGTCGGAATGCGAAATATTTCGGCATCATTGAGTAAGTTGAATAAAGCTCATCTTTTCGTGTTGCACCATGTTACTGAAGTTCATCCATACTTAGACAGACATATGCGTGAATTGTGCCACAAAATCCCGTCAAAAGGGGAGAGGGCGTTGATGAATGAGCATAACAGGTCTTTCATTGATTGGTTCCACAATATAGTAATTGGTGAATTGTCTGCAAACAACCATCATGTACCTGATACAATTAAGTAGTTGGCATATGGTCCACGTGGTAGTTTTAAATCGTATGAAGGGTATGGTATCAATGGATATACCTTTTACACTGAACGTCAGGACAAGAAATCAAAGGTGGTACAGAATTGCGGGGTTTCAATGGTTGCATCATCTAGGGAGTATGCGAGTGCAAAGGATAAAACTCCGATTGATGCTACACAATCATATTATGTGATCACTCGGGATAAATGGGAGCTCGACTATTGTGACTTCACTGTTGTTATTCTAGTATGAACACTAGAGCAACTACAAGATGGGGGGGGGTGAATTGTAGTTGAGGAGAAATTTTAGATTTATAATGCGGAATTAAAACAAACTTGAAAGTAGAAAAAAACAAGCACACGGGATTTTTACAAGGAAAACTTCCTACACCCAATAGGAAGAAAAACCTTGACCACGAGGGATTTTGACTCAAACTCTCTTTAATATAATAGGCCAAAAGACTCTCTTTTGTACAACCTATTACTGGACCTTCTCTGTTCCTCTAGGAACTTGCTCCTCAGTCACTCAGTTCCCCCTGAACTGATGACACTCACTTTTGACTTCACTCAAAGTCTTCTATTTTCTCTCTTTCTTTCTCTCTCTTGAATACAAGGATATTCTCTGAATTTTCTCTCACCCACACACTATGAATATTACAATAATGAGTATGTTGAATAGAATAGGAAAGTACATGAAAAACTTTCTAAGTAATGATTGACTTTTTTCGCTTGAAAGTTCGTAAGTTTTTCTTCAAATAATTTCTTCCTCTTATATAGCTGCTGCAAATCTTCTTCTACTGGACATGTTATGCTCCACGTTCTCCATGATGTGAGTGTGTATTGTTGTGAAGATCATGACCCTAAATTCGCTGCACTTTCTCCACATGTTTTGCAACGGAAACAAACTTCCCACTACTATCCGTTAGTGGACAAACTTCCAGCAAGTTTGTTGGAGTTTGTTGGAGAGTTTTCGGCAGTTGGTTCCACAAAAATTGCCACGCAATTTCCAGCTGATTTTTAAGCACAACAACACCAACACAAATATCTAATAACTTAAAGAATCTTTTATTCAAATATTCTAAGTTACTAGAGTATTAAACATACCATATGATAAAAATTCAAAGTGCATAAAATAATATCTTGACTTAGATTAAATAAATAATATTTCTCCACAAGATATAGATGAAAAATTAAACATTACATTATTTTTGGTATTTTAAATTTTCGCTAAATAAAAACTATATAGTAAAATTATCCTAAGTATTTGGCATCATCAAAACATGGAATACAACAATCCCCCTTTTTGATGATGGCAAATATAAGGCATATACAACCGAAATAAGAAAAATAAAATAACTAGAGCAAAAGAATCAAGAGATAATGACTTTAAAAAAAAACTAACAAACGAATACTAAACTAACATAAATCAGTCTTGAATAAGAAAATCCAAAAAGCATCACCTAGAACCTAAGAGGACTAGAATTTGAATTTTTATGTGCCACTCTACTTCTTCCCCCTTTTGTCATCATCAAAAAACAATAAGTACCCTACAGTACTCTAAGAGTGCATCATATACAACAATTTCAATGTGTAGTAGCTCAAACACTCATCTAATAATACTAGCCATCCATATATTTTAATGAGCATATGAAGATGTGATCAATACACATAAACATGAGAAATGCACAAGCTGAGTTCATGATGAAATGAAAAGAAAGGAATCAAGAAGAGAAGCAATTGAATAAATAATAGAAAGAGATAAAAGAGATAAAAGATAAACAAAAACAAATTTGTCACCAGAAACTGATGTGTGATTCACATCCAAAAAGGGTGATAAAAGAAAGTAACAACAAACCACCATTATTTAGTATAAACCAAAAAATATTAATATTGTTTCATTAGATTATAGAGAAGGAAAGGGGATTAGGTCTTGGAGGGCTTAGGACGAGCAACAAAAGAAGTGACCACAGCATCATTCTTCTCACGAACTGCAGACTCTCCTTTCTTCACTGCTCCTAGGATCTGCTCCTGTTGAAGACCAGCTCTGGCAATCCTGGCTTCAACACCCTGGACTCTTGTGTGTAGGAGAGACACAAACTCCTAAAGTAAATGTAGAATCCCATGGAGACCAGTAATGGAGAGAAGGGGAAAATCAATAGTCCTTGATCCCGAAGGAGCTTAATCCTCCTCCAGATCAATATGAACAGCACCCTGACCCTGTTCCTTGGGAGCCTTGGTCACATCAATTCTTTGGCTCTTCCTCACTGACCTAGGTCCTTCAGCATTGACCTCCTCCTTAAACTTCCTCTTGACCCCAGTCTCTACCTTTCCCTTTGGTTCTGCTACCTGAAATTCTAACTTCCCACCCTGTACCCTTAGAGACAGCCTGGATAGAGTCTCTTTTGTCAAATAGTTATCAGGATCTAGAGCAAAAGAAGTACTGGAAGGGAGTTTAATTTGGTTCTTTTTGAGGATAACAGAAATAAGATTTGCATACCCCACTTTTGTGTTGTGGGTAATGCAATAGGAAAGGTGAGAGATCAGTAAAGCAAGGAAGTTGATTTTTATATTCTTAGCAAGGCAGTACATTAAAGAAAGATCCATGAGGCTCGCTTGAGTCCTCTTGGAAGTCCTTGGCAATATAAAGCGCTAAACTAAGTGAAACAAGAATTTGTGATATGGAGAGAGATCTTTCTGATCTAGGGACAGGTCAGAATCCTTGCCCCCAAAGAAACTCAGAATTGTAGAATTTGAATCCCCATTAACATTCAACTTAGCCCTACCCTTAACATAATCCTTGTATCCTTCAGTAGGTACCTCAAACCATTCGCCTAAGTTCTTTTCAGTGAACTTAACAAGTTTCCCATTAACAACACTACTGCACAGCCCCTCGTTATTCTCGAAACTAGCAATAAATTCGCTCATCTCACTCTCATAAAGACCCTCATCAAAATTCAACACTTTAACCCATTTTTGAAACTTAACATGATCAAAAAATTGACCCCACTTAATTTTCTTGCACCAGGTGAAATCAACGCATAACCCAATTATATACTTGGAAGACTTAGATTTCTTACCCCTTTTAGTAGGAACCAAGACTTCCTTTTCTTGCTCTGTTTCAACATCATCCACATCGTCTTCCTTTTTCGGAGAAATCACTTCATGCTCAGCCGAATTGTCTTGATAACCCAGGGAATCTTCATTTGAGTTAGAAGATTCATTCTCGCTTTCATTGTAATCCACCAGAGGTGAAGATTTTTCGGCCGGAAAAGTTTTGGCGTGATCGGAGGATTTTCTTTTGGGAGCCATTTAGGGTTTTAGGTGAAGAAGATGGAGTTGTCAGATTTTTGTGAGTAAGAAAGAGAGAAAGGCGGTTTTGCAGAGGTAATGGTTTTCGGTAAAAAAGAGATGAATTTGATAGGATTTTATTTTGGGGAAGGTTTATGGGGGATTGTGAAAAAGAATTAAGTGCGGCTTTTCCCTTCCTTCTTTAAATCCGGTGAATGATTTTAGTTTTAGGTTTGTACATGAACGCTGGTGAAGCGTTGCCATAAAAACAATTATTTCTGGGGGATGAATGAAAGAGGATAATAAATGGATGAAGAGAAAATAAAATAAAGATAATATTTACGTGGAAGAAAAAAATAGAAGGTGTGAACTCATGCATGTAACATGTTCAATCTTTATGTACATCAACCTTTCTAATTTTACTCAAGTATATGCATGGACAATAAGGGGAGTATTATGAAGACTAATGTGAGTCCTTTACAATGACTGTGTAATGAGTGATTAAATTCACAAAATGTTGCTGGCCACTTAGTGTAATCTTGAAACTAAGGGTTTTATTTGAAGTAGCACACTCAATGAATTCTAATCATCCCTAGCTCTAAGCGAATTTTCTCAAATTTTTCTCTAGGAAGTGGTTTAGTCAAAATGTCAGCTATTTGATTTTCAGTTGGACAAAATTCGACTTTGACAAGACCTTTTTCTACATTATCCTTAAGGAAATGATGTCTAATGTGAATATGCTTGACCCTTGAATGATGAACTGGATCCTTAGAGATACAAATTGCACTAGCATTATCACAATAGATAGGAACACACTTAAACTTAATACCAAAGTCTCTTACTTGTTGCTTGATCCAAAGGATCTGGGAACAGCATGCAGCAACAACCACACATTCTGCCTCTGCTGTGGATAAGGCAACAATATTTTAATTTGCTTCTTAGAGCTCCATGACACCAAGCTTGTTCCTAGGTACTGGACAATGTCTGATGTGCTCTTGCGGTTAACCAAGTCTCCAGCATAATCCGCATCCGAATAGCTTACTAGGTCAAAAACATCACTTCGAGGATAGAACAAACATAAGTCATCGCTTCCTTTCAAATACCTTAGAATTCTCTTAACTGCTGTTAAGTGAGATTCTTTGGGATTTGATTGGAACCGAGCACATAAACCAACACTAAAAGAAATATCGGGTCTACTTGCTGTTAAGTAAAGTAATGAACCAATCATACCTCGATATTGCTTCTCGTTTACACACTTACCATTTGAATCTTCATCTAACCTTGTTTTTGTTCCTATGGGAGTGTGGTTGGGTTTTGAATGTTCCAGTCCACATTTCTTAAGCAGTTCCTTGACATATTTTTGTTAATGGATCATTGTTCCTCTTTCAGTTTGCTTGATTTGCAATCCCAAAAAGAAGTTCAACTCTCCCATTATACTCATTTCGAATTCAGTGTTCATAAGATCAGAAAACTCCTTACAAAGAAGCTCATTAGTAGCACCGAAAATTATATCATCGACATAAATCTAGACTACTAATATGTTTGTTCCTTTTGATCGAAGGAACAAGGTTCTATCAACTTTACCTCTTATGAAATAATGTGAAAGCAGGAATTTTGACAACCTTTCATAGCAAGATCTAGGAGCTTGTTTCAACCCATAAAGAGCTTTATCATGCTTATAGACTTGATTTGGAAGTTTCGGATTTTCAAATCCTGGAGGTTGTTCCACATAGACGTCTTCAATTAAAAAACCATCTAAATGTGTACACTTGGCGTCCATTTGGTACAACTTAAATCCCATAAAGGCAGCAAAGGCAATCAAAATTCTAATTGCTTCTATTCTAGCAACAGGAGCAAAGGTTTCATCAAAATCAATACCTTCTTGTTGATTATAACCTTTGGCAACAAGTCTGGCCTTGTTCCTTACCACAGTTCCATGCTCATCAAGCTTGTTCCTGAAGACCCATTTTAGTCTTATAACCTTCTGGTTCTTCGGTTTTGTCTCCGGGTGCCATACATTGTTCCTCTGGAACTCACTTAGCTCCTCTTGCATAGCGTTGATTCAATCAGCCTCCTTGAGTGCTTCCATATGGTCCTTAGGTTCTGTCATAGATAAGAAAGCATGAAAAGCACAAAAATTCCTCAATTGGGATCTCGTTTGAGTTCCCTTTTCAATGTCACTTATTGCCAATTCTAAAGGATAGGAATTTAGGTGTTTCCATGGCTTTGGATCAAATCTCCTAGTTGCTTCTTGAGTTTCTTGCGGTAGTTGATTCACTTGATCTTCTCCTGGATCAGGAGATCCTTGATCCTCCTGAGTTCCTACTGTAGCTTGTTCCTCAAGGGGATCAGGCACAGGGTTATCAGAATCAGGAACTTGCTTCTTCTCTTTCCTGCAGGGGTTAGTTCCACATCATTATGATTAAACTCATCAGGGCGAGTCAAACCAATTTCAAAGCTATCATTGTGACTCTGTTCCTGCAGGGAGTTAGTCTCATCAAAAATAACATGGACAATTTCCTCGACACACATTGTTTGCTTATTGTAGACACGATTAGCCTTACTACTTAAGGCATATCCTAGAAAAATAGCCTCATCACTTCTAGCATCAAACTTTCCTAAATTGTCCTTTCCATTGTTATGTACAAAACATTTACATCCAAAAACACAAAAAATAAGAAATATTGGGTTTTCTTCCTCTTAGTAGCTCATAAGAAGTCTTCATGGTGATTGGTCTTAGCATGACACGATTGATGATGTAGCATGTCGTGTTCACTGCTTCAGCCCAAAAATTCTTCGGAAGCCACTTGCAACTATCATCTTCCTTGCCATATCCTCAAGAGTCCGGTTCTTCCTTTCGACTACACCATTCGGTTGTGGTGTTCTTGGAGCTGAAAAGTTATGATCAAAACCTTCATTGCTACAAAATTCATCAAACTCGGAGTTTTCAAACTCCGTACCAGGGTCAGATCTTAAATGCTTTAATTTAAAACCACTTGTTCTTTGAATCTTTTTAGCAAAGGTTAGAAATTCATCAAACGTTTCATCCTTACTATGAAGAAAAATAACCCATGTGTATCTCGAAAAATCATCTACTATGACTAATACATATTTCTTACCGGATCGGCTTTGGATGCGTATAGTGCCACATAAGTCCATGTGAAGAAGTTCTAATGGACTTTGTGTGCTTAGCATTTTCTTGGATTTGAATGAGGCTCTCACTTGCTTGCCTTTAACACATGTATCGCAAACATCGTGGTTTAGTGACTTAATTGTTGGTAGACCAACCACCAAGTCCTTCGCACTTAGTTTATGCAGTAGGGACAGGCTTGCATGACCACATCGTTTGTGCCACATAAAAGGAGCAGCTTCGATCACACTTAAGCATGTGAGATTATTCCTAGGAACAAGGTTCAGGTCAACCATATAGGTTGTTCCTTTTCCTCGTTCCCTCAAGGATCTTGGTTCCTGTACTTTCATTGTTGACTACACAAGACTCATTAGTAAACTTCACTGTATTTCCCTTATCACAAAACTGAGATATACTAAGTAAACTATGTTTTAAACCCTCGACCAAAAATACATTATCTATGGAATGTGACTGAGATTTACCAATCTTACCAACTGCTACAATGTTTCCTGTAAGATTGTCTCCAAAGGTCACAATTCCTGTCATGTGCTTAGAACAACAGCTATCGAGGTACCACAAGTTGTTCCCCTCACTTCAGCCTGTACCATAGCAAACTAGTTAGTGGTAGGAAACCAGTCTAGCTTTGGTTCCATTGTTGGACTTATGCCTTTCTTCATTTTCCAAACTTGTTTCACTAGGTACGTGTTCCTCTCAATACGTTCTTCTCTGGTGGAACAGTCAGACACAATGTGACCATTGTTCCCACAGTAAGAACATATTTTACTTCTTGGAAGATCAACATATTTTTTCTTTTTGTTCTTCTTTTTGTGATTGAAACCTAGACCGTCTCTTCCTTTGTTTTGATACTTTTGTATCCATGTGACTGGGTCAGGAAGCTTGTTCCTTGAGGGCTCCAGTTTCTTCTTTAATACCAGATTTTCTTGAAAAATATTGTCAAAATCGTGTTTCAAATTTTAAGCAATATTTCTGGTATTAGATGAAGAGACTGTTGCTTCAGGAACAAACAGTTTCAATTCTGCCAGTTCCAAATTCAAAATATAATTTTCATTTTTGACCTTTTCAAATGCATCTTGATAAGCTCTACTCTTGTCAAAAAGTTCAAAGAATCTTTTTTCAGTGTCACATTTTAGTGAGTTAAGCCAATTTGAATGATTCTTACTGATTTTCAAGCCATTAGTTAATTGATCTCTTTTAGCACATACATCCTTGTAATCATCTAAGTTTTCTAGCAAAAGTTTTATTAATTGGCTTTTATTCAATTCTCTAAGTTCCTCTTCAATGGCTTGGGGTTTAATGATTCCAATTTGTCTTCGATATTTGCCATGAGACATAGATGGGCAGTTTCTTCCTCAGTTTGTTCCTGCTCCTCCTCTGAGTCAGACTCTCCCCATGCTGCCACCATGGCTCTCTTCATATCATTTTTCGAAAATGATCTTTGTTGTTCCTTGCCCTTCTCTTTGTATCTTCCTTTAGCTTTCTCGTTTTCCCATTGAGGACATTTTGATGAAATGATCAACGCCTCCACACTTGTGACAACTTAGCTTTATTGGTTTCTTGGTAACCTTTCCTTTGTAGTTCTTGTTGAAGAACTTCTTGAATCTTCTAACAATCATTGCTGCTGCTTCTTCATCATCAGATTCTGAGTCTTCTTGTTCCTCAGACCTGAGGGCTAGAGCCTTAGGCTTTGATGATTCAGTTTCATGAGTTTCGAGGTGTAACTCATGGGTCATCAAGGAATCAGCAAGTTGTTCAATGTTGAACGTTGTGAAGTCCTTGGTTTCCAACAGTGACATTGTCTTGGCCATCCATTTTTCATCTTGTGGTAGACTCCTTAGTACCTTCCGGACCTGTTCCTTTGGAGAGATTAACTTTCCCAGAGATTCAAGTTCGTTTATAATGTTTGAGAAGCGAGTGAGCATATCTTGAATAGGCTCCTTTTGTTTCATGTGAACAATTCATACTTATGCATGAGCATATCGATCTTTGATCGTTTCACTTCGCTTGTTCCTTCATGAGTAATTTGAAGGACTTCCCACATTTGCTTTGCAGCCTTGCATCCCATGACTCGATTGTGTTCATGGGGACCAAGACCGCAATGGAGTAGTTTCTTGGCCATGTTGTTCATATCCATTTTGTCGAAGTCCTCTTTGTCAAATTCGGCAAGGGTTTTTTGAACCAGCTTTTCTCGTTCTTCGTTGTGACTTCAAAGTCACCGATTTTAATTACCTTTCACACTTGGTAATTTTCAGCTTTAATAAATATCTCCATACGGTTCTTCCAGTATGGATAATGTTTGTCATTGAACATGGGTGGGCGTTGAGTTGAATACCCTTCATCAAGCTTTTCTCCCGTCGTGTTCATTGTTCCAGGTACAATCTCCTCAGTGTTAGCTGATTCTGGAGGTACTAGGCTCTGATACCAGTTGTTATTTTAGTATGAACAATAGACCAACTACAAGAGGAGGGGTGAATTGTAGTTGAGGAGAAATTTTCGATTTGTAATGCGGAATTAAAACAAACTTGAAAGTAGAAAGAAACAAGCACACGGGATTTTTACAAGGAAAACTTCCTACGCCCAATAGGAAGAGAAACCTTGACCACGAGGGATTTTGACTCAAACTCTCTTGGGTATATTGGGTTTTTCTACATAGTACCCTTGTGTTTTACGAAATTCTATGTTGTACCCGACGTTTTTGAAATTTCCACGTTGTACCCTTAAGATTTCTTAACGTTACACAAAATACCCATATACAAGATATCAAACAGTATATTTTGGGATTTTCTTACCCTGTGGGCATAGAGTAAGATTTTTTTACCTTGTTAGTTGACTGAGTTTTGGGATATGATCTGATAAATTGAAGACTACGTGAGGTTTAGAGTAGGATTTTCTATTAGTAAGGGTGTTTTGTGTGACGTTTAGAAAGTTTAGGGGTACAATGTGGAGAGTTCAAAAAGGCTGGGTACAACGTAGAATTTCGAAAAACACAGGGGCACTACGTAGAAAAACCCAACTCTCTTTAATATAATATGCCAAAAGACTCTCTTTTGTACAACCTATTACTGGACCTTCTCTGTTCCTCTAGGAACTTGCTCCTCAGTCACTCAGTTCCCCCTGAACTGATGACACTCACTTTTGACTTCACTCGAATTCTTCTATTTTCTCTTTTTCTTTCTCTCTCTTGAATATTCTCTGAATTATCTCTCACCCACACACTATGAATATTACAATAATGAGTATGTTGAATAGAAGAGGAAATTACATGAAAAAATTTCTAAGTAATGATTGACTTTTTTTGCTTGAAAGTTATTAAGTTTTTCTTCAAATAATTTCTTCCTCTTATATAGCTGCTGCAAATCTTCTTCTACTGGACATGTTATGCTCCACGTTCTCCATGATGTGAGCGTGTATTGTTGTGAAGATCATGGCCCTAAATTCGCTGCACTTTCTCCACAAGTTTTGCAACGGAAACAAACTTCCCACTACTATCCGTTAATGGACTAACTTCCAGCAATTTTGTTGGAGTTTGTTGGAGAGTTTTCGGCAGTTGGTTCCACAAAAATTGCCACGCAATTTCCAGCTGATTTTTAAGCACAACAACATCAACAAAAATATCTAATAACTTAAAGAATCTTTTATTCAAAGATTCTAAGTTACTAGAGTATTAAACATACCATATGATAAAAATTCAAAGTGCATAAAATAATATCTTGACTTAGATTAAATAAATAATCTTTCTCCACAAGATATAGATACAAAATTAAACATTACATTATTTTTGGTATTTTAAATTTTCGCTAAATAAAAACTATATAGTAAAATTATCCTAAGTATTTGGCATCACCAAAACATGGAATACAACAACTGTGCCTCTTTTTCAATGCAAGTGGGCGGACAATAGTAGACGTGGTTTGTAAACGGATGAGTGCGGTTTTACTCTAGTCGATATGAGTCGTATGCGTGACACTGAAGAACCTTTTATCCTCTCAACACAAGAAAAACAAGTGTTTTATGTATCTGATCCTGTAGACAATCAGTGGTTCATTATCGTTAATGGTAAAAGGTGAATTTTAGGAGTCGGTGATGTTGACGACGAAGAAGAATATGATAGTATGATACCCCCCTTCTCAATCCCAAGTGATGATATGATGAACGTGCCTGATACTGAAAATTGTTACATGTGCATGGATCACCAAGAAGGAATAACGGTTATCAAGCAACCCATTGACCAAAATTAAAGGTAAAAAAGGTTCTATATGAGTAATTTGAATTATAAATTGATGAGTTTTTAATAGATTTCGTTACAATAATATGTTGGAACTTGTTTATATTGTTTTAAATTTATTAACACTTTTTGTTGTTTCTATATATATGCTACAAATATGGCTAGTGACGGTTCGAGTAATCACTCATTGGATTCCGATGCACCATTTAACCCAGAAAAGGAGGCTGACCAGGGGGAGGATAGGTGATCGTGCTGCAGATGCGTTTGATGATTGGCTCGAAAATTTTGAGCTAGAGTCTGATAGGAATGATTTACTTGGTCGTGAGGTGGTATATGATCCACGTCAGCCACCCCCCTCAGGTTCGCGTTTATTTGATAATTGTGAATATTGAATATGAAATTTATTTTTGTTCGTTCTCTAATTTAGTTTCCTTGTTTTGTTTCTTAGATCGTTAGACTACTGCATATTATGGTGCACAATCAAGGGGGAAGAAGTCAGGTGGGAGGACAAAGGCATCAAGCAAGAGCAAAAGAGGTCCCATGATGAGCCTCAACAACACACCTGCTATGTACTTATAGTTTGATAGGTTGGGGAGACCAACAGGTAATTGATTGTAAGATAGTTATATTTAATCATGCTTACAATTTGATGTTTGGATTTCTAATTATTTGTTCTATTAGGTCCGTAGCGATCCAAGTATGGTATTTGGATCGGTCTTTCTTTACGCAGACTTAACATCAATTAGAAATGGAGAAACATTTCTCCTGCCTTGTTGGATTTGATGTGGACAGACACTATGGTAAGATACGCTGATGATTTTTGTAATTATACCATTTACAACTTTGATTCCGCTAGCCGAAACAAGCAACGAAAGTTAAAGATTAAACCAGCTATGATGGCGTAAGTTGGTTTGATATATCTTAAATGAATTGAAATTTTAGTATAAGGCAAAAAAGTCTAAATCATTTAATGTTGTTATGTTATGTAGTGCTTTTAGGAAGTTTAGGTTGAACGGCAACAAAGTTCGGCAGGATAATCTTCTTTGGAAATTTGTTGAGGTATAATATTATTCAATTAAACCTGTATTGTTCTCATTATATGATAAATTTTCTCATTTTCTTAAAATTCTTGATAAAGTGCCCAGAACAACAAGGAGGCGAGGAGTGCGGTTTTTTTGTCATGCATAACATTTTTGACATACTTACTTTATATTCCGGTTCGGAGGATTTCAATGAAGTAAGTTTTTGTTCATGACTTACAATTCATTTCATCTATTATTAAGCTCTTTGAGACTAACTTTAGTGAATTATTTTCAGGTTTCTCGAAACTTTACATCCTATCCTTACACAGAAGAGCAAATCAATGAGGTGAAAAATAAGTGGGCAATATACTTTATTGATTATTGCATTACGTAGTTTCTTTGAGTTTATGTTAATTTGTTTTGTTTCTTTATCTTTACAAAAAAATTAGTGTAACTTGTACCAACCAACATGATATTGACTTGGATATATATATATATATATATATATACATATATATATATACATATACATATACATATATATATATATATCCTGGTATCAGAGCCAATGGGGTGTAGTTATATTTGTTGTTTATTAAACTTGTCCTTTTGTTATCAGTACTTTCCAGTCTTCAAACTTGTTTCAGTCCTATTTGTTATTTTGCTTGTTTTAACGTTTGTAGAGGCAGTAAGTCCCGTGTGAGGCAGTCAGACCATAAGGCTACAGTTACCTAAACGGCGGGTAGGTTATAGGGCTTATTTCTGGTTTGTTTTCTGGTAAGTTCTGGTTCATAAGTATGAGTTCTATATGGAACAAAGGAACTCCATCCTCTTCTCGTGGTAGTAGTAAAGCCAATAAGTTGGTTAAAAATGAAACATTTACTATAGAAAACCTTGAGCAAAACATTGACAATTGGGAGATACCCAAAGTTAATAAAGACCAGATCTATAAAATGAGTAAATATAATATTTTTAAAACTGATTATGTTATCAAAACCCAAGAACGAGATATCCATTTAACAAAACCTATTGATACTATTAAATTATTTTCAGCAAAAACATGTCGAAAAAAGGTTATCGATATATTCATATAGGCTTGGTTCAAGTTGGCTTAAAACCTCTTACTAAAGAAGGATTAAATTCCTCTGTCCTTGTTGCCCTTAGAGATGGACGATTCAAAGACTTTAATGATTCCTTACTAGGAACTATAGAGTCAAGTTTATGCATGGGTCCAGTCTCTTTTGATTGTTATCCAAATTTCAGTGTCTCGTTAAGTGATAAAAATATCTTATCCTCCTTACTTTTGCAAATCAAAACGCATAACTATAAAATGTTTGATGGTTCGATTCCAGTAGCTTTGATCTATAAAGTCCATTACAAAGCCATGATGTCTGCTTTTAATACTAGAAACATACAACATAGTAAGAAAGGAGAAACCCTCCTCCTACAAACCGACCTTTCAAGATCAAACATAAGAATCCCTAGACCAGACCAATGTAATGATGTCAGTCTTCCTGAACATTGGTTCCTTGAGGGAGCTGCTGAACTTGAAGTGCAATCACCAGCTGTTACAGAGCCCAATACCAAATTAGAACGAGTCATACAATACTCTGATGGTAGTGTTAAGCTTAGCTTTAACAGAAGCACTAGCTCTAGGTATTCAGACCATTCCTCTGTTGAAAACCTAGGACGGTCTTCTCGTCTTCCTTCTGAAAATAACATGCATTATAAACGACAAATTAGTTGTCCTAGAAACAATTACCCGGAAATACCAAGGTATTCTACCTCAGATATACCTTTACCTTCCATCCAAAATGTTGAATATAGAACCCAAGTTCCACACCTGGTTTATGCTGAAAGACAGTCTCCTCCAGACTCACCCTCAGCCTTGGTTATAACTGAAAATATTTCTGATGAGCTTAATGTCCTTGAAAAGGATTTTGAGGTCAATAAATATTTAGTTCACAAAGACTTCTATGCACCACATAACCTCTCGAAGAGAACGTGGTTCTTCGAGCACTTTCTTGAAATACGGAAAAAGATCCAAGAAAGCTATTACAGCTTTGTTGTTCAACATAAAACTCATATTATTTTCTTTGATTGGTTTAAGCTTTATAGTTCTGACAATAACATTAATTACCCCTTTAAATCCATAGAACCTATCAATACCAATAGAAGGACCCCTGTCTGGGAAACTCCAGTTGGCTCCGTTCAAACTGACCATCCTCCTTTAGGACAAATTACCTTCCCAGTAGGCGATCACAAGGTAGAGGCCTCTCCTCTTAAGAAACCTCTGGAAGAAGCCACAGCAAACCTTAAAAATATTGTCCTGCAAAACAATTTTACTAATATCAGTCTTAACACTCTAGAAAAACAACTTTCTAGAATTGAGAAACAAAGCCTTAAAACAGAGACAAGTTTAGTCTCCACTCCTTTAGAAAAAAGCCTCTGAAATCCAATTTTTAGACCATTTCAGATTTCGCAAAAGGCTCAAAAAGAAGTGACAACTTCAAGGACTGAATTTCTTCAAGCTATTAGAGACCAAATTAGCAGGGTTAAACCTTCTACTTCAAAAATAGCTGAGGAAGAAACAGTCCAAAATAACACTATCAGCGTCTTAGATTTGGGTGACAACACTGATCCTAAGACTAGTCCCAAAACACCTGAAGTAGCTAAACTATCTTGGCAAAATACTGGACTGCTCGATATTATTCCTATAAGGTCTAGTGAATCCCAAATCGGAAGTCAACCTAACACAATTGTTCAACCAAAATATAATGCCTCTTCCATCTACGAATGGAATATAGATGGCATGAGTGAACTCCAAATTGTAAACCTCTTACAGCAAATGACGATGGCTTCAAATGCTTACAAACCCAATTTGGCACGTCAGATAAAACAGTTGCGGAACTCCTTATTGCAGGCTTCTCTGGCCAGCTAAAAGGATGGTGGGACTTCTATCTCACCAAAGAACAGCAGCTGGACATCTTGAATGCTATCCAAACAACTGAAGATGGGGTTCCCATTCTTAACCTAAATGGAGAACCAATCCAAGATTTTGTCTCAACCCTAATATTTACCTTATCACTTCATTTCATTGGAGATTCCTCCCATCTCAGAGACAAAAATGCAGATCTTTTGTCTAATCTAAGATGCAAAAAACTTAGTGATTTCCAGTGGTATACAAATACTTTCCTAACCAGGGTTATGCTTAGAGAAGATTCTAACCAACCCTTTGGAAAGAAAAATTCCTAGCAGGTCTTCCAACCATATTTAGAGAAAAGGTCAGAAACAGAATCCGTGAGGATTTTGGAGAACATATTATCCCTTACGATAGGCTAACTTACGGTGAGTTAGTTAGTGTAACCTCTAAACAAGGCCTTCAAATATGTCAAGATTTGAAACTCCAAAAACACCTACAAAGGGAGTTAAAAGAGACTAAAAAGGAATTAGGTTCCTTCTGCCAATAATTTGATATCTATTCCCCTCAGACAAACACTTGTAAAGGAAACTGTAGTAAACCAACCCATTATCAAAAACCCTTTAAATCACGAAAGTTCTATAAGAATGTTGAGAAAGTCTTCCATAAAAAACGTTTTAAACAATGAAAATGGAAGCCCCATAGGAAACACAAACAGTCCACTACAAAACCTGGCCTTAAAAACATAACATGTTTTAAGTGTGGAGAAAAGGGTCACGCAACTAGATTTTGTAGAGTGTCTAATAAAATTCAAAACCTTGACCTAGATGATGAAACTCTAGGAAGAATTTCAGCTCTATTAATAGAGTCTACTGATGAGGAAACTGAACCTTATAATTTAGCTGAGAATTATGGCCCTCAGGATGATGATATAGATTCCTCATCTTCAGCTAATGACGAGGATTATACCCTAAACGTTCTTACTAAAGAGCAAAACCTCATTTTAGATGTTATTCAGGATATTAATAATCCTGATCTGCAAAAACAGTACCTTGAACGTCTTCGTAAATCCCTTGAGGAAAATCCTAAAGAAAAGGACCCTAACCCTCCTTCTTCAAGCACTGAACCATACAACCTCACTTCTATTTTAGAAAAGAGAAGTTCTAGAAAGAAGCCAGATTGAACCATACAGGACCTTCAGACTGAGGTTAAAACCATTAAAGCCGACATAAAGACCTTAAAACTAAGCAGCAGTAAGACTCTGCCATAAACTAGCTTTTAACTTCTCATATGGTCCCAGGTTTCCTTAGTGAGAGTGATCCTGACGATATACCAGATGAAGAGCAAAGCCCTAAAGTCCCAGATGATTTCCTTTTTGTTTTAAAAGAGATCAGTTCTAGAAAATATTACATAAAGATCACACTTGAGTTCTCTAGTGACTTTAAAATTAATACTATAGCTTTGTTCGATACCGGAGCAAATTTAAATTGCATTAAATCCAGTCTCGTCCCAAAACGCTTTCATCAAAAAACTTTGGAAAAACTCAGCTCTGCTAATAACACCAAAATGCATATAGAGGGAAAAACCAATGCTAACATATTAAATCAAGGCCTCTATCTTAAAAGCCATTTTGTCCTCGTTACCAATATACACCATACAGTAATCTTAGGAACACCTTTCATAAATTTAATAACCCCTTACAACGTCAGTTATGATGGTATATCTTTCAAAACTAATAATAAAATGCTTGATTTCCTTTTCTTAGAAAAGCCCAAAACCAGAAATCTCAACATTATAGAGGCAAGATCCATTTATAATAATGAGATAAACTCTCTTATCAATCGAAAACAGAGTGACGTGCATGATCTAAAACAGAAAATCCATTTACAAAAAATTGAGGATCAATTACAAGGTAGTGTTCTAAAAACTCAGATAGCTGACTTCCAAAGCCTCCTTGAAAGTAAAGTTTGCTCTTAGCTTCCAAATGCCTTCTGGAATAGAAAACAACACATGGTCGACTTACCTTATGAGCCTGACTTTGATGAAAAGAATATCCCTACCAAAGCCCGACCAACCCAAATGAATGCCGACTTAGAACGCCATTGTCGAGAAGAAATTAGATTTCTCGAAAGCAAAGGCTTAATTTCCAAGTCCCGTTCTCCTTGGAGCTGTGCGGCATTTTACGTCAACAAAGCTTCGAAGATTGAACGAGGCACGCCTAGGCTAGTTATAAATTACAAGCCTCTTAACGATGCCCTTCGTTGGATCCGTTATCCAATACCCAATAAAAAGGATCTGATGCAAAAATTACACCATGCCTTTATCTTCTCAAAATTCGATATGAAATCTGGATTTTGGCAAATACAAATTAAGCCACAACATCGTTATAAAATCGCTTTTACTGTTCCTTTTGGCCAGTATGAATGGAATGTTATGCCCTTCGGTCTTAAAAATGCTCCCTCTGAGTATCAAAGGATTATGAACGATATCTTCAACCCCTATTCAGACTTTTGCATTGTTTACATTGATGACGTGTTGGTTTACTCAAGCACGATTGATCAGCACATTAAAAACCTTAAGACTTTTTTCTATCTAATTAAGAAAAATGGTCTTGTCATTTCAGCAAAAAAATTTCATTATTTCAAACTAAGATTAGATTTCTCGGCCAAATTGTGTCTTGTGGCACTATTACCCCTATTGAAAGGTCTCTCCAATTCACTAGCAAATTTCCTGATAAAATCTTAGACAAAACTCAACTACAGAGGTTTCTTGGTAGTCTAAACTATGTCTTAGACTTTTATCCAAATCTTTGTAGAATTGTGAAACCTCTCCATGATAGACTAAAGAAAAACCCACCGCCTTGGTCTGATCTCCATACCCGGGCTGTTAAAACGATAAAAACTCGTGTCTTAGAAATCACATGCGTTAGTTTAGCAAACCCTGACCTGCCTAAAATTGTTGAGGCAGATGCCGGTGACAAGGGTTACGGAGGTATCTTAAAACAGGTGGATAATGGTAAAAATACATTATCAGATCCACCTCAGGGCACTGGAATGACACCCAGTTAAAATACTCTTTTATAAAACAAAAGATTTTATCAATCTTTTTTTGTATTACCATTTTCCAGTCTGATTTATTTAGTAAAAAATTTCATAAAAAAGATACTCAAAAGGTTAAACAAAACTTTGCTAAATGGCAAGCACTTTTATCTACCTTTGATTTTGACATTAAGTTTATACGAAGAGAAAACAACTCTCTTCCTAATTACCTAACTTTTGCAGGGACTTTACAACAACATTCGAGATGAGAAGCCCAAAGATTTCTAAAAAATGGGAACAACTCCCTAAATACCACCTTCAAAGATTTCCCAAATTACTCCACAATATACCTTCCACCTCGAGAAATAGTTCCCACTTCATACCCTCATCCCATATCCATTTATCCGCTCGCAATATCTATTCAAAAAAGCACTTACCCTTTCCCAGGAAACTTCTAAAAAACATTGATCGTCTACCAACTGAAATACAACCAATAATTCTCAACAAAGCCAAATTAGCAAAATTCAATCAAAATTTTACCGAATTCCTCACAAAACACACTATTTTTCGCTGCTATCTTTGACATTTTTGGGGTTTTTCATATTTCTTCGATAAAGGATTTTTCCTCTATCCCAATGATCTTCCAAAGAGTAGTCCTTATTTCCTCACATGGCGATATGGGTTGGTAAGAAAGTTCTATGATGTGCCAAATCCACATGCTCCTATTTTCCAAGAATTCACAAAATACCAACAATACATCTTTTCTACTATACACTCCTTCAGATGGCATGAATGGACTTATGTTGAAGCTATTTGTGCTAATATAGAAATGAGTAATGGGAAAATAAGACCAGCCCATTACTTAATTTTCATAAATACCCAAGCTTGTATCCCTCGCCTTATTCCTTCACAAAAAAACCCCGCCCAAGCCAGGGCTCAAGGGCTTGCTTCCATTTCAAAAAATCTGACGCATATTATCAATCATCATCAAAACCACCATTCGTTTCCAATTATCATTATTCATTACGGAAATACTGTTGTTTCCAATTATCTTTTATGGACTCTTCCTTTATGGGCTCATACTTTCTTTTCTTGCTGGGAAGATGCTCAGACGTTTTCCTTGAGGGGGCAATTGGCGTCTGAGGACTCTCAATAGCCATCCTAGGCTCCTTTACTTTTTCGGACACCCTCCTTTCTCCAGCCACCTTCGTCTTATCTTTCTCATTTTCAGACGTTTTCCGTTCTCCACCTATCTTCATCTGATCTTCATTGCATGCTTTCCATGATGACGGCTTGAGGGTGGTTAGGTAGCATTCCCTAGCCGCCTGCTGGTCTCCATACAGGGAGCCAATCTTGCCATCATCACACTCATACTTCATAAGCATCAAGTGAGTTACTATTACAGCTTTAACATGATTCAAAGTTGGTCGTCCGAGTATGACATTGTATGCTGTCAAATCTCGGACAACCAAGAACTTGATGAACAAAGTCCTTGAGGCGTCCTTCTCACCAACTCGGACGGGCAACGTGACTGTTCCCATGGGATGGATGACTCCTCCCCCAAACCCTATGATGGGATGATGGACTGGGACCAAGTCTTTTTCATCAAATTTCAATATGGACAAGCAATCAGCACTAATGATGTCCGTCGAGCTTCCAGTGTCAATCAAAATTCTTCTTACTCTCAAGTTTGCTATTTTCATTTCTACAACCAAAGGGTCATCATGGGGGGTCCTCAATTTGCCCCGGTCCTGCTCACTAACCACCACTTTTGGGAAAGCCTCGGCCTTGGACGGATTAGTCAACAAGACTTGGCCGAGTTACCTGAGGTAATTTTTATGCCCTCTATTGGTTGGCCCTCCGGCAGCAAATCCCCCTGAAATAACCAGGACTACATCCTCGTCAGTGCTTTCATTCTCCTTTTTCTTGCTTTGACGATCGTCTCTCCTCTGAAACTTCTTTCCCCCTTGGGGTAAGTATGAATTCATCTTTCCTTTTCGGGCTAGATCTTCCAAAGCCCTCTTAAGGTGCTTACATTCATTGGTTTCATGACCGCAATCCTTGTGAAAATGACAATACTTGCTCTTGTCCCTATTCCTATAAGGAGTCTTCATCTCAGCCGGAGCCTTCAGCTCATATTGGTCCTTTATCTCCATGAGAATGGAGTATTGGTCCTTGATGAATTCGATGGGGTTGGATGAAGAAGGCTCAGATTCTTTCCTCTTGTTTCTTCCTTTGGACGAAGTAGTGGTAGAGGTTATAGCCCAAGTCTCGGCCTTTTTGGGGTTGCTTTTCTTCAGCGGAGCAACCTCTTCAGGCTTCTTGGACTCGGGATGCTTTGCCTCCGGACATACTTCAGTGGCATGTATAAAGGCTTCAGCTTCCTTTAAAGCCTCAGCAAGAGTATTGATCTTCTTCTTCACAAGGTCAAACTTAAAACTTCCTGGCCTCATACCCCTTATAAAGGCGTCAAAAGCCACACCAGCATTGAGGTCTTGAATTTGAAGGGCTTCCAGATTGAATATCTTAACAAAACTCCTAAGAGCTTCTTTTGGTCCTTGGACGACCTTGCCCAAGTGCATGCTTGTCTTTTGCTCTTGACGATTTGCAACGAAATGACTAGTAAATAAGACACTGAGTTCGGTGAAATTGTTGACAGAATTGGGGGGTAGATTATTGAACCACTTCTAAGCTACACCCTTCAAGGTAGCCGGGAAATTCTTACACCAAGTGGCATCGTCTACTCCTTGGACGTACATCTGATGCTTGTAAGCAGACAGGTGATCATTAAGATCAGCTGTTCCATCAAAAGGCTCAATGGTTTGGAGTTTTACCTTTGGGAAGGGGGGCGCCTCCATGATCCTGGCCGAGAATGGAGTAGGACAATTGATCCGGAGGGCTCCCAGTTGTCCCTCGATGGGTATGAACTCCTTGCGATATTCCTTCAACACTGGATTAGACCGTCCTCTCTTGTCTCGGACGAACCATCGAAGGACCCAGACTTCTTCCTTCTGTTCTAGAGGGCATCCTTAAAGGAGGGACCCTCAAATACGGGGTTGAGCCAGTAGCAGACCGTTGCAAAGCTGCAGCCCTCTTTGCCTCTAGGTAATCCCTGGCGTCGGTTTCCATTCGATGTCCACTAGGACGAGCTTGATCTAGAGTCCTCACCACCAGATTCTAGTCCATCTTCCTTCGCTGATCACTATCCTCGGGCTGCTTTCCTCTTGCCGTCCTCTTAGAGGATTCCTGACGAATAGGTCGACTAGGACCTGGACGATTTTCTTGGGAACGTCCCCTAGGAGGAGCTTGATTGTTGACGGCTGGCTTAGGGTTATGATGGAAGAACAACATGTTGCTCCTAATCTGTTCCTGGATGACTGCTGCCATTTTTAGTCTGAAAGTCATTCAGGACGTTGTCTAGATGGGCAGCCGTCACGGGACGTTCAAGATTTTGCTGAATGACCGGCTGCTGGCTTGGTCCAGGAACATGGACGATGGTTGGAGGTCTATCCCTTCCTCTAGGCGGTCTCTCGTGCTCAACTGTGTCTTCTACATGAACCTGAAGACTTCGATTTCTGGCGATGTTGGACGATTGACAATCAGTCATTGCTGCGTCTCCCCACAGACGGCGCCAAATGTTTTATCCTCTACTTGTCCTTCAAGTAAGCTGTAAGCTGAGCTTTCTTGTCTAGCAAGTAAAAGGGTATCCCTTAGATGTTCTTCAGATGGAGACTTGTGCAGCAATGCCTGAGTCCGCTTGGTCCTTGGCCTGGGCTTCGTTCCCGAACCTGCAAGAAAGGGACCCACCCTGGAGGTTTGGGTGGTGGTTCCCCCTCCGAACCTTAAGTCAGATATCAGGAGTTGTAAGAGAAAGTAGAGATAGAGAGAGAAAGTGAGAGAGTATTTTATCAGAGTAACTTTACACTGTTTGCATTGAATGCCTTTTCTCCTGATTTCTGGGGTATTTATAGTGATAGCAAGATGACAACTATCCTTAAAATCTGCCCTACAATACGAGGAATCAGATCTTAACACGTGGCAGGCCTTGATTTGTGAGGGTTTATCAACCACTCTCATGCAGCCACCTCACAGGGCTGGGCTCTGACTTCCTTTTGGGCCAAAAAAGCAGCCTTTCAACCCAACTGAGTATAACCCAAAGGGTAGACCTTCCTTCTCTACTCACTAGAGAAGGACATGTGTACGGTTAGGATGAGCCCAAGTGTCTTTAAAGGAACCGTAGATGTTAGGCTACAACAACAACAATATGTTCCACTATTGCTGCGCCATTAATTGCGGCGCGGCTAAAACCGCAGCAATAGGCCCATTAATGACCGCAACAATAAGCAATTATTCTACTAGTGATGCAATCCTGTCATATAAACCACGTAAAATCTCATGGATTATATTATCAATAACCTACATCTTCATCATACAATTTCCTCATCATATATGTTATAGTCAAATAATATGAGGCCATTGCCCAAGCCAATTATTATTGTAGGTAATGCTCTAAAATGGATTAGGTGACGACCTGAAATGTTCGGTAATATCCTAATCTAATTAGCTAATTACCTAATATATATAGTGGTTATGTTAGGTCTGACCAAAATAACTTTAGTAATTACCTAAACCCTGCCAACGAACTTGCACAAAGTACCAGTGACATTTCACTACAATGGAGACGATTCTTTTGAGAGATCTTCTACCATTCCAGTCCGTTGTTCAAATAAATGTTTTATAAATGAACCTTTCATATCACCAAAGTCATTCAATTCTATAATTCGAAAGCAAAATATAAAAGGAAAAATGCAACGTGCAATCTTGTCATATAAACCACATAAAACCTCATGGATTAGGTTATCAATAACCCCCATCTTAAGTATACAATTTCCTCATCATATATGTCATAGTCAAATAATTTGAGGCCATTACCCAAGCCAATTATTGTTTTAGGTAATGCTCTAAAATGAGTTATGTGATGACGTAAAATGTTGGGTAATATCCTAATCTACTTAGGTAATTACCTAACATATGTAGTGGTTATGGTAGGTACCTAAACCCCTGCAGTAACTTAGACAAAAACCAGTGACAATCCACTACAATGGAGACATTTCTTTTCAGAGATTTTTGTACAATTCGAATCCGCTGTTCACATAAACATTCTATCATTCAACCTTTCATATTACCAATGTCATTCAATTCTATCATTTAAAAGCAAAGAAAAAAAGAAAAGTGAAACGTGCAATCTTGTCATATAACAACATAAAACCTCATGGATTAGGTTATCAATAACCCACATCTTAAGCATACAATTTCCTCATCGTATATCTTATAGTCAAATAATTTGAGGCAATTGCCCATGCTAATTATTATTTTAGGTAATTCTCTAAATGGTTAGGTGATGACCTAAAATAATGATTGGTAATATCTGAATTTCATTAGTTAATTACCTAACATATATAGTGGTTATGTTAGGTCATGACAAAAATATTTTTAGTAATTACCTAAACCATGCAGTAACTTAGACAAAAAACCAGTGACATTCCACTATAATGGAGACGATTCTTTTCAGAGATTCTTCTACCATTCCAATCAGCTGTTCACATAAACATTATATCAATGAACCTTTCAGATCATCAAATTTATTCAATTCTATCATTTGATAGCAAAAGAAAAAAGGAAAAATGCAACGTGTAATCTTGTCATATAAACCACATAAAACCTCATGGATTAGGTTATCAATATCCCACATCTTAAGCATACAATTTCTTCATCATATATGTAATAGTCAAATAATTGAGGCAAATGCCCAAGCTAATTATTATTTTAGATAATGCTCTAAAATGGGTTAGGTGATGACCTAAAACGATTGGTAATATCCGAATCTAATTAGGTAATTACCTAACATATATAGTGGTTATGTTAGGTCATGATCAAAATATTTTTAATAATCACCTAAACCCTGTAGTAACTTAGACAAAAAACCAGTGACATTCCATTACAATGGAGACGATTCTTTTAAGAGATTCTTCTTCCATTACAATGCGTTGTTCACATAAACATTCTATCAATGAACCCTTTCATATCAGCAACAATGTTGTTAAAATCGTGATCCTGATCGTAGGATCGTATGATCTACGACCTGAATGAGGCACATCGATCCGGATCGTCTGCATAATCGCAATCCAACAGGATCGTATTAGGATCGCTGGGATCACTAGCATCGCGATCCTGATATGAGTTTACCGATCCTAGGTTTTAGTGGCCAAATGGACTTATTTTAGTTTTAGAATTTCAGCGCCAGCAACCCAGTTGGATCCAAAACTCCAAATGCGAAACTAAATTCTAACCAGGCCCAAACATTCATTTAACAACCCAAACATTCAGCTAAATCCCTAATCTCTATCGTGAAGCGTCATAGTATACTGCCTTCCTCCCATTTTCTCTTTCTTCTCTGCAAATTCAGCTAAAGTAAACAACTCTAACCAGGCTCCAATCTAATTTGTGGTAAGCTAATTTCTCTTTGTAATTTCACAGGCTTACCTGTTTCTAATTTGTGTAATTTGTGGTAAGCTGATTTAATTCAAAGCTAATTTGTGCTTCGTGCTTGTTTGTAAATTGTAATCGGTGCTTTGTGTTTGTTTGCAATGTCTTTTACAGCTACTTTACATTATTAGTTTATTGCTCTAATTTCTTATCGTTTTTATTTTCCTTCTATTCTGTTTTTTATGTTGCTTTATTTTTTCATTTCTTTATTTCAATTAGTGTTATCTTTCATTGTTCTAATTAGTTTTCATTTTTTATTTTTTTGTGTGGTTAGAAGTTAGAACATGTCAACTTCATCTGGGAAAAAAAGAGAACAAATGCATCTGGAAGTAGAACTGATCCAGGGGAACTGCGGTAGATAGTGACTCTAGGAAAGTGAAGTGTAAATATTGTTAGGTTGTGCATGTTGTTAGAACATGTCAACTTCATTTGGGAAAAAAAGAGAACAAATGCATCTGGAAGTAGAACTGATCCAGGGGAACTGCGGTAGATAGTGACTCTAGGAAAGTGAAGTGTAAATATTGTTAGGTTGTGCATGTTGTTGGCATCTTTAGGCAAAAACATCACCTTGCCGTTACTAGGAATAATGTAGAACCTTGCTTGCAAGCTCCAGATGACGTTAAGCAACAATTTCTAACCTTATTGAGGGTTAATGAAGAGGAGTCAGTTAAAAAGAAACGGAAATTCAATGACATTGGTGAGGAAGAAGATGCTTATGAGGTTTCTCAACCATATGGTTGTAGTCAAAGGGGGAAGGTGAGTATGGATCGTTTTGTAACTAAGAAGACATCTATGCAGACAACTCTTAATCAAAAGTATAAAAGGGAAGAGAGAGAGAGAGGAAGTGTGCCAACAAATTACCCGTTTCTTTTATAATAGTGCCATTCCTTTTAATGCAGTCAATAATTCTGAATTTGTGATTATGGTTGAAAAAATTGCTAAGTTTGACAAAGGACTTAAACCACAAAGTTGCCATGAAATTAGAGTGAAATATTTGAATAAAGAAGTGAGTAATGTGATGGATATGCTTGAGGAGTATAGGGAAGAATGGAAAAAAACATGTTGTACAATTATTTCGGATGGTTGGAGTGATAGGCTGAGGCGATCTATTTGTAACTTCTTGGTGAATAGCGCTAAGGGAGCTGTTTTCTTGTCATCTATTGACACATCAGAGATCTCAAAGACTAGTGATAAGGTCCTTGAGATGTTAGATGCAGTAGTAGAGAAGGTTGGTGAAGAAAATGTAGTGCAAATTATTGTCATTGACAATGCTGTAAACTACAAGGCTGCTGGAGAAAAGCTGATGGAGAAAAGGGGCAAGTTATTTTGGACATCATGTCCATCCCATTGCATCGATTTGATGTTAGAGGATCTAGATAAGAAGGTTAAAATTCATGGTAAGACAATTTTGAAGGAGAGAAAGGTAACAACTTACATATACTCTAGAACACTACTCCATATATGGATGAAAGAATTTACTAAAGGGAGAGAACTAATTAGACATGTTGTCACCCGATTCGCTACTTCATACATGACTTTGAGGAGTCTAAATGAGCAAAAGGGTCCATTTGTTGGGATTGTTTGCATCGAATAAGTGGAAGAACAACAAGTTTGTGAATTCAGTTGAAGGAATAAAGGTTCAGAGGATCATTTTAGATACTCAAGGATTCTGGAAAGGTCTATCCACATATTTGAAAGCAGCTTTGCCCATTGTTAAAGTTCTTCGTATGGTAGATTCAGATGAGAAACCTACCATGGGGTTCATTTACCAAGCTATGACACAAGCAAAAGATCGAATCAAAGAAAACTTCAACAATGTTGAAAGAAAGTAAGTTTTCCACCAATTCTCTCTGTACTTAAATACTTATGTATTGTCATTTATGTACTAAGTTAGGTTGTTTGTGTATTTACTCTTTAAATATAGCTATAAACCTATAAATGATATTGTTGACGAGCGTTGGGAGGCTCAAATGCACAAACCACTACATGTTGCCGCATACTTTCTCAATCGTCAATTCCAGTATAGTCCAAACTTTAATGCTAATGCAGACATTAAGATTGGGTTGTACACTTGTTTGCAAAGAATTGTCATTGACCCCAATGGCAGAATGCTTATTGATCTACAAATGGATGCTTTCAAAAATGCAAGGGGGCTTTTCGGGTTGCCTACTGCAGTGATGACTAAAAATAAAAAGAGTCCAGGAATGTTTATTATACTTTACATGAATACGCAGTTAGTATACTGAGTCATTAATCTTACACTACTTTGCATCTTCGTTTGAAGTTGGTTGGTGGGATTCCAATGGGGATGAAAGCCCCCAACTAAAGAAGTTTGCCCTAAGAATTCTTAGTCTAACTTGTAGCTCCTCTGGTTATGAACGTAATTGGAGTGCATTTGAGATGGTAAAATTACTAGCCTTTACTTATCCATTTCTCACATATAGGTGTAGGATTGTATCTAAAAACGACATGTGATTTAAAAGACAATTGTTCTAGATGATCTACCATCTGATGATGAGCGGATAACAAAGAGAGATGAACCTCTCCTTTCTCATGATAGGACATGGTTGAACGTTCTTGATAGAGCAGCTAGGAGATATGCTCGAGAGGAAGCACAAAGAGATATGATCAAGGTATGTTTGTTCTTTGCTTTTCCTCCCTCCTTATCTTTAAAATTTCAGTTTGCCATTATGTTTACAACTTTTTTTTTGACGTAATGGGCAAACGACAACATTGAAATTCACGAGTTGGGTGTTGGCGAAATTGATGGTGAAGTTACTCCAACTACTCATGGTTCAAAGGATATTGAGGATGGGAATTTGGACATGACATTTGGTGATGATGATATTAGTGATGAGGAACAAAATATTACCCCATATCAAATGAGAACAAGAAGCTCGGGCACTAATGTCATAAACGATGGTGTGGATGATGCAAACTTTGGTTATGATGATTGATTAACATATTTGTATTCTGATTTGTAATAATTTTCATTAAAATGTCTTTGTATTGTTGGCTTGTATTATTAACATTTTCAATATTAGTTTTTTCTAGACGAATGTTGTTGTATGTTTGGATCTTTATATTACACAATATCAACTATTATCAATAAATGATAAGTTTTTAGCATCATTTTACTCCAAGTATGAGCAAAGTACAAACAGATTAGCTAAAATGGACTTAATTTTTCAAATTTCATAGGATCGTACGTTCCTACGATCCGATCCTGCAATTCGATTCTGCTAGCCCCTCACGATCCAAAGTAGGATCGCGATCTTGACAACATTGATCACCAAAGTCATTCAATTCTATCATTTGAAAGCAAAAGAAAAGGAAAAATTTCAACGTTTTACTCCGATGCAATCTTGTCATATAAACCACATAAAACCTAATGGATTAGGTTATCAATATTCCACATCTCAAGCATATAATTTCCTCATCATATATGTTATAGTAAAATAATTTGAGGTCATTTCCCAAGCCAATTATTATTTTTGGTAATGCTCTAAAATGGTTAAGTGATGACCTAAAATATTTGGTAATATCATAATCTAGTAATTAGGTAATTACCTAACATATATAGTGGTTATGTTAGGTCATGACCAAAATAACTTTAGTAATTACCTAAACCTTACAGTAACTTAGACAAAAAACCAGTGACATTCCACTAAAATGGAGATGATTCTTTTGAGAGATTTTCCTACCATTCCAATCCGCTGTTCACATAAATATTCTATCAATGAACCTTTCATATCACCAAAGTTATTCAATTCGATCATTTGAAAGCAAAATAAAAAGGGAAAATGCCACGTTTTACACCATTTGTATATTTCATATGAACCACATAAAACCTCATGGATTAGGTTACCAATAACCCACATCTTAATCATACAATTTTCTCATTATATATGATATAGTCAAATAATTTGAGGCCATTGCTCAAACCAATTATTATTTTAGGTAATGCTCTAAAATGGGTTAGATGATGACTTAATGTGTTTGGTAATATCCTAATCTAATTAGGTAATTACCTAACATATATAGTGGTTATGTTAGGTCGTGACCAAAATAACATTAGTAATTACCTAAGTCCTGCAATAATTTAGACAAAAAAACTAGTGACATTCCACTACAATGGAAGTCTCGAAAATTCAGCAAATTGTGAAGTGCATCGATATAGAGCACTTATCTCACCCACAACTTAATTTTATTTTTGGTCATGACCAAAATATCTTTAGTTTTACCTAAACCCTGTAGTAAGTTAGACAAAAACCAGCTCAACATGCAATAAGTTCTCGAAAATTCTGAATTATTTTTCATATAATTGCTAAACTAAAGTATGAGCTACTACGCAAATTGTCGAATTAAAGTGCGAAGTTCCCTAAAACCCTAGGTTTTTTGGGGGAAAATATTCATAAATTGCAAATTTAATCTTACATAAACACACAAATGAAGATAAAAAATCATAAATTCATTACTGTATGCGAAATATTCAAGTAAACGTGCATCGATTTCATCTACGGTGAAGAGTTTAGGTCGATTTCCATAGAGGTCATAAGCTTGCTAGTTCAACAATGGAAGTGAAGATTGGGTCGAAATTGAGGAAGAAGATGGAAGATTGGGTCGAAATTGAGGAAGAAGGTGGAAGATTGAGTTGAATTTGGGAGGAAACCGATTGCGAATCATGGAAGGAGGAGGGTGTTCTTGAGTTTTTGGTGGAAGAACATGAAGAACAAGGAGGAGAGGGAGGAGAGAGAAAATGGGTATTTTCCCAACTTGAAAAGTAATTTGTCTCGTTAAAAAAAAATTTTGAAATTTTTTTGTTTTATTTTATTTATTATTAGTTTTTAGATTTTCAGAAATTATTTACTTAAATTTATGTAAATAAACAAAATAAACATAAATTAGTTTTGACAATTAAAAGAAAAGAGTTGTGGGCTCGACAACACATTTGATTTGTGTGGCTCATAATGCTTTGATATCAAGTTTCACCACTGTAATTATCATCTATTGAGGACAACCTCGGTTTGTCATGTTCCTTTTGGTGAGGGGGTTGGGATTACAAATGAAAAAGAAAGTCCAACATTATCAATATATCAACGTCAACCCCATTATTGATCAGAAAGAGTCACAGAGACAGTAGTAGTATCTGAACCAGATACGCAACCTCAACACCACCCAGCAACGTCCAAGATCATAATTCCACTATAATGAATAAAGTCACTATTATTACATTAAAGCATAACCCACATCTCTTTCTCAAGTCTCCCTCATTTCTCTTCTTTATATTCTCCCCAATTCAGAATTCCAACTCTTAATTACAACCCAGAAAATCAGAGAGAAAAAGCTGAGCTTTTAACAATGGCGTCTGAAAAACTAGTAATGTTATTGGGTATTGATGATAGTGAACAAAGCTTTTATGCTTTGGAATGGGCAATTGATCATTTCTTCATTCCTTTTGCACCCAATTTCCCATTCAAACTTTATCTTGTTCATTCTAAACCTACTCCTATGTCTGCTATTGGATTTGCTGGGCCTGGTATATTTTCCTTCTTTGATCTCCTGCAGTTTTTAAATTTTTTTATTTATTCTGCTGATTTTATTTTCTGGGTCTTGATTTACAAGTTTGATTTCAATGGTATGTTTGCTTTTTTTTTTTTTTTTCTAAGTTTGTTTATAAGTTTGATTTTTATTTTGGACTTTTCATTGGGTTGTGTTTATCTAATTTTTCTGATTTTGGATGATTGTTGATTTGATGTAAAATTGTTGCTTGAGTTTGTCTTAAGGTTGCTGAATAATGGGTTTTTTGTTCCTAGATTATGTTGCACCATATGGTTACATATGTATAATTTTTTTTTTGCATGATCCATGTGAAAATTGTAAGGATGGAAACTTCGACTGCTTAATATTTAGTGTTCTGTCTTTGCCTGCATTCCGTTGAAGTAGCTTAGGATTCATTTTTGTATGCTGCTTAATTGTTTGTAGTCTGTTCATATTCTAATTTGAACATTGAGGGATGTTTTTGGAATTGAGGGAAGTTTTAAAGAATACCTCTGATGTTACCTTTATTGGTGTTTGGATCTTTTTGTATTTTTATTTGTGATGGACGAATAACACTGAAATAGTAAAGGATAGTACTCTCAAATCTTGGTTCAAGAGGGTCTCATGTGAGTCTAGGCTCCAAGAGAAACACCAGGTCTAGGCTTATGTATTTCGAATGCACAGTTCAATCCAAGCAAACAAGCTCACACTTTTCCTTAACTTAAAAACACTAAATTTTATTAATGAGAATAAAGCTTTATATAGACGTGTTACAACCTAGGTGTACTAAGATTAGGAAAACTAAATCAGATAAGCTAAACAAACTAAGATAAAATAAGCACAGTAAACCATCAACCTAAGCAAACTCGTGCATGACTAAGCTTGTGCGCCAAGCTAGCTTACACGTCCACTATTACTCTTACTCTAATAGAACTCCTACGGCCCGTTTGGTTAGTGGTCATAAATAGTGGTAATAATGAAATCTAGTGTAAATTTGTAAAGAAGTTCTCATGTCAATGATCATGGGAATAAAACTTTATCACAAAACATGGGTTTCCCTTTATAAATTTCCATTACCACTCAATACCACCTTTCCAAGTGGTAATGGATAGTAATGAGATTTTAGGAAGAAAATGAATATCTTGAGGTGGAGTAGCATTACCATAGGTAATGTGATTGGATTTCTAATACAAATTTACACTACAATGCATTACCATTCCCACCATTTATGGCCTCTTACCAAAAGGGCCCCTAATGCTTAAACCAAGTAAAAGCTCTCCCAAGTAGAAGAGTAAAACCTTCGAAGCCAAATAGTACTAGACTCCGAACTCAACTATAATTCTAATTCAATTAGGAATTCCAATTCAACTAGGACTTGGACTTCCAATCCAACTAGAATTAGGACTATGGTTTATACTCCTAACAGAACTAGGAGTTCTGCTTCTAAATGAACTAGGATGGCATGAGTCCTATTCCTACTAGAACTAGGAAATCTACCAATACTCCTAACAGGATTATTTTACAAGTTGTGTTTTTAAGAAAAATTAAGCTATTCTCTTCTACATAAACTTCTTGTGTTCATACACTAATAGTCTGTTGGTAGACGGTAATAATTGGTTGTAATTGGTAATGAATTTATAGGTAATATTGTGACGAAAGTCTCTTGTTAGTGTTAACACTCCAGAGCAATGATCGCCCATCTCTTACTACATCTTTCTATCACATAGTATCTTAACCGTACATTACCATAAATTTTGATTACCTCTAAAAGTGGTAATGTAAGTTAATGAAAAAAAGTCACATGTTGGGGGGATGATGTTTTATATTTTAGGTATTTACATGGAACTTTCTTTACAAAATTATATTTTATTTCATTACTATTACCATTATCTACTAGGGGCTACCAGATAGGGGATAAGTAGGTACGATATCGTTTAACGTATATGACAAAAAAAAAATTAAAGTAGGAGAAATTAACACCATTATTGGTCCGAAATATGAGTGGTGTACTCTAAATGTGTAACTTGCGATTAACATGGAAAGGTGTGTATCTTCTTAAATTGTTACTACCTTAGATTGACTTGTTAAACTAGTAAGAAGGCTAATAAATTTATCGTGCGTGAGACTTTTAACCATTTTAGCAAGTCAGTCAAGGTTGAGGACTGCTATGGGGAAGTACCCCAAAGTTCTCACAACCACACTCTTTCTCCGCTAGGCCCAACTGTGAGGAACTAATTTTACTTTTGAAAAAAAAAAAAGACAAAAGCTAAATTTCAGGTAATCGAGGTTGAGGACCGTCTTCGGAAGATACCTGCAAAGTTGGGACCATTTCAGACTAAGCGGAATTTAGGACCTTTTAAGATATATTTGGGGCCTATAATATCAATATTTCCTTCAATTACCTTTAGGCCCCTTAATTATTCTAGTATCATGTTGTGTCAAGAACAATGCAAACAGAAGATGAGCCATATGATAAAGGTTGCTGTGCTAATGGTAGATGGATTGTCTAAATATTATCATACCAAAACAGATAAGTTGCTGAGAATCTCTGATTGATATACTTGCACTTGTTGAAATGGTCTGCCAATCTATGAGGCTATGGGTGGACTGAAAAGATAACAGTAAAGTCAGGCAAACCAATGAGGTTGGCATTCTTTGGAGACAAAACTCAAGGAAAAGAGAAGCTTAACTGAGAAGTGGATGTTCAACGTATTATCACATATCTAAGTTCCAAATTTTGAATTGAAGTTCTGAAAATGTTACATAGATAAGTACTAGATAAGATGGATGATAATACTAGTGGCTTGTAGGATCTGATGGAACATATATAGTACTGGTGTTTTCAATCAATGTAATTTATAGTTATGATTTCTGTTCATCAGAACACTTTAATTTGTATAGTTTGCATAGTCCTGTATGAACTGCGTGTCTATTGTAATCTGTAGGTTTTTTTTTCAAGAAATTTTTTGCATACCTCATGTTTAAATACTACTTTGACTTATCATGCCTGAGAAGCAACGAAGAATATAACATGTAATGTAGCTAGGTTCCTTAAGGTCCAAGTCTAAAATGGTAAATATGATTGGTAATGTTTGCTCTGATGATCGAGTATATAGTGTAGTGTTAATAATTCTTGTATTTTAGTATTAGAATTATAATTGGCTTTCTGGTATTATTGATTGCAGGAGGTTCTGAAATTTTACCCGTTGTGGACACTGATCTAAAGAAAATAGCTGCCAGGGTCATAGAGAAGGCTAAAGAGCTCTGCCACTCTAAATCGGTAAAGGTTTTTTTTTTTTTTTTTTCCTTTGTCACAAATATTCATCGGCAATGGAAGGAAACCTTTTTTGTCCATAAAGCTTCATTCCTATTGCATGAAATGTGGTAAGAAGTATCCTGCCTCTTCTGTCACACCATGTTACACCATCTTCAGATAGAAAAACTTTAGCAATGCTTGTTATGTGCTGCCCATCCTTGATTGCAGATGCTATAGCATGGTCATAGTTGCATTAAAATGACACAAGGTCTCATTAACATTTATCATCATCATAAACCCCTAATCCTACTAGTTCGTCTTTTTAGGAGCAAGATATAGACTGCCGTACCTAGCAAATGAGCAACTGTTTAGGGACATTAAATCTTCTGCGGACTTAATTGTCCCATTTCCTCGCTAAAACCTTATTCCACATGGTCATAAGCTTTCTGGAAGTCTACTTTGTCATGCATAGTTTAATTAGTTAGGTGCCTTGAGGCCTATGTGGTAGTAAAGTAATTAAGAAATTTCAAAAACCGCAATGCTTGGGTTATATTTTCTGCAGATATGAAAAGATGAGAAGCACTCAAAACTAGTAACCTCGTGGAATTCAATTTAAGGAACCTCGTGTGCATGCAGTGTTGCATGTTAGTCTGCAAATCTTTGGAGAGGGGGTGAATTGCAGCTCTGTCTTAAGCTGCACACTGAATGGATCCTCTTATATCCCTTATAAACTGGGATAGTCTTTTTTTTGTTTTGTTCATTTGTTCTTTGTTGTTTTCAATTGCTGGTTGCATTTCTGAATAAGTTTGCATTTCTTATGAGTTTACTCTATTGAGGTGACTAAAAGTCATGGAATTTGCTTTTGTTCCAGTTGGATGATGTTGTCGTAGAAGTTGTAGAAGGTGATGCTAGGAATGTGCTCTGTGAGGCTGTTGAGAAGCACCATGCTTCCATGTTGGTTGTAGGTAGTCATGGCTATGGAGCAATAAAGAGGTATGTTTATTCATTTTTTTTGGGTTAATTTTGAAATTTTTCAGAATGTCAATGCTACAAACATAAGATGTAATCGTTATATGTGATGTCCCCATGATTTTTATATTGCATGGGCCGATACTAATTATATAAATTTCCTCTATATCTGGTTTTTGATGACCGTCCAATAAAAATAAGTACTCCTAAATAACAATGTTCGTAAACTTGTCATTAGACATGATACGTGCATGGAACTATTTTTATTTGCTTTCTTAGGATGTTGCATGGTTTTACTTTACTCTTAAAGTGAAGGTTTTACATATAACAAAAAATATGTCTTTTATTGTCATTGTTAGTTAAGTTAGTTTAATTACTCAAAAGTCTGAAAAATCAACTTGTAAGTCATTTACTTAAGCTCCAAGTAGATGAGTTGTCATGAGTTGTAATAAGGAAAAGTGAGTACTCTAGTTAGGCATGTGATTTTTGTAAGATTTATGGAATGTTTTGCAAAGCTTTCCTAGATCAAATGTTTCCTTAAGTTGTCCTGGTATCTAGGCTAGTTTTAAGGGGAAACTTTCCTTAAGTTGTGCTAGATTCTAGGAGGAAACTTTTCTTTTGTTTTGCTTGAGAAATCTGGCCATGATTTAGCTCGAAGAGCAAATATTGTTGTGCACGCCTAATCAATAAGAATGTGATAAATTTGAGTTTGATTAAAGTAATCTAGGATTGTTGTGCACGCCGAACTCTAGGATCTGAGCATCTAGGATTAGCCGTGTCCGAGTGATACTTGCTGGATCTGACACGGATTTCGTGTCGATGTCGGTGTCGTGTTGTACCGACACCGATATTTGGCAAAATTTGCGGAGTCCGGGTAACAGAGGTTATCAATGTATTGTGTGGAGATTTTGCACGTGAACGTTCTTGCTATAATTACAACTACCAAATGAGGGATTGATCAAAAAGCTTCTTATACAACTGTTGTATATCCTTTGTCATACAACCAAACCATGTTCAACCAATGGTATATTTTGTAAATGTCGTTTTCATCAAATTTCTAAAGCGTGTTATGCGGGCGAATTATGATAAAAGGAGTTTTGTAGGAATTGTTTATGAAGAAAAATTGATAGTGACATAAATTTTGTTGCAGGGCTGTTCTGGGCAGCGTAAGTGACTACTGTGCTCATCATGCTCATTGCTCTGTGATGATCGTCAAGAAGCCTAAGATTAAGCACTAAATTCCGTTCTGAAACCATTGTCTGATGTTTGGTGACATGCACAAAATAATGCCCTTTCATTATTTATATGTGTAATAATTATTTTCATGACTTTTGGAGTGATGAAATATTAGTAGAAAAATGATACTGATGTATCATTGTATATGAGTAGAGAACTACTCCATAAGCCTGTGGCATGCGTGGCATTTTTTTTATTTTACACTAGTGTGTAGCTCGGGCGATGCCCCAAGTTTTTACTTTGAATAATACTTCTATATTTTGAGCTTCTATTTATTTCAGATTAGTTTATTATATATATTTATATTCCAAGTTATATATATTCATGCGGAATAAAGAGCATATCTAATAGTTGGTTGAGATGGTAAGATATCTACTATACAACTCATTGGTTGCATGTTCTAATCTTACTACTAAAATTTTTGTAGTACATTTTTCTTGTTAACATGTTCCTAGTAGAAGGGGGGTTCCACGTGGCAACATATACTTTATTATGAACGCCTTTTAATATATTAGTATAGATTTAAAGTGTGCAAAATTAGGTGGGAAGAAGTGACTGAGTCAACGGCAAATTTCCTAGAGATGTGTCCAGTTTTATATGGGGTTTTTGGTGCTAATCAGCTGTTTTATTTTGCTGGTTTGACGAGTTATTTCTATTAGTTGTTCATGATGGTTGTTTATAAAAGTGTTTGGTGAAAACCAGTCACTAAAATGTTTATTGTTTAGTTGCAAAATAAATGTAAAAGCCAAAAGAAAGAAGGATTTTTTATCTACAATTATATAAACTTTTGCCCGTTCTCTCACAATAATACAAACTTTTGATTATTTTTTAATAATACAAACTTTGTATCAAGATTCCTCCAATAGATCAAGTTGACTTGTACCCTGTAAAACAGGTAAAAAAAAAAGTACAAAATAATATTTCTACTTTCTCCCTCCTCCCCCATGAAACCACCCCTGCCTTGCCCCCACCACGGATGAAACCACCTGCTCCTCCTCCGATAAAGCTTTCCCTCTTTCCTCCCCCTCCCCCAACCCACTGAAACCACCCCGCCTTGCCCCCAACTCCAACCCCACTCCCTCCCCCCACTAGGAAACCACCCCTGCCTTGCCCCCACTAAAAAAATGAGTGTGGCACCTCACGACAAGATCGAGGTGGCACTCGGTGGTGACTGCATCACCAGTCACAAGCAGCGCCGACAACGGCAGCAAGGTCGAGCACACCGACGGTGAGGAGAAGTCCGAGAGAGAGAAAGAAAACGAAGAGAATTTCCAGTTTCATCAATTGCTTCGGCTTCGAAGAGAATCGAAAGAGAAAGCTTCGCCTTCGATTTTGTCGAGTTTTGTGAGTTTGATGAAGAGATTTCCTTCGTCGGTGAGGATTGGGAGAGAGGAGAGAGAATTTTGCCATTGATGGGAGGAGAGAGAAAGTTAAGAATGGTGATGAAGGTGTGGTTTCGTCTGGCAGGGTTAAGGGCCAGGGTGGGGTGCGGTGGGTGAGGGAGAAAAAAAAAGGTTTTTTTTTTTGTTTTTCAAATTTAAATAAAAATTTAAAAAATCAACCAATAAAAAAGCGACACGTATCCTAGAGAGTGTCACGTATGCATTTTACCTGCACCAACAAGTTATGAACTGGTCATGACCTACTGGAGGAATTTTGGCCTAAAGTTTGTATTATTAAAAAATAATCAAAAGTTTGTATTATTGCGAGAGAACGGGCCAGAGTTTGTATTATTTCAGTTCAAAAATCCAAGAAAGAATTACTGCAATTAGCTTATTAGTTATGAAACCGCAAATTTTTCTTCCTTCCTTGCTTGATCATATGAAAATGTTAAAAGTCACAAATCAATGAAAAGCCATTTACCAAACCTTTTTGGTCTAATAGATGTTAATTTTGTGCAAGGGCTAAAATTTAACAATGGACAAACGGTAATGATAATCCAATTCTCGGAGTATGATGTATTTTTTGTTGCGAAATTTTAGTAGATGTCTTGAGCTTTTAAAGAATGTACGAATTACTTTCATGTTTTGAAATGTGCTACATGTACCCCTCAAAGGGTTCAAACAAATTGACCAAATACCATTACTGACTATCAAACATAAATTATGTTTCGAATTCACCTCTCAAATAATTGACCAAATTTTAAGAATTAGTTATTCTCCTTATTTCCATTACTCGTCCCACACATGCCAACAAATTTTGGCATTGTGATTATCGATTTTCACTAGCCTTCATATGATCCCTGGAGGATTGTGATCATTTTAATAAGATATATGACAAATATAAAAAAGGAAAATTTGACATTAGGGGTTCCAATTAAGGCAGAACATTTTTCAAAGGTACCAAATATTAATTAACCTATAGAGGTCCCAATTATGGGGGTATTATTTTTAATGGATCAATACGATTTAGGACCTGTTGATTACGTAATAAACTAGTTTTATTTTATTTTTATTTTCTAAATTCTTTCTTCTCTCTCCTTTTTCACTCTCCATATCAGTCAGTCTCTCTCTTGCTAACATCCTTTCTCATGGACCACCATATCCCCACCCCTATCTTGAATGGGTCTTCACCAAAGCCATCCTAGAATGGCATAATCACCACCAGTAGCAAGAATTACCCATCATTGCTCAAGTAAACACCATCAGCGTTAAATTTAACATCGACGACTATTTTCCGTTAAATGTTCCTGAAAATATCAAACCTCTCCCTTTTCATTAATTTTGAGATGTTATCATTATTCTTTTGAGAAAGTAATTTCTCCACTGTGAGAATCATAGAGATTCTTCAAAAATGAAGAAATGAAAGGTTTTTTCTTGTGTTTCAACAACCATTTTTTGCCGAAAATATCTTTAGCCTCTCAAACTATTTGTTGGGTAATCATCTTGGGATATAATACTTGTTGGGTTTGTCTAATTTACTTGTTCTGGAAAAAGATGATCCTTTTTTGGAGGGCTTGTTCAATATTGGCTGTAAATTGGGTATGCTACGGATTTTCATGATCAAATTTTCGCCCAATTTTTTCAATTTTTTGGGTACTTCATCTTCCTCCGTCCCAGAAAGATCTGAACACTTGTTGGGACACGTAGTTTAAGGTGATAAGTTGTGGTGTGGTTATCAAATGTTATTTTATTTAAAAAGTAGATGTGATAGGAGTTGGTGGGGTATTTTTATTAGAGGAGAGAGAAAGTTGGGTAGCTTTTTATTGATAAAAAGTAGAGTGTGGGCCAACGATGTGTAAAAGAAATAATATATTAATAGTGGGGACCATGCCAAGAATGGAAGTGTTCAAACTAATTTGGGACAAACATAAAAGGAAAGTGTTCAGACTATTCTGGGACGGAGGGAGTAATATGTTTTGTGTTTGTTTGTTGTTGCACTTTGTTCTGTAGCTGCAGGATGGTTGAAATTGCGGGTCAATAGGTTACTGACATTGGAGGGGGAGAGTTTGCCATAAAGAAGTTAGGTTGTAGGTCTGTATGTTTTTCTTGAATTATCTTTGGGGAAATTGATTAGAAACAAGGGAAAGTCAATCAAGGCAAAAACAATGATCATGAGGTATCCTTGAAGTTTTACGAAATTCATGAGGTACCCCTGCGGTTTCAAAAATTCATCGAGTACCCCTTAAGTTTGTATATAATGTACTAGACATCTTCAATAACTTACTGGTGTTGATTTTGTTAACTAAAATGACATGAAATCACTTGCACCCCAACCTAATTCGTATATTACACTAGTAGAAAAAACCTTATATGTCACTTAGTAATATATCCGGTTTTACCGGATACGAAAATCCACAAAAAATTGGGAGGGAAAGCTGGGCAAAGAAACGAATCCGGTCCTTTCTGTTAACGAATCCGGTTTACTAAACCGGATCAGATTGGGCTTCATGCGCTATATAAGACACAGCCCATTCCCGCTTAAAGCCCAAAAGAAATAACTAAATAAGACCCACCCCGCCCATTTCCCCCCCTCTCATTCCCACTCTCTTACCCACATCTTCCCTCTCTGTCATTCCCACTGAACCCTAAAAAATGGCCACCATCAACGCTCCATCCCTCATCTTATTTCCTCTCTCATCTTCCCTATCTCATTCCCATAAACCCTAAAAAAACGCCACCATCACCTCCATCCCTCATCCTCTTTCCTCTCTCATCTTCTCTCCTAGAAAAAAACGCGATTGTAATTTTCGATTTTCGATTATATATTGAAAACGCCACCATCATCATCTTCTCCAGATGTTCGATTGAATTTTGAAATTTTTCAGTGATTGTGGAATGAACAAATGTACAGCGAGATGAAGAACAACGTGAGACGAGTAATTTTCCGGTGATCCAAAAAAGACGCACTCGCGAGACGAGTAATTTTCTCTCACCAAATCATCATCGACCACCTAGAACAACGAACGATAGGGTTTGAGTTTTTGGATCTAGATTGTAATTTTTGAGTTTCTTTGATCTAGGGTTTGAGTTTGAGTATTTTCGTTTGTTTTTTTTCGTTTTATAATTTAATGTATATAATTCTTGTAATTTTATAAGTTTTTTATTTCTGTACAAGTTTGTTCTATTTTTATTTTTTTTTTAATTTTCTGTAATTTTGGAGCTTTTTAGATCTAGGGTTTCACACATCTACCTCGGTTCGCACTTCCTCAAGTCCAAAGTCGCGGTTGGGAAGGATATCCGAGATCCGTTGCTCGATCTTTTCTTGTTTGACCAGGGCATTCCGAAATTGCAAATCAGCCTTAATTTCGTCAATCGCTCGTTTTTTAATCCGTTCGTAGTCATCGTTTGCATCGCCAGGAATGAGACTTGGATTTTCGTATTTTAGTTTTCATTTTTGTTTCGTTTTTCATTTTTAAATTCTGTGTATAAGTTTCATTTTGTATGTTTCTAATTTTATGTATATGTTTTTTAGTTTTTTTATTTTCTGTATAGTTTTCATTTTTTAATTTTATGTATTAGTTTTTTTTATTGTATTATGTATATATGTTAAATTTTTGAAAATATTATACTTCCTCCGTATCATAATATTTGCAACACTTTTCAAATTGCGGACTCCGAGACAATTTTTCAATAGTGTATAATTAGATGGGAAGGGGTATGTAATTAGACTAACTAATAATATAATAAATACATTATATCAATACCCAGCATCCACCATCATCACCCTACAACTGCCAGCCGCCACCACACCGCCAACACCACCACCACAACCACTTTGCCAACACCACCGCCACAACCACACCGCCAACACCAACATCACAACCATCCCGCCACCACCATTAGAACCACCACCACAACCACCCCGCCACCACCATCTTCCATTTCACGAAAATTAACCAAGATCTTCATCTTGTATGTGAGCAAATTAAAAAAAAAAAAAAAAAAACAGATCTAACCACACCCCCATCTTTGATCTTCCTCCCACAACATCGCAAAAGAAAACCCCAGATTCTCCAATGGCGGCAGATTATACCCTAAACCCTAAACAACATCGCAAAACAAAATCCAAGGTCGAACCTAGATGATTCTTTCCCACCTCGTAAAAAACTCAAAGAATACCTTGGCTTAGGCCCTGTTCTTTTGGACTTATTTTCAGCAAAAATAAGTAAAAATAAGTTCAGTTCAGCAAAAATAAGTTCAGTTCAGCAAAAATAAGTAAAAATAAGTTCGGTTCAAAGAAAAATAAGTAAAAATAAGTTCGGTTCGGCAAAAATAAGTTCGGTTCAAAAAAAATAAGTACGATCTTATCTAATGTTGTAATTATTATTTTTATTTTCAATATTACTATTAATATTGTTATTATTATTAATATTATAATTATAATAATGATGAATTTCTATTTTTTATTTTTTATTTTTTTTACTTTCTTTATTTTTTTTATTTTTTTTTATTTTTTTTTTTATTTTTTTTGTTTTTTAATTTCTTTTATTTTTTTATTTTTTTATTTTTTTATTTTTTTATTTTTTATTTTTTATTTTTTTAATTCTTTTATTCTTTTATTTTTTTTATTTTTTAATTTTTTAATTTTTTATTTATTATTATTATTTATTATTTATTATTATTATTATTTATTATTTATTATTTATTATTTATTATTTATTATTTATTATTTATTATTATTTATTATTTATTATTTATTATTTATTATTTATTATTTATTATTATTACTATTATTTATTATTATTATTATTATTATTTATTATTATTTATTATTTATTATTTATTATTTATTATTTATTATTTATTATTTATTATTTATTATTTATTATTTATTATTATTTATTATTTATTATTTATTATTTATTATTTATTATTATTTATTATTATTTATTATTTATTATTTATTATTTATTATTTATTATTTATTATTTATTATTTATTATTTATTATTTATTATTTATTATTTATTATTTATTATTTATTATTTATTATTTATTATATATTGTTTATTATTTATTATTATTACTATTATTTATTATTATTATTATTATTATTATTTTTTATTATTATTATTATTATTTATTATTATTATTATTTATTATTTATTATTTATTATTTATTATTTATTATATTTATTATTTATTATTTATTATTATTTATTATTTATTATTATTTATTATTATTATTTATTATTTATTATTATAAAATAATAAAAAAATAATAATAATAAGTATTGATAATATTATGTTAATATTTATTGACTATTATAATAATGAGTATTGATAATATTATGTTAATACGATTTAGTTCGAAGCAAAAATAAGTTCAGGTTCGGCCAAAATAAGTTCGGTTCAAAGAAAAATAAGTAAAAATAAGTTCAGTTCGGCAAAAATAAGTAAAAATAAGTTCGGTTCAAAAAAAATAAGTTCGGTTCAGCAAAAATAAGTAAAAATAAGTTCAGTTCAGCAAAAATAAGTTCAGTTCAGCAAAAATAAAATAAGTTCAGTTCAGTTCAGCCAAAATAAGTTCAAAAGAACAGGGCCTTAATGACGCAAACGTATAAAAATTTACTAATTCAAACTTCCAGGAAAAAAGAATGGCGTAAAATAGAGAAGATAATTCAAACCTTAGAGAGAATGGAGGATACGAGATCAGCGACGGAAGTTCGAACCTCGGGAGGTGACGACACATAAGCGGAAACCATGAGATTGTTGCGGAGGCGAAATTGACGATGGGGAAGAGAGAGTTGAGTGGAAGTGGGAGCGATTGCAGGAGAGAGAAAGTTGAGGTTCGAAAGCAGAGAAGAGAGTTGAAGACGAAGCAGAAGCAGCCATGGCGGAATCAAGTGTGATTGTTGATGACTTGGTGGAGGATGACTGATGGTTATAGAGAGGAGAGAGAAAATTGTAAAAAACGAAAATGGAGGAGATATGGATTAGGTTGGCGAGGAAGAGAGGGAGGAAGTACCATGGTATTGTGGTGGTAGGCTGGTGGCTGGTGTTCAAAATTCAAATTAGTTCAAATTAAGTTCAAATAATTAAATTGGGGTATTGTGTTTAGGGATTTAATTAGGGGCCACAAATCAGTTTTTATTTTTTAAGTAAGGGTAATGTTGTCTTTTTACCCCCCTAAACTTAATAAATAAGGAAAGAAAAAAAAGTGTTGCAAATATTTTGGAACATCCCGAAATGGAAAGTGTTGCAAATATTGTGATACGGAGGAAGTATATGAAATTTTTTGTATAGAATTGTGTTTTTTAATTTTGTGTATAAAAGACAAAACAAAAAAGGCTGAAATATTGCCTGGATTAATTGTGTACAATCCTTGTTGCCTGGCAGCTGGATGCTGGCCCATTTTTTTTCTCATACTCAAGACAAACTGATCCAGTTATGTGTTAAAACCAGATCAGTCAATCAACTTAACTAGTCCGGTTTTAATTCATAACCAAATCAGTTAGTCCTCAACTGATCCGGTTCAAAAGCGGATCATTTTAGTTTTTCTAACCGCTTCTAGTCCATCCGTTCCGGCCCAAAAACGGATCAGTAAGCCTTATTTTGACCGGATCCGATGATGTATTTTCCACTAGTGTTACCACACACTATGCCAAAAATGTCCTTTTATAGTGATATGAATCGCCTTTTCTGTGGTCAAAATACTTTTAGTAGTGGCCTAAGTACCTCTTATGAAATTTTGTCTGCTTTTAAAGACTTTGTTGGGCATAAATGTGAAATATAAGGCGAATTAGGATAGGGGTCAACTGATTTTAGGTAATTTAAGTTAATATAATCAACACCAGAAAGTTATTAATGGTGTCTGGTATATTATATGCAAACTTAAGGGGTACCTGATGAATTGTTGAAATTGCAGGGGTAACTCATGAATTTCGTAATACCTTAAGGGTACATGGTGAAAAATCCATTGATTTTTTCATGCGAAATTCAAATCAATGTTAGTTCAAAGCCTTTGTTTTTTTTTCGAAAAAAAAAAAGACTAACTAAGATGAGTTAAATGAGAAATATTCAAAATATTTGAATTTCTTCAGTTTGCTTTCCCCAATCTTTGTAAATTAAGTCCTAAAAGAACTGCAAGGAGAAGATGAGCAGAAAAAAGGAGAGAAAGTAGGGGTCAGATGCGCCTATAGTGAGCTCACGTGACTAGTAACCTGCCGCAACAGGCTGGGCAACCTACAAGGCCTTCCCAAATTCACAGCCCTCAAAGTTGGGACCTGTTTAGGTTATAAAACTTTTGAATAGGGATCTGAGAGTAAGTTCGAAGGGATATGCGATTTGAGTGAGTGTCGTTCGTCCGAAGGAGATGTTGAACCAACAAGACAAAAGTTAGACTACCCTGGGGGTTTTTATGGGATCGCCCCTCTGACGCTCAAGTCGATATCGGAGCAAAAGGTTGAGTCTAATGAGAGAAACTAGAGAGAGAGTTAGTGCGTGGACTGTTCATTACCTCAATAAATAGGGATTCGGTCCCTATTATAGGGATTAGAGTGGGTGACGTTAAGTTACTGTCATAACACCGGCAGAGCGTCCATGCTATTGGGTTGGCCTTTGATGGTAACTGGGCTACCATCCCCCTAGGGGAAAATGGTAATTATAGTCAAAGACTGGGGGCGGAACAACTTATTGGGCCCAAACTTTATCCCCACGAAGAATCTGCAACGAAGGACGACTTCGAATTTACATGTCGTCGGAAAGAAATTGCCAACACTCTAGAATCTTTGTTTTCGAGAACCCGTGCCGAACGCCTGCTTTGGTTATTCTCGAAGACCGACCATTTCAGAGAGGCCTACTAGGTTTTGATGGACTTTTAGGGGGGGGGGGTTATCTTATTAGATGGGTGGTGTCTCTTTGATTACTTCGAAGGGAGGTTAATGTCCCCCCTTTGCTTTCTATAAATGAGGAGAGGTAGGACCCTTCGAATATTTTGAAGGGGTTTGATGAGTCCTCCTCAAGTTCCTCGAGGGAGGGAAGTCAGGATCTGTTCAAATGTTTCGAGGGAGGTCAATGAATCCTCTTGGAGGTCTCGTGGGGACTAATGTGCCCCAAAGGCTTCGAAGGAAGGATGTTGATACCTCTTCGAAGTCTTATGAGGGCTAATGATCCCCAGGGCTTCGAAGGTAGGATGGCGAAACCACTTCGAAGTCATTTGGGGGTTAATAGGCCCTAGTTGTTCGAAGCACGGATGGTGGAACTTCTGATGTAAGTCTAGAAACACCTTCCAATAAGATGGCTGAAGAATCTAAACTTAAGGAAAATAGAACACTCAAGAAAGCTACGAAACCAGGGATAGTACCAAAACACAAGGACACACTCAATGTTTTGGGGTTTTAGGCAAGAGGTAAGACCCACTCAACCTCTCCTAAGCTTATTGCTCAAGAACACACTCAAACCAACAAGGGTACACTGAAACTTGAGACACACTCAAAGTTAAAATGCATAAACACAAGTTTTTTTTTTTATAATTCACTCAAATCTGATTTCCATTCATCTTAAGCTCTCCTTATATAGAGTGAAGGAGCAGCAAACGGAAGCAAAAACTCTTCAAAAGCTCACCCTAAAAACCGTCCAACTTTGACAACTATGGGGAGTTACAAAACCCCCTTAACTCACACCCTAAGTGATGCTAAATCAATGTGCTGTTACAAACCAAGCTTTAAAACAGCAAATGATGCACTAAAAGACTCCTAAATACACTCCAAACTCACGACCAAGTAGAAGGACTTTAGGAGTAACCTCTTGGCTTTATTACAAGCTAAAAATAACAACAAAAGCAAATAAAACATTTATGCCCATAACAGAACTATGGGCTGCTCATTTGGATGCCTATATTACGCCATACTTGTTGTTGTTGCTGCATTTGGGCCTTCATTCATGTAATCAAGTGATGTAATTTGAAAATCCAAGAAAAGCCACATCTTCATGACCCAAAGAAAGCTTAGAGAGACTCGCATTTGGTTCATCCCCCCTTTCTTTGAAAAAGTTTGCCCTCAAACTAGGATCATCTAAGCAAAGAGATAAACCTCTCAAATGAAATGGAGGACTCACACTTATCAACTTAACAAGCATAGGAACATTGCAGAAGAAGTTCTTGACATTCTCAAACGGCCTTGGTGCATCACCCCATTCGAAATCTCTCTTCTTCAATAATTCGGTGAATGGACTCATAAAAATAGTGAAGTACTTATTGAACCTCTTATAATAGGAGGCTAATAATAATACTAACCGCGCATACACTCTTTGTTTGCTCGTTGTGGAATCCGTTCTCCATGCACCCCCCTTTTAGACCTCTTTTGATGACAACCATTCCTTAAGTCTATGTTGGACAAGACCAAGGTACCACTCAATTCATGCATTTTGTCCTCAAATCCCTTGCTATTTTTTGTGTCACACACATAGGCAACTTTGTTGGGCCAAGGTGCTCTTTGATTCAAATCAAGCAAGTTAATACCATGCTCAAAGTCTCTTATAGGAGAGAGGCCTTTGGGCATGTTATTCGGAATCACCTCTTTGTACTCTTTTAACAACTCATTCAAAGGAGACGAGTCATTACAAGTAGTACCATTCTCCTCTTTGGCCCTCATAACCAAAGCATTCCCTCCCCCATTCTTTTCCACTATCTTCTCATTTTCATTACAAATTACAAGATAGTTGCTTTTCTCTTTTTCTTTTTAGCAACTTTGGGGGAGGGGGGGGTAGGGGAAGGAATTTCATTTTTCTACCATCTTTGGTAATTACAAGATATTCATTAGTTTTGCCTCTATGCTCTGAGTCATGATCGAATTGCCATGGTCTTCCAAGTAGCAAATGACATGCATCCATGGGAAGTATGTCACACCATATCTCATCTTCGAACCCTCCAATGGAGTAAGTCACCAAGGCTTGTTTCTTTACCCTCACATTAGTACCATCATTCAACCAATTAAGCTTGTGAGGCTCTTCATGGTCTCTAGTTGGTAGCTTCAATTTGCTCACGACCTTGGACGAAACAACATCCACTTGTGCACCACCATCAATAATCACATTGCAAGTCTTCTCACCTACCTTGCATCTAGTGTGGAATAAGTTGCTTCTTTGTTTTAGTTCATGTTGAGGTTTACTAAACAAGACTCTCCTCACTACCATCATATTCAACTCTTCCTCCGGAGGAATCTCCTCCTCACAATCATCTCTCTCAAAACTACTCTTCTCATGAACAACAAATTTATACATCTTTTATTCTTCATCTATGATGGCACATTGAGTGGTGGTCAAAACAGATTTACTAGGACACTCACTAGCAATATGACCCATCCTATTACTTTTGAAACACCTTCTTCTAGTAGCAAGTTCGCTAGGAGAAATCACGATACTTTCTTTCTCTTTCCCCTTAAAAGATGATGAAGAGGATTGATTTTGAAAAGGACTCCCCTTAGAATAGGAAGGAGTAAATTCCAAAGCACCCTTGACAGAAGAAGAAGAAGAAGAAGTTTTGGGCTTCTCTTTCTCCCTTTCCTCCTTATCTTGTGCCTCATATTTCAAGCAAGCTTACAAACATCACTAAAAGTTGCATAGTGAGTCACCTCCACTTTTCCACTAATCCCTTTAGACAACCCCTTAACAAAACGAGCTATCCTAAAAGTCTCCTTCTCTTGCAAATCAGAATTAGATACAACTTCTCAAACTCTTTCATGTATTCTCCAACACTCATGTTATTGTTTTGTGAAAGGTGGGTCAATTTTAGAATCTATTCCATGAATCAATCTTATCTTTCTCTTCTCTCCATTTATTGGACTTGAGGTTTTCTTACCACAATGCAGCAAGTTTAGTGAGTTTAAGGACAACAAGTTTGAACCTTTTCCTATTATCATACTATAAAGGTTTCAATTTGCGTCATCCAATCAAGAAACGCCTCACTATCATGCCCCCATCAAATTCAGGAATCTCAATTTTCAAACCCCTATCTTCATCAAAATTTCTAGGTATATATCAATCTCACCCTCCTCATTTTTAAGAAAATTCAGTTTTGTACTTGTTTGCAACAACATTTCGGACATAACATCTAGCCTAGTCTTTTGTTGAGCCTTATCTTCATCATTCTCTTCTGATTTCTTTTCTAAATTTTCTAACTTTTGAGTTATCACGTGTAACATCCTAGCCAGGTCACCATCATCCATGATTTCACTATTTTGCTAGACTATTACAATTACAAGGGGTAAACTGCCGTAAATTTGGAACAACAAAACGAAACTGTAAATGACTTTGAGACTCTCAAAGACTTACAGATTATGAAAATTCAAGAAATTTTAAGCAGAATAAAAAAATAAACTCCTTAAAAGCTTTCCGGACGAAAAAGAAATCTTCATTTGAAGTTGAGTGCATTGGATTTGCTTTGTTCTGGCGCGGTTGCGAAAAACATGCCCAATTTAATAGCTAACAAATTCAAAAAAATCTGCAAAAATATGTGAGTATTCTAGACAAAAAGTTATGTAGAATCAAAAAAAGAATCAACCAATTTGGACTCGTAAAGGCTGAGAAATCGCCCTTCAAAGTCGATTGAAAAACTGGATGAATTCTAGCCGTTTTCTTTCTTCTCCAAAACTCGATTTTTTCGACAAATCTCTTCACCAAAGCTCTGATACCAAATGATGTGAGTCTGAAAATACCTTCCAATAAGATGGGTGATGAATCTAAACTTAAGGAACATAGAACACTCAAGAAAACCACGAAACCAAGGATAGTACCAAAACACAAGGACACACTCAATGTTTTGGGGTTTTAGGCCAGAGGCAAGGCCTACTAACCTCTCCTAAGCTTATTGTTCAAGAACACACTCAAAGCAACAAGGGTACACTTGAACTTGAGACACACTCAAAGTTAAAATGCATAAACACAAGGTTTTTTTATAATTCACTCAAATCTGATTTCCATTCATCTTAAGCTCTCCTTACATAAGTGTAGGAGCAGTAAAAGGAAGCAAAAAATCTTCAAAACCTCACCCTAAAAACTGTACAACTTGGACAGATTTGGGGAGTCACAAAACCCCCTTAATTCACGCCCTAATTGATGCTAAATCAATGTGCTGTTACAAAGTAAGCTTTAAAACAGCAAATGATGCACTAAAAGACTCATAAACACACTCCAAACTCACCACCAAGTAGAGAGACTTTAGGAGTAACCTATTGGCTTTATTACAAGCTAAAAATAACAACAAAAGCAAATAAAACATTTATGCCCATAACAGAACTATGGGCTGCTCATTTGGACGCCTATATTACGCCATACTTCTTGTTGTTGATGCATTTGGGCCTTCATTCATGTAATCAAGTGATGCAATTTGAAAATCCAAGAAAAGCCACATCTTTATGATCCAAAGAAAGCTTAGAGAGACTCGCATTTTGGTTCATGTGAATCTAAAATCATCAACCATAACTTTGGAGGGTGTTCTTAGATTCACATCAACTTCTTCGAAGTCTTTTGGGGGTTCATGAGCTCCAGGAATTTGAAGGAGAGAGGATGGAGCTTATTCGAGGTCTCTTGGGGATTAATGAGCCCCAGAGACATCGAAGGAGAAATGATGAAGCCTCTTCGAGGTTTATTGGGGGCTAATGAATCCCTAAGGACTCCAAAGGAGAAATAATGGAGCCTCTTCGAGGTCTCTCAGGGACTAATGAGCCCCAAGGACTTAAACAAAGAAGTGGTGAAGCCTCTTCAAGGTCTCTTAGGGACTAATGAGCCCCAATGACTAAAGAGGGACGATGGAATCTCTTCAAAGTTTCCTGGGGACTAATAAGCCCCAAGGACTTCGAAGGAGAAGTGGTGGAGCCTCTTTGAGGTCTATTTGGGACTAATGATCCCCAAGGATTTTGAAATAGGAAAGGTGGAACCTCGTCGAGATCTCTTGGGGAACAATTAGCCGTAAGTATTTCGAAGAGAGGTGTGCACTGATGCCTTGTCAGGAAGGCGTTGAACCTGGAGCACTTGCCAAGTTCCAAACACGAAGTCCTGTATATGGGTCGTCTTTCGAGGTATCCCTCGCTCGATCTAGGATAGGTGCTTATACTTATAGGGCTTCTGAGCTAGTGGTTCGAGAGTTTGTTTGATGATCAATTTCTACGGCCCCCACGAGTGGTTGAGCTGGTTCAAGTCAATTTTTGTGCTTGGGTCAACGGTTGAGACGAACTGAGTCAACTCTTAGGCTCGAATATAAGTCAGTTGTTGCAACTTTCCTTGATATTGGGTTGACCTGCTGCCAGGCCCATGATGGTTATAACCAGTCTATCTTTGGTGGTTCCGGGACTCTTCTACTTGGGCTTTAAGAGTGGTGCAAGTCCCGCGAAGAGGGTTAACGTCGAGCGGGGCGCTCAAGGTTGTGTAAATGTGAAGGGGACCAATTCATTTATCTTATTCTATTTTTTTGCTTTTTGAGGGCCTATTCTTTTGAGAGCTTTATTTTCTTTCTTACAAGTGCGGGCTTATTAGTCCCCAAGGGACCTCGACGAGGTTCCACCTTTCCTCTTTCAATGTCCTTGGGGATCATTAGTCCCCAATAGACCTCAAAGAGGCTCAACCACTTCTCCTTCGAAGTCCTTGGGGCTTATTAGTCCCTAAGAGACTTTGAAGAGATTCCATCGTCCACCCTTCGAAGTCATTGGGGCTTATTAGTCCCTAAGAGACCTTGAAGAGGCTTCACCACTTCTTTGTTGAAGTCCTTGGGGCTCATTAGTCCTCGAGAGACATCGATGAGGCTCCATTTTTTCTCCTTAGAAGTCCTTAGGGACTTATTAGCCCCCAATAAACTTCGAAGAGGCTTCATCATTTCTCCTTCGATGTCTTTGGGGCTCATTAGTTACCAAGAGACCGTGAAGAGGCTCCATCCTCTCTCCTTCAAAGTCCTGGAGCTCATTAACCCCCAAAAGATTTCGAAGAAGTTCCACCATCCGTGCTTCGAACAATTGGGGCCCATTAACCCCCAAAAGACTTCGAAGTGGTTCCGCCATCCCATCTTCGAAGCCCTGGGGATCCTTAGACACCATAAGACTTCGAAGAGGTATCAACATCCTTCATTCGAAGCCTTTTGGCCACATTAGTCCCCACGAGACCTCGAAGAGGATTCATTGACCTCCCTCGAAACATTTGAAGAGATACTGTCTTCCTTTCCTCGAGGAACTTGAGGAGGACTCATCAAGCCCCATCAAAGTATTCGAAGGGGTCTTCCCTTTCCTCATTTATTGAAAGCAAACGGGGCCATTAACCTCCCTTTGAAGTAATCAAAGAGGCACCACTCATCGAAGATAAACCTCCCCTAAAAGTCCATAAAACATAGCAGGCCTCTCAGAAAAGGTCAGGCTTTGAGAATGCCCAAAGCAGGCGTTCGGCACGGGTTCTCGAAAACAAAGCTTCTAGAGTGATGGAAATTTCTTCCGGACGACATGCAAATTCAGAGTCGTCGTCCATTGCTAATTCTTCGTGGGGCAAATGTTTGGGCCTAATAAGTTGTTGCTCCCCCAATCTTTGACTATAATAACCATTTTTCCCCAGGGGGATGGTAGCCTAGTTACCATCAAAGGCCAACCCAACAGCATAGGCGCTCTGTCGGCATTATGACATCAACTTGACGTCACCCTCTCCAATCCCTATAATAGGGATCGAATCCCTATTTATTGAGGTAATGAATAGTCCACCCACTAACTCTCTCTCTAGCTTCTCTCAGTAGACTCAACCTTTTATTCTGATACTGACTTGAGCGTCGGAGGGGCGATCCTATAAACACACCCAAGGTAGTCTAACTCTTGTATTGTAGGTTCGGCATCTCCTTCGGACGAACGACACTAACTCAGAATATACCGATGTTTTACCTTAGAAAAAATGGCCTTTCAAGCTTCAAGTACTCCTGCACTTGTAAGAAAGAAAATTAAGCTCTCAAAAGAATAGGCTCTCAAAAAGGTGGAACCTCTCGAGGTCTCTTGGGGACTAATGAGCCGCAAGTATTTCGATGAGAGGTTTGAATTGATGCCTTGTCAGGAAGGCCTTGAACTTGGAGCACTTGCCAAGTTCCAACCTCGAAGTCCTGTATGTGGGTCGTCTTTCGAGGTATCCCTCGCTCTATCTGGGATAGGTGCTTATACCTATAGGGCTTCTAAGCTCGTGGTTCGAGAGTTTGCCTGATGATTATTTCCTATGGCCCCCACGAGTGGTTAAGCTGATTCAATTCATTTTTTATTCTTGGGTCAACGGTTCAGCCGGACTGAGTCAACTTTTAGGTTCGAATATAGGTCAGCTGTTGCATCTTTCCTTGATGTTGGGCTGACCTGCTGCCAGGCCCATGATGGTTATAACCAATCTATCTTTGGCGGATCTGGGCTTCTTCTGCTTGGGCTTTAAGAGTGGTGCAAGTCCCGCGAAGGGGGTTGACGTCGAGCGGGGCGCTCAAGATTGTGTAAATGTGAAGGGGACCAATTCATTTATCTTATTCTATTTTTCTACTTTTTGAGAGCCTATTCTTTTGAGAGCTTTATTCTCTTTCTTACAAGTGCGGGAGTACTTGAAGCTTGAAAGGCCATTTTTTCTAAGGTAAAACTTCGGTATCTTTTGAGTTAGTGTCGTTCGTCCGAAAGAGATGCCGAACCTACAATACAAGAGTTAGACTACCCTGGGTGTGTTTATAGGACCGCCCCTCCGACGCTCAAGTCAGTATCGGAATAAAAGGTTGAGTCTACTGAGAGAAACTAGAGAGAGAGTTACTGGGTGGACTATTCATTACCTTAATAAATAGGGATCCGATCCCTATTATAGGGATTGGAGTGGGTGATGTCATAATGCCGGCAGACCGTCTATGCTGTTGGGTTGGCCTTTGATGGCAACTAGGCAACCATCCCCTTGGGGAAAATGGTTATTCTAGTCAAAGACTAGGGGAGCAAAAACTTATTGGGCCCAAGCATTAGCCCCACGAAGAATCAGCAATGGAGGACTAGTCTAAATTTGCATGTCGTCCGAAAGAAATTGCCATCACTCTAGAAGCTTTGTTTTCGAGAACCCGTGCTGAACGCCTGCTTTGGGCATTCTCGAAGCCTGACCTTTTCTGAGAGGCCTGCTATGTTTTGTGGACTTTTTGGGGGGGGGGGTTATCTTCAATGAATGGTGTCTCTTTGATTACTTCGAAGGGAGGTTAATGGCCCCCCTTTCCTTTCTATGAATGAGGAAAGGGAGGACCCCTTCGAATACTTTGATGGGGCTTAATGAGTCCTCCTCAAGTTCCTCGAGGAAGGGAAGACAGTTTCTCTTCAAATGTTTCGAGGGAGGCCAATGAATCCTCTTCGAGGTCTCGTGGAGACTAATGTGCCCAAAAGGCTTCGAAGGAAGGATGTTGATACCTCTTCGAAATCTTATGGGGTCTAATTATCCCCAGGGCTTCGAAAATGGGATGACGGAACCACTTTGAAGTCTTTTGGGGGTTAATGGGCTCTAGTTGTTCGACGCACGGATGGTGGAACTTCGTCGAAGTCTTTTGGGGGTTAATGAGCTACAGGACTTTGAAGGAGAGAGGATGGAGCCTCTTCACGGTGTCTTAGGAATTAATGAGCCCCAAAGACACCGAAGGAGAAATGGTGAAGCCTCTTCGAGGTTTATTGGGGGCTAATAAGTCCCTAAGGACTTCTAAGGAGAAAAAATGGAGCCTCATCGATATCTCTCGAGGACTAATGAGCCCCAATAACTTCAATAAAGAAGTGGTTAAGCCTCTTCGAGGTCTCTTAGGGACTAATAAGCCCCAATGACTTTGTAGGATGGACGATGGAATCTCTTCAAAGTCTCTAGGGACTAATAAGCCCCAAGGGCTTCGAAGGAGTAGTGGTTGAGCCTCTTTGAGGTCTATTGGGGACTAATGATCCCCAAGGACATTAAAAGAGGAAAGGTGGAACCTCGTCGAGGTCTCTTGGGGATTAATGAGCCGCAAGTATTTCAATGAGAAGTTTGAACTGATGCCTTGTCAGGTTGGCCTTGAACTTGGAGCACTTGCCAAGTTCCAACCTCGAAACCTGTATGTGGGTCGTCTTTCGAGGTATCCCTCGCTCTATCTGGGATAGGTGCTTATACCTATAGGGCTTCTGAGCTCGTGGTTCGAGAATTTGTTTGATGATTATTTCCTATGGCCCCCACGAGTGGTTGAGCTGATTCAATTCATTTTTTGTTCTAGGGTCAACGGTTCAGCCAGTCTCAGTCAACTTTTAGGCTCAAATATAGGTCAGCTGTTGCATCTTTCCTTGATGTTGGGCTGACCTGCTGCCAGGCCCATGATGGTTATAACCAGTCTATCTTTGGTGGATCTGGGCCTCTTCTACTTTTGGCTTTAAGAGTGGTACCAGCCCCGCGAAGGGGGTTGACGTCGAGCGGGCGCTCAAGGCTATATTAATGTGGAGGGGACCAATTTAATTATCTTATTCTATTTTTCTCTGTTTTGAGAGCATATTCTTTTGAGAGCTTTATCCTCTTTCTTCCAAGTGCGGGCGCACTTGAAGCTTCAAAGGCCATTTTGTTTAAGGTAAAACTTCGGTATCTTTTGAGTTAGTGTCGTTCGTTCGTAAGAGATGCCGAACCTACGATACAAGAGTTAAACTACCCTAGGCGTGTTTATAGGATCGCCCCTCAGACGCTCAAGTCAGTATCGGAATAAAAGGTTGAGTATACTGAGAGAAACTAGAGAGAGAGAGTTAGTGGGTGGACTATTCATTACCTCAATAAATAGGGATCCGATCCCTATTATCGGGATTGGAGTGGGTGACGTCAAGTTGATGTCATAATGTCGGCAGAGCGCCTATGCTGTTAGGTTGGCCTTTGGTGGTAACTAGGCTACCATCCCCCTGGGGAAAAATGGTTATTCTAGTCAAAGACTGGGGGAGCAACAACTTATTGGGCCCAAGCATTAGCCCCACGAAGAATCAGCAATGGAGGACGACTCTGAATTTGCATGTCGTCCGGAAGAAATTGCCATCACTCTAGAAGCTTTATTTTCGAGAACCCGTGCCGAACGCCTGCTTTGGGCATTCTCAAAGCCTGACCTTTTCTGAGAGGCCTGCTATGTTTTGGGGGCTTTAAGGGGGGGGGGTTTGTCTTCGATGAATGATGTCTCTTTGATTACTTCGAAGGGAGGTTAATGGCCCCCCTTTGCTTTCTATAAATGAGGAAAGGGATGACCCCTTTGAATACTTTGATGGGGCTTGATGAGTCCTCCTCAAGTTCCTCGAGGGAGGGAAGCCAGTATCTCTTCAAATGTTTCGTGGGAGGTCAATGAATCCTCTTCGAGGTCTCGTGGGGACTAATGTGCCCAAAAGGCTTCGATGGAAGGATGTTGATACCTCTTCGAAGTCTTATTGGGTCTAATGATCCCCAGGGCTCCGAAGATGGGATGGCGGAACCACTTCGAAGTCTTTTGGCGGTTAATGGGCTCCAATTGTTCGAAGCACGGATGGTGGAACTTCTTCGAAGTCTTTTGGGGGTTAATGAGCTCCAGGACTTTGAAGGAGAGAGGATGGAGCCTCTTCACGGTGTCTTGGGAACTAATGAGCCCCAAAGACATCGAAGGAGAAATGGTGAAGCCTCTTTGAGGTTTATTGGCGGCTAATAAGTCCCTAAGGACTTCTAAGGAGGAAAAATGAAGCCTCATCGATATCTCTCAAGGACTAATGAGCCCCAAGGACTTTAACAAAGAAGTGGTTAAGCCTCTTCGAGGTCTCTTATGGACTAATAAGCCCCAATGACTTCGAAGGATGAACGATGGCATCTCTTCAAAGTCTCTTAGGGACTAATAAGCCCCAAGGACTTCGAAGGAGAAGTGGTTGAGCCTCTTTAAGGTCTATTGGGGACTAATGATCCCCAAAGACATTGAAAGAGGAAAGGTGGAACCTCGTCGACGTCTCTTGGGGACTAATGAGCCGCAAGTATTTCGATGAGAGGTTTGAAATGATGCCTTGTCAAGAAGGCCTTGAACTTGGAGCACTTGCCAAGTTCCAACCTCGAAGTCCTGTATGTGGGTCGTCTTTCGAGGTATCCCTCGCTCTATCTGGGATAGGTGCTTATACCTATAGGGCTTTTGAGCTCGTGGTTCGGGAGTTTGTCTGATGATTATTTCCTATGGCCCCCACGAGTGGTTGAGCTGATTCAATTCATTTTTTATTCTTTGGTTAACGGTTCAACCGGGCTGAGTCAACTTTTAGGCTCAAATATAGGTCAGCTGTTGCACCTTTCCTTGATGGTGGGCTGACCTGCTGCCAGGCCCATGATGGTTATAACCAGTCTATCTTTGGTGGATCTGGACCTCTTCTACCTTTGGCTTTAAGAGTGGTACTAGTCTCGCGAAGGGGGTTGATGTCGAGCGTGGCGCTCAAGGCTATATTAACGTGGAGGGGACCAATTCAATTATCTTATTCTATGTTTCTCTGTTTTGAGAGCATATTCTTTTGAGAGGTTTATCCTCTTTCTTCCAAGTGCGGGCGCACTTGAAGCTTCAAAGGCCATTTTGTTTAAAGTAAAACTTCAGTATCCTTTGAGTGTTTAGTCCGAAGGAGGTGCCGAACCTACAATACAAGAGTTAGACTACCCCGGGGGTGTTTATAGGATCGCCCCTCCGATGCTCATGTCCGTATCGGAGTAAAAACTTGAGTCTAATGAGAGAAACTAGAGAGAGAGTTAGTTGGGGACTGTTCATTAGCACAATAAATAGGGATCCGGTCCCTATTATAGGGATTGGAGTCGGTGACATGAAGTTGATGTCATAACGCTGGCAGAGCGTCTATGCTGTTGGGTTTACCTTTGACGGTAACTGGGCTAACACCCCTGGGGGAAAATGGTAATTCTAGTCAAAGACTGGGGGCGCAACAACTTATTAGGCCCAAACATTAGCCCCACGAAGAATCTGTAATGGAGGACGACTCCGAATTTGCATGTCATCCGAAAGAAATTGCCATCACTCCAGAAGCTTTGTTTTCGATAACCCGTGTCGAACGCCTACTTTGGTCATTCTAGAATACGACCTTTCCAGAGAGGCTTGCTATAATTTTTGATGGACTTTTAGGGGGGTTTATCTTCGATGGGTGGTGTCTCTTTGATTACTTCGAAGGGAGGTTAATGTCCCCCCTTTGCTTTCTATGAATGAGGAAAAGTAGGACCCCTTTGAATATTTTGAAGGTGCTTGATGAGTCCTCCTCGAGTTCCTCAAGGGAGGGAAGTCAGGATCTCTTAAAATGTTTTGTGGGAGGTCAATGAATCCTCTTCGAGGTCTCGTGGGGACTAATGTGCCCCAAAGGCTTCGAAGGAAGGATGTTGATACGTCATCGAAGTCTTATGGGGGCTAATGATCCACAGGGATTCAAAGGTGGGATGGCGGAACCACTTCGAAGTCTTTTGGGGGTTAATGGGCCTCCGTTGTTCAAAGCACGGATGGTGGAACTTCTTCGAAGTCTTTTGGGTGTTAATGAGCTCCAGGACTTTGAAGGAGAGAGGTTGGAGCCTCTTTGAAGTCTCTTGGAGACTAATGAACCCCAAAGACATCGAAGGAGAAACGGTGAAGCCTCTTTGAGGTTTATTGGGGGCTAATGGGTCCCTAAGGACTTCAAAGGAGAAATAATGGAGCCTCTCCGAGGTCTCTTGGGGACTAATGAGCCACAAGGACTTCAACAAAGAAGTGGTGTAGCCTCTTCAAAGGTCTCTTAGGGACTAATGAGCCCCAATGACTTCGAAGGAGTGACGATGGAATCTCTTCAAAGTCTCTTAGAGACTAATAAGCCCCAAGGACTTCGAAGGAGAAGTGATGGAGCCTCTTTGAGGTCTATTGGGGACTAATGATCCCTAAGGACTTTGAAAGAGGAAAGGTGGAACCTCTTCGAGGTCTCTTGGAGACTAATGAGCCGCAAGTATTTCGATGAGAGGTGTGAACTGATGCCTTGTCAGGAAGGCCTTGAACTTGGACTACTTGCCAAGTTCCAACCTCGATGTCTTGTATGTTGGTCATCTTTCGAGGTATCCCTCGCTCGACCTTGGCGAGGTGCTTATACGTATCGGGCTTCTGAGCTCGTGGTTCGAGAGTTTGTTTGATGATCAATTCCTATGGCCCTCACGAGTGGTTGAGCTAGTCCAAGTCAATTTTGGTGCTTGGGTGAACGGTTGAGCCGGGGCTGAGTTAACTTTTAGGCTCGAATATAGGTTAGTTGTTGTAGCTTTCCTTGATGTTGGGATGACCTGCTGCCAGGCCCATGATGGTTATAACCAGTCTATCTTTGGTGGATCTGGGCCACTTCTGCTTAGGCTTTAAGAGTGGCGTAAGTCCCACGAAAGGGGTTGACGTCGAGCGGGGCGCTCAAGGCTTCAAAATGTGGAGGGGACCAATTCATTTATCTTAATTCTATTTTTCTCCTTTTTGAGAGCATATTCTTTTGAGAGCTTTATCCTCTTTCTTCCGAGTGCGGGCGTACTTGAAGCTTAAAAAGCCATTTTGTCTTAGGTAAAACTTTGATATCCTTTTCCTTAGTTTTTGTCATAAATGGGCCGAAGTGTGTCTAGTTCTCCCTCGATGAATAAAGGAGATAGTACTTTCGATTCGAGCACATGTACCCCACCGCCGTCACCCCATCCTTTATTTGAAGGGATGTCAATAAATGGGATGTCCCTCGTGTCCCTTGTACATATTTGCTCAGACCCTCTGGTGTACTTGATGCAATTCCATATTCGAGTTCCGCAAGTCGATGACGTCTAGGGGTGGAGTGGAACCAACTAACCATCCCGAGACATCACCGTAACCGTCCCTCGCGCTGTTAAGAGTTACATATATGGATGTGTGCAATGGACTCAAAATTGTTTCTTTGATTTATTTAAATAATTATTGGGTCTGGGTTATCTTACAATACAAAGTCATGATTAACTTTGTGTATTGGATTGATAGAGTAGATTAGTTAGTGTTAAGCTTCTTATTTATATTCGTTATTCGTGTGCTTTGTTTTATTAGGAGTCATAGTTTTGCCTACATTCTTAAAACGATGAATTTTACATGTTTCAAGCTTTTAGGAGTTAGTTTAGTAGTTTCTAATTGTAATAGGATTTGGAGTTTTCCTAGTTCTATTAGGATTAGAACTCCTAGTTTTGTTAGGAGTAGGTATTGTAATCCTAAGTATGTTAGAAGTAGGTATTGTAATCCTAAGTATGTTAGAAGTAGGTTTTGTAATCCTAGTCCTATTTGGATATATAGTCCTAATTGTTTTAGAATTATATATAATTAAGTTAGAATTCTAGTTTTAGTAGGAATCCTAGACCTAATAAAGGTAGGATCCATTTTTCTAAGCCTTTATATATGGCAGATTATTCATTAATAATAGATTGAGAGTGTTTATGTTTAAAGATTATTGAGAGCTTATGCTTCTAATGTTCATGTTATGAGACTAGCTTGACTAGGGTTCTAAAGTCGTTGCCTTTAATTCAAACTTGCATTGAAATCATTGCCTTGAAGAACTATCCTTCACTTTCATCTTTTACAACCATCCAACAACGTTTCTTTTAATCAAGACACCTTCAACCATCCCGGGAACATCATGTTCCACATCTAGTGGTTTCAAAGCTTGCCCAAGATCCAAGGGAAAAGCACGTTTTCTTGCTACCAGTTTCATCCAGAATTTAGGGGAAGTTCGAAGCCTTTGTTCTCCCAGCGTACTTCAAATTTTCCGGAGTTTCTTGAGCTTTATCTCGACTAAATATTGTCTAGATTGTCGTGGTAAAATTTCATAAGAAATCAAATTGATTTGATATCAATTTGAAGCACAATCGTCGAGTTGGTCCAAAACCAATTAATTCTAGTACAGTTGAAGTGAAACAACAATGACGCCCTACTGGGATCGAAGTTTTGTGTGAAATGTTAACTAGGAGTTGATAACATATGGATCTAGTTCGTGTAAAATTTCACTAGATTTTGAGTTGTTTTTCGTCGATTTATAGGCTTACTAAGTTGAATAGGATTTACGGTTTTTTTCACCTAATGTGTTGTTGTAACAAGATTTGTTAGTCTCATACTACAGAATACCAATAGCTACTTGGTGTAATACACGAGATGGGTTTAAATCCAAGATTGAATGTCTAGGGTTTGATGGGATGATTTATCCAAGATAAAAATATGGTTCGGAGAAGCTGATTGTGCTTATAAACATTTTCAGTTCGTTGATCATGAATTTAAATATGTGGTAGTATCTTCATTCCAAAACTATGCTTTGTGCTGGTGGGAAGAAGTAAAAATCAATCGTTTCCAATATGGCAAGAGTGAGATGAAAAGATGGAGTCAGTTTCAGCGAGAATTTGAGAGGGACTTTTTGTCACCAAAATTTAAGTTTTTATTGTGACTTGCATTGCAAAACACTTGATGGTTTTGAACGATCCCTTGAGGAAGAGAGGCTAACTGAAGTTCCTATCTTGTGAAAGTAAGATGTCAGCGAAGTTCTTAACCTTGAGAGTACAGAAGCATGTAAGCATGTGTTAATATACCAGTCTACCAATTGAAATTGGGAATATATCTACTGAAGTGGTTATTGTTGGTTTTCATACTAATGTTGATATCACTGCATATTATGAGAGTATTGAGTATTAACAACATGAATCTCGTGGAACTACAATAGTTTCTGCATGTCGTGACAAGGTTGTTACTTTTAAGGCTGCTTATAATATTGTTCATGCTGTTCCAACAACAAGACACCAAATTCAAGGATGAATCTTTTCTCAAGAAGGGGAGAATGATATGGATATGTGCAAGTGTAACACCCCAGAATTTCAAAGCGGAAAAGAAAGAAATAATAATAGTATTATAGGACGATGGCAGAAACATCGTCTTCTGGGAATGCCACTTCTAATACAAAGGTATTTAAATGACTATGTTAAGAGACCAACTTAAATAAATAATATCAAAAAATAACTAATTCATAGTATTCCAAATGAGAAAAGTCTAACTAGCAGTCTAGGCCTAAAACAACTATCATTTCATTCTCGCATTTCAACCCGAGCCCAAAACCAAAGAAGATTTCCATCAACAAAACCTGCAAAATATACAACAAACATCCACAATCAGTGGGGAGTAACTAGCAGTTCTCCCAGAACAAAAGAAATCAAAGTCTATTCCAGACATAGATTAGTAAGAAAGGAAAGAATAAAGACAAGTCAACTACAATATGCATCCACTTCCATATAACTCACAAATAACGCAAATGAATAATAAATAGCAAGTGAATTGGATAAAAATAAATAAATCATCTCAAGAGTACTTTTATAAAAATAAAAGTATAGGTAAAACAAGTGATTGAGTCAGAAACCGAACGCAAGTGAATCGCAATTCACTTCCTAAGGTTTGTCAGATCGCAATCTCCAGGTCAGTCTATGGGCTTACGTTCCCCACTGCCTGTGTCTAAGAATGGCCAAACTCCCGATGCAGGGTAGAACACGCAGAACTCCCTGACCTCTCGGACGACAACAATTAACCCGGGTGTACCCCTAGTTCGCAAACCAGGTGGTTGGCATGTTCTTCACCGGGGACTACATCTATCCCATCGGATATTCTTATCTCAAAATAAAATCATAAATATCATCAAAGTATCATTCATCTTAGAAATATTCATCAAAAGGGATGTCACCCGGCCTTATACCCATAATTCATTAAAACAACTCTTCATAATTCCTCATAATTAATAACTTACAAGCTTTCAACAAATGTCTCCCACAATAAACACTTGAACATCTCTAAACATCAACAATAATATTAAACTAGTTTTTACAACACCAACAATTCAATCAAAAATACATCACCAATTAACTCCAAAGCTTATTCAATAAAAGAGTAGTAACAATTAATCATTTTCTTTCATAAATCAAACATAAACATAAGGATACCCAATAATACTTACTGCAACCTACTGAACATCAGAAACCAAGAACATAATAGATTACAATTTATTTCTGATTAACAAGCTCTCAAATAATTTAAAAGAGTATCCTCAATTTCACAACAAAAACCCAATAATAATTATTAAACTAATAAGTTCGAGCAGTAAAATCACACAAAAATTATTATACGACCCTAATGGCTCTACTGACACGGTACAATTTTTATTTATAATTTTCGGACTCTAAAAGTATTTTTAAACATTAATTTACAGAATACTCAATAAAGACAATATAACAATTAACAATAGAAATAAACGCCCAAATATTACCAAAAATTCACATAACATGCATAAAATCACAGTAATACATAATATGCAAAGAAATGAATTTTTCGGCCTCTAGAAATCATTTTCACGATTTATATACTGACATTTACGAAAATGTAAAAACAGATAAACCAATTAAATAAACTTGTAAAAAGTAGACAAAAATTATTCCAAGGCATGAAATACATATAAAACATATAACATGCTTCAATAAAAATAATTTCAGCAAATATAACATTCGTTCACTATTTATTTTGCAAATAAGCCATAAACGCATAAATTACCAAATAAATCAAATAAATAGTAAAAATCAAACGAAAATTATTTTGCTGCACATAATATTCACACAGCATACATCAAGAACATTCAAGTATAATTTCATCAATAATTTCATACAAAAAATATTTTAAACAATTTCCTTGCGTAATAATCTAATACCGAAAAATACTCTAATCTCTATCGTTCTAAGATAACTACTAGTTACCTGGAACGTCGGGAGGAGAGTTGAGTCTAAAGATATAATTAAGAGTTACGCATACAATCCAATTCCTCTTCTAACCCCAAAGCACAACAAACGATAATTGTAGCAACAAGTCACTAGGCGTTTTCTTCTTGAACGCTGAAAACTCTTATTTCGTACTGCTCTGTTCCGACCATAATTTCCGGTGATCAAAAGCTTAGATTCTAAATCGCTCCAGTCAAAGTTAAGAACAAGATGTTGTAAACATTCTGTCCAAATTTGAAGACGATCGAACGGTTAGATCTTCGGCTACGGTTATTTTCGTGAAGGTGTGACAGGAAAAACCGAGTTGAACCTTTCTATTCTTTTCCTCTTCCTTTTCTCTCTTTCTTTTCTTGAAAACGGTGAGGGTTAAATGAGAATGATGCTAAACTTCTTTTAATAAAAATCAGAATTTTATGTCAAGGAAAAATGAAGGGTTTAGGAGAAAGTTAATGAGGGATTAAATGAGCGTTACAAGATATTCAAAAGTTAACTTAATAAGCACCAAAACTTTTCATCCTCCACTCCATAATTGCTGATTTTCGGCCAGCATGATACGCCACACGTGATGCAACATTTCATCACCCAAGTCGGTCCAACAACGTTACAAAAACGCTACGCGACAAAACTGCATCCTAAACGCCTAAATAAATAACGAAACTAATATAACCTTTAAAATAAATAACTAACAACATAAAATAAATATATATAAATATATCACAACATATAAATATATATACACATTTTCACAACACGTTCCAAAATAATTTAAATAATAAATTATTTATTTTTAAGAAAAAAAAATATCATTTTAATATAAACAAATACCAAAAATAAAGGGTGAAAATTACGGGGTGTTACAATCACTCCTCCTTAAAAGAGTTTCGTCCTCGAAACTTTAAAACAACCAAGAGACAGAAGAAAATGCTCTAGATAAAGAACATTAAGAAAACAGAAATCGATGGATTTTAGTTAACTAAACAACTTTGCAGGTATAAAATTTGATAACACAAATAATATATATTATATTTTGGAAGACCAAAAGAGTTGTATAGTAAGGAAGCACTGTAACAACCATCATTTTATAAAATGTGAAAGAACCAAAGACAAGTAGAAAGTTTGAGGTAAACACGTTTGCACAATAAACTATAGGTAATTTTGCAAAAGAAGATGGAATAAATATTTACAAAAAATTATAAAATAATAATTCCGAACATACATAAATATTTTTAGAAAAGAAACGACGAAGCAAAAGTTCGTAAAAGAAATTGATAACTTTAAAATAAATTTCACAACGACGAAACACTAATAATAAATAGGCGATAAAGTAATAAATTATAAACAACAATTATAAAATTTGCCAAGTCGACACAAATGTGCATGGAACCACCCACTGCAATCTAATATCAACAAAACAATATTTGAAAGCCAACTTATCAAATCGACATTAGAGTTTACTGGAATCACCCAATATAAACTTAATATCAACTGAAAAAGGAAATTAAATCAAAACAGATAAAATGTGTTAACTTATCAAATTGACATACAAGTCACAGGAATCACCCATTATGACTCAATATCAACTCAAACAAGTTTAAAATTCAGACCAAGTATATAAATTTCGTTTTCAAAGAATATAAAACAGATCAGTCGAAATCAGAGAATTAAATAAGAACTATTGCAAAAAACCAAAATTTTGCTATGAAATGAGAAAGCACTAAATATTTACACAAGAAACAACAAATAGTAAACGAGATCCTTTCACGCATTTGAGTTTGAAAAAAATAATGCTAACAAGAAAAGTAAGTAAAGTAAAAGTTGTTGAATGCTAACCTTTAAAACAAAATAGTTTGCGTCTACATTTCAATCTAACACCAAGACAACTCATTAAAGCACTTTTATTTTCAAAGACTACAAAACTTATTACCATAATTAAAGGCTAAATAAGGATTAGCATGAAAAATAAAAATATTAAAAGGAAAGTATTTATAAATATAGATGGTCAAAAAAGGTAAGAGAAATTTGAAGACAATTGAAATTAAACGTTTTTCAAAAAAGTATGTCAAAATATTAACAATAACAAAATTTGAAAGTTAGAAAATAACTCTAACATAAGTATTTTTATTAAGTTCAAAGATCTAAAATATAATTTGGAATATAAATTCAAAGTAGAAAGTTTTGTAAATAATAAAACAGATACGTAGTACTCACATAAAAACAACATTTAATTGAAAAGGAACATAAAATATATACCGTCGTACATAATACATGTATATCAAGCAACCATCAAGTAAAATAAATGCAATGCAACACACATGACTATATTAAAATAAAATTAAAGTTTATTTCTAAATTGCAAAACACAAAACAAATTAAACACAACGAAACCGAGAAGGCTATAAATTACTTCGCTTTGCGCACTCTGATAAAAGAGAAAATAAATTACATGTAAGAAACTCTGCAAATAAGATTAGCAAACTTGGTAGACTAATTCCACCAATAATACAAGTAACTATACAAATAACATATGCTCCATAAGCATGAAAGCACACCACATTCCCATAAGGCTTCCCTTTACTTACTCTACCCATAACACTCTCATTATAGTGAAACAACTAAACTTAATTCTAAACAAATTTTATCTCCTATGGCTAACTAATAATTCTAAAGAATCATTAGCAACTCTTTTTCAGAGTTTAGGAGCGTTTTGCTCTGATACCAACTGTAATACCCCAGAATTTCAAAGCGGAAAAGAAAGAAATAATAATAGTATTATAGGACGATGGCGGAAACATCGTCTTCTGGGAATGCCACTTCTAATACAAAGGTATTTAAATAACTATGTTAAGAGACCAACTTAAATAAATAATATCAATAAATAACTAATTCATAGTATTCCAAATGAGAAAAGTCTAACTAGCAGTCTAGGCCTAAAACAACTATTATTTCATTCTCGCATCTCAACCCGAGCCTAAAACCAAAGAAGATTCCCATCAACAAAACCTGCAAAATATACAACAAACATCCACAATCAGTGGGGAGTAACTAGCAGTTCTCCCAGAACAAAAGAAATCAATGTCTATTCCAGACATAGATTAGTAAGAAAGGAAAGAATAAAGTCAAGTCAACTACAATATGTATCCACTTCCATATAACTCACAAATAACGCAAATGAATAATAAATATCAAGTGAATTGGATAAAAATAAATAAATCATCTCAAGAGTACTTTTATAAAAATAAAAGTATAGGTAAAACAAGTGATTGAATCAGAAACCGAACGCCAGTGAATCGCAATTCACTTCCTAAGGTTTGTCAGATCGCAATCTCCAGGTCAGTCTATGGGCTTACGTTCCCCACTGTCTGTGTCTAAGAATGGCCAAACTCCCGATGCAGGGTAGAACACGCAGAACTCCCTGACCTCTCGGACGACAACAATTAACCCAGGTGTACCCCTAGTTCGCAAACCAGGTGGTTGACATGTTTTTCACCGGGGACTACATCTATCCCATCGGATATTCTTATCTCAAAATAAAATCATAAATACCATCAAAGTATCATTCATCTTAAAAATATTCATCAAAAGGGATGTCACCCGGCCTTATACTCATAATTCATTAAAACAACTCTTCATAATTCCTCAAAATTAATAACTTACAAGCTTTCAACAAATGTCTCCCACAACAAACACTTGAACATCTCTAAACATCAACAATGATATTAAACTAGTTTTTACAACACCAACAATTTAATAAAAAATACATCACCAATTAACTCCAAAGCTTATTCAATAAAAGAGTAGTAACAATTAATCATTTTCTTTCATAAATCAAACATAAACATAAGGATACCCAATAATACTTACTGCAACCTACTGAACATCAGAAACCAAGAACATAATAGATTACAATTTATTTCTGATTAACAAGCTCTCAAATAATTTAAAAGAGTATCCTCAATTTCACAACAAAAACCCAATAATAATTATTAAACTAATAAGTTATAATTTTTGGACTCTAAAAGTATTTTTAAACATTAATTTACAGAATACTCAATAAAGACAATATAACAATTAAAAATAGAAATAAATGCCCAAATATTACCAAAAATTCACATAACATGCATAAAATCACAGTAATACATAATCTGCAAAGAAATGAATTTTTCGGCCTCTAGAAATCATTTTCACGATTTATGTACTGACATTCACGAAAATGTAAAAACAGATAAACCAATTAAATAAACTTGTAAAAAGTTGATAAAAATTATTCCAAGGCATGGAATACATATAAAACATATAACATGCTTCACGAAAAATAATTTCAGCAAATATAACATTTGTTCACTATATATTTTGCAAATAAACCATAAACGCATAAATTACCAAATAAATCAAATAAATAGTAAAAATCAAACGAAAATTATTTTGCTGCACATAATATTCACACAGCATACATCAAGAACATTCATGTATAATTTCATCAATAATTTCATACAAAAAGTATTTTAAACAATTTCCTTGCGTAATAATCTAATACCGAAAAATACTCTAATCTCTATCGTTTTAAGATAACTACTAGTTACCTGGAACGTCGGGAGGAGAGCTGAGTCTAAAGATATAGTTAAGAGTTACGCATACAATCCAATTCCTCTTCTAACCCCAAAGCACAACGAACGATAATTGTAGCAACAAGTCACTAGACATTTTCTTCTTGAACGCTGAAAACTCTTATTTCGTACTGCTCTGTTCCGACCATAATTTCCGGTGATCAAAAGCTCATATTCTAAATCGCTCCAGTCAAAGTTAAGAACAAGATGTTGTAAACGTTCTGTCCAAATTTGAAGACGATCCAACGGTTAGATCTCCGGCTACGGTTATTTTCGTGAAGGTGTGACAGGAAAAACCGGGTTGAACCTTTCTATTCTTTTCCTCTTCCTTTTCTCTCTTTCTTTTCTTGAAAACGGTGAGGGTTAAATGAGAATGATGCTGAACTTCTTTTAATAAAAATCAGAATTTTATGTCAAGGAAAAATGAAGGGTTTAGGAGAAAGTTGATGAGGGATTAAATGAGCGGTTACAAGATATTCAAAGGTTAGCTTAATAAGCACCAAAACTCTTCATCCTCCACTCCATAATTGCTGATTTTCGGCCAGCATGATACGCCACACGTGATGCAACATTTCATCACCCAAGTCGGTCCAACAACGTTACAAAAACGATACGCGACAAAACTGCATCCTAAACGCCTAAATAAATAACGAAACTAATATAACCTTTAAAATAAATAACTAACAACATAAAATAAATATATATAAATATATCACAACATATAAATATATATACACATTTTCACAACACGTTCCAAAATAATTTAAATAATAAATTATTTATTTTTAAGAAAAAAAATATCATTTTAATGTAAACAAATACCAAAAATAAAGGGTGAAAATTACGGGGTGTTACAGCAAGGGACTTAAAATTATGTAATTGGTTGATCTACATAATTATTGGGTCTGAGTTATCTTACAATACAAACTTATGATTGACTTTGTATATTGGATTGATAAAGTAGATTAGTTAGTGTTAAACTTCTTTTTTATATTAGTCATTCTTGTGTTTTGTCTTATTAGGAGTCATGGTTTTGCCTACGTACTTAAAATAATGGATTTTACATGCATCAAAGCTTTTAGGACTTAGTTTAGTAGTTTTCTAATTATAATAGGATTTGGAGTTTTCCTAGTTCTATTAGGATTAGAGATCATATATAGCCCTACTAGGAGTAGGTTTTGTAATCTTAATCCTATTTAATTAGTAGTACTAATTGTTTTAGAATTATAGTTGATTTAGAATTCTAGTTTTTGTAGGATTCCTAGGCCTACTAGAGGTAGGAATTCATTTTTCTAAGCCTATATATGTGGTAGACTATTCATTAATAATATATCGAGAGCTTATGTTTCAAGATTATTGAGAGCTCATGCTTCTTATGTTCATGTTATAAGACTAGCTTGACTAGGAATTAAAGTCGTTGCCTTGAAGAACTATCCTTCACTTTCAGTATTCACAACCCATCCAAGAACGTTTTTTTATTCAAAAAACCTTCAACCATCTCTGGAACATCACGTACCACATCAGTTACTTAGATTCCCATTTGGAAAAGGATAATGTAGTTTGGGCGATGGAGAGGGATAATGAAGAGGTGTCTTTGGAGCCCGGTCCTAGTTATGTGCAAGAGGTGGGGAACGGGATCAATAACTTCTTTCTTCGAGGGCCCTGGAAGAGGAGGCTTTTGGATTAACTTAGCCAAATATCGGTCGGCTACTTTTTTAGGGATCCTTACATGCTCTACATTCCGAAGGCTAATGAGTTGGTTGTAGATCCCCACCAGGCTGTATAGTCGTATACAAGGCATACCTCGAGCTTGGTCTTTGTTTTCCCCTTCATCCCTTCATAGTCGATGTCCTTAGGGAGTATGAAATCACCTATGCCAGCTGATGCCAAACAGTGTGGGTTCGATGGTTGGCTTCTTGTCCCTCTGCAGGATGCTCGATGTTAGGACTTCGTTGAGGTTATGGAGGAACATGGCGAAGCTTCTGGTGGTTACTCCTAAACACCACAGAGAGGGGTAGTTCAAATTCCATAGTCGTCTGCGCTATCAAATGGTAAAGGGGATGCCCTCGAATAATCAGAGCTTCTGGACCGAATTTATGTTCGTCTATCACGGAGGGGAATGCGATTTCCCTCGTGTCCCGATGGTCGGCAGGCCAAACCTTTTCTTGAACACCTCGATCCCCAGAGGTTCGACGTAGAAGGTTTTGTCGCCATTTATTGCTAGACCATTGAACAATGGAACGATGGGGAGAAGAAGATTGTGCCGATGAATTGGTTGCCTTCCCCGGCCTATCTCAATGACGAGCATTATCTATCCACACTCGAGCTAAGCCCGGCTTACCCAAAGGGTAGGGTGTTAATCCATAGGGCTTTATATGTATAGTCGTATTCTTGATTTTGGTGCTAACTTTGACATGTTCGATGGTGTGTAAAAATTGCTCATCTAAAGCTCGACGAATAGATGTAGAGATGGTTGACAACGAATACCTTGCTAGCTACGAAGATTCGCCAAAACCTGGGGAGAATATCCAAGGGCGTCCCCAAGCCTCCTAAGATCGAAGGGTTTTTTTTTCTTTCCTTCTTTTCTTGTTTGGGATGTGATTGACCTTGTTTTTTGGATTGATGTTGTAACGCCCCGACCTCTAAGCATCATTATTAGGTTAGTTAATTCAGGTTTTAGAAGTAGAAGACCTAATTTAGTCGGAGCGTCACCATCGTACCTTCCACCCGGAAGGTCGGTACAAGGCAACATACTTTGATCTAAGCCTATTATAATGATTTTAGCTAATCTTGGAACATATGAATAACTTAGACATTGCTAAAGTTTCATAATCTAGCATAAATGATCTTATAATACATAACCGTCATAGTTAAAACTTAATCTTTCCTCATTACTGCACCATACCATCTTCATATGCATACCCAAAACTAAAAAAAACAAAATGTTATGAGCCGAAGCTCAGTAACATAATACCCTAACAACGTAAATTCATTTCAACGCATATTATTTGCAATCAAGGGGAAAAAAATATCATAAAACATTTATAATACCATTACAAAAACATAACATTATTTAAATAGCACCATCATGATTATGTAATATCAATTATTCGCATTATCATCATTATGTAACTTGGTAACTGGCATATAGTTTTGTAGGACGCCTCCTACCAATGCGGTACACCTTTCGGGTGTACGACGAACAATGCGGTACTCCTTTCGGAAGTACGACGAACAATGCGGTACCCTTTTCCGGCAGACGACGAACAATGCGGTACCCCTTTCGGAAGTACGATAAACAATGCGGTATCCCTTTTGGAGTATATGACGGACAATACGGTACTCCTTTAGGAAGTACGACGGGCAATGCGGTATCCCTTTCAGGAATACAGCGAACAATGCGTTTCATTACTATGATGCCATAACTTCTTTTTATTTATCATATTTGTGTCTTTTATGTACTTTTCAGAAATCATATAACAAAGTCATTGCAAAGACGTCATATCAAATCGTTCATATAAAAATACGTAAATCATACTTCTCGTAGCATTAAAGCATTTATAGAAACATCATTTACACAGCCAAACATTTCATATATATCCCTCACACCATATAAAACATAGCATAAAATTTTCATAAAAGCATCATATGAAACATAGTTGGAAGGGGAGTGCGGGAGTTAGCAGTAGACGTTACATGGAATCCAGCTTAACAACTTTGATAGCCGGGTGGAGGCTTGTAATATCCTTTATCCTTTTTAATCTAGCAAAGAATAGTGATATTAATAAAGGTTTAATTATTTAACCCTTAAGCCTTAGTATTAATTAGAGCTTATTATAGTCATAAGGTTCGTCCTATTGTCCAAAAAAGGGTTCAATAATAGTCATTACTATCTATGTCGTTATTAACTTATTAAGGTGACTCTTTAATTAACATAAGAAGTGGAGTAACTAGATATAGTTTCTATCAAATTTTCATTGCGGAATTATGAACCATTTATAATTACATCTCATATTAATAACTCGATAGTATAACTACTTCATTAAGTTATAAGTAAGTTGAATCGTGTTAAAGAGACAACCATTTGTGTCCAAAATTGACATCAACTAATCGTTTATAATTACATTATATATATATATATATATATATATATATATATATATATATATATATATATATATATATATATATATATATATATATTACGAAATTGAAGCCATTAGCATTGCCATAATAATTCAATTAGAAGTTGTCATGAAAGGGTCCATAGTTATTATAACCAGTAGTATCTTATCATTATGCGCACTTGGTCCATAAACATATACTTTAAGTTATAAAAGGTTCATTATTATTATTACTTAAATCACACTTTGCTCACTAGAGCGACTTATCTTTAAACTAGGTTAATCAACATTTATTCTTTTACTATTGACTTAATTAAACATTAGAAGTGATCACATATATTCAATAAAGTATGGTCAATGTTAATAGGTGAGTAAATGTAGGTCATAAACACAAGCTTTTTATAATAATTAACTAAGATTGTCATAGGTCTTCAATTAGTTAATCCACATTAAATTCTAACATAAACGTTATAGTTGAGAATTTAGATTATTGAACTTATGATAATTTAAGTATTTAACATGTTATAGATAATCCCATATTGCCTAGTTAAGGTCATTGGTATTGTAAGTTTCAAACATTTATTTTAATCATAAAAGCCCACCTAATCTAATTAATTACTACTACATTTTTTAACAAAGGCAACAATTGAAAAGAGTCTAATGCAACAACACTTGGTAAGTAGTTGCAATAGGTGAGTCTATTGCAACGATCCATTTGATTCTGTGGCGATAGGAGCATCTATTGCAACGGTACATAAACTGCCGTTGCAATAGGCGGGCCTTGAGCTACTGCAACGATCTGTTTTAAGCTAAGGCAACGGTTCCATGATTCAGTTATAATTACGGAAATACATAGGCAATTTCATTAGCCGCCTCTGCGTTTTCTCTTTCTTCCTCATCAGTTCCCTTTTCTCATTCTCACTCCTTCCCCTATCAAATGGTCAACTACAAAACTCTTCCTTGCTTTCACTTAATTTGGAGCTTCCTTCGCGCTAATTTCTCTTTTGAGCCCTACATCTCCATATCTATTTATTTTTTGTCAAATTGGAAGCAAGTTTCCTTTTGGGAAAACCTCAAAAAAATGTCAATAATTGAGAAAATGATTATTGTTGGTCTCCGAATGGAAGAAGTAATTGGTAGAGTTGATGTCCTAACTTACTAGTGCTTCTGTATGGTCCTTGATTCACTCTAATTTTTGGCTAATTCAAGATTAGGGTAAGTTGGTTTGTTCATGATTTTGGGGTTTCGTTCGAAATTTCTCTCTCTCATAGTTCATGCTTCTAGAAACTTGAAACTTAGGGTTACCACTAGTTCTTTCATGATATAAATTTCTGATATAGAACGAATTATTTTGAAGATTGTCTTTCTTTCTTCGAGTTCGAATTAGTTTTATAAATTGTTGACAATTTACTTAAGGAAAACCGATGTATGTGCAGCTAACAATTAACTTTCAACACAAAGACAACATTCGACACTATTATTCCTGGATATGGTTTGAAATTTGTAGGGTTCCTGTTATTAAAATCTAAAATGGAGTATTTGTCTGTTTTACTTTCGTTACTTTTTTTTGCTCTGATAACTTCAAGCTAAGGAATGCAAGTGACACTAATACATGAGTTTGAATTAAGTGTTTGGTTAGGTTTTGTTTTAGAACTCATATTTATCTCTTAGGTTAGGTTTCTGATCAGGTAGTGAGTAGTTATTAGTTGTACACCTCTATTTCCTTCACTTTGGGGAGTTTTAACCTTTTCATTAGGGGGGGAAGGATTCTTGTTAGTAGATTCATTCTTTGCTGCTTTATTTGATTAATTTTGTAAGCCTTTTTTCTGAATCTTACTATGGTTATGATTACTTCTCATTAGTCAATCATTTGCAATGTAGTTGTACTTTAGGTCTTTGTCTGTCTGCTATAATTTTTTTTATCATAGACGGTTTAGCACTTGAGGTTGTTTCACTTCTATAATAGGATGACTTCGGTTTTGCAGTTGAGGATATTTCAATGTTAATTCCAATTACCAAGCATAACTCTTATCGTTTTACAGAATAGTTCATTTTGAAGGTGAATGGTAACTTATAACCAATAACCATTAGTTATGTGTTGATGACTTGAACATCTACCCCTCCTCTTTAAATACAATTAAAATAGCAGGGTATATATTAGATGATTTTTGCAAAGCTTATTGTAGCAGGGGATGCCATAATGAACCTTGTATGTGAAGCACACGAGTTGGTATGAGGTGATTCTTGTTTACCAGGCATTCGCCAAGGATAATACTTAAGTGTACAATAGTCTGCTTAGTCCTGTTTTTATTTGCATCATGCTAGTGTTTGCATTATCCTTTACCAAACACCCAAATAGACATTTAGTGGGACAAGTTAGTTGTGAGTTACCGCTGATGGGCAGTGGTGGGACTAGTTAGTTTTGTGGTTGTGGACTTGTGATGGTGGAGGATGAAGGAGGGTGTTGGTTGTACGAGTGCTAGGAGATGATCGATCTGCTCTTGCTTGAACAAACTATTTGTTGATGGCAATGGAAGATTTGTCTACTTGTGCTTGATTTTCATTGGACATGTGGAGGTGGGTGCACTAATTTTATATTGTGTGATTAGATAGATTATTATGTTTTAAATTAGAGGACAACATATAAAAAAATTATCATATCATGATAATTTATCAAGAGCTAGAAATTCTGGGTCACTTAAGCTAGCTAGAGCACCTCTCGAGATGTATTAAATATGTTCGTGTACATTAGTTCCTTTAGAGTTGGTGTATTGCTAGAATAAACCTATAGTTGGGGCCACGAATGTGCAGCCTGTTCTGTTACAAAATACGCTTTGTTTCAATAAGACGAAAAGTTAAGCTGGAAATAGTACAGGATGAGATGTACAGAGATGATATTGATAAAAATGGATAGAGAAGGGTCTCAATTAGAGATTTTAGCTTGTTAAATGTCAATCATGTGATTGCCTACTACAACATCTTAAATTAGTATGAAAGTAGTGTTCATATGTTGTTGGAATGTTAAAGATAACTAATTCCCTAGTCCAATATGCCAATCGTGACTGCCAAATATCAAATTGCAGGTTGCTCTCAGAAGAAGCTTGTTGATGTTGCCACCTCTGCATTAGTTAAGACTCAAGAGTAACAACACATAGCTAATACAATGGTGAGAAGATGGAATTAAAGGTGATACTCTCTCCATCCAAAATAACTGTCTTATTAGGATTATGCACACATATTAAGAGGATTTATGTTATTGCAATGGTATTCAATATTTACTTTTGATATCATGTTTTATTACAAAACTTGATGCATATATAGAATTAGCAAAGTATATTGGTGGCATATCTTTGAAGCATCCTTATCTCCTCAATAACTAGGATCTTGTTGCTTGCTTAACTTTACCTTATGGATGACATAGTGCAACGATTGCTCTATAGTACTTGACACAAGTATAACATAATACTACTTCGATTCCGAAATAAATATAATAGTTCTCTAAAAAAAAAGTAGAGAAGTGTTACTTTTATTTTGGAACAAAGAAGTGTGAGAGCTTTGGCTAGCACATAGCATCTGATCAACACTTCATTTTTCCTTGCTACTTTTAGTTGCTATTTCAAATCCCTTTTGGTTTTTAGTTGGTCAAATTAAAGGTTTAATAACTACTACAATGTTTGAATTTGTAGATGAAAAATGAGCTAAATGGAGAAGATCAAATGCAGATGCCTTTTTAATATAGTGGTGACAAGATTTACCTAGCTATTTTAACTAAATGTATGTATTGTGGTACTTTTGATAGTTAGAAGGAGAGTGATATTAGAATGATTTTGTGGTACTAAACAAATGCTTCGGTTTGGTTTAGTTTTGTGTATTTTGTATCAAGGCTTGATTTTGCAATTTATTTTAGTTTGACAATTATAATACAAACATAATTTTACGGGAAATTCCCACTAGTAACCCTGTACTATGGAACATTTGCAATGGTAAACCGTTTTTTTTTTCAGTTTCAAAAATAACTCTATACTTAGTAATATTATACAAAAGTGACCTTAATGATGGGAAAATCGTTAATTCAACCATTAGTTTTATTGGTTTATCTAACCCAGGTTAACCCCAACCCCCAACCACCACCCAGCCCACTAACATCCCACTCAACCAACACAGTTTTTACCAATAAAACTAACGGTTGAATTAACGATTTTTCCATCATTAAGGTAACTTTTGTATAATATTACTAAGTATAGGATTATTTTTGAAACTGAAAAAAAAACGGTTCACCATTGCAAATGTTCCATAGTACAAGGTTACCAGTGGGAATTTCCCATAGTTTATTATGGTATTCCATGAGCCTTTATTTATTATTAGTAATACATGATTAGAATATATTATAAATAAGTGTTGCAATAGCTCATACTAATAACATTGCAATAGCTTCCACTAATAGGCATTGCAATAGCATAGACCGTTGCAATAGCTGTTACATAGAAAGTCGTTGCATTAGATATTGATCTAAAGCGACGGTATTCGAAACATAACTAAGTCGTTGCAACAGGTTCGAAATATCATTGCAGTAGGGCTATTGCAACATCAACAAATACGACGGTTCACAACCGTTGCTTTCGGCCTATTGAAACGGATTTCGGTCCTATTGCAACGAATTTGGTGCGTTGCCTTTGCCTTTTAATATAGTAGTATAAGCACTTTACTAAGCCCAAAACAAATCAATATTTTAGAAAACAACCAAAAACTTAGTTACATTAAAAAAACCATTTAGCTCACTTAAAGAAAAAGAGGTTTGATATACCTTAATAGAGTAACGAAGAAGCAGGCGAGAACTGCGACGCCTGGACGCAGGGATCCGGCGGACCTCCGTCGTTGGTGGCAGCAGTACCAGGGTGGAGCACGGCGGAGAAACACGAGGGGAAGGAGAGCAGCGAGAGGTTGCGAGAGAGAGGTGGTGCAACGACAGAGTACGGCAGCAGGGGGTGCGTTTGGGATACGCGCAAGGGTAGCGCGAGGTGGTCGGAGGCAGAGCACGGTGGTTTAGTGATGGTCAGGCGTGTAGTGGGTGGCGTCCAGCAGCGGCGGAGCCGCGGTGGTGTTTGAGTGGTGCGAAATACAAAGGCAGAATTTCAGAAACTTAGGGCTACTCTAATTTCTTCTTCTCTTTGTTTATTGGTTGATTTTTTTTGAGGTGGTCTTCTGATTGTAGTTGCTGATTTGTGTGGTGTGTTTGAGCAATGGGTGTGGCTACTTATAGCTATTGATGGGGGGTTTTAGATGCTCAAAAACCACGAGCTTGGTTGATGGCATGGTGAAACTGTGGATAGAATCCATGGATTGTTTGATAGAATTGGCAAACAATGGATTTTGGGGTAACACCTCCTGAATTGTTGGTTTCATAGGAGTAGTTCGGTGCTGGAGGGGTGTTAAGGGCAAATTTCACACTAAGTGGTCGTTTGGTTTACATGACAAGTTAAAATTCCCATGAAAATGCAATTCGCAGGAAATAAATTAGTTAATCAAATTCATGGGAAATTGGTTAAATTGTTTGGTTGACAATGGGGGAATTGAATTCCCATGAGAATTTCTACTAACCTAGGGGGACCTAGGTAAGTAATCTCCTCCATTTTTTGGGAACTCAAAATTCCTATGAATTTCTAATTCCTTCATTTTGCTATTTTGTTGTCAACCAAACAACTCATCAAATTTTCAACTCCTAGGAATTTCTATTTCCCATGTTTTCTCATATCAACAAAACAACCACTAAGGTTAATTTGCTGGGAGAGGTGGTTGACAATTAGCTTGCGAATAAGAATAAGTTGCATAAAATAGAGTTGTGGAATGTAAATAAGAACACACAACAAGTTTTTACGTGGAAATCCTTTGGAAAGAAAGGAAAAACCACGGAAGGATTGGTATTCTGCCAATTTACTAAGTTGCTCGAGTTTGCAAAGTAATACAAGTGTTTAAGCTAGAGAGAGTAGAGGGAGTAGTGAGAGATGATGTTACAAATATGAGCTAGTAGACTATTTATACTAATTAATAATGTGATCGTTGCCTTTTAGCCATTTTTCTCCTTCGCTGCAATTGGCCCATATCCTATTTTGTTGGGGTGTTGAGAATATCTCTTGAAGCAGTTGGATCTTTGTTCCACGTTCTTCTCAACGCTGCGCATATCTTCCTAAGAGATAGGAATCTTAAACTGCCTTGCCACGTCAACGATCCTTACCTCTTTTGCATGCCCAATTAAACGCTGCCACTGAATTAAGCAAACTAACACAACTCAACCATACAATCTGTTGCCACGTCGGATGAAAATATGCCCCTAACAATAGCCCCTAATTTTTTCTGCTTGGGCTGCAAACCAAACAAAGAAATAATTTAAAGTTTGAAAAGAAACTGCCTTGGTGAGCGCGCTTAATTATGACGGTTATTGCATGGCTTGATTAGACATAGAGGTGGCGGCCCGGCCCAGCAAGGTTTGGGCCCGGCCCGGCACGAGCCCGCTCGAGGCCCGGCCCGACCCGTTGTCCGCTACGTGGGCCGTGGGCCTGTCATGGACAAGAAGTTTTATTTCAGGCACGCACCGGCACGAGCCCGCCTATATGGCCCGTGGGCCGGCCCGCGGGCCGAACGCCCCTTTCCTTTGTTTTTTAGCCTAAAACTGCCAAGAATCCAAAAAAACAACATAAAACACGGGCCAGGCCCACAGGAGGCACGAGCCCGCCCCGCGGGCCTGGGCCGGGCCGTGGACAAAATCTGAAAATTCCAGGCCCGACATGGCACGGCCCGCCATTTCCCCAAGCCCGCGGGCCGAGTCCGTGAACAGGCCCGGCCCGGCCCATGCCCAGGTTTAATTAGACATCTAACTTCCAACTCTTCTATAAATGCAACACCTTGGTTTAAGATAAAGTTTCTTGCTTCAGTTTTCTTGCTTCAGTTTTCTTGCTCAATTCAACTTCTTTCTCTTCCCATGTAAAGTCTTGTCTTTTCTTCTGTTCTGAGTTCTTTCTTCAAAATTTGTCATCTTTCTTTTGCTTTTTTCTTTCGTTTTTCGTAGCTATGACTAGGGCAAACCCCAAAGGTTCTTCCAAAAATAATTCTCCTGAAAGCGCAAACCAATTCCAATCCCTAGGAATCTTAGTACGTAGGAATAGCGTACCTTGCAAATTAGTTAAAACTGATTTGAAACAAATTAAACATGATTTTGGGTTTCCTGATGGTGTGAAAATCATCTTGCCAACCGACGAGAGGATGGATTGGGTGCGCTTAGGCTGGATTGCATTTTATGACTACCCCTTTGTGAAATTAGGGCGGCAATTTCCATTCTCTTCTTTCATTCGCCAATTTTTTGCAACTATCGAAATAGCCCCTGCCAACTCCTACCTGGGGATTGGAGAATTTTGACGGGGGTTGAAACCCTTGCCCAGAAGTTAGGCATAGATTTTACTGTTGATGATTTGGCGTTCACATACCAAATCAAATCTTTTGGCAAAGGACACTTTACCCTAGGCGCGAGGGACAAATGCAACGTCTTGGTCGAAAAGACCAACAAGGGTCGAGACAAAGGTTGGGCAGTGTAGGGCGTGTTTTTATTTCGCCTACGCGGTGTGAGCGTGTATTTTACTACCCCATTGTTAAGGTTTTATTAAAAATTGTTTTCGAAAGTTGCCAACAAGTCTTTAAAAGAAGACTCATAAGCCTAATTGGATATTGGAAAATCGTAGGGACAAATTAGGGACTTATCCAATGTCGATTTCCCCGTCCTGACTCCATAGATGGTCAAAATGAACTAAATATTGAGTTCGGGGGTGAGGGTACGAACACGGTCATAATGAATCACATTCACCCATTGCTGGCCTCTACATAATATCGATTCAAGTCAATTTTTATGCAATAAAATAACCATATAATATTTTCAACACCCTAAAAATAATTTAGTTTAGGTTGGTTCAAGAAACACATAAAAAAACTATTTTTAGTGACAAGTTAATAGGCAATCAAATTACAAGGAACCTAACAGGTTATCCAAATTATCTGATTTATATTAGAACAGTACCTTAGGCCTTTGATTAGCAGAATTAACTTGTGGGTGATAAAAAATATTAAATCATGCATAGAACATTCATATAATATGTATAGAGCAATCAAGCAAGCATATAATAATGTATGAAAATAAATAAAAAGAAGAAAGGATTAGAATATATACAGTAGAACGATTTTATACCATAGATCTACATTATGAAATAAATGGTTAGTAACTTCAATATAAAAATAGGAATTTATCTAAGGAACCTCAGGATTATACCGCAGCTTGGGTATGCGAGATTGACAACTTTCGGGACGAGTAATTGTGAAGCCTGAAAATCTGAATGTCTCAAAGATTTGAATGTATGTGTATGTGTATGTGTTTTGTAGAAAGGATAGGAGTTAGCTCAAGTGGATAGAGCACTCCCCCTTGGCCCCTGAGGTCAAGGGTTCGATCCTTACCCCCAGCATTATGCTGGGGTGTTTCTTTAGCATGCTATGCATGCCTTACCAGCCAATGTGTTGGTGTTTCCTACAGGCTAGTAGCCTTGTAGGGGTTAGCCCTTGGGCTGACTTAATCTCATAATAAAAAAAAAAAAAAAAGTATGTGTTTTGTAGAGAGAATATGTATTTCGTAGAGAGTTCGTAAGGTATTCGTAATATAAAAGTTGAGTGTTATGTGTGGAAAAACCGTATTTGAATTCGGAAAATCGAAGCCTATTTATAGGGAAAACGAATCTGCGCTTCACACGCCATCTGCGCCAGGCGCAGGATGACGTGTCACGCGCAAATCCATGTGTCAGGCGCAGATTGGCGCGCCTGACGCGGCTCGCCCAGTAGAAAACGTACACGTGGTACACGCTTTGAACAAGATAAGAAAGAAAAAAATGCGTCTCACATAGTAAAGTGCGCTTGGCAGAGGACACTGTATGACACATAAGTCTACGTGGCATGACACGTGCGCTTGGCGTAGGGCTGTGCGCTCAGCACACCGCCTTACTTTTGACACGTTTAGACAATTTTTTGATAAAAAACGTGTTTTAAAGATTTTGTTATATCTTTTAACTCCGGAAATCTGATTTTACGGGGAACAATCGGATTTATATTATGAAAACAATATATTTGAAAATATTTATTTTATTGCAATGAAAAAATTAATTATTATTAAACAATTAATTGGGCTTTTCAAAGTGTTTTGCTCAAAATACAATTATTATCATGAATAATTAAGTGGGCTTTAAAATAGGACTTTAACACATTTCGAAATAGTTTTGGGATGGCTCTTCGGACTGCTCTTCCCTTGAGTTGGACCAATTAAGACCGCGATATGTTTCATCATTGGGCCCTTAAATGGGGAGACACAATTATGTGTCTACGAATGCCCCCACTTTGACTGAGGTTCAGGAAACCGAAAGTCAAAGTGTACGGTGTCGGACGGAGAACGATTCTAAACGCTCTGCAGTTTAGAACTGATCTATATACGCCGGTCTCTACAACATAAAGTTAGTAGGTAGGACAATAACTACAAGCAATATGATTACCTGCAAGAGAAGATGTTAGCAGATAGGTGCAAACAACTCACATAAAGCACATAATGGTGCAAAAATGCAAACTTAGACTCTCTAAGGATGCATAAGACGCTATGCAAGGATTAAGGTTAAGGAAAGCTAAGGAAGAAGGCACGCCATGTAAGGTCAGGGTTATGCAAGACTAGAATGTATGTAATGCAATGCAAGGTCAGATAGGAGATATGGATATGTAGAGAGAGATAGAATGATTAGAAATGATTGAATGATTTTCGAAACCTGTTTTTTTTGTAAATAATAGGGGTCCGTAAATGAGGTCCGCAGATTACGACTATTCGGCAGTTTGATTTGATTTGGAGGAACCACCACATATAGGAAGCCCCCACTTTGGGTAAGCTTGTCTTGAAGTAGGCACCTTGAGCCTTGATTGAAACGCTGAAAGTTGTTATTGGGGAATCTTCTTTGGGAAGTTGATTTAGGCAAAGTCAAATATCGCCATAAACCATGGAATTGGCGGAGAGTCTTTCGGGGAAAAGAAGAGTTTGGATTGAAAAATAAAAAGTTTGAATTTGTGACTTAAATAAATGTAGGTGGGAAAGGGCTTTAACGAGGCTAGGTTCAGACTCGAGTCTATGTCGGGATCTAGATATGGTATGCTCCTGAATTCTAGAAAGTCAAATTATTAGACCTTGATTAATTTTATTTTATTGAAACGGTCGGACCTCGAGATGAGGATTCCTACGTATCTTTGCTGAATCAGACCATTCTTAGTTCTCGATCTGATTTTTTTTTTCTATTTTTATTTATAATTTTTTGTGCCCTTAGTTTTGCCTAGGCCACCCTTTCGGGCTTTCAACCTAGCAGGCTTGGACATACCTTAAAAAAGGAGTTAGGGTTGATGAAAGGTTGAAAGGTTTAAGGCTTGAGGTTTTAATGAAGGTTTAAGGGTTCAGGTTTAAGGTAAGGATCATGGATTTGGATTATATAGGCTAAAGTTTTGATGGATTGAAGTATTTGAGACGAGGGGTAGAACTTGTGTGCAAGCCCCCTAGCTTGACTTTTGAGGGAGCGTTTGGTTCATGAAGGGGAAAGGAAAAAGGTATAAGAAAGAGAAACAAGGAGAAAGGAAAAGAAAACCCTTTCTTAAAGAATGTTGTTTGGTTTGAAAACTCATCCTCCTCCCCCCCACTATTTTTCCTTACATTCTTCCCCTCTCTCTCCCAAGTACCACCACCACCACCACCACCACCACCACCACTTACCGCCGCGCGCACTCTCACCTGCCACCCATAACGCCTCCCTCTTACTACCGCCTATCAACACCGCCCACCACTCCCCACCTCACCGCCACCTCACCGCCGCCCGTCACAATCCCCCCCTTGTTTTCCTTCTCAACCACTATTAAAGGCTATATTTGAGGTTTTAAAGGTCAAATTCGACCTTAAAAACTTCGGATCTGAAGTTTTTATGGGCGAATTTGACCATCTAAAGCCAAAATCAATTATTAGAGTTGGGTTTTTAAGTTGGGTTGTGCGGGGTTGTTGTCACGTTTGGCGCCGGCGTTCTTCCTCCCTCCCCCTCTTTCGCGGCAGTTGTGGGTGGATGAGGTTTTTTCGAGTGGGTTTGGTGGTTTTCAAGGGGGTGGGTGGCTAACTGGGTGGTGGGATTTTTTTTTCGGGTGGCTGGTTTTTTCACGGCGGGTTTGGGGTGGAAATTTGTGTTGGTTGTGGGTGGTGGGGTGTTTTCGGTGGTTAGATGGTTGGGGGAATGTTTTTCGGTTGGTTCAGGTGGCGGTGTGGTGGTTCGGTGGCGAGGGTGGTGATTTCAGGTGGTGATGTGGTAGTTCAGGTGGCGAGGGTGGTGAGTTCAAGTGGTGGTGTGGTGGTTTTGGTGGCGAGGGTGGTGAGTTCAGGTGGTGGTGTGGTGGTTCTGGTTGTTGGGGTGGTGGGTTCATATGGTAGTGTCGTGGTCAATGATTGGTCAAGGTGACCATGAAGTAGAGGAGAGAAAGGGTAAGTGAAACCCTAGGGGGGTGTGGGGAATGGATGTAGAGGACTTTGGGGGAAAGGAGGGGGTAAAGAGAATGATTAAAATGACTAAACAAACATCAAGTAAGGGAATCAAGAGCTTTGTTTCCCTTACCCTTTCTTGAAGCCCCCCAACCAAACGCCCCCTTATTTCTTTGCCTATGCCTTTTTCTTTTTGGCTTTTTTTTCTTTTTGTCTTGTGCGTTTTCTTTTGCTTTTTTTCGCACTTTGGTTTTTTTCACTTTTCTTATTTTTGCCTGGCATTGACTTTTTTATTTACTGAGGCTTGCACAAAGTTTTTGGTTTAGGGTATTGGAAGGATTGAAGGATATTTTGTGGAGTTTTGATTTTGAAATGATATAATTTGGCTAATGGAGATGATGATTTATGGGATATTTTTGTAGTTTGGGTTGCATGGATGAGGATGGTTTATTGAAGATTAATGGAAGGGAAAGAGAATAATTCCTAATCCAAAGTATGTCTATTTTTTTATATTTCTCTTTTTTCAGATTTTTTATTTTTAATTAGTCAAGATCATTAGGGATAATTTGATTTAAGTTTCATCATTGAATTAGAAGCATAAATGATGGTGAAACGCCAATGAAAATGGAAAGGCTATAATAGATGAAATCCTATAGTGACATAGACTCGATGGGAAATGACCAAAATGCCTTAGGGTAAGGACTCTCTAACTCAACCTAGGAAACCAGAAATAAAAGACTAATCCTGTTGAATTGTTGATGCACTGCGAAATAGAGGGTTGCTGGTGATGCTGATTCTCCTTGTAACAAGTATTAGTAGTATATCGTCATCGACTATGTTTAGCTGTGCATTTGTAGGATCTAACACTAGATGTTAGATGTTCATTGTTCTGTTGGAATTCATGGTAGAAACGTAGGTTGCACCTCTTTTAGGTGCAGGGTTCAGAATAAACCCTATGAAAGTGATCGCGCCTCTAATGTGAAGGCGGTAGACCCTATGGAAGTGATCGCGCCTCTATTGTGAAGGCTGTCAAAAGTAATCTTCATGACTCTAAATGAAGTCGGGGTGGTGATAGTGCGATTGATGAGCTTTAGAGTAGGCTCAACTTTTTGTTTCTCCATTAGGCGCTCCTAAGTTGTAATCTCTCGACCGGTCATGAACAGAATCGAGTGGACCTCGCTTGTAAGACTATAAAAATGCATTTCGAAATGAGAAATGGAAATGGGAAATGCGAATGAGAAATGAAAATGGGAATGAGAATTGGGAAATGATTAGAAACAAATATGGTTTTGGACTAGTATGGGCTAACTATATGCAAATGCAGACATGGACTGTACTGGACTGGACTATGCAAGCAGATTGAATGATTGGACTTTGCTGAGTACTAGACTTTGCACTTACAATAAGCAGACTAGACTTAAAGCAGGGTAGACAAATAAAGGTGGTTAGACTTAGGGGATGAACTTTTATAGTCTGAAGACTTAAATTTAATAGTCCAAAGACTGACTAGGGTCTACATATAATGCAAACTAGACCTAGGAAAATTTTATAGTCCTAAGACTCAACTTTTATAGTCCGCAGACTGACTAGGATTTACATATTATACAAACTAGACCTAGGGTAATTTTATAGTCCGAAGACTGACTATTATAGTCCCAAGACTGACTAGGGTATACATATAATGCAAACTAGACCTAGGGAAATTTTATATAGTCTGATGACTGACTAGGGTTTACATATAATGCAAACTAGACCAAGGGAAATGAACTGGGCCTAAATGGACCTAAGATTTGGATTGGACTAGACTTAAATTGGAATGGATTAGGAATAGACTTGGACTAGACTTCACATAAAGATGCAAACGGGTCTAGATTTTGATATGAACTACGCTTATATGGGCCTAAGATCGACTCTAATGCTAGTGAATGATGGACTCAAATTTGACGGGCCTAGTATGAATTCAAAATGGACTCTAATGCATATGGGCCTAAAATGAATGAAAATGGATTGGATTGATTGGATTGGATTGATTGAAGGTGTTTGGATTAGGCTTAGAATTTTCGAAGTTCGTTTTTTGAAAGGAACCACTTGTTTTTTATCTTTTATTGGGAAAAGATGATGGATTAATTTAAAAAATGTTTTTTTTTGAATAGGTGGTATGATGATGATTAGTAAATTTTTAAAAAGGTAGAATAGAAGAGGGTGTTGGATTGATTTTGAAAGAAATGTAAATTTTTGAAATTAATTGAATATGATTGGGTAGAATTGATAGGGAAGATTAGTTGAACAGCAGGGATGAAATGGGAAGAAGTAGACATGCATGACCGACTCTAACTCTACCATGATCATTTTTTTTCCTTTAAATGCATGCACAATCTAGAATAGACTCGACCTTGCATGAAAAGACTAACCCCCTTTTTTTTTTTTTGCATTAGGTGAGACCCTTAGAATGACCATGATTCTACACGAATGCAGACATACGAACATAGGACCGAACATAGAATCGACCACCACGTTGACTAAATCAAATAAAAGCACGCGATGCACATGCTGCTGTGCGCAACGCAAATTCGTGCGTCTGGCGCGGGAGTGGTGCGCCCGGCACAATTTAATGCGCTTGGCGCACTACTCCCTTGACATGTTTTTCGGGGATTTAGTCGATCTTTTGGCCAATTGACGAACTTTTGTTTGTTATTTAGACGCGATTTTAGGAACGACGCATAATAATGACTATTTGACAAGTTAATCACAGGCAAAATTGCAATCATAGGCAAATATCATATAACATGTGTAGACACATAATCGTGTCTCCACATTTAAGGGTCCAATGATGAAATATACCGCAGTATTATTTAGCGTGCCCCAACGGAAGAGCAATGCAAAGAACCAATCCAAAATTGTGTTTCGAAATGATATTCAAAAGCCTAATTTATTATTCATGATGATTAATTGTATTTTAAGCCCATAAAACAATTTGAGTCCATTTAAAATGTTCTAAGAGCCCAATTAAATATTTATTGTTCTAATAAATATTTTTATTATCTTTGATAAATACTTCAAACATAAATCACATTTTTAGTCTGTAAAATTCAATCTCCGAATTTTAGAGATATAAAAATATCTTCAAAGCACGCGTTTAATAAAAAAAATAGGAATCTGCTGCAACATGCGTCGGACGTGCCACGTGCGTCCAGCACATTGGTCAGACCACGTCAGGCGCGCCAATGAGCGCCTGACACGTGGGTTTGTGACTCACATAGAGTCCTGCGCCTAGCGCAGACCCTGTGTGAGACGCAAGTTCATTATTATCTATTTTAATTACACGTATACACGTGTACGAGTTTGATTGGGCTGGCCGCGTCAGGCTTTCCAATGTGCACCTGACGCGTGGACGTGAGCTTGACACGTAGGCCTGCGCCAGGCGCAGGTTGGCGCGTGAAGCGCATGCTCTTATTTCCTATATAAATACTTGTGATTTCCCGAATTACAGACGACTTTTCAATTTTATTTTACGAACACAAAAACTTAAGATTATCTCCGAAATACACTTCGAATCTCTAAACACAAAACACTTTCAATACTTCAAATTATTCTCCAGTTTCTGATATACTACGTTCTTAGTTCCACGATTGCTCCGCCTAAAGATCGTTGCATTCTTCAACCTAAGCCGCATAGGTATAATTCCTGAGGATCCATGAATAATTCAACTATATTTATTGCCTAGAAGTTACTAACAATTTATTCATGATGTAGATCTTTAATTAAAAATCGTTCTACTGTATATTCTAATCCCTTTATACTCTATTTTATATTCATATTCATATTATTATTATTATTATTATTATTATTATTATTCATATTTATATATTATTATACGCTTGCATGATTATTCTATTCATATTATATGATTGTCCTGATTTATTGCTTTTATCACCCACATGTTATTTTTGCTAATCAAGACCTAAAGAGCTGTTCTAATATTAATCGGATTAATTTGGACAACCTGCTAGGTTCCCTGTAAATTGATTGCTTAATAACTTGTCGCTAAAAAATAGTCTTTTTATGTGTTTCCTGAACAACCCTAAACTAAGTATTTTTAGGGTGTATAAAATATTATATGATTATTCTTTGTCATAAAATTTGTTGTGCATCGCATCCTTTTCGTCGATTTAGTTGTTGTGGTGGTCGATCCTATGTCCAGTCTTATGTTCGTCTGTCTGCATTCGCGTAGAATCATGGTCATTCTAAGGGTCTCACCTATTTCAAAAAAAAAAAGGGTCAGTCTTTTCATGCAAGGTCGAGTCTGTCCTAAAAAAGGTGCATCTAAAAAAAATGGTCATGTAGAGTTAGAATTGTCATGCATGTCCAACTTCTCCCTGATGTTCAACTAATCTTCCCTATCAATCCTACCTAACCATATTCATTTAATTTTTTAAAAAAAAAACTTACATTTTTTTGAAAATCCTACACCCTCTTCTATTCTACTCTTTTTAAAAAACATTTACTAATCATCATCATACCACCTATTCAATGAAAAATATTTTTCAAAATTAATCCATCATCGTTTCCTAACAAAAGATAAAAACAAGGGGTTCTGATACGCTCATGTTATACGGTGTATATACGTTACTTTAGGTGCACTTTGCTAGGGGATTTATTCATAATAGTTAATGTTTACATATAAATAGACCTTAGCGGAAGTTCGGAATTTTGTATGTTAATTGTTGTTAAAGTTGTAAAGTTCCGAGCTCTTGGAACTCCACCGTGTGCCTAAGCATCGCATCACCGCAAGCTCGTCATCACCAACCAAGTAGAGCTCAGCAGCACCTAGCATCACACGCACACCCGCTAACCAAGCATCGCACAACCAGCAGCATCGTCGAGCCATCCAGCAGCATCGTCGAGCCATCAAGCTGCCCAGCCCAGCGCTCGAAGCATCGCACGCCATGCGCGCGCCCAGCGCTCGAGCCAAACCCGCCCAGCAAGCCAGCTCGCACCTCGCGAGCATGGTCGCACCTCGCGACCTGTATCTCGCACCTCGCGAGTAATCTCGCACGGTGCGACCTGCGTGGTTTGGCCCAAGTCTTCAGCTCGTTGCGAAGGCAGGAGATCATCGCACGGTGCGACCTGTACCGCACCTCGCGACCCCTATGGCGGTCTAAATGTCTGCTGACTTTTGAGCCTTAGTATAAATACTAAACTTTGTTTTTGGACCTAAAACACACACATTTGAGGAGAGAGAATATCCAACACTCCATTCTTCTCTTCTTCTCTTCTCTTTTTAGTTTTTGTTTTCGAGTTTAGTCTTCGTAGATTTCAATTATGGGATTGGCTATTGCTATGCCGATTGTAGCTTGAACCGTTCTTGAACGAGATTAATATGGAGCTTCAAGCATTATTGTGAGATCTTTCCTCTCTATTTATTTTCTTTGATTATGGTTTAATTTCTATGCTTGCTTTCAATGGTTTTTGCATGATTATGCTAGGAATATTACTAGTTTGATTGTGTAATTAATCTAATGCTAGATTTAAGAATAGAATCGGATTGTTTTATTCTTTTATCAATTAGTAGCAAACTAGGGAGTAACTTAGATGCAGATCGTCTTGGTTATTTCTTGGGGAAATTGAATCAACTGTTAAATGTTTATCGCTTGTATGACGTTAGCAGGTCTATTGGTTCTCTGTGTTTATTGCTGCTATCGGATTGAACTTAGACGCTATCGGACTAGGTTATCCTTTAGTTAGGGTTTTATAGTCACGTTGATCGTGCTATTCAACTAAGAATAAGGAGAATGCGAGATTAATTCTCAACAATAGATAATAATGGAAATGAATAGAGTCGAGGTTCAATGATCGATAATGAATTGAAGTGCATGTTAATCGGATTCAAGATCTTCCTATATTGATTTCTCATCTTATTTATATGTTAGTTAGTTGTAGTCTAATAACAACTCTTTGAAACCCCCCCTTTTGTTATTATTAGGTTTCTCGACCGTTAAGAGTCTTCTAGGTACTAACGCACGCTAAGTATAGAACTCGTCCCCGTTTCCCTGTGGATACGAACCTTACTTCCCTTATACTACCTTAGTGTAAAAGAGAGTAGGAGAAATTTTAACTTTGGTTGGGCGGCGTTCACGACAAGCGCGGCCCGCCAAATTTTGGCGCCGTTGCCGGGGACACGGTGTTACTTGTTTATATTTAGTGTATGCTTTTGGATTGTATTGCTGATGGTTTTTGTTTATGGTTAATACTCGTGCTACTAACCAAGAACCTTTGCAGTACGATCGAGATCTAGAACTAACCCTTTTAAGGTTGAGAAGAGAATTGCGTGAAGACTTTAGTGAGCTCCCTTTTTCGCTTCAATTTGAAGAAGAGATGCCTCCTAGAGTTGAGCACCGCACTTTAAAGGAGCTCACTACTCCTAACCTTGACCAACAACCTTTGTGTATCACATTTCCGGAACCGGAAGTGGGGGACACATTTGAGCTAAAGTCGGGGTTGATACATTTGCTTCCCTCATTCCATGGGCTAAATGGTGAAGATCCAAATAAACATTTGTCGAGTTTCATGTGGTATGCAAGAAGATGAAACCAAGTGGAGTTTCGTAAGATAGAATCAAGCTTAAAGCTTTCCCCTTTTCGCTAAAAGACGCAAAGAAAGGACTCGGATGTACTACCTTCCGTCCGACAAAGATCACCACTTGGACTCAATTGAAAAAGAGCTTTCTCGAGAAATACTTTCCCACTTCTAAATCATCTACATTGAAGAAGGAGATAAGTAACATTGAGCAACGAGGTGATGAGTCTTTTTATGAGTATTGGGAGAGGTTTAAGAAATTATGTGCTAGCTGTCCATACCACGGTTATTCAGAGGAAGATTTGGTGCTATACTTCTATAATGGCTTATGTGATGAGGATGCTAGGATGGTCAATGCAGCAAGTGGTGGATCCATTGTGAATAAAACTACACTCGCCGCTAAGGAACCGTTAAATGAGCTTCTTAGAAGCTCGAGGCGCTTTAGTAGAAGGTCTGGAACTCGACGTGTGGTCTCCGAGGGTTCTAGTTCTTCTAAGCTGGAAGATCAGGTGCAAGCTCTCACATCCGTGATGCGAGACTTCATAGTGAAAGAGAAAACTCACCAAGTGAAGGCTTGTGGCATTTGCTCTTCACATCATCCAACTGATTTTTGCCCTCATCTACAAGAACCGAGTGAAGAGGTTAAGGCGGCCGATTTTCAGGGCCAAGGTTTCCAGAAAAGATATGATCCATATTCTGGTACCTACAATTCGGGATGGCGAGATCATCCTAATTTGAGGTACGGGAACTCATCAGGGAACCAGCAGCCGCCTCAGCAGTATAACCGTCCACCACGTCCTTATTCGAGGGCACCGGAGCAAGGAGCTCCATATTTTCGGCCGCAAGGCCAACCACAGGGACCGAGTACCGGCATGTCTACAGAGGATATGATGAATGCTTTAACTAAAAATGTCACTAACATGCAGGGAAATATGGTTCAGTTTCAGGAGGAGACCCGTTCGAGCATCAAGAACTTGGAGAGCCAAGTAAGCCAAATTGCGGGAGCTGTAACCAAGTTAGAGGCTAGGGATTCGGTGAGGTTTCCATCCCAAATAGAGCTCAACCCTAAGATGAACGTGAGTGCTATCACATTAAGGAGTGGAGCGGAAATTGCAAGCAAAGAGAGGTTGGTGGTTCGAGACAAAGAGATAGTGGAAGAGGTGATCGAGCATGAACCGACAACATATTGTAAATCATTGCCACCTCAACAAGAGGAGAAAGTCCAAAAATCACCTCCTCCACCATATGAACCAGAGCCACCATTTCCCGAGGCATTAAGAGAAACCCGCAAAACAGAGCGCACCAATGACATTTACGAAGTCTTTCGTAAATGTGAGGTAAACATTCCCCTTTTTGATGCTTTAAATCAAGTACCTAGGTTTGCTAAGTTCCTTAAAGAATTATGTACTTCGAAAAGAAAGCAAAAACAAAAGGGAGTGCAAAAAGTGAAGGCTAGCGAGCATGTCTCTGCTATCTTTCAAAAGAAATTGCCTCAAAAGTGCAAGGACCCAGGCATGTTTACCATCCCATGTACCATAGGTGACACCATGTTTCCTAAAGCCATGTTAGACTTAGGTGCGTCAATTAATGTGATTCCATATTCATTGTATAAGTCTTTGAAACTTGGCAATTTGCATGAAACTGGTGTGGTGATTCAATTAGCTGATAGATCCAATGTTTATCCTAGGGGTAAATTAGAGGATGTGTTAGTTAAGGTTGGGAAATTGCAATTTCCTGCTGATTTTTATGTTTTGGAGATGGAGCCTGATAAGCATGCCGCCCCCATCCTTTTGGGGCGACCTTTCTTGAAAACATCTTGCACTAAAATTGATGTTTGCGCTGGTTCTTTGACCATGGAATTTGAGGGAAAGGTAGAGGCGTTTAAAATCGATGATTCTAAGCCTTTGATTAAGGATGATAACCCTCTTTGCTCTATTAACATTGTTGACTCTGTTTTGCATGATGTTCTTGACATTGTTGAGGTATGTGCATCTCCTACTAACATGCAGGTTATGGTGCCGGAGTGGAAAGAGCGTAAAAAGCCTCCTGATTTACCACCTTGTTTTGAAACTGTACCACTAACGATGCATTGCAAGAGTTCTTCTCCGTTAGTTTTGCAGGTACTCGAATTGGAGGTTGACATGGAGCCTCCATTGTCACACATGGAGCACAAGCCCAATTTTTGAGCTTAAGGTACTAAGTCGAGCTAACGACTTTAAACAACAGCGCTTCTCGGGAGGCAACCCCGAGACCTCTTTATTTTCTTTCTTTCTCTTTATTTTTCATCAAATTTCCACCACCACAACAAATTTTCTTTCACCCACCACCCACCCACTAAAAAGATCCACAACCAATCTTCATCCACTTGGAACCAAAATCCACAAAAGAAAACCCGTTGGGAGGAGTTCAATAGCTAGGAATTGGTACAACTAGAAGGTTGAGCTTGTTAATGTATCTTTTCGATCTCTTAAGCTAGGTGAAAAACTCACAAATTCAAAACTTTTGAACTTGTCATTTGTTTGAGTGATTCGAGGGAGAGGGTTGTGAGTTGAGTTATGAGATTTGAGTTGGTGTTGTTAAGAAATTTGAGTTTGACGAATTGCTTTTCATGAGTTTTGAGAATTCGATCTTCGATTTACTCGATTGTTGGTTTCCCCCCCCATTTTCAGTTTACTTTTGCTTTTAATTGTCGACACATTGAGGACAATGTGTAGTTTAAGTAGGGGGGAGGGTATTCTCATTCTCGTGTATCTATGTTGTATATATTAGGGTATTCTCATTCTCGTGTATCTATGTTGTATATATTACTTTCAATTTGAAAAAAAAAAAAAAAAAAAAATGAAAATGAAAAAAAAAATGAAAAAGAATATGAAAAAAAAAAGTGATGAAATGAATCCCGCTGAGTTGAAAACCCACAAGGGTGGGCGACTCAGGCAAAAATGGGGGCCCGGATAGGTTGAAAACCCGAAAGGGCAACTTATGCAAAAAAGTGGCTTATATTGAGCGGGTAAGATGGTGAGATGAAAAAAAAAAAAATGTGAGAAGCTAGGATGAAAACCCGAAAGGGCTCCTAGGCAAAATGAGAGATTAAGAGAGAATTATGTATTGTGAAGACTCATTTGCCGGAGATTTATTTTGGCTTTCACTTTCTTTTGGTTGATTATTTTTGGGAGTAAGCATGGAATTTATCCCTTTTTGTCTTTGTTCCATGGCTTGCTTATATAGGTTGGTTGTAATAGTAGTAGTATTTTATCTTTTGAGGTTTTAGGCGAGTTGTCATTTTGATTGTGGCGTTGGAGTGAGTTCAATTCCTTTGAGATCCTTCAGGATTTGAGCTCACATTTTGGTTGTCGTTTGGTGATTATTGTTGTCGCGTCTTTTTATTTTTCAGGTGAGCTCGAATCTAAGTGTGGGGGAATCATCGTCCCTTACGTTTAGGTTTTTGAGCGGATGATTGTTAAGATGTGATGATGATGATGTAGTTGATGGGGAGTGTAGGTTGGTGTCGTTAGTTTGGGTGATGATTTATTTACTTCCCTCATTTTGAGTTTACTCGAGGTCGAGTAAAGTTCAAGTGTGGGGGTATTTGATACGCTCATGTTATACGGTGTATATACGTTACTTTAGGTGCACTTTGCTAGGGGATTTATTCATAATTTTTAATGTTTGCATATAAATAGACCTTAGCGGAAGTTCGGAATTTTGTATGTTAATTGTTGTTAAAGTTGTAAAGTTCCGAGCTCTTGGAACTCCACCGTGTGCCTAAGCATCGCATCACCGCAAGCTCGTCATCACCAACCAAGTAGAGCTCAGCAGCACCTAGCATCACACGCACACCCGCTAACCAAGCATCGCACAACCAGCAGCATCGTCGAGCCATCCAGCAGCATCGTCGAGTCATCAAGCTGCCCAGCCCAGCGCTCGAAGCATCGCACGCCATGCGCGCGCCCAGCGCTCGAGCCAAACCCGCCCAGCAAGCCAGCTCGCACCTCGCGAGCATGGTCGCACCTCGCGACCTGTATCTCGCACCTCGCGAGTAATCTCGCAAGGTGCGACCTGCGTGGTTTGGCCCAAGTCTTCAGCTCGTTGCGAAGGCAGGAGATCATCGCACGGTGCGACCTGTACCGCACCTCGCGACCCCTATGGCGGTCTAAATGTCGGCTGACTTTTGAGCCTTAGTATAAATACTAAACTTTGTTTTTGGACCTAAAACAAACACATTTGAGGAGAGAGAATATCCAACACTCCATTCTTCTCTTCTTCTCTTCTCTTTTTAGTTTTTGTTTTCGAGTTTAGTCTTCGTAGATTTCAATTATGGGATTGGCTATTGCTATGCCGATTGTAGCTTGAACCGTTCTTGAACGAGATTAATATGGAGCTTCAAGCATTATTGTGAGATCTTTCCTCTCTATTTATTTTCTTTGATTATGGTTTAATTTCTATGCTTGCTTTCAATGGTTTTTGCATGATTATGCTAGGAATATTACTAGTTTGATTGTGTAATTAATCTAATGCTAGATTTAAGAATAGAATCGGATTGTTTTATTCTTTTATCAATTAGTAGCAAACTAGGGAGTAACTTAGATGCAGATCGTCTTGGTTATTTCTTGGGGAAATTGAATCAACTGTTAAATGTTTATCGCTTGTATGACGTTAGCAGGTCTATTGGTTCTCTGTGTTTATTGCTGCTATCGGATTGAACTTAGACGCTATCGGACTAGGTTATCCTTTAGTTAGGGTTTTATAGTCACGCTGATCGTGCTATTCAACTAAGAATAAGGAGAATGCGAGATTAATTCTCAACAATAGATAATAATGGAAATGAATAGAGTCGAGGTTCAATGATCGATAATGAATTGAAGTGCATGTTAATCGGATTCAAGATCTTCCTATATTGATTTCTCATCTTATTTATATGTTAGTTAGTTGTAGTCTAATAACAACTCTTTGAAACCCCCCCTTTTGTTATTATTAGGTTTCTCGACCGTTAAGAGTCTTCTAGGTACTAACGCACGCTAAGTATAGAACTCGTCCCCGTTTCCCTGTGGATACGAACCTTACTTCCCTTATACTACCTTAGTGTAAAAGAGAGTAGGAGAAATTTTATCTTTGGCCGGGTGGCGTTCACGACAAGCGCGGCCCGCCAGGTTCCTTTCAAAATCGAATTTCGAAAATTCTAAGCCTAATCCAAACACCTTCATTCAATCCAATCTAATCAACCAAATTCAATCCCACTTGCATTCATTTTAGGCCCATATGCATTATAATCCAGCTTGCATTCATTTTAGGCCCATATGCATTAGAGTCCACTTTGCATTCATATTAGGTCCATCTAAATTTGAGTCCATGCATTCATATTAGGCCCCGTTAGCATTAGAGTCCATCTTAGTCCCATATAAGTCTAGTTCAAGTCAAATCTAGGCCCATTTGTATCTTTATGTGAACCCTAGTCTATATCAAGCCCAGTCCAAGTCTAATCCAAGTCTATTCCAATCCATTTCCAATGACAAGCCCATGTGCATCTTCAATTCTAAGATCAAACCAATATAAGACTAAGTCCAAAATTAGGTCCATATAAGGCCCAACTCATTTCCTAAGTATAATCCAGTCTATTTTCAAACCCATATAGGACGAAGTCTAAACCATTAAGTCTAGCTAAGCTAGCATCCCTTAAAGACCATAACGACACCCTTTGACCTAGCACCTAGTGAAGCTAGTCACCCTTAAGACCATAACGACACCCTTTAACCTAGCGATGCTAGTCACCCTTAAGACCATAACCGCACCCATTGACCTAGCGAAGCTAGTCACCCTTTAAGACCATAATGGCAACCCATAGACCTAGCGAAGCTGGTCACCTTTCAGACTATAAAGGCATCCTCCGAGTTTAGAGAAGCTATTCCTACTTTACATTTATAGCAATCCTAAATCATCAAGTATGGCGAAGCCAATTCCTCCCTAAGTCGAGCGAAGCTAGCATAGGCAATCCTTCTGAGTCTAGTCTGCTTGCATAGTCTAGTCCAGTCGAGTACAGTCCAGTCCATATCTGCATACATATACAGTTATGCCCATGTCGCCATCATAACCATAATCATAACCATTTCTTCTCATCATTAGTGGAAAAAACCTTATATGTCACAACACAACAGATCCGATTTTAATAAAACCGGATCCGTAAATCGTACATATTTTGGGAGGCAAAAGGCAGCAAATTTACTGATCCGGCTGATCCGGTTTTCTGTTAACTGATCTGGTTCGTATAACTGGATTAGCAAATTTGCGTTTTCAACCCCAACTCACCATATAAATACCTGGCCTAACTCGCCAAAAGCGCTGGCCCAACGTCCCCCAGAAGCACTGGCCCAATAAAACTAACCTTAAGCGCTTAACTCAGCCTCACCTCCCTCTTTCACGAGCAGTATCTCCTCACCTCCTTTTCAAATCTCAAATCTCCATCTCCTCTCTCCTCACCTACCTCTCAAATCTCAATCTCTATTTTTTTTCCTTTTTAATTAGATTCTTTTCTAACCCTTGATTGCAATTTACAACTCTCTCTCTCTTTCGATTCACCCATTCCAGGTTTTCATTCACATAGTCGACGAATTATCGCGCACAATTCAAAATTTTCAGCATCAAATTTCATTCTACAAATTTGTGAAGCGGATAAGAGGAGTGAGAGAAAAGGATTGCGAGTAAATTGAACCTATTTCGACGAGACCTGAAACTTGGATGTTCTGAAATTTTGAAGGTTTGTTCAGCAGTTTAACCTAGTCTAAGTTTTAAGATTTCTAAATATGTATTTTACACTTATTTTAGCTGGAATTCGAAATTTCTCTAACAAATTACTTTGGGGGTTCAGTTGAACACACTAAACCTACCTTAGATACGCCACTAATGACTGTAATTTTAGTATTTTTAGTATGATTGTCTGAATTGTGAAGAATTTTGTGAAATAAAAATAGTTTATTTTGGTTAGGTTTTAAGATTGTTCATTGGGCATGAGGATTTTGATATCTTTCGGATAATCACCTTTCGTCGTAATGCATGTGGTTGGATTTGGGTGTTTATGTTGATTTTAGAGGAAGCATCATCAGAGTTAATTTAGGAGAATTTAGTTGATAGAGAAAAATGAAAAGGCCAAGTTAAGCTTAGCTCAGGCTCCCAAGCTGAGGTCTAGGCGTCAACATCGCGAAGTCCGGGTTCAGTAAGGTTGATGCAATCCTAGTCCAGTGAGAGGGTAGATTGGTAGTGGTGTCAAAACAGGTTCTCAAACAGGTTCTGGGTATGCCCACGGCGAACCAGGTCAGACCCGGACAGGTCAGGATTCTGATTGTCAGTGTCCCAGGTCATGATTGGTCAGGTTTTGTTCAACTGGGTCGAACACATTTGAATCATTGGATTCCCGAGTGCCGGACAGGTCTGAGCGTTCCATTTACAAATCGGGTATGATCGCCCGTTGACATTTTTTTTACCGGGTTTGCGCAAGTCGTATTTAGGTTTCATGTACGGTTGAGTTAAGTCAAATGTACTCGGGTTTACTTAGTAATGACCTTAGTTCGATCATTGTGAAACATTTGGTTCATTCGCTATTGAACATCAATTCAACTTCGGGAAACTCCTGATCGGGCCATCTTGATTTTATTATGGATTTTGTAAACGAATCATATTTATAAAAGTATTAAGATCGACATATATATACATATGTGTGTGTGCAATAAATATATGGATGACAACGAAAAACCAATAAAAACACTATATTGATTACCGTGATGTTTAGTGTATTCTCTTAGTCAACTCTTATTTCGAATAATCAACTGCGTAAAACCACTCTAATGAATAAAGGAGTAGAATGACTCTTCATATGCTTTAATATTATATATTATAACCAACGACAATAATAACGAGTAGACGATCAATTCCAAACTTTATATAAATGATTTATTATTATAAGCATTATGATTGATATATAAGTTTGCAAATAGCTATGATGGTAATGAGAATAATAATACTAATAAACATAAAGCGACAATGATAATAGGTAAAAATACAAATAATAACTGTAATAGTAACGAGGCTAAAAATAGCAATAGTAATACAAATAAGAATAGGAATACTAACAATAACAATAACAATATAAATACTAATATGTTGAATCATTTTAATATAAGATTGATATCAAAATAATTGTAAAACCAATCTAATACTCTATTGATTATAAATTAGTATAACGACTCTTAATATGTTATAATGCTATAACAAATGACAATCATACATTCATATGTTTACAACGACGGTTCATATGATCAGGCCTAAGTGATTATAAAGAGGGTTCATTTATAACGAGGGTTCATATGTTGCACAATAATAATAATAATAATAATAATAATAATAATAATAATAATAATAATAATAATAATAATAATAATAATAATAATAATAATAATAATAATAATAAATTATACCCCCAAATCATTATCGCCAATATAAGCTAACCATAACTTACTAAAATAAGTTAACTGTTAACAAGTAACAACCATAAGTAAAATACTACCTCCGTTTCTTTTAAATAGTTACACTTACACGTTTAACGCATGCCGATGCACTACTTTGAGCCTTTATATCTCTAATTTTGTAGTTGTAAAAATATAAAAAGTCGATATTCTTAAACTACATATCGAGACGAATCAAACAAGACCCCACATGACTATATTTTCTCTTAACCATAATTCACAAATGATAGTCAAAGGAAAATTTGTGAATAGTGTCAAAAGTGAAAGTGTAACTATTAAAAAGAAACGGAGGTAGTAGTTAACAAGTACTTACTAGTTACGAAATAGTAACTTGTTAACAACCATATAGTTTAACACTAGTATATGATTAACAACCATAACACTCCCTTATCTTTATAAGTTATAAGATTATTTAAGTTAATTATTTTTATGTTATACTATAGTTCACGTAAATGACTATAAACAAAACATTAATTGAGCAAGTAACAGTTGTATAAGTAATTTTCCAAGAAGTTTAGTTTCATAAGTAATGACCTTAGAGCAATATAACTAGTATACTTATAAGTCTATAACCGATTAATGTTTATGCTCATTACCCAATAAAGATTAAAGAAAAAAGTTCAAGTATATATTTATATGATTGGTTTATCTGTTTTATGATATGAATCTTTGTTATTCGCTAATTAATTCACCGACAAATGAAACAATGAGATAATTGACACGAGCAAATTTTGGTTAAACAAATGATATAAATTATGAAATTTTAATTACTACTATAAATAATTATATTATTATTTGAAAATGAGGTTATAGGGTATGAGATTTGGGGTTTAGGGATGTGGAACATGGAGTTTAGTTGTTATGAATAATAATTTGGTAGGATTATTTGTTTCTCAAGGCAAAATCCAAAATCATCTAATGGGTAAAATCTAAACCGTTAGATCATCATAATCAAGGGCACACAAGAAAACAATACAAAGCACACGGATTATTAATATTAACCGTTAGATACAAGCTATAAGAGAAGCTAAACTGTTAGATCATCTTCTAAACCTATCACCTTCTCCCTCATCTCTGTCCTCCAAACTCAAAAAACCTACTAAAACTCTTGTTGCTCCCTCCCTGTCTATCGCTGCTCCCTTCGTCGGAATTCGGTCACCCACTACAGGGCCAACGCTGGCAAGAGCTAATATCTCAGCTTTTCAATTTCAGCAATCCCAGAGGCTTCGCGAGCTGTTTCCTAGTATAATGCAATTTGGGTCTTCCAAGTCCAGATTTTGCTAATTTTACGGTGGCCGGTGGATTCTCTCAAATGTCTCTATCCTTCATCATTTTTTTTATAAAAGTTCATTTTTCTTGTTGAAAATTGATGATTGATTTTAGTTGGCAATTGGGTATTTTTGTTTGTCATGAAATTGTCTTATCTGAATTTTTCATATGGGTTTGTTTTTGTTAAAAAAAATTATTAAGCTATTTTGTTTTTGTTAAAAAAAATTATTAAGCTATTTTTCTTTTAATTAACAGTACTCTCACATAAGAGAGATAAAACAACTTTTTTCCTCTCCCTTGTTGATGGATTTATCAAATAGTGTATGAATGCAAATGGGTTTTTTTGAAAAAATAAATTTCTGGGTTTGACATCGCTATATTTTCTTCTTAATGGTTCTTGAATCTGATTATGCAGTCGGTTATGGCGACATTATAGAAGAAGATAAGCTCAAGAATGTGTTTTATATTTCATTGAACACAGAGAAAAGAAAACCAGGTTACAACTTACAACTAATTCTTACAGGAAAAAAACTAACTTTGAACTAACTAGCTATTTGCTAATTATACAGAAGCGTCTAATAACAACCTATTCTAACTAATCTAGCTAAGAAATATATAATTTATAATATTTACAATATAGCTTATAGACATTATCATATTATTCTGTTATACAATGTTGCTTTGTTGAGATATATTAGGATATTAAAGATTGTATTAGGAAACCCTAGTGTATCTCAACCTGCTTGTTTTGGTGAACTTGGATTGACTGCTGATTATATCGTTGATCCATGGCCCTAATTTGAAGAATTAGGAAAGGAAGTGTTCTTATTATATTATTATGTGCTGTTATAATGTGGCATGGATTTTTGTTTGATTTTGCAATTGTGAGAATTTGATGAGATTTTTTGGATTTTTTTTTGTATTGCTCATGTTAATGTAACAGATTTCGTGCTTGTCAATTGTTTTCTTCTGCTTAACACAAGTCTGTGTGGTCAGGTCATAATATAATCTTGCCGGGTGCTGGTCAGGTCTGGGTAATCCCAGGTCAGGTCTAGAGACTGACCCTCACAGGTCGAACCAGGTTCAAGTCAGGTCGATATCAGGTTGACCCAACGGTCAGATCTGATTCTGACACCCCTATAGATTGGTGAGGGATGACACAACTTAAACTTTTTGGGGATTATACTTGTGCCTTAATCATATAAGTTTTGTATTTTAGTGGCCACTTATCACGAAACATTTAATTCCTTTTGATCGTTGAATAATCTCATTGAAAGTTCTAAATGTAAGAACTTTCCAATTAGTATGGGGTGATGTGTGGCATTTTTGGTACTGTAGGTTAGCTTTCTTGTCAGTATAGCTAGTATTAGTAGAGTTTGGGTTTATCTTTACTGTAAATGTGCACAATGACTTATTCTTGGTGTTTGATTTGCAACTACATAATTTGCTTATACGACTACAGTACTGTCTCTGACATACTCTCTCCGTTTCTTTTTAATCTACAAATTTTTCCTTTTTAATCAGATTCTTTCCAATTTTCCCCCACTTTCTCACTCCTCCTTCAATTTTCCGCCATGGAAGATCGCTTTCGAGAAACTGAATTAATCTCTTTCACTCCCTCTTTACGTCGAACTCCCAAAATCTTCGTCAGATTCGAGTCTTCTTATTCCTCCGACGACGAATTATCACCTTCTTCTTCATCCTCCACTCACCAAAACCCTAATTCCATCTCCTCAATTTGCAATTTCGTATAATTGCTTCATTTTTCCTTTTTTCTTTTCAGGATGAATCAGAACATGTGTTGCAATAGCTGGTGTAGACTTCTGTGTCATCTCTGCTGATATTCGAATGTCTACTGCCTATAACATTCTCACTCACGATTACTCCAAGATTTGCAAGCTGTAATTCTCTCTCTCCTTTTTCCACATCAATTTTTACCCTTTTTTTTTCTGCCTCGTATTTCAGTTTGCTTTTCCTGGAGTATGTCAATAGAAGTTGTTATTAGATTCTGTTCTTTGGCTTGTCGCATGAAACCTGGAGGAACCGCCTTTAAATTACTTCTTCTTTACAGGCAGCGCTTCCCATTACAGTAAGATATGCTGATGCAACCAAGCAGCGACGAGGTATTTCCTCAATCTGTATTATGTCTAGGTTTCTCTGATACTATATTTTATATTTACTGTGGTCTTCGTATATGAAAGCCTGCATCCTGGGTCTGTCAAGCAGAGTTTTCTTTAACTCGCAATTTTTTTCCCTGTACATTATTCTATTTGTTATCGTTCCCTACTTCCCCTTATCCTATCTTGTCTCTCCTATTTTGTTCTTTAACCCATTTTAGCATTTGATTGTTGGTGATTCAGGATGAAGTACTACTAATAATAATTTGAATATGATTGTTCTTTTAGTTTCTTTGACCATTTGAAAGCATTTTTTATTGATCATTTGCTGTTCTATTAATTTTACATAACATGAAACAATGATGTATTCTTATTGATACAAGTTAATTAGCTTTCCACAAATGCACCAATTGGTAATTGCCCAAGTGTTGGAATCATTCAAGTCCATGTCTACCATCCAAGTCCACCCATTAAATCAAATAGTTAACACTAAACCCATTTACAGCCGTTACAACAATATCCATGGATCCAAACCTACAGCATCCAAGCCAGGACTGCTAAAGAATATAAAATGGTAATAACCCTAGTTTCTTCTCCTTTCTTTGCTATAACTTCAGCCGATACCACCATACCAGATCATCTTCAGCTCCCCGCTGCACAACCATGGTAACTTTCTCTTTCCTCCCCCATTTCTATCTTCTATGTCTCTCCTTTTTTACTCCATTATACCTTAATGTTGCTTGTTGCGGGGAATCGAGACGAAGGCTGGTGGCAAAAGTAAGAAAACCAAGCGCACTGCGCCCAAAACTAACGATGTTTACCTAAAGTCACTCGTCAAGGTCCAATATTTTTCCTTAAATTTGATATGAAATTTAATTTTCTGAAGTTAGACATGAAATTAAATGGTGGGTTTTTCTGGGTTTTAGCTCTACCGTTAAATTTTCAAATACCCAAATTTGATTTTATGTTAAAATTTGGTTTTTTTAATGTTATAAGTAATATTAATGTTTTACTCCCCTCATTCATTAAGCCTGATTTTATTGATTTATAGAGTAACTCTATATAGGTATAGGGCATAAGCTGGAATAAGATAATGGAAGTTGGTCATCTTTTAAAACTTTTAAAGCCTGAAGTAGTGGCGGAGCCAGGATTCTCAAAGTGGGGGGACAAAATCCGCCCGTCGAGCATTTGAAAAAAAAATTAGAAAAAAAACACTACAACACAAATTGTTTAATACTTAAGGTTTTACATCCAAAATTCCAAAATGCTTATAATCTTACAATCCAAGAAAAATGAGGAAGTAATTCAACATCACTAATTCTTCTTCCTCCTCCTCTAATGGTACATTACTAGTACTTGAACCACCAACATCCATATCAATATCATGAATTTGGGGAGAGCTAAATGAAGGAGCTAGATTCATTTTGAGGTGTTTCACTATGAGCGGGTGAAGATGTTTCTTGGGATTTCATTCTTTTAACCATAAATTATCGAAGATCGGGTTGTTTCCCCTTAGCCTTGGACTTGTTAGAATTAGGTGAATGTGAATCACTTGACATTTCCTATTAAATTGATAAACATTAATCAATTACATATCAAACCAAAGTAGTCAATTATAAATCAACTCATATTTACAATTTCTAAATTAGAAATTCGAAATTGCAAACTAAATAAATTTAAAACATGAATCAACAAATCAACTAAATAAATCATGACCAAACCAACCACAAATCAATTCAAGTATTCAAAAACCATAAATCCATAATCACAAATTCACATTTCACAAGTATCACAACCAAACAATGTAAATATTACCTAAAAAAAAATGAAACTAAAACTTAGGGTTTAGAAATTAGAAAAAGCAACTTACGGCCACAGTGCCACTGATGACTGATGAGTGGTGACGACGTGACGTGACTGGGCGTCGGGGTCGGGCGGTCAGTGAAGGATTTATGTCCTCGACTTAAATGCAATTACTAATTATATTATGGATCGTATTATAGAGATAATAAATTCGTTCTATTGGGTCGTCTATACGTCTTGCTAGAGAATGCTATAGAACTTTGGGTTAGGAAATAATAAACCCAAAGCCCAATATAATGGATCCTATTAGCTCACACAAAATACTTGGATCAACAAAAGAAACCTAGAGCCCATAAAAGGCTCTAGGGTGGCCGGCCAAGAGGAAGTGAGAGAGAGGAGAATTGATTCTCCTCATAACCTAATTATATCTATATATACTTAGTTAGGCAATAAGGAAAGATAAGTGATCTTTCATTATTCTCTCTCTCTCATAATCTTTCCAAAAGTCACAAAAACTCCATTAAAGTGGAAGAAGAATTTCTTCCTTCCAACTAGCATTGGTGGAGTGTTGATCCGGGTTGGTGGACCAAGTAGAGGAATCGCAATTGAGGTTCTTAATCCGGGTATTTCAAGCTTTGTGGAATTCACGCTTCAAAGGTAAATTCCTAACTATTATGTGATCCTTGAATGTATATGCATGAGATCCTGTTTTAAGTGCTTATGAATTTGATTCATGAAATTCCGCTTAGAGTACTTATATAATCCTACAGTGGTATCAGTTTTAGCCTCTTGCATATAATTTTTGGTCATAATAATTATGTGTTCTTGACTAATTTTAATTGATTAAGGGGAGGAATTGAATTATGGATGTTTTGTTTAATTGGATTAATTAAATTTGATTTAATCTGCTTAATACACGATTTTATTTTCTATAATTCGACCTAAATTTATTTTTTTATTCGAATTACTTTTATTTGGCCGAATTTTATGAAAATAAAATCATGAATTTCGAAATTAAAAGTTAAATTTTAGATCTCAATTTTTCCGAAAAATTAGAGAGTTAGATTTATATTATTAATCTGTTTTTCATATTTAAATTGTTTATGTATGATAAATTAATTCATGTGAAAAGAGTTTTATGTGAATTAGAGGTTAATACATATGAATAATGCTAAAATTAAAATAAAATAGAGATTTTATGTTAATTTCGAATATTCACATCATATAATTAATCTGAATTTTCATATTTAAATTAGTTATGTATGATAAATTAATTCATGAAAAAGGAGTTTTATGTGAATTTAAGATTAATTGATATGAATAGCCCTAATATTAATTAAAATGGAGATTTAAATTAATTTGCAGAATTAGGCATAAAGGAGTTTATGTTTAACTTTATTTTGATCACTAAATTAATTTACAAGAAGTTGTGATTTAATTTATTTCCCACAAAAAAAAAAAAAAAAAAAAAAAAATATAAAACAAGGGAGGGAAGGGGAGCGACCACGGGCGGGTGGCGCCGCCACCCGCCGGTGGGGCCACGGTGGCTGCTCCCGGGTGATCCGTGCAAGGGCGGCGGAGGCTGCGGTGGCAGCAGCCGGCGTGGCTTGCTAGCCACGTTTTCTTCTTTGCCAATAGGTTTAATTAAAAAAAAAAATTTTTTTTTTTTTGGAAAATCATAAAATCTGATTTTCAGTATATTGAGCAGATTTTCAGTTAAATATTTCCATAATTTTATTCTTTAATCTAATTTAAATTAGTAGGAAAGTATAATAGGATAGAATCTTTAGGTGGTTATGAATTACTTAAATGTTTTATCAACTTACCATAATTAAGAATATTTGATATTTTGATTGATGGCAAGTATAATATGTGATATTATAATGTGGCTTTTATATATTTTGATATAATTGCTATGTATGACTAGTATGGCCCAAATTAAGTTAGAAAATACGATCTGCGTATCGTGATGTATTCTTGTAATTTTAAATACGATCTGCGTATCGTTAAGTATTTTTGTAATTTATTTAATTTAGTTATTATTTAAATTATTTTGATACTTATGTAATCCAAAGACGAAGTCCATCAAGAGAAGGCCCATGGATAAGGTGGATGGAGATCCATGAAGAGTCCAAGAATGAGCCATTGATGATTAGTTCTTAGGATTAGGGGCCATACTAGATCATTTTATTTTTCGCATTTTATTATTCTTTAAAATGCTTATAAGTTTATTGTATGTTGGTTGATGATGCGCTAGAGTTCACTAATTCATAACAACATAATAAACTTAGGTCCCGTAAATATTAAGGTTGCTTTTCCAAACATAAAGTACTTATCAAACCCTTAATTAATAGTAATAGGTCATGCCTCCGCAGGGTGTTATCATTAATTTTGGGAATATAAGGTAAAATTGCGAATTTTACAACTTAGTTTGGTTGTCCTTAACAAAATTATCAAAAGCGTTTTGAATTTTGAAGCAAGAGATAGTTAAGCATGCGATGTTTATCCATCTAAACAAGAGTTATAATTTGTTATAATTAGTAAAAGAGTTTACTTACCTTGATAATGTAACGTTAAAGATAAGGCCTCCGTCTGCTTAGTGTTGCATGTTGATAGGATCTTGTAAAACACTTATTCAAATGGGACATTAAAATTGAATAGGTGATCAACCTAGAAACCTTTGCATGTTTTAGGTTACTTTATAAACATAAATTGAACTTTGCTTTATTTTTCTCGTACGTAGATACTATGTCTAATAACAACAACAACAACAACTCCGGTTTCAACATTCGTCCTTTTCTGGAAAAGGACGGACTGAATGGTGAAAATTTCCTTAATTGGGAAAGGACCTTAAGACTTGTTTTGAGGTCTGAGGGTCGAGAGGATGTCATAGAAACCCCACTTCCTGTGATTACTGATGAGTCAACTGAAGCAGACAAACGTCGTGCTAAGCAGGCAAATGATAGGTCTGTACCGATCACTTGCTTGATGATAGCGAGCCATGGAGCCGGACCTCCAAAGGAGGTTCGAAACCAAGGATGCTTATACCATCATGCAAGAGCTGCGGGCTATGTTTCAAACACAAGCCCGAGTTGAGCGATATGAGACTAATAGGGAGATACTTGAATGTCACATGAAGCCGGGTCAAGTTAGTTGGCCCCCATGTTTTCGCGATGATGGGTCTTTTCGAAAACATGGAACGACTTGGATTCCCTTATAGGGTTGAGTTGGCTCTTGACATTATTCTCCACTCATTACCCGACAGTTTCAATCGCTCGAGAATGACCTACAATATGAATGAGTCCGAAAAGACTTTGCAAGAGTTGCATGGATTGTTGGTCAATGCTTTGAAAGGAACATCCCTAAGGTTGAACCAAAGAAAGAGGTTTTGATGGTTCAAAAGGGAAAGGGTTTCAAGAAGAAATGGGCAGGAAAGAAGGACAAGGGCAAGCAAGTTGCCACTTTGTTCTTTGAAAAACCTAAGCCAACCGCCAAGCCAAAGGTCGCTGCGGAAAGCAAGTGCTTCCATTGTCACAAGATAGGACACTGGAAGAGGAACTGCCCGGTATACTTGGAGGAAAAGAAGTCTGGGGCTTCCACTTCAGGTATATATGTTATAGAAATCAATTTGACTTCTACTTCTTTATGGGTATTTGATACCGGCTGTGGTTCTCACATAGTTAATGATGTGCGGGGACTAAAAAGAAGTAGGAAGGCGGCAAAAGGCGAGGTAGAGCTACGCGTTGGAAATGGAGCACGAGTTGCTGCACTTGCCATAGGAAACTATAGTCTACACTTGCCATCTGGGCTTATTTTAGAACTAAATAATTGTTATTTCGTTCCTTCAATAACTAAGAACATAATTTCTGTTTCAGTTTTGGATTCTGAAGGGTTTTGTTTTGAAATAAAGAACAAGTGTTGTTCCATTTCTTACAATAATATGTTCTATGCCAATGCTAAATTGATAAATGACTTATATGTGCTTGATAAGTCGTTACAAATCTATAACATAGATAGCAAGAAACAAAAATCAAATGATTCCAACCTAACCTACATTTGGCATTGTCGAATGGGTCATATAAACCAAAAGCGTATTCACAAGTTACAAAAGGATAGTATAATTCCATCATTTGATTTTGAATCATTTGATGTATGTGAATCATGCTTAATGGGAAAAATGACAAAATCACCATTTACGGGAAAAGGTGAAAGGGCCAACGATCTTTTAGGACTCATACATACCGATGTGTGTGGTCCTATGAGCACAAAGGCAAGGGGAGGGTTTAACTACTTCATTACATTCACTGATGATTTGAGTAGATATGGATATATATACTTAATGAAACATAAGTCGGAATCTTTTGATAGATTCAAAGAGTTCCAAAATGAAGTACAAAATCAACTTGGTAAGACAATAAAAGCATTACGATCCGATCGTGGTGGTGAATATTTGAGCCAAGAATTTGATGATCATCTAAAGGGTTGTGGAATTCTTTCACAATTAACTCCACCAGGAACACCACAGTTGAATGGTGTATCTGAAAGGAGGAACCGAACCTTGCTAGATATGGTTCGATCGATGATGAGTCTTGCTGATCTTCCGATTTCTTTTTGGGGATACGCTCTCGAAACTGCTGCACACACACTAAATAGGAGCCCGTCAAAGGCTGTAGAAAAGACTCCATATGAGTTATGGAATGGAAAAACTCCAAACTTGTCTTTTCTTAAAATGCGGGGATGTGAGGTCTATGTAAAGCGGTTACTATCGACAAGCTTGCACCCAAGTCGGATAAATGTCTCTTTGTGGGATACCCAAAAGAGACAAGGGGTTATTACTTCTATAACCGTCAAGAGAACAAAGTGTTTGTTGCTCGTGATGGTGTCTTTCTTGAAAAGGAATTTGTTTCTAGAAAGACAAGTGGGAGTAAAATAATTCTCGAAGAAATTCGAGATGAGCAACAAATAGACGTGGTTCACACTATGTCAGAAACGGCACGACAAGACGAAAGTCTAGTTCAGGAGATAATGTATTCAACGCATGTACCTCCTACCGTCCCAATTGAATCAAGTGAAGATCTTCAAGGAGTTGAAGAGAACTCTTTTCTTAATGCTCAGGCCCCGCGTAGATCTAGTAGAGAAAGGATTCCAAACAAAAGGTTGGTTGATTTCCTGTTAACTGAAAACTCTGAAATTATGATTTTAGAGAATTCAGAGCCTACTACCTACAAACAAGCTTTGACGAGCCCAGACTCTGAGAAATGGCTTGAAGCCATGAAATCCGAGTTAGACTCCATGTCTGAGAATAAAGTTTGGACCCTGGTCGATTTGCCTAGTGGGGTTAACCCTATTGGATGCAAGTGGGTGTTCAAATTGAAAACAGACAAAGATGGGAATGTCTATGTATATAAAGCAAGACTGGTTGCAAAAGGATTCAGACAAATTCATGGTATAGACTATGATGAGACCTTTTCTCCAGTAGCAATGCTTAAATCAATTCGGATACTTTTAGCGATTGCTGCATTTTATGATTATGAAATTTGGCAGATGGATGTCAAAACTGCATTCTTGAATGGGTTCTTGAATGAGGATGTGTACATGACACAACCTGAGGGTTTTGAGGATCCAGAAAATCCTAAAAGGGTTTGCAAACTTCAGAGATCCATTTATGGATTGAAGCAGGCATCTCGGAGCTGGAATCTTCGATTTGATGAAGCAATCAAGAAATTTGATTTCATCAAAAGCGAAGAAGAATCTTGTGTCTACAAGAAGTTTAGTGGGAGCAGCTTAGTCTTCTTGGTATTGTATGTAGATGACATACTACTCATGGGAAATGACATACCAATGCTTGAGTCAGTCAAGGAATGGTTAAAAAGTTGTTTCTCTATGAAGGACCTGGGAGAAGCTGAGTACATATCGGGAATTAAAATCCATAGAGATAGGTCTCGAAGGATGATTGGACTAAGTCAAGAAACTTATATTGATAAGGTTCTTACAAGGTTCAACATGGAAAACTCGAAGAGAGGTTTCGTTCCCATGTCACATGGCATATCGCTTAGCAAGAGTCAGTGCCCGACTGAACCTGATGTGTTGAAGCGAATGAGTAGCATTCCTTATGCTTCGGCTATAGGATCTATCATGTATGCCATGATAAGTACTCGACCAGATGTTGCATATGCCTTGAGCATGTGTAGCAGGTTCCAAGCAAATCCAGGAGAAGCACACTGGATTGCAGCTAAGAGCATCCTCAAGTACTTGAGAAGAACTAAAGGCATGTTCTTAGTTTATGGGGGACAAAGTGAGTTGGTTGTTGAAGGTTACACGGATGCAAGCTTCCAAACCGACAGAGATGATTACCGCTCTCAGTCAGGGTATGTCTTTTGTTTAAATGGAGGAGCAAAGTGAGCTGGAAGAGCTCAAAGCAAAGCACTCGTAGCGACTCTACGATAGAATCGAATATTTAGCAAGCGGTTGAAGCGGCTAAAGAAGCCGTTTGGATCAAGAAATTCTTGACAGAGCCGGATATCGTACCTAGTGCTCAGGAAGGGATTGAGTTGTTCTGTGATAACAATGGTGCTATTGCGCAAGCAAAAGAACCGAGATCACATAACAAATCCAAACATGTAATGAGGAAGTATCACCTCATTAGAGAGATTGTTGACAGGAAGGATGTCAGGATCTGCAAAGTTCACACGGATGAGAATGTGGCTGATCCGCTCACTAAACCACTACCTCAACCTAAGCATGAGTGTCACGCTAGGGCTATAGGTTTGAAGCAAATGTTAGAGTGGCTTTAGATTGTACTAGGTTTAGAGAAACTTGTTACAATGTAAAGACATGGTTTTGCTATTTATGTTTATAAGAATAAATTTTACATTATTTAATTATTGGTTTAGTATTAAATAAAATGTCCAAAATATATCTTGAATTCTATGGTTTTGTCGAATATGTGATTTGATAAATGAAACACCATAAGTGAACAGAATTCGTAGAATATTATAAGTTCCTAATCTAAGTCATTAAAACTGGACATGAATGACTTGTTAAAGGGATTAGCATAAAAGATTGATTGATAGCACCGTTTCATGGGCTATAGAAACATAGAGATGTTTAATCAATCATATGGATATGTATAGTTGATACATAGTCGAACTAGACCTGCTTAGAAGTTTTGTAACTTCGAAATTATATTAGTAGATTCCTTAGACATGAGTGGAACATTACTTAGCCCAATGATTGGTATAACTTTGATACTTGTCAAACGTCATGCCGTAAAAGGGGGCTATAAAGGCAGCATTCAGGTTGTGCCATAAATTGAGTGGGAGTATTGATTACCATAAGATTGGAAAAGTCCTCCTATATGAGATAGGATAGGTGTCTTGGCCCCTTGAAGAGCGAAAAATTGAAAAATGCATGGCCGTGCTCAAATGGATCATTAGATGATCATTTGTTTGTCAATTCGAACTCGGATTTCAAGGATTAATTTGAAAACTAGTATGGATGATATGTAAATATGATCATACTATCAAATTAAGACATTAAGAGACTTGAGGAAATTAAACATTGCACACTCGTCTCGGACAAGTGGGAGATTGAAGGATTTATGTCCTCGACTTAAATGCAATTACTAATTATATTATGGATCGTATTATAGAGATAATAAATTCGTTCTATTGGGTCGTCTATACGTCTTGCTAGAGAATGCTATAGAACTTTGGGTTAGGAAATAATAAACCCAAAGCCCAATATAATGGATCCTATTAGGTCACACAAAATACTTGGATCAACAAAAGAAACCTAGAGCCCATAAAAGGCTCTAGGGTGGCCGGCCAAGAGGAAGTGAGAGAGAGGAGAATTGATTCTCCTCATAACCTAATTATATCTATATATACTTAGTTAGGCAATAAGGAAAGATAAGTGATCTTTCATTATTCTCTCTCTCTCATAATCTTTCCAAAAGTCACAAAAACTCCATTAAAGTGGAAGAAGAATTTCTTCCTTCCAACTAGCATTGGTGGAGTGTTGATCCGGGTTGGTGGACCAAGTAGAGGAATCGCAATTGAGGTTCTTAATCCGGGTATTTCAAGCTTTGTGGAATTCACGCTTCAAAGGTAAATTCCTAACTATTATGTGATCCTTGAATGTATATGCATGAGATCCTGTTTTAAGTGCTTATGAATTTGATTCATGAAATTCCGCTTAGAGTACTTATATAATCCTACAGTCAGTGACTGGGCGGTGGGCGTGGCGGTGGTGACGCAGCGTCCCTTCGTGGCTTCGTCAAATCCTCACTTTCTCTCCTTCCTTCGTTCGGTGGTTGGTTACCTTCGAAGGTTGAGCGAAGTTCGTTCCTCACCGCTCGTCGTCGTCGGCTCCAGCGGGAGGCGGCTCGTGCGGTCGTGGCAGGAAGTTTAGTGTTAGGCAGTTAGGGTTTCTCTCCTTCCTTAGTTTGTCTCCTTTCAAGCTTTTGTTTTTCAGTTTTTACGCGTCTCTCTCTCCACTCTCCAGCCAGCGTTGTTTTTTTCCCTTTTTTTTTTTTTGTTTTTTTTAAGCGTAAAAATTATTTTTTTAAAGTGGGGGGACATCTGTCCCCATGTCCCCCCTACTGGCTCCGCCACTGGCCTGAAGGCCCTAAAATTCAATGAATTTTGGACACAATCAAGAGCCGGATTTCAGGGAAGGATGATGGCTACAGAGTCAAAGCAAAATTTGAAAAAAACGAACTACATGATGCAGAATGTAACCAGTTTACATGAAAAATTAATACTATTATGCTCTGACTTCTTAGTAATTATATCATTAGTGGACAAACAAATTGTATTAGATGTTTCTATGTGTGATTTAGTCTAGTAAATGCTTAGTATAAGTCTTTAACTTGCATTGACTTGTTATCTTATGAATTGGGCAGCTGATTATCCGTAGTGTACCTTCAGGTAGTCTTTAGTATATTTTATTTTCAGTTCTTCACTTCCTCGTTCTACGCTGTTATCCCAATCTTATCCTTTTCTTCAATTACCGAGTCAAACATATGCTGGTGGTTGGAGTTCGAGTTACCCATATGCAGGTGGTTGGAGTTCCAGTTACCTTGAATGGAGATCTGAAGAACCAGTTTGTTGAAACTGATGTTGGGTTTGATACTGAAGAACTCTGTAAATAAACAATGTATCTAGTTGTAGTTGAGTATGATGTTAAAATTATAGTGAATATTTTTATGTATCTAATTATTTATGCTTATGCTTCAATTGAGCATAATATGCTTAATAAAAAGAGTATTGATCTATATTATTGATTTTGTATTGATTACTAATGAAAATATGCAAAAAGAAAATTTGGTTTTTGGGGTGGTCAACTGCTCCGATTTTGAGTCAAAACCGGAGGAGTTAACTATCGGTAAATGATTAATTGATCCGGTTTAGGACCAGATCAGTTAATCATTGCTAACCGCTGCTAGCCCACCCCATCCGGACCAAAATCGGAGCTGTAAGCCCAGTTTTGACTGGTTCGGATGAGCTTTTTTCCACTAGTGGATTTCCCATTTCCATTTTCCACTTTCATTTTCATTTCTCGTCTCCATTTCCATTTCTCCATCCCACATTTCCATTTCTCATTTCCAAAGCATCATTTCTTAAAATTTACGAGGTCCATTCGATTTTTGTTCAGGACAAGTCATGAGATTATAACTTGGGAACCCCCGATAGAGAGGATACAAGGTCAACCTACTCCTAGACTCGTCAAACGCATCCTCACCTTTTCAGATGAATTCTTCGACTCTTCTGAATCATCATCTGCAATGGGGGACGCTAATGAACAACTCAGTGCCATTATGGCCCAACTTCAACTGATAAACTCTTGTCTTGCGGAACAAGACAAAGAGATTAAGGCACTAAGAGAGAAACTAACTGAGGAAGAAGAGCAGGATGACACTCCGCCGCCACCACCACCTCCTATCAAGACCAAGACATAATGAGGTTTAAAAAACCCGAGCAATTGATCTAGTCAATTCCTGCGCTCGAGGGTCAGGCTCATGGCCATGACATCATTGATCCTAAACTGAGGAAAAACTCCCTAAAAAGATAACATTGGGTGACCTCCCCAAATTCAAGGGGGTCGAAGACCTAGATGATCATTTGAGAGCTTTCTCCATAATTATGGCTCTCAAAGGCATGAGCAAGGACCTGTTTGTTTATGTCTTTCCCTTAACATTGGATGCACATCCATCCAAGTGGTTCAGGTCATTGAATAAGACCAAGCTGAATAATTGGGACTATATCAGGGAAGAGTTCCACAAATAATACATATACAATACTCAGCTTCCCATCGGCCTTCGTGAGTTGGAATTAACTAAATAGAATTCCAACGAAGATTTCGTCACCTTCCTTAACAGATGGAGGGAAAAACCTGCACAAATGACTAATAGGCCATCTCAAGAGGATCAAGGCCGATTGGTGATCCGTAACCTGCAGCCTAAGTATGGGGATCATATTAAATTCTAACCCATAGAGTCTTTCACAAAGCTCTATAAGGTAGGCCTGCTGATTAAAGAAAAGGTACAAGCCTACAAGAACAAGGGTTCCAACAACAACAACTCTTTCAAGAAGAGTAATAACAACCCTTCTACCTCTAAAAGCAACGACATCAATGCCTTAACTACTGAAAAGAGAGGTTATCAAGGGCCTTAAAGAACATTCACTCCATTAGGCATGACTCTAGAAGGAGCCTTCACTAGGCTTCATGCAAAAGGAGCACTTCAGCCTCTTTGCCCTACTCCGGACCCTGCTCCTGAGAAAAGATCCAGTAAATGGAATCCAATGCCTACTGCAAGTACCATCAAGGAAATGGGCATATGACATCACAATGTTGGACTTTGAAACATGCTCTACAGGATATGGTTGAAGACGGTATATTGCCAATTTCACCTGCAGCAAAAGTCAGCAATAGCGGCAACTCCTTAGGCAGTGCCTAAGTAATGCCGGGGCATGGTCATTTAACGCTAGTTTTCTAGGTTGAGTTGGAGAGTCCCTCACCTAGCTCCTTCATTTCCTTTCATGTCGAGTCTATGTCATTTAGGACTTTATTATATATCAGCCTTGTTCTATTTATTTCTAATTAATAAAATAATTGCGTTTTCATTCTCATTCTCATTGGCTTTCCATCATTTTATTTATGCTTCTAATTCAATGATGTAACTTAAATCACCTAATGAACTTGACTAATAATAATAATAAAAATTGATCTGAAAAAAAATGATGAAAAAAAGGACATACATTGAATTAGGAGTTATTCCCCTCTTCCCTCCATCATCAATAAGCCATCCTCATCAGAAAAATCCCTTAAACCATCATCCTCCATGATCATTAGCCATACAACCCTTCAAAATCAAAGCTCCACAAATAGCCTTCAAGCCTTCCAATACCCAAAATCACAAAAACTTGTGTGCAAGCCTCACTAAAAAAAAAAAAAAAATCAATGCCAGGCAAAAAAAAAAAAAAAAACAAAAAGGTGAAAGAAATTCAAAGTGCGAAAAAAGCAAAAGCAAAAGAAAACACACAAGACAAAAAGAAAAAAAATGCAAAAAAGAAAAAGGAAAAATAAAAAGTTAAGCTAGGGGGGCTTGCACACAAGTTCTACTCCTCATTCAAATCCTTCAACCCATCAAAATCTTAACCCACATAATTCAAATCCATGATCCTACCTTAGCCCAACCAATTGAGCCTTCATCAAAACCTAAAACCTCAACCTTTCAAACCTTGCATTAACCCTAACTCCTTTTTCAAGGTATGTCCAAGCACGCTAGGTTGAAGACCCGGAAGGGCGGCCTAGGAAAAAGTTAGGGCATAAAAAAAAAAAGAAAAAAAAAATCAGATCTTGAACTACGAATGGTCTGATTCCGCAAGGATACGTAGGAATCCTCATCTCGAGGTCCGACCGCTTCAATAAAATAAAATTAGTCAAGGTCTAATGATTTGATTTTCAAGAGTTCAAGAGCATAATCTCTTTCTAGATCCCGACATAGACTCGAGTCTGAACCTAGCCTCATTAAAGCCTTTCCCACCTACATCTATTTAAGACACAAATATAAACTTTTTTATTTTTCAATCCAAACTCTCTTTTTCCCCAAAGGACTCTCTGACAATTCCATGGTTTCTGGCAATATTTGACTTTGCCTATATCAACTTTCCAAAGAAGAATCCCCAATGACAACTTTCAACGCTCAAGACAGATTAGTTACATTTTTATCAAGGCTCAAGGTGCCTAATTCAAGGCAAGCTCACCCAAAGCGGGGGCTCCCTATATGTGGTGGTTCCTCCAAATCAAATCAAACTCCCGAAATGTTGTAATCTGTGGACCTCATTTACGGACCCCAATTATTTACTAAAAATAATTTTCGAAAATCATTCTATTCATTTATGATCATTCTATCATTCTACATATATAGATCTCATAGCCTTGCAAAACTCTGACTTCGCATTGCATTACATACATCCTAGCCTTGCATAACCCAGACCTTGCATGACGTGTCATCCCTTAGCTTTGCATAACCTTAATCCTTGCATAGCGTCTTGTGTATACTTCAAGAGTCTAAGTTTGCATTATTTGCATCATTATGTGCATTATTGCGTGAGTTGTTTGCACTTATTTGCTAACATCTTCTTCTGCAGGTAATCAGATTGCTTGTGGTTATTGTCCTGCATACTAACTTTGTTTTGCAGAGACCGACGTATAAAGATCAGCTCTAAACTACAAAGCATTTAGAATCATTCTCGGTCCCGACACCGTATACTTTGACTTTCGGTTTCCTCAACCTCAGTCAAAGTTGGGGCTTCTGTAGACAAATAATCGTGTCTCCTCATTTAAGGGTCCAATGATGAAACATACCGCAATATTAGTTAGCGTGACCCAACGGAAGAGCAATCCAAAGAACCAATCCAAAATTGAGTTTCGAAATGATATTCTAAAACCCAATTAATTATTCATGATGATTAATTGTATTTTAAGCCCATAAAATAATTTGAGTCAATTTAAAATGTTTTAAGAGCCCAATTACATATTTATTATTTTAATAAATATTTTTATTATGTTTGATAAATACTTTAAACATAAATCTGATTTTTAGTCCGTAAAATTCAATCTCCGAATTTTTGAGATAGAAAAATATCTTCAAAGCACACGTTTAGTAAAAAAAACTGGAATATGCTGGAATATGCGCCAGACACGGCGGTCGCGCTCAGCGCGCCACGTGCGTCCAACACATTGGCCAGACCATGTCAGGCGCGCCAATGAGCTCCTGACACGTGGGTTTGTGACTCACAGAGTCCTGCGCCTGGCGCAGACCTTGTGTGAGACGCAAGTTTATTATTATGTTTTTTAAATACGCGTATACACATGTACGAGTTTGATTGGGCTGACCGCGTCAGGCACACCAATGTGCGCCTAACGCATGGACATGCGCTTGACATGTAGGCCAGCGCCATGCGCAGTTTGGCGCGTGAAGCGCACACTCCTGTTTCCTATAAATACTTGTGATTTCCCGAATTACAGACGCGTTTTCAATTTTATTTTACGAACACAAAAACATACGATTATCTCCGAAATACACTTCGAATCTCTAAACACAGAACATTTTCAATACTTCAATTATCCTCTAGTTCCTGATATACTACGTTCTTGGTTCCACGATTGCTACGCCTAAAGATCGTTGCGCTTTTTAACCTAAGCCGCATAGGTATAATTCATGAGGATCCTTGAATAATTCAATTATATTTATTGCCTAAAAGTTACCAACAAATTATTCATGATGTAGATCTTTAATTAATAATCGTTCTACTGTATATTCTAATCCCTTTTCTATACTTTATTTTATATTCATATTATTATTATTCATATCTATATATTATTATATGCTTGCCTGATTATTCTTTTCATATTATATGATTGTCCTGATTTTTTGATTTTATCAGTCACATGTTTTTTTTGCTAATCAAGACCTAAAGAACTGTTCTAATATTAATCAGATTAATTTGGACAACCTGCTAGGTTCCCTATAAATTGATTGCTTAATAACTTGTCGCTAAAAAATAGTCTTTTTATGTGTTTCCTGAACCAACCTAGACTAAGTATTTCTAGGGTGTATAAAATATTATATGATTATTCTTTGGCATAAAATTTCTTGTGAATCGATATTTAGTAAAGGCCAACAATGGGCAAACATGGTTCATTATGACTATAACTTCACCCCCGAACTTAATCTTTGGTTCATTTTAACCATCTATGGAGTCTAGACGCGAAAATCTACATTGGATAAGTCCCACAATTTGTCCCTACGGTTTCTCATATCCAATTAGGTTTATGATTCTTCCTAAAAAGAATTATTGGCGACTTCTTTCAAAAAACATATCTTTAATAAAACCTTTACAATGGGGTAGTCAAATCAAATACGCGCTCACACCGCGTAGGCGAAATAAAAACACGCCTACAACATGGATGCAAAAGTTCTCAACCTAAAGTCCAGTTCTACATTCAACTATGGTCAGGTTTAGATTAAGGCTGAAAAGGGTTCATGACTAAGAGATTGATCCCACGCTTCGTACCCCTGCTTGGAGAGGTGGCCACGTGTAAAACGCACTCTAGTTCTCAAGTCATGATCAAGAGAACAATGCCATGGTTGGGTAGGTTTGCTTATGAGTAAGATCCAAAACTATCGCTCAGGAAGCTTTTTGGAAGGACAAAGCGCAAACCCCCCGGGGGTGACCTTACACATAGAACACGTGCTAATGAGGCAAGGTAGATTGTCCTTATGGTGGCTTAAACAATAGTCATGCATATGTAAAACTGTGATGTCATTCTAAAGCATAAAAATGTATGAATCGTATTTTTTGAGTTTCACCCACTCATTTAAAAAATGATTTTTTCACCAGGTACCCCTGAGGTTTAACCAAATGCACCAGGTACCCTCGTTGTTTCCCTCTAGTTGAACACGTGGATGCCTCTGATTGGTCAACGTGTCAGCTTATCAGCCCTTCATTTTAGGTCACAACATTTGCCCCTAAAAGGGAATTTATCTGTTGCAAAACCGGTTAATGTCCTTTTACTAGAGGAAGTTACCAAATTTTGAAGGGTAGTGACGCGTCTAAGCCCTGGAAGGCCACATGGCCGGTCATTGTTACCGGTTGGGCAGGTTTTTCACCCCCCTATAAATACTTCATTCTGTCCTTTTCTGAAATCATTTTAACACCCTGAGTAATTTTTCTAGAGAGAGAGGCTCCGGATTTTTTTAACTTTCTAGAGAGAGAGTGTGTTCGTCCAGATTCGTTGTGTTTTTTCTTCATCGACCGTCCAAGCGTTTATCAGGTATCTCACTATTTTTTTCCTTATTCTTTATTTTTTCTTAAAAAAGCAATCAAAATGAATTATTCCTCTTCGTCGAATAATCCCGGTCGTTCAAGAGTTTGCCTTGGAGCTAGAACCAATATTTATTCATCTTCGGCACATTCTAGGGTTGGGCCTATTCTGGCTGGTCATGCATATCCTCATTTTTATGGATTTAGCCAACAAAGTCAGACGACCCAGTCTCCACCCGTGCGGGGTACTCTTGCGTGCGTCAAGCAAACCACCCGTCTAAGACGAGGATTAATACTCCCTGCTTCTACCTCTGAGATGGAAGAATCTACTTACGGGTTCCTGAGGGAGAAATAAGGGAAAGGGAAACCCAAAGCGCTCAGCCAGCGACAGAGCCCTCTTCTCCCGGTAACAGGAGGGAAAAAAAATCCTGATCAAATAAATTCAGAGACCAGCCAGTCTGGAAGGGGTGTGGAGATGGAAGAAAATAACAATGAGAATGACGAGGGCGAATCTAGCTCCCTTGAGGAATCTGACGAGCCTTCCACTACATCGTTTGAAATTAGGAGACGTTTAGGTCACCTTTTTGACCTTGGCTTTACAATCGTCAACCTTAAATGGTTGGAAAAACTTGGCCGAGACCCTAAGCATTTGTCCCTTGCCATGCCTATGCCGGGTTACTCTTTTGTAATCCTGACGAGAAGACGACCATTCTAACCGCTCCGCAGGGTCAATTAGCCGTTTATAGATTGGCCTTGGACGCTAGTTTGAGATTTCCCTTTTCATGATTTTATCGAGGTTGTGCTAAAGCATTACAACCTCGGCCATAACAAGTTAGTGTCGAATGCCTGGCACAACATTCTAACTTTCAATGCCGTATGCGAGTTGCGCGGCTTGACTCTTTCTTTGCCGGCCTTCACCCATATTCATTATGTATCCAGGGTCATCAAAACAGTGGAAGGGGCTTGGTTCAGCATCTGCAACCGTGCTAGGTTTATCACCGCGTGGGATAAATCCTAAAAAATGCACGACTAGAAGGCCAACTTCATCTTCGTCCGGGCTCCCAGTGAGGATATTACCGGGGGGTATCATTACCGTAGCCGGGCAGCGACAAACATTGGATGAGGAGCACCTATCTTGGATTTGGAAGATAGGTTTGATGATGAGGTGGTGGAGTACTTCATAATAGCTGAGTACACCAAACTAAACCGTTCGACTTTGAACGGGCCAGCTAACTGGATCCCCTTCAAAGAAATGTTCTTTGATGATAACTTCTTGGTCGCCACTGGCTTGCGGTTGGCCGAAGATAAAGGTAATTCACCAAAACTTTAAGTAAAATGCGTCGTCTAAAGTATTTGTGTATTAACCAACTTGATTTTTTCCTGCAGAAGCGGCCACAACACTCCTTCGCAAATCTTGGAAGGGGGACATAGATATGTCGACATTCAGTGCGAACCTGTGGAAAGAGTACTCCGAGACGGGGACCGGAAAGAGGGTTGATACCTTGGTAAATTAATATATTTTTTTTGTCGGACGTTCAATTGAATTGGATCTTCATCCAAAACATCTGGACGAAGATCTAACTTAGTGGGAAGGCGGCTAGACTCGGCCGTCCTTCTTGTCAAATTAATCGTTTATTTTACTTCCGGACGTAGATCCTAGTGAGAGCATCACATGCTTTTCGTCGATTTAGTCACTGTGGTGGTCGATCCTATGTTCGTTCGGTTTGCATTCGCGTAAAAGCATTGTCGTTCTAGGGGTCTCACCTAATTCACATAAAAATCAATCTTTTCATGCAAGGTCGAGTTAAATCTTTAGACTATAAAAGTTCCCTAGGTCTAGTTTGCATTTCTATATAAACCCTAATTAAGTATTCGGAGTATAAACGTTCCCTAGGTCTAGTTTACATTTTTATGTAAACCCTAGTTAACTCTTCGGACGATAAAAGTTCCCTAGGTCTAGTTTGCATTTCTATGTAAACCCTAGTTAAGTCTTCGTACGATAAAAGTTCATTCCCTAGGTCTAGTTTGCATTTCTATGTAAACCCTGGTTAAGTCTTCGGACTATAAAAGCTCATTCCATAGGTCTAGTTTCCATTTCTATGTGAACCCTAGTCAAGTCTTCAGACTATAAAAACCCAACCCTAGATCTAGTTCGCATCCCTAGTCAAGTCTTCAGACTATAAAAGAGGAGTTCATACCCTTAGGCCTATCTGAATCATCACCCGAGATGGGAGACACTTCTGAACAACTTAATGCAATCATGGCTCAGCTCCAACTGATGAACTATCGTCTTGATGGACAAAACAAAGAGATCAAGGCGATGAGAGAAAAGCTGATAGCTGAGGAAGAAGAGCGTGATGACACTCCACCACCACCATCTCCTATCAAGTCCAAGACAGATTTGAGGTTCGAAAAACTCGAGCAATTGATGCAGTCAATTCCTGCACTCGAGGGTCAGGCTCATAGCCATGCCATTATTGATCCTAAACTGAGGGAAAAGCTTCCTAAAAAGGTTGCATTGGGTGACCTCCCAAAATTCAAGGGGGTCGAAGACCTAGATGATCATTTGAGAGCTTTCTCCATTTCTATGGCTCTCAAAGGCATGAGCAAGGACCTGTTTGCTTATGTCTTTCCCTTGACCTTGGATGAATATACATCCAAGTGGTTCAGATCACTGAATAAAACAAAGCTGAATGACCGAGACTACATCAAAGAAGAGTTTCGCAAACAGTACGTATACAATGCTCAACTTCCTATTGGTCTTCGTGAGTTGGAATTAACTAAACAGAATTCCAACGAAGATTTTATCACCTTCCTTAGCCGATGGAGGGGAAAGGCCGCACAAATGACTAACATGCCATCTGAAGAGGACCAAGTCTGAATGGTGATCCTTAATCTGCTGTCCAAGTACGGATAGCACATCAATTTCCAACCCATAGAGTCTTTCATGAAGCTCTACAAAGTTGGTATATTGATTGAGGAAGATGTGCAAGCCAACAAGAACAAGGGTTCCAATAACAATTCCTCTTTCAAGAAGAGTAACAACAACCCCCTGGCTCTAAAAACAATGACGTCAATGCCCTAACTAATGAAAAGAGAGGTTATCAAAAGTCTCAAAGAACCTTCGCTCCCCTGGGCATGAATTTAGAAGAAGCTTTCAATAGGCTTATTAAAAAAAAGGAGCAATTCACCCTATTATTGGTCCTAGTCCAGACCCTGCACCTGAGAATAGGCCCAACAAGTCCTAAGGGAATGGGAATCCAACGTTTGTTTTATTGACCTTAAAGAATGCTATGCAGGATATGTTTGAAGATGGCAGACTTCCAATTCCGCCTGCAGCAAAAGTCAACAACCCTTGGGCATCATTTCAACAGGGCAGGGGGCTTAGTCATTTAACGCTAGTTTTCTAGGTTGAGTCGGAGAGTCCCTCCCCTAGCTTCTTCATTTTCTTTCCTGTTGAGTCTATGTCATTTAGGACTATAATGTTTATCAGCCTTATTTCATTTATTTCTAAAATAATCGCATTTTATTTTCATTTCATTGGCCTTCCATCATTTAATTTATGCTTCTAATTCAATGATGAAACTTAAATCACCTAATGATCTTGACTAATAATAAAAAAAATATGACAATAAAAAAAAGATAGAAAAATAAAAAAGGACATACTATGGATCAGGAGTTTTTTTTTTTTTTTTTGGCAATTCAAAATTGTTATTGATAACCAAAAAAAGAGTTTACAAGAAACAACCAAAACAAAGCCTCCACAAAGGCAGCAACAGCAAAGCTTTACAAACAAGGAAAATCCAAGGCTGTCACTAAGCCTAGAAAACTAACAATGATCTCTCAGCATCATTGCAATTACAAGAAACTCTAAAAATAATTTCTTTTACTAGCACATAAAGCTTAGCATGTCTCCCTTTCCCATGGGCTTTAGCATTAGCTGTCCTTACTTCTTCACAAAAAGTCCTTGGCTGATAATTCAACTTCAATATGTCATGGATTTCTTGCCACACAGCAGTCGCATAATCACAGTTGAAAAACAAATGAGACACTGATTCATCTGTAGCCTCACAGAGCTTGCAGGTTAAAGAACAAGCAATGTTCCATTTACTAATTCTGTCTGTTGTAGCTAACTTGTTTTGCAGCACCATCCAAAGTAAGAATTTACTTTTAGGACTGGCTTTGTTGTTACAAACAAGCCTTCTCCAAAACACCTTCTCAAAGTTGCCCAACATCAAAGTATAAGCCTTCTTAATGCTATATTTCCCATTCTGCATAACAGCATTCCGTCCTCCAATATCCTGGATTTTATCTCTGGAACCAATGATTTTCTTCAATTGCCAAGACATGTTGCTACTAATAGCAACATTATAAACATCATCCCTCCTCAAATAATATGCATTGATCCATTGGACCCATAGCTTATTAGCTTTGAAGGCAATGGCCTAAAGTAGCTTAAGAACAACAGCTTTATTCCAAAGGTCCATATTAATCAGGTTCCAGCCCCCAGCAACTTTTGGATTATAAAAGTTATGCCACGCTATTGGAGCTTTCTTGGAATCTAGAGTCTTTCCTGTCCAGAGAAACTTCCTACAAACAGACTCCACAGCTCTAATGATCTTCTTAGAGAGAGGGAAAATTTGAGCCCAGTAATTTTGCATAGTACTCAGAATACTTCTCACAAGTTGCAGTCTGCCTGCATAGGAAAGGAACTGAGCAATCCACCCCTGAGCTTTTTCAGTAATTTTGTCAATCAAAATCTTACACTGAGAGAAGTTGAGCTTCTTGGAAGAGAGAGGAACTCCAAGATACTTAAAGGGAAGCTCACCAATAGGAAGCTGAACAGTTTCAGCTAGATGGTTAGCTTCTTGGACACTAACACCAGCAATATAAATATTGCTCTTCTCTAAACTTGCCACCAAACCAAAAGCTTGAGAAAATTTATTAAACGCAGCCATAATCTTGGTGACAGAACTAACATCAGCTCTAGAGAATAACAGAAGATCATCAGCAAACATAAGGTGGGTAAGAAATAACCTTTCACATTTAGGATGGAAATTAAAGTCTGGGTTATCCTTCAACTCACAAAGACATCTGCTTAAATATTCCATACAAATGGCAAAAAGGAAGGGGGAAAGAGGGTCCCCTTGCCTTAAGCCCTTCTTAGCTTGAAAAGGAGGAGAAGGAATGCCATTCAACATAATAGAATAAGAAACTCCTCTCACACAAGCCATAACCCAGCTGACAAAATTTGCAGGAAAGCCAAGCTCCTCCATCACACTTTCCATGAATCTCCACTCAACTGAATCATAAGCTTTTTTTATACTATGGATCAGGAGTTATTCCCCTCTTCCCTCCATCATCCATAAAACATCATCTCTATTAACCAAAACTCCACAAATATCCTGCAAACCTTCTAATACACTAAACCATAAAATCTTGTGTGTAAGCGATACTACATAAAAAAGTCAATGCCTGGCATAAATAAAAAAAATGTGAAAAAATTCAAAGTGCGAAAAAAAAAAGCAAAAGCAAAACAAAACACCTGTGACAAAAAGAAAAAATGCGAAAAAGAAAAAGCCAAAGGCAAAATAAAAAGTCAATCTAGGGGGCTTGCACACAAGTTCAACCCCTCGTTTCAAATCCATTCGATCCATCAAAACCTAAAATTCAAATCCATTGATCCTACCTTATCCCAACCAATTCACTCTTCTTCATATACCTTAAACTTTTCAACCTCTAATCAACCCTAACTCCTTTTTCAAGGTATGTCCAAGCCCGCTAGGTTGAAAACACGAAAAGGCGGCCTAGGCAAAAGTTAGGGCACAAACAATATATATAATAAATAAAAGAAATCAGATCCAGAACTCCGAATGGTCTGATTCCGCAAGGAGACGTAGGAATCCTCATCTCGAGGTCCGACCGCTTCAATTCTTTCTAGATCCCGACATTGACTCGAGTCTGCACCTAGCTACGTCAAAGCCTTTTCCCACCTATATCTATTTGAGTCATTTACTAACCTTCTATTTTTCAATCCCAAGCTCTCCTTGTCCCTGAAGGACTCTCCGATAATTCCATGGTTTCTGGCGATATTTGACTTTTCCTGTGCCAACTCCCCAAAGAAGAATCCCCAGCAAAGAACTTTGAGTGTTCAAGACATATCAACTACAATTCAATAGGCTCGAAGCGCCTAATTCAAAACAAGCATACTCAAAGTGGGGGCTTCCTATATATGTGGTGGTTCCTTCAAATCAAACTCACAAAGAGTTGTAAGTTGCGGACCTCGTTTGCGGACCTTGATTATTTACTAAAAACAGTCTTCGAAAATCATTCTACTCATTTATAATCATTCTATCTCTCTACATATCCAGATCTTCTAACCTTGCAAAACCTTGACCTTGCATTGCATTTCACACATCCTAGTCTTGCATAACCCTGACCTTGGACGTGTCATCTTCCTTATGCTTTGCAGAACCTTGATCCTTGCATAGCGTCTCATGTATACTTAGAGAGTCTAAGTTTGCATTTTTGCATCATTATGTGCATTATTATGTGAGTTATTTGCACCTATCCACTTACATCTTTATTTTGTAGGTAATCATATTGCTTGTAGTTATTGTCCTGCCTACTAACTTTGTGTTGCAGAGACCGGCGTATATAGATCAATTCAAAACTGCAGAACGTTTAGAATCGTTCTCTGTCCCGACACCATATACTTTGACTTTCGGTTTCCTGAACCTCGGTCAAAGTGGGGGCTTCTGTAGACACATAATTGTGTCTCCCCATTTAAGGGCCTAATGATGTAACATACCGCAGTCTTAATTGGTCCGACCCAAAGGCAGAGCAATTCGAAGAGCCAAATCTATTTTCAAAGTTTTAAAGTCGTATTTTAAAGCCCACTTAATTATTCATGATAATTAGTTATATTTTGAGCCCCTCTTTGAAAAAGCCCATTTACTTATTCATCAATAATTAATAATTAAAAGATATTTTTATATTTTTATAATTAAAATCGGATTTTATCCCGTAAAATAAGATTTCCATAGTTAAAAGATAAAAGATTATCTTTAAAACGCGTTTTCTAAGAAAGCTGTCAAAACGTGTCAAAAGCAAGGCCGATCGCACCAACCAACGTCGAGCGCACAGTGATGCGCTAAGAGCACAAGGCCTGCCACGTACACAACTGTGTGTCACACAAAGTCGTGCGTGCGAGCGCATTTTTGTTTGCGATGCACATGCTGTCAATTTTATCTTTTTAAAGTGTGTGCCACGTGGGCACTGATGATTGCTCATGCCGCGTCACGCGCACATTAAACAAAGCCTTCTGCACCTGGCGCAGCTGGCGCGTGAAGCGCATTTCCTTTCCCCTATAAATATGCTTCGATCTTTCCGAATTAAAATACGGTTTTTCCACATACTTCAATACTTCAACACCACAACTTCGACACTTACGACACTTACGAATACCTCACGAACCTTTACAAAACCTCTCTAAAAACACATACAAAACACATGCATTCAGATTTATATATTAGTTCAGGTTTTCAGGCTTCACGATTACTCGTCCCAAAGGTTATCAATCCCTCAGACCTAAGCCACGGTATAATCCTGAAGCGCAGTTTCGTTCCCCTATAAATATGCTTCGATTTTTCCGAATTAAAATACGGTTTTTCCACATACTTCAATACTTTAACACCACAGATTCGACACTTACGAACCTTTACAAAACCTCTCTAAAAACACATACAAAACACATGCATTCAGATTTACATATTAGTTCAGGTTTTCAGGCTTCACGATTACTCGTCCCGAAGGTTATCAATTTCTCAGACCCAAGCCACGGTATACTCATCCCTAAAAAATGCACGACTGTAAGGCCGACTTCATCTTTGTTCGGGCTCCCAGTGAGGATATGACCCTAAGGAAATCAACGTATTCTAAGCGTAAAGTGTTGGGTCATGTGCTTAAATCGACCAATGCAATAATGTCGTGTATTCATTCCAAATTAAGAGACACCAATGGCGATTATTGAACATTATCTCATTCAAATTAGTGGTCAGAGTGTTTCGTCCCTTGTACCAAATATGCCCAGGAGATAGAGTGTCGGAGGGTTTATTGATCGATCGTTTGCCACAATTTTTCTCTCCGAATAAATCATTTCAAGAAATACAATAACGTCAGCCCTCGTACCGTATCGGCTTATTATCCCATGGTGAGCCACTATGTTCCGGGGGTTTCATCCATACCGAGACGCAAGACCCATAGTGTTGCGTAGAATGTCTTGTCTCCTATACATGAATCAATACTCATTGTGTTGGTCGTTGATATTTAAAAACATGACCCCAAATATATTAGGACATGACCCTAAGGAAATCTTCCTATTCTAAGCCTAAAGTGTTGGGTCGTGTGCTTAAATCGACCAATGCAATAATGCCGTGTATTCATTCCTAATTAAGAGACACCAATGGCGATTATTGGAGGTTATCTCATTCAAAGTAGGGGTTAGAGGGTTTTGTCACTTGTACCAAATATGCCCAGGAGACAGAGTGTCGGAGGGTTTATTGATCGATCGTTTGTCATAATTTTTCTCTCCGGATAAATCATTTCAAGAAATACAATAACGTCATCCCTCGTACCCTATCGACTTATTATCCCATGGTGAGCCACTATGTTCCGGGGGTTTCATCCATACCGAGACGCAAGACCCATAGTGTTGTGTAGAATGTCTTGTCTCCTATACATGAATCAATAGTCATTCTGTTGGTCGCTCTTATTTAAAGACATGACTCTAAATATATTAGGACATGACCCTAAGGAAATCTACCTATTCTAAGCCTAAAGTGTTGGGTCATGTGCTTAAATCGACCAATCCAATAATGCCGTGTATTCATTCCTAATTAAGAGACACCAATGGCGATTATTGGAGGTTATCTCATTCAAAGTAGGGGTTAGAGGGTTTTGTCACTTGTACCAAATATGCCCAGGAGACAGAGTGTCGGAGGGTTTATTGATCGATCGTTTGTCACAATTTTTCTCTCCGAATAAATCATTTCAAGAAATATAATAACGTCATCCCTCGTACCCTATCGGCTTATTATCCAATGGTGAGCCACTATGTTCCGGGGGTTTCATCCATACCGAGACGCAAGACACATAGTGTTGTGTAGAATGTCTTGTCTCCTATACATGAATAAATAGTCATTCTGTTGGTCGCTCTTATTTAAAGACATGACCCTAAATATATTAGGACATGACCCTAAGGAAATCTACCTATTCTAAGCCTAAAGTGTTGGGTCATGTGCTTAAATCGACCAATGCAATAATGCCGTGTATTCATTCCTAATTAAGAGACACCAATGGCGATTATTGGACGTTATCTCATTCAAAGTAGTGGTTAGAGGGTTTCGTCCCTTGTACAAAATATGCCCAGGAGACAGAGTGTCGGAGGGTTTATTGATCGATCGTTTGTCACAATTTTTTTCTCCGAATAAATCATTTCAAGAAATACAATAACGTCATCCCTCGTACCCTATCGGCTTATTATCCCATGGTGAGCCACTATGTTCCAAGTGTTTCATCCATACCGAGACGCAAGACCCATAGTGTTGTGTAGAATGTCTTGTCTCCTATATATGAATCAATAGTAATTGTGTTGGTCGCTCTTATTTAAAGACATGACCCTAAATATCTTAGGACATGACCCTAAGGAAATCTACCCTATTCTAAGCCTAAAGTGTTGGGTCATGTGCTTAAATCGACCAATGCAATAATGCCGTGTATTCATTCCTAATTAAGAGACACCAATGGCGATTATTGGACGTTATCTCATTCAAAGTAGTGGTTAGAGGGTTTGGTCCCTTGTACAAAATATGCCCAGGAGACAGAGTGTCGGAGGGTTTATTGATCGATCGTTTGTCACAATTTTTGTCTCCGAATAAATCATTTTAAGAAATACAATAACGTCATCCCTCGTACCCTATCGGCTTATTATCCCATGGTGAGCCACTATGTTCCGGGGGTTTCATCCATACCGAGACGCAAGACCCATAGTGTTGTGTAGAATGTCTTGTCTCCTATATATGAATCAATAGTAATTGTGTTGGTCGCTCTTATTTAAAAACATGACCCTAAATATCTTAGGACATGACCCTAAGGAAATCTACCTATTCTAAGCCTAAAGTGTTGGGTCATGTGCTTAAATCGACCAATGCAATAATGTCGTGTATTCATTCCTAATTAAGAGACACCAATGGCGATTATTGGACGTTATCTCATTCAAAGTAGTGGTTAGAGGGTTTCGTCCCTTGTACCAAATATGCCCAGGAGATAGAGTGTCGGAGGGTTTATTGATCGATCGTTTGTCACAATTTTTCTCTCCGAATAAATCATTTCAAGAAATACAATAACGTCATCCCTCGTACCCTATCGGCTTATTATCCCATGGTGAGCCACTATGTTCCGGGGGTTTCATCCATACCGAGACGCAAGACCCATAGTGTTGCGTAGAATGTCTTGTCTCCTATACATGAATCAATAGTCATTGTGTTGGTCGCTGATATTTAAAAACATGACCCCAAATATATTAGGACATGACCCTAAGGAAATCTTCCTATTCTAAGCCTAAAGTGTTGGGTCGTGTGCTTAAATCGACCAATGCAATAATGCCGTGTATTCATTCCTAATTAAGAGACACCAATGGCGATTATTGGAGGTTATCTCATTCAAAGTAGGGGTTAGAGGGTTTTGTCACTTGTACCAAATATGCCCAAGAGACGGAGTGTCGGAGGGTTTATTGGTCGATCGTTTGTCATAATTTTTCTCTCCGAATAAATCATTTCAAGAAATACAATAACGTCATCCCTCGTACCCTATCGGCTTATTATCCCATGGTGAGCCACTATGTTCCGAAGGTTTCATCCATACCGAGACGCAAGACCCATAGTGTTATGTAGAATGTCCTGTCTCCTATATATGAATCAATAGTAATTGTGTTGGTCGCTCTTATTTAAAAACATGACCCTAAATATCTTAGGACATGACCGTAAGGAAATCAACCTATTCTAAGCCTAAAGTGTTGGGTCATGTGCTTAAATCGACCAATGCAATAATGTCGTGTATTCATTCCTAATTAAGAGACACCAATGGCGATTATTGGACGTTATCTCATTCAAAGTAGTGGTTAGAGGGTTTCGTCCCTTGTACCAAAATATGCCCGGGAGACAGAGTGTCGGAGGGTTTATTGATCGATCGTTTGTCACAATTTTTTCTCCGAATAAATCATTTCAAGAAATACAAAAACGTCATCCCTCGTACCCTATCGGCTTATTATCCCATGGTGAGCCACTATGTTCCGGGGTTTCATCCATACCGAGACGCAAGACCCATAGTGTTGTGTAGAATGTCTTGTCTCCTATATATGAATCAATAGTAATTGTGTTGGTCGCTCTTATTTAAAAACATGACCCTAAATATCTTAGGACATGACCCTAAGGAAATCTACCTATTCTAAGCCTAAAGTGTTGGGTCATGTGCTTAAATCGACCAATGCAATAATGTCGTGTATTCATTCCTAATTAAGAGACACCAATGGCGATTATTGGACGTTATCTCATTCAAAGTAGTGGTTAGAGGGTTTTGTCCCTTGTACCAAATATGCCCAGGAGATAGAGTGTCGGAGGGTTTATTGATCGATCGTTTGTCACAATTTTTCTCTCCGAATAAATCATTTCAAGAAATACAATAACGTCATCCCTCGTACCCTATCGGCTTATTATCCCATGGTGAGCCACTATGTTCCGGGGGTTTCATCCATACCGAGACGCAAGACCCATAGTGTTGCGTAGAATGTCTTGTCTCCTATACATGAATCAATAGTCATTGTGTTGGTCGCTCTTATTTAAAAACATGACCCTAAATATATTAGGACATGACCCTAAGGAAATCTACCTATTCTAAGCCTAAAGTGTTGGGTCGTGTGCTTAAATCGACCAATGCAATAATGCCGTGTATTCATTCCTAATTAAGAGACACCAATGGCGATTATTGGAGGTTATCTCATTCAAAGTAGGGGTTAGAGGGTTTTGTCACTTGTACCAAATATGCCCAGGAGACAGAGTGTCGGAGGGTTTATTGATCGATCGTTTGTCACAATTTTTCTCTCCGAATAAATCATTTCAAGAAATACAATAACGTCATCCCTCGTACCCTATCGGCTTATTATCCCATGGTGAGCCACTATGTTCCGGGGATTTCATCCATACCGAGACGCAAGACCCATAGTGTTGTGTAGAATGTCTTGTCTCCTATATATGAATCAATAGTAATTGTGTTGGTCGCTCTTATTTAAAAACATGACCCTAAATATCTTAGGACATGACCCTAAGGAAATCTACCTATTCTAAGCCTAAAGTGTTGGGTCATGTGCTTAAATCGACCAATGCAATAATGTCGTGTATTCATTCCTAATTAAGAGACACCAATGGCGATTATTGGACGTTATCTCATTCAAAGTAGTGGTTAGAGGGTTTCGTCCCTTGTACCAAATATGCCCAGGAGATAGAGTGTCGGAGGGTTTATTGATCGATCGTTTGTCACAATTTTTCTCTCCGAATAAATCATTTCAAGAAATACAATAACGTCATCCCTCGTACCCTATCGGCTTATTATCCCATGGTGAGCCACTATGTTCCGGGGGTTTCATCCATACCGAGACGCAAGACCCATAGTGTTGCGTAGAATGTCTTGTCTCCTATACATGAATCAATAGTCATTGTGTTGGTCGTTGATATTTAAAAACATGACCCTAAGGAAATCTTCCTATTCTAAGCCTAAAGTGTTGGGTTGTGTGCTTAAATCGACCAATGCAATAATGCCGTGTATTCATTCCTAATTAAGAGACACCAATGGCGATTATTGGAGGTTATCTCATTCAAAGTAGGGGTTAGAGGGTTTTGTCACTTGTACCAAATATGCCCAGGAGACAGAGTGTCGGAGGGTTTATTGATCGATCGTTTGTCACAATTTTTCTCATCGAATAAATCATTTCAAGAAATACAATAAATTCATCCCTCGAACCCTATCGGCTTATTATCCCATGGTGAGCCACTATGTTCCGGGGATTTCATCCATACCGAGACGCAAGACCCATAGTGTTGTGTAGAATGTCTTGTCTCCTATATATGAATCAATAGTAATTGTGTTGGTCGCTCTTATTTAAAAACATGACCCTAAATATCTTAGGACATGACCCTAAGGAAATCTACCTATTCTAAGCCTAAAGTGTTGGGTCATGTGCTTAAATCGACCAATGCAATATTGCCGTGTATTCATTCCTAATTAAGAGACACCAATGGCGATTATTGGAGGTTATCTCATTCAAAGTAGGGGTTAGAGGGTTTTGTCACTTGTACCAAATATGCCCAGGAGACAGAGTGTCGGAGGGTTTATTGATCGATCGTTTGTCACAATTTTTCTCTCCGAATAAATCATTTTAAGAAATACAATAACGTCATCCCTCGTACCCTATCGGCTTATTATCCCATAATGAGCCACTATGTTCCGGGGGTTTCATCCATACCGAGACGCAAGACCCATAGTGTTGTGTAGAATGTCTTGTCTCCTATATATGAATCAATAGTAATTGTGTTGGTCGCTCATATTTAAAAACATGACCCTAAATATATTAGGACATGACCCTAAGGAAATCTACCTATTCTAAGCCTAAAGTGTTGGGTCATGTGCTTAAATCGACCAATGCAATAATGCCGTGTATTCATTCCTAATTAAGAGACACCAATGGCGATTATTGGACGTTATCTCATTCAAAGTAGTGGTTAGAGGGTTTCGTCCCTTGTACCAAATATGCCCAGGAGACAGAGTGTCGGAGGGTTTATTGATCGATCGTTTGTCACAATTTTTTCTCCGAATAAATCATTTCAAGAAATACAATAACGTCATCCCTCGTACCCTATCGGCTTATTATCCCATGGTGAGCCACTATGTTCCGGGGGTTTCATCCATACCGAGACGCAAGACCCATAGTGTTGTGTAGAATGTCTTGTCTCCTATATATGAATCAATAGTAATTGTGTTGGTCGCTCTTATTTAAAAACATGACCCTAAATATCTTAGGACATGACCCTAAGGAAATCTACCTATTCTAAGCCTAAAGTGTTGGGTCATGTGCTTAAATCGACCAATGCAATAATGCCGTGTATTCATTCCTAATTAAGAGACACCAATGGCGATTATTGGACGTTATCTCATTCAAAGTAGTGGTTAGAGGGTTTCGTCCCTTGTACCAAATATGCCCAGGAGACAGAGTGTCGGAGGGTTTATTGATCGATCGTTTGTCACAATTTTTCTCTCCGAATAAATCATTTTAAGAAATACAATAACGTCATCCCTCGTACCCTATCGGCTTATTATCCCATGGTGAGCCACTATGTTCCGGGGATTTCATCCATACCGAGACGCAAGACCCATAGTGTTGTGTAGAATGTCTTGTCTCCTATATATGAATCAATAGTAATTGTGTTGGTCGCTCTTATTTAAAAACATGACCCTAAATATCTTAGGACATGACCCTAAGGAAATCTACCTATTCTAAGCCTAAAGTGTTGGGTCATGTGCTTAAATCGACCAATGCAATAATGTCGTGTATTCATTCCTAATTAAGAGACACCAATGGCGATTATTGGACGTTATCTCATTCAAAGTAGTGGTTAGAGGGTTTCGTCCCTTGTACCAAATATGCCCAGGAGATAGAGTGTCGGAGGGTTTATTGATCGATCGTTTGTCATAATTTTTCTCTCAGAATAAATCATTTCAAGAAATACAATAACGTCATCCCTCGTACCCTATCGGCTTATTATCCCATGGTGAGCCACTATGTTCCGGGGGTTTCATCCATACCGAGACGCAAGACCCATAGTGTTGCGTAGAATGTCTTGTCTCCTATACATGAATCAATAGTCATTGTGTTGGTCGCTGATATTTAAAAACATGACCCTAAATATATTAGGACATGACCCTAAGGAAATCTTCCTATTCTAAGCCTAAAGTGTTGGGTCGTGTGCTTAAATCGACCAATGCAATAATGCCGTGTATTCATTCCTAATTAAGAGACACCAATGGCGATTATTGGAGGTTATCTCATTCAAAGTAGGGGTTAGAGGGTTTTGTCACTTGTACCAAATATGCCCAGGAGACAGAGTGTCGGAGGGTTTATTGATCGATCGTTTGTCATAATTTTTCTCTCCGAATAAATCATTTCAAGAAATACAATAACGTCATCCCTCGTACCCTATCGGCTTATTATCCCATGGTGAGCCACTATGTTCCGGGGGTTTCATCCATACCGAGACGCAAGACCCATAGTGTTGCGTAGAATGTCTTGTCTCCTATACATGAATCAATAGTCATTGTGTTGGTCACTGATATTTAAAAACATGACCCTAAATATATTAGGACATGACCCTAAGGAAATCTTCCTATTCTAAGCCTAAAGTGTTGGGTCGTGTGCTTAAATCGACCAATGCAATAATGCCGTGTATTCATTCCTAATTAAGAGACACCAATGGCGATTATTGGACGTTATCTCATTCAAAGTAGTGGTTAGAGGGTTTCGTCCCTTGTACCAAATATGCCCAGGAGATAGAGTGTCGGAGGGTTTATTGATCGATCGTTTGTCATAATTTTTCTCTCAGAATAAATCATTTCAAGAAATACAATAACGTCATCCCTCGTACCCTATCGGCTTATTATCCCATGGTGAGCCACTATGTTCCGGGGTTTCATCCATACCGAGACGCAAGACCCATAGTGTTGCGTAGAATGTCTTGTCTCCTATACATGAATCAATAGTCATTGTGTTGGTCGCTGATATTTAAAAACATGACCCTAAATATATTAGGACATGACCCTAAGGAAATCTTCCTATTCTAAGCCTAAAGTGTTGGGTCGTGTGCTTAAATCGACCAATGCAATAATGCCGTGTATTCATTCCTAATTAAGAGACACCAATGGCGATTATTGGACGTTATCTCATTCAAAGTAGTGGTTAGAGGGTTTCGTCCCTTGTACCAAATATGCCTAGGAGATAGAGTGTTGGAGGGTTTATTGATCGATCGTTTGTCATAATTTTTCTCTCAGAATAAATCATTTCAAGAAATACAATAACGTCATCCCTCGTACCCTATCGGCTTATTATCCCATGGTGAGCCACTATGTTCCGGGGGTTTCATCCATACCGAGACGCAAGACCCATAGTGTTGTGTAGAATGTCTTGTCTCCTATATATGAATCAATAGTAATTGTGTTGGTCGCTCTTATTTAAAAACATGACCCTAAATATCTTAGGACATGACCCTAAGGAAATCTACCTATTCTAAGCCTAAAGTGTTGGGTCATGTGCTTAAATCGACCAATGCAATAATGTCGTGTATTCATTCCTAATTAAGAGACACCAATGGCGATTATTGGACGTTATCTCATTCAAAGTAGTGGTTAGAGGGGTTCGTCCCTTGTACCAAATATGCCCGGGAGACAGAGTGTCGGAGGGTTTATTGATCGATCGTTTGTCACAATTTTTCTCTCCGAATAAATCATTTCAAGAAATACAATAACGTCATCCCTCGTACCCTATCGGCTTATTATCCCATGGTGAGCCACTATGTTCCGGGGGTTTCATCCATACCGAGACGCAAGACCCATAGTGTTGTGTAGAATGTCTTGTCTCCTATATATGAATCAATAGTAATTGTGTTGGTCGCTCTTATTTAAAAACATGACCCTAAATATATTAGGACATGACCCTAAGGAAATCTACCTATTCTAAGCCTAAAGTGTTGGGTCATGTGCTTAAATCGACCAATGCAATAATGTCGTGTATTCATTCCTAATTAAGAGACACCAATGGCGATTATTGGAGGTTATCTCATTCAAAGTAGTGGTTAGAGGGTTTTGTCACTTGTACCAAATATGCCCAGGAGACAGAGTGTCGGAGGGTTTATTGATCGATCGTTTGTCACAATTTTTCTCTCCGAATAAATCATTTCAAGAAATACAATAACGTCATCCCTCGTACCCTATCGGCTTATTATCCCATGGTGAGCCACTATGTTCCGGGGGTTTCATCCATACCGAGACGCAAGACCCATAGTGTTGTGTAGAATGTCTTGTCTCCTATATATGAATCAATAGTAATTGTGTTGGTCGCTCTTATTTAAAGACATGACCCTAAATATCTTAGGACATGACCCTAAGGAAATCTACCTATTCTAAGCCTAAAGTGTTGGGTCATGTGCTTAAATCGACCAATGCAATAATGTCGTGTATTCATTCCTAATTAAGAGACACCAATGGCGATTATTGGACGTTATCTCATTCAAAGTAGTGGTTAGAGGGTTTCGTCCCTTGTACCAAATATGCCCAGGAGACAGAGTGTCGGAGGGTTTATTGATCGATCGTTTGTCACAATTTTTCTCTCCGAATAAATCATTTCAAGAAATACAATAACGTCATCCCTCGTACCCTATCGGCTTATTATCCCATGGTGAGCCACTATGTTCCGGGGGTTTCATCCATACCGAGACGCAAGACCCATAGTGTTGTGTAGAATGTCTTGTCTCCTATACATGAATCAATAGTCATTGTGTTGGTCGCTGTTATTTAAAAACATGACCCTAAATATCTTAGGACATGACCCTAAGGAAATCTACCTATTCTAAGCCTAAAGTGTTGGGTCATGTGCTTAAATCGACCAATGCAATAATGCCGTGTATTCATTCCTAATTAAGAGACACCAATGGCGATTATTGGACGTTATCTCATTCAAAGTAGTGGTTAGAGGGTTTCGTCCCTTGTACCAAATATGCCCAGGAGACAGAGTGTCGGAGGGTTTATTGATCGATCGTTTGTCACAATTTTTCTCTCCGAATAAATCATTTCAAGAAATACAATAACGTCATCCCTCGTACCCTATCGGCTTATTATCCCATGGTGAGCCACTATGTTCCGGGGGTTTCATCCATACCGAGACGCAAGACCCATAGTGTTGTGTAGAATGTCTTGTCTCCTATATATGAATCAATAGTAATTGTGTTGGTCGCTCTTATTTAAAAACATGACCCTAAATATCTTAGGACATGACCCTAAGGAAATCTACCTATTCTAAGCCTAAAGTGTTGGGTCATGTGCTTAAATCGACCAATGCAATAATGTCGTGTATTCATTCCTAATTAAGAGACACCAATGGCGATTATTGGACGTTATCTCATTCAAAGTAGTGGTTAGAGGGTTTCGTCCCTTGTACCAAATATGCCCAGGAGATAGAGTGTCGGAGGGTTTATTGATCGATCGTTTGTCACAATTTTTCTCTCCGAATAAATCATTTCAAGAAATACAATAACGTCATCCCTCGTACCCTATCGGCTTATTATCCCATGGTGAGCCACTATGTTCCGGGGGTTTCATCCATACCGAGACGCAAGACCCATAGTGTTGTGTAGAATGTCTTGTCTCCTATATATGAATCAATAGTCATTGTGTTGGTCGCTGTTATTTAAAAACATGACCCTAAATATCTTAGGACATGACCCTAAGGAAATCTACCTATTCTAAGCCTAAAGTGTTGGGTCATGTGCTTAAATCGACCAATGCAATAATGTCGTGTATTCATTCCTAATTAAGAGACACCAATGGCGATTATTGGACGTTATCTCATTCAAAGTAGTGGTTAGAGGGTTTCGTCCCTTGTACCAAATATGCCCAGGAGATAGAGTGTCGGAGGGTTTATTGATCGATCGTTTGTCACAATTTTTCTCTCCGAATAAATCATTTCAAGAAATACAATAACGTCATCCCTCGTACCCTATCGGCTTATTATCCCATAATGAGCCACTATGTTCCGGGGGTTTCATCCATACCGAGACGCAAGACCCATAGTGTTGTGTAGAATGTCTTGTCTCCTATATATGAATCAATAGTAATTGTGTTGGTCGCTCTTATTTAAAGACATGACCCTAAATATCTTAGGACATGACCCTAGGGAAATCTACCTATTCTAAGCCTAAAGTGTTGGGTCATGTGCTTAAATCGACCAATGCAATAATGTCGTGTATTCATTCCTAATTAAGAGACACCAATGGCGATTATTGGACGTTATCTCATTCAAAGTAGTGGTTAGAGGGTTTCGTCCCTTGTACCAAATATGCCCAGGAGACAGAGTGTCGGAGGGTTTATTGATCGATCGTTTGTCATAATTTTTCTCTCCGAATAAATCATTTCAAGAAATACAATAACGTCATCCCTCGTACCTACCTATCGGCTTATTATCCCATGGTGAGCCACTATGTTCCGGGGTTTCATCCATACCGAGACGCAAGACCCATAGTGTTGTGTAGAATGTCTTGTCTCCTATATATGAATCAATAGTCATTGTGTTGGTCGTTGTTATTTAAAAACATGACCCTAAATATATTAGGACATGACCCTAAGGAAATCTACCTATTCTAAGCCTAAAGTGTTGGGTCATGTGCTTAAATCGACCAATGCAATAATGCCGTGTATTCATTCCTAATTAAGAGACACCAATGGCGATTATTGGAGGTTATCTCATTCAAAGTAGGGGTTAGAGGGTTTCGTCCCTTGTACCAAATATGCCCAGGAGACAGAGTGTCGGAGGGTTTATTGATCGATCGTTTGTCATAATTTTTCTCTCAGAATAAATCATTTCAAGAAATACAATAACGTCATCCCTCGTACCCTATCGGCTTATTATCCCATGGTGAGCCACTATGTTCCGGGGGTTTCATCCATACCGAGACGCAAGACCCATAGTGTTGTGTAGAATGTCTTGTCTCCTATATATGAATCAATAGTAATTGTGTTGGTCGCTCTTATTTAAAGACATGACCCTAAATATCTTAGGACATGACCCTAGGGAAATCTACCTATTCTAAGCCTAAAGTGTTGGGTCATGTGCTTAAATCGACCAATGCAATAATGTCGTGTATTCATTCCTAATTAAGAGACACCAATGGCGATTATTGGACGTTATCTCATTCAAAGTAGTGGTTAGAGGGTTTCGTCCCTTGTACCAAATATGCCCAAGAGACAGAGTGTCGGAGGGTTTATTGATCGATCGTTTGTCACAATTTTTCTCTCCGAATAAATCATTTCAAGAAATACAATAACGTCATCCCTCGTACCCTATCGGCTTATTATCCCATGGTGAGCCACTATGTTCCGGGGGTTTCATCCATACCGAGACGCAAGACCCATAGTGTTGTGTAGAATGTCTTGTCTCCTATATATGAATCAATAGTCATTGTGTTGGTCGTTGTTATTTAAAGACATGACCCTAAATATCTTAGGACATGACCCTAAGGAAATCTACCTATTCTAAGCCTAAAGTGTTGGGTCATGTGCTTAAATCGACCAATGCAATAATGTCGTGTATTCATTCCTAATTAAGAGACACCAATGGCGATTATTGGACGTTATCTCATTCAAAGTAGTGGTTAGAGGGTTTCGTCCCTTGTACCAAATATGCCCAAGAGACAGAGTGTCGGAGGGTTTATTGATCGATCGTTTGTCACAATTTTTCTCTCCGAATAAATCATTTCAAGAAATACAATAACGTCATCCCTCGTACCCTATCGGCTTATTATCCCATGGTGAGCCACTATGTTCCGGGGGTTTCATCCATACCGAGACGCAAGACCCATAGTGTTGTGTAGAATGTCTTGTCTCCTATATATGAATCAATAGTCATTGTGTTGGTCGCTGTTATTTAAAGACATGACCCTAAATATCTTAGGACATGACCCTAAGGAAATCTACCTATTCTAAGCCTAAAGTGTTGGGTCATGTGCTTAAATCGACCAATGCAATAATGTCGTGTATTCATTCCTAATTAAGAGACACCAATGGCGATTATTGGACGTTATCTCATTCAAAGTAGTGGTTAGAGGGTTTCGTCCCTTGTACCAAATATGCCAAAGATACAGAGTGTCGGAGGGTTTATTGATCGATCGTTTGTCTCAATTTTTCTCTCCGAATAAATCATTTCAAGAAATACAATAACGTCATCCCTCGTACCCTATCGGCTTATTATCCCATGGTGAGCCACTATGTTCCGGGGGTTTCATCCATACCGAGACGCAAGACCCATAGTGTTGTGTAGAATGTCTTGTCTCCTATATATGAATCAATAGTCATTGTGTTGGTCGTTGTTATTTAAAGACATGACCCTAAATATCTTAGGACATGACCCTAAGGAAATCTACCTATTCTAAGCCTAAAGTGTTGGGTCATGTGCTTAAATCGACCAATGCAATAATGTCGTGTATTCATTCCTAATTAAGAGACACCAATGGCGATTATTGAACGTTATCTCATTCAAAGTAGTGGTTAGAGGGTTTCGTCCCTTGTACCAAATATGCCAAAGATACAGAGTGTCGGAGGGTTTATTGATCGATCGTTTGTCTCAATTTTTCTCTCCGAATAAATCATTTCAAGAAATACAATAACGTCATCCCTCGTACCCTATCGGCTTATTATCCCATGGTGAGCCACTATGTTCCGGGGGTTTCATCCATACCGAGACGCAAGACCCATAGTGTTGTGTAGAATGTCTTGTCTCCTATATATGAATCAATAGTCATTGTGTTGGTCGTTGTTATTTAAAGACATGACCCTAAATATCTTAGGACATGACCCTAAGGAAATCTACCTATTCTAAGCCTAAAGTGTTGGGTCATGTGCTTAAATCGACCAATGCAATAATGTCGTGTATTCATTCCTAATTAAGAGACACCAATGGCGATTATTGAACGTTATCTCATTCAAAGTAGTGGTTAGAGGGTTTCGTCCCTTGTACCAAATATGCCCAAGATACAGAGTGTCGGAGGGTTTATTGATCGATCGTTTGTCTCAATTTTTCTCTCCGAATAAATCATTTCAAGAAATACAATAACGTCATCCCTCGTACCCTATCGGCTTATTATCCCATGGTGAGCCACTATGTTCCGGGGGTTTCATCCATACCGAGACGCAAGACCCATAGTGTTGTGTAGAATGTCTTGTCTCCTATATATGAATCAATAGTCATTGTGTTGGTCGTTGTTATTTAAAGACATGACCCTAAATATCTTAGGACATGACCCTAAGGAAATCTACCTATTCTAAGCCTAAAGTGTTGGGTCATGTGCTTAAATCGACCAATGCAATAATGTCGTGTATTCATTCCTAATTAAGAGACACCAATGGCGATTATTGAACGTTATCTCATTCAAAGTAGTGGTTAGAGGGTTTCGTCCCTTGTACCAAATATGCCAAAGATACAGAGTGTCGGAGGGTTTATTGATCGATCGTTTGTCTCAATTTTTCTCTCCGAATAAATCATTTCAAGAAATACAATAACGTCATCCCTCGTACCCTATCGGCTTATTATCCCATGGTGAGCCACTATGTTCCGGGGGTTTCATCCATACCGAGACGCAAGACCCATAGTGTTGTGTAGAATGTCTTGTCTCCTATATATGAATCAATAGTCATTGTGTTGGTCGTTGTTATTTAAAGACATGACCCTAAATATCTTAGGACATGACCCTAAGGAAATCTACCTATTCTAAGCCTAAAGTGTTGGGTCATGTGCTTAAATCGACCAATGCAATAATGTCGTGTATTCATTCCTAATTAAGAGACACCAATGGCGATTATTGAACGTTATCTCATTCAAAGTAGTGGTTAGAGGGTTTCGTCCCTTGTACCAAATATGCCTAAGATACAGAGTGTCGGAGGGTTTATTGATCGATCGTTTGTCTCAATTTTTCTCTCCGAATAAATCATTTCAAGAAATACAATAACGTCATCCCTCGTACCCTATCGGCTTATTATCCCATGGTGAGCCACTATGTTCCGGGGGTTTCATCCATACCGAGACGCAAGACCCATAGTGTTGTGTAGAATGTCTTGTCTCCTATATATGAATCAATAGTCATTGTGTTGGTCGTTGTTATTTAAAGACATGACCCTAAATATCTTAGGACATGACCCTAAGGAAATCTACCTATTCTAAGCCTAAAGTGTTGGGTCATGTGCTTAAATCGACCAATGCAATAATGTCGTGTATTCATTCCTAATTAAGAGACACCAATGGCGATTATTGAACGTTATCTCATTCAAAGTAGTGGTTAGAGGGTTTCGTCCCTTGTACCAAATATGCCAAAGATACAGAGTGTCGGAGGGTTTATTGATCGATCGTTTGTCTCAATTTTTCTCTCCGAATAAATCATTTCAAGAAATACAATAACGTCATCCCTCGTACCTACCCTATCGGCTTATTATCCCATGGTGAGCCACTATGGTCCGGGGGTTTTATCCATACCGATAAGCAAGAGCCATAGTGTTGTGTAGAATGTCTTGTCTCCGATATATAAATCAATAGTCATTGTGTTGGTCGTTGTTATTTAAAGACATGACCCTAAATATCTTAGGACATGACCCTAAGGAAATCTACCTATTCTAAGCCTAAAGTGTTGGGTCATGTGCTTAAATCGACCAATGCAATAATGTCGTGTATTCATTCCTAATTAAGAGACACCAATGGCGATTATTGAACGTTATCTCATTCAAAGTAGTGGTTAGAGGGTTTCGTCCCTTGTACCAAATATGCCTAAGATACAGAGTGTCGGAGGGTTTATTGATCGATCGTTTGTCTCAATTTTTCTCTCCGAATAAATCATTTCAAGAAATACAATAACGTCATCCCTCGTACCCTATCGGCTTATTATCCCATGGTGAGCCACTATGTTCCGGGGTTTCATCCATACCGAGACGCAAGACCCATAGTGTTGTGAAGAATGTCTTGTCTCCTATATATGAATCAATAGTCATTGTGTTGGTCGTTGTTATTTAAAGACATGACCCTAAATATCTTAGGACATGACCCTAAGGAAATCTACCTATTCTAAGCCTAAAGTGTTGGGTCATGTGCTTAAATCGACCAATGCAATAATGTCGTATATTCATTCCTAATTAAGAGACACCAATGGCGATTATTGAACGTTATCTCATTCAAAGTAGTGGTTAGAGGGTTTCGTCCCTTGTACCAAATATGCCAAAGATACAGAGTGTCGGAGGGTTTATTGATCGATCGTTTGTCTCAATTTTTCTCTCCGAATAAATCATTTCAAGAAATACAATAACGTCATCCCTCGTACCTACCCTATCGGCTTATTATCCCATGGTGAGCCACTATGTTCCGGGGTTTTATCCATACCGAGACGCAAGACCCATAGTGTTGTGTAGAATGTCTTGTCTCCTATATATGAATCAATAGTCATTGTGTTGGTCGTTGTTATTTAAAGACATGACCCTAAATATCTTAGGACATGACCCTAAGGAAATCTACCTATTCTAAGCCTAAAGTGTTGGGTCATGTGCTTAAATCGACCAATGCAATAATGTCGTGTATTCATTCCTAATTAAGAGACACCAATGGCGATTATTGAACGTTATCTCATTCAAAGTAGTGGTTAGAGGGTTTCGTCCCTTGTACCAAATATGCCTAAAGATACAGAGCGTCGGAGGGTTTATTGATCGTTCGTTTGTCTCAATTTTTCTATCGGAATAAATCATTTCAAGAAATAAGATAACGTCATCCCTCGTACCCTATCGGCTTATTATCCCATGGTGAGCCACTATGTTCCGGGGGATTCATGCATACCGAGACGCAAGACCCATAGTGTTGTGAAGAATGTCTTGTCTCCTATATATGAATCAATAGTCATTGTGTTAGTCGTTGTTATTTAAAGACATGACCCTAAATATCTTCGGACATGACCCTAAGGAAATCTACCTATTCTAAGCCTAAAGTGTTGGGTCATGTGCTTAAATCGACCAATGCAATAATGTCGTATAGTCATTCCTAATTAAGAGACACCAATGCCGATTATTGAACGTTATCTCATTCAAAGTAGTGGTTAGAGGGTTTCGTCCCTTGTACCAAATATGCCAAAGATACAGAGTGTCGGAGGGTTTATTGATCGATCGTTTGTCTCAATTTTTCCCTCCGAATAAATCATTTCAAGAAATACAATAACGTCGTCCCTCGTAGCCTATCGGCTTATTATCCCATGGTGAACCACTATGTTCCGGGGGATTCATCCGTACCGAGACGCAAGACCCATAGTGTTGTGAAGAATGTCTTGTCTCCTATATATGAATCAATAGTCATTGTGTTGGTCGTTGTTATTTAAAGACATGACCCTAAATATCTTAGGACATGACCCTAAGGAAATCTACCTATTCTAAGCCTAAAGTGTTGGGTCATGTGCTTAAATCGACCAATGCAATAATGTCGTGTATTCATTCCTAATTAAGAGACACCAATGGCGATTATTGAACGTTATCTCATTCAAAGTAGTGTTTAGAGGAATCTGTCCCTTGTACCAAATATGCCTAAGAGATACAGAGTGTCGGAGGGTTTAATGATCGATCGTTTGTCTCAATTTTTCCCTCCGAATAAATCATTTCAAGAAATACAATAACGTCATCCCTCGTACCCTATCGGCTTATTATCCCATGGTGAGCCACTATGTTCCGGGGGATTCATCCATACCGAGACGCAAGACCCATAGTGTTGTGAAGAATGTCTTGTCTCCTATATATGAATCAATAGTCATTGTGTTGGTCGTTGTTATTTAAAGACATGACCCTAAATATCTTAGGACATGACCCTAAGGAAATCTACCTATTCTAAGCCTAAAGTGTTGGGTCATGTGCTTAAATCGACCAATGCAATAATGTCGTATATTCATTCCTAATTAAGAGACACCAATGGCGATTATTGAACGTTATCTCATTCAAAGTAGTGGTTAGAGGGTTTCGTCCCTTGTACCAAATATGCCAAAGATACAGAGTGTCGGAGGGTTTATTGATCGATCGTTTGTCTCAATTTTTCTCTCCGAATAAATCATTTCAAGAAATACAATAACGTCATCCCTCGTACCTACCCTATCGGCTTATTATCCCATGGTGAGCCACTATGGTTCGGGGGTTTTATCCATACCGAGAAAGCAAGAGCCATAGTGTTGTGTAGAATGTCTTGTCACCTATATATGAATCAATAGTCATTGTGTTGGTCGTTGTTATTTAAAGACATGACCCTAAATATCTAGGACCAAAATCTACCTATTCTAAGCCTAAAGTGTTGGGTCATGTGCTTAAATCGACCAATGCAATAATGTCGTGTATTCATTCCTAATTAAGAGACACCAATGGCGATTATTGAACGTTATCTCATTCAAAGTAGTGTTTAGAGGGTTTCGTCCCTTGTACCAAATATGCCAAAGATACAGAGTGTCGGAGGGTTTAATGATCGATCGTTTGTCTCACTTTTCTCTCTCCGAATAAATCATTTCAAGAAATACAATAACGTCATCCCTCGTACCCTATCGGCTTATTATCCCATGGTGAGCCACTATGTTCCGGGGGATTCATCCATACCGAGACGCAAGACCCATAGTGTTGTGAAGAATGTCTTGTCTCCTATATATGAATCAATAGTCATTGTGTTGGTCGTTGTTATTTAAAGACATGACCCTAAATATCTTAGGACATGACCCTAAGGAAATCTACCTATTCTAAGCCTAAAGTGTTGGGTCATGTGCTTAAATCGACCAATGCAATAATGTCGTATATTCATTCCTAATTAAGAGACACCAATGGCGATTATTGAACGTTATCTCATTCAAAGTAGTGGTTAGAGGGTTTCGTCCCTTGTACCAAATATGCCAAAGATACAGAGTGTCGGAGGGTTTATTGATCGATCGTTTGTCTCAATTTTTCTCTCCGAATAAATCATTTCAAGAAATACAATAACGTCATCCCTCGTACCTACCCTATCGGCTTATTATCCCATGGTGAGCCACTATGGTCCGGGGGTTTTATCCATACCGAAAAGCAAGAGCCATGTGTAGAATGTCTTGTCACCTATATATGAATCAATAGTCATTGTGTTGGTCGTTGTTATTTAAAGACATGACCCTAAGGAAATCTACCTATTCTAAGCCTAAAGTGTTGGGTCATGTGCTTAAATCGACCAATGCAATAATGTCGTGTATTCATTCCTAATTAAGAGACACCAATGGCGATTATTGAACGTTATCTCATTCAAAGTAGTGTTTAGAGGATTTCGTCCCTTGTACCAAATATGCCTAAGATACAGAGTGTCAGAGGGTTTAATGATCGATCGTTTGTCTCACTTTTTCTCTCCGAATAAATCATTTCAAGAAATACAATAACGTCATCCCTCGTACCCATATCGGCTTATTATCCCATGGTGAGCCACTATGTTCCGGGGGATTCATCCATACCGAGACGCAAGACCCATAGTGTTGTGAAGAATGTCTTGTCTCCTATATATGAATCAATAGTCATTGTGTTGGTCGTTGTTATTTAAAGACATGACCCTAAATATCTTAGGACATGACCCTAAGGAAATATACATATTCTAAGCCTAAAGTGTTGGGTCATGTGCTTAAATCGACCAATGCAATAATGTCGTATATTCATTCCTAATTAAGAGACACCAATGGCGATTATTGAACGTTATCTCATTCAAAGTAGTGTTTAGAGGATTCCGTCCCTTGTACCAAATATGCCTAAGATACAGAGTGTCAGAGGGTTTAATGATCGATCGTTTGTCTCACTTTTTCTCTCCGAATAAATCATTTCAAGAAATACAATAACGTCATCCCTCGTACCCTATCGGCTTATTATCCCATGGTGAGCCACTATGTTCCGGGGGATTCATCCATACCGAGACGCAAGACCCATAGTGTTGTGAAGAATGTCTTGTCTCCTATATATGAATCAAAAGTCATTGTGTTGGTCGTTGTTATTTAAAGACATGACCCTAAATATCTTAGGACATGACCCTAAGGAAATCTACCTATTCTAAGCCTAAAGTGTTGGGTCATGTGCTTAAATCGACCAATACAATAATGTTGTATATTCATTCCTAATTAAGAGACACCAATGGCGATTATTGAACGTTATCTCATTCAAAGTAGTGGTTAGAGGGTTTCGTCCCTTGTACCAAATATGCCAAAGATACAAAGTGTCGGAGGGTTTATTGATCGATCGTTTGTCTCAATTTTTCTCTCCGAATAAATCATTTCAAGAAATACAATAACGTCATCCCTCGTACCTACGCTATCGGCTTATTATCCCATGGTGAGCCACTATGGTCCGGGGGTTTTATCCATACCGAAAAGCAAGAGCCATGTGTAGAATGTCTTGTCACCTATATATGAATCAATAGTCATTGTGTTGGTCGTTGTTATTTAAAGACATGACCCTAAGGAAATCTACCTATTCTAAGCCTAAAGTGTTGGGTCATGTGCTTAAATCGACCAATGCAATAATGTCGTGTATTCATTCCTAATTAAGAGACACCAATGGCGATTATTGAACGTTATCTCATTCAAAGTAGTGTTTAGAGGATTCCGTCCCTTGTACCAAATATGCCTAAGATACAGAGTGTCAGAGGGTTTAATGATCGATCGTTTGTCTCACTTTTTCTCTCCGAATAAATCATTTCAAGAAATACAATAACGTCATCCCTCGTACCCTATCGGCTTATTATCCCATGGTGAGCCACTATGTTCCGGGGGATTCATCCATACCGAGACGCAAGACCCATAGTGTTGTGAAGAATGTCTTGTCTCCTATATATGAATCAATAGTCATTGTGTTGGTCGTTGTTATTTAAAGACATGACCCTAAATATCTTAGGACATGACCCTAAGGAAATCTACCTATTCTAAGCCTAAAGTGTTGGGTCATGTGCTTAAATCGACCAATGCAATAATGTCGTATATTCATTCCTAATTAAGAGACACCAATGGCGATTATTGAACGTTATCTCATTCAAAGTAGTGGTTAGAGGGTTTCGTCCCTTGTACCAAATATGCCAAAGATACAGAGTGTCGGAGGGTTTATTGATCGATCGTTTGTCTCAATTTTTCTCTCCGAATAAATCATTTCAAGAAATACAATAACGTCATCCCTCGTACCTACCCTATCGGTTTATTATCCCATGGTGAGCCACTATGGTCCGGGGGTTTTATCCATACCGAAAAGCAAGAGCCATGAGTAGAATGTCTTGTCACCTATATATGAATCAATAGTCATTGTGTTGGTCGTTGTTATTTAAAGACATGACCCTAAGGAAATCTACCTATTCTAAGCCTAAAGTGTTGGGTCATGTGCTTAAATCGACCAATGCAATAATGTCGTGTATTCATTCCTAATTAAGAGACACCAATGGCGATTATTGAACGTTATCTCATTCAAAGTAGTGTTTAGAGGATTCCGTCCCTTGTACCAAATATGCCTAAGACACAGAGTGTCAGAGGGTTTAATGATCGATCGTTTGTCTCACTTTTTCTCTCCGAATAAATCATTTCAAGAAATACAATAACGTCATCCCTCGTACCCTATCGGCTTATTATCCCATGGTGAGCCACTATGTTCCGGGGGATTCATCCATACCGAGACGCAAGACCCATAGTGTTGTGAAGAATGTCTTGTCTCCTATATATGAATCAATAGTCATTGTGTTGGTCGTTGTTATTTAAAGACATGACCCTAAATATCTTAGGACATGACCCTAAGGAAATCTACCTATTCTAAGCCTAAAGTGTTGGGTCATGTGCTTAAATCGACCAATGCAATAATGTCGTATATTCATTCCTAATTAAGAGACACCAATGGCGATTATTGAACGTTATCTCATTCAAAGTAGTGGTTAGAGGGTTTCGTCCCTTGTACCAAATATGCCAAAGATACAGAGTGTCGGAGGGTTTATTGATCGATCGTTTGTCTCAATTTTTCTCTCCGAATAAATCATTTCAAGAAATACAATAACGTCATCCCTCGTACCTACCCTATCGGTTTATTATCCCATGGTGAGCCACTATGGTCCGGGGGTTTTATCCATACCGAAAAGCAAGAGCCATGTGTAGAATGTCTTGTCACCTATATATGAATCAATAGTCATTGTGTTGGTCGTTGTTATTTAAAGACATGACCCTAAGGAAATCTACCTATTCTAAGCCTAAAGTGTTGGGTCATGTGCTTAAATCGACCAATGCAATAATGTCGTGTATTCATTCCTAATTAAGAGACACCAATGGCGATTATTGAACGTTATCTCATTCAAAGTAGTGTTTAGAGGATTCCGTCCCTTGTACCAAATATGCCTAAGACACAGAGTGTCAGAGGGTTTAATGATCGATCGTTTGTCTCACTTTTTCTCTCCGAATAAATCATTTCAAGAAATACAATAACGTCATCCCTCGTACCTACCCTATCGGCTTATTATCCCATGGTGAGCCACTATGTTCCGGGGGATTCATCCATACCGAGACGCAAGACCCATAGTGTTGTGAAGAATGTCTTGTCTCCTATATATGAATCAATAGTCATTGTGTTGGTCGTTGTTATTTAAAGACATGACCCTAAATATCTTAGGACATGACCCTAAGGAAATCTACCTATTCTAAGCCTAAAGTGTTGGGTCATGTGCTTAAATCGACCAATGCAATAATGTCGTATATTCATTCCTAATTAAGAGACACCAATGGCGATTATTGAACGTTATCTCATTCAAAGTAGTGGTTAGAGGGTTTCGTCCCTTGTACCAAATATGCCAAAGATACAGAGTGTCGGAGGGTTTATTGATCGATCGTTTGTCTCAATTTTTCTCTCCGAATAAATCATTTCAAGAAATACAATAACGTCATCCCTCGTACCTACCCTATCGGCTTATTATCCCATGGTGAGCCACTATGGTCCGGGGGTTTTATCCATACCGAAAAGCAAGAGCCATGTGTAGAATGTCTTGTCACCTATATATGAATCAATAGTCATTGTGTTGGTCGTTGTTATTTAAAGACATAACCCTAAGGAAATCTACCTATTCTAAGCCTAAAGTGTTGGGTCATGTGCTTAAATCGACCAATGCAATAATGTCGTGTATTCATTCCTAATTAAGAGACACCAATGGCGATTATTGAACGTTATCTCATTCAAAGTAGTGTTTAGAGGATTCCGTCCCTTGTACCAAATATGCCTAAGATACAGAGTGTCAGAGGGTTTAATGATCGATCGTTTGTCTCACTTTTTCTCTCCGAATAAATCATTTCAAGAAATACAATAACGTCATCCCTCGTACCCTATCGGCTTATTATCCCATGGTGAGCCACTATGTTCCGGGGGATTCATCCATACCGAGACGCAAGACCCATAGTGTTGTGAAGAATGTCTTGTCTCCTATATATGAATCAATAGTCATTGTGTTGGTCGTTGTTATTTAAAGACATGACCCTAAATATCTTAGGACATGACCCTAAGGAAATCTACCTATTCTAAGCCTAAAGTGTTGGGTCATGTGCTTAAATCGACCAATGCAATAATGTCGTATATTCATTCCTAATTAAGAGACACCAATGGCGATTATTGAACGTTATCTCATTCAAAGTAGTGGTTAGAGGGTTTCGTCCCTTGTACCAAATATGCCAAAGATACAGAGTGTCGGAGGGTTTATTGATCGATCGTTTGTCTCAATTTTTCTCTCCGAATAAATCATTTCAAGAAATACAATAACGTCATCCCTCGTACCTACCCTATCGGTTTATTATCCCATGGTGAGCCACTATGGTCCGGGGGTTTTATCCATACCGAAAAGCAAGAGCCATGTGTAGAATGTCTTGTCACCTATATATGAATCAATAGTCATTGTGTTGGTCGTTGTTATTTAAAGACATGACCCTAAGGAAATCTACCTATTCTAAGCCTAAAGTGTTGGGTCATGTGCTTAAATCGACCAATGCAATAATGTCGTGTATTCATTCCTAATTAAGAGACACCAATGGCGATTATTGAACGTTATCTCATTCAAAGTAGTGTTTAGAGGATTCCGTCCCTTGTACCAAATATGCCTAAGACACGAGTGTCGGAGGGTTTAATGATCGATCGTTTGTCTCACTTTTTCTCTCCCGAATAAATCATTTAAAGAAATACAATAACGTCATCCCTCGTACCCTATCGGCTTATTATCCCATGGTGAGCCACTATGTTCCGGGGGATTCATCCATACCGAGACGCAAGACCCATAGTGTTGTGAAGAATGTCTTGTCTCCTATATATGAATCAAAAGTCATTGTGTTGGTCGTTGTTATTTAAAGACATGACCCTAAATATCTTAGGACATGACCCTAAGGAAATCTACCTATTCTAAGCCTAAAGTGTTGGGTCATGTGCTTAAATCGACCAATGCAATAATGTCGTATATTCATTCCTAATTAAGAGACACCAATGGCGATTATTGAACGTTATCTCATTCAAAGTAGTGGTTAGAGGGTTTCGTCCCTTGTACCAAATATGCCAAAGATACAGAGTGTCGGAGGGTTTATTGATCGATCGTTTGCCTCAATTTTTCTCTCCAAAGAAATCATTTCAAGAAATACAATAACGTCATCCCTCGTACCTACCCTATCGGTTTATTATCCCATGGTGAGCCACTATGGTCCGGGGGTTTTATCCATACCGAAAAGCAAGAGCCATGTGTAGAATGTCTTGTCACCTATATATGAATCAATAGTCATTGTGTTGGTCGTTGTTATTTAAAGACATAACCCTAAGGAAATCTACCTATTCTAAGCCTAAAGTGTTGGGTCATGTGCTTAAATCGACCAATGCAATAATGTCGTGTATTCATTCCTAATTAAGAGACACCAATGGCGATTATTGAACGTTATCTCATTCAAAGTAGTGTTTAGAGGATTTCGTCCCTTGTTCCAAATATGCCTAAGATACGGAGTGTCGAGGGGTTTAATGATCGATCGTTTGTCTCACTTTTTCTCTCCGAATAAATCATTTCAAGAAATACAATAACGTCATCCCTCGTACCCTATCGGCTTATTATCCCATGGTGAGCCACTATGTTCCGGGGGATTCATCCATACCGAGACGCAAGACCCATAGTGTTGTGAAGAATGTCTTGTCTCCTATATATGAATCAATAGTCATTGTGTTGGTCGTTGTTATTTAAAGACATGACCCTAAATATCTTAGGACATGACCCTAAGGAAATCTACCTATTCTAAGCCTAAAGTGTTGGGTCATGTGCTTAAATCGACCAATGCAATAATGTCGTATATTCATTCCTAATTAAGAGACACCAATGGCGATTATTGAACGTTATCTCATTCAAAGTAGTGGTTAGAGGGTTTCGTCCCTTGTACCAAATATGCCAAAGATACAGAGTGTCGGAGGGTTTATTGATCGATCGTTTGTCTCAATTTTTCTCTCCGAATAAATCATTTCAAGAAATACAATAACGTCATCCCTCGTACCTACCCTATCGATTTATTATCCCATGGTGAGCCACTATGGTCCGGGGGTTTTATCCATACAGAAAAGCAAGAGCCATGTGCAGAATGTCTTGTCACCTATATATGAATCAATAGTCATTGTGTTGGTCGTTGTTATTTAAAGACATAACCCTAAGGAAATCTACCTATTCTAAGCCTAAAATGTTGGGTCATGTGCTTAAATCGACCAATGCAATAATGTCGTATATTCATTCCTAATTAAGAGACACCAATGGCGATTATTGAACGTTATCTCATTCAAAGTAGTGGTTAGAGGGTTTCGTCCCTTGTACCAAATATGCCAAAGATACAGAGTGTCGGAGGGTTTATTGATCGATCGTTTGTCTCAATTTTTCTCTCCGAATAAATCATTTCAAGAAATACAATAACGTCATCCCTCGTACCCTATCGGCTTATTATCCCATGGTGAGCCACTATGTTCCGGGGGATTCATCCATACCGAGACGCAAGACCCATAGTGTTGTGAAGAATGTCTTGTCTCCTATATATGAATCAATAGTCATTGCGTTGGTCGTTGTTATTTAAAGACATGACCCTAAATATCTTAGGACATGACCCTAAGGAAATCTACCTATTCTAAGCCTAAATTGTTGGGTCATGTGCTTAAATCGACCAATGCAATAATGTCGTATATTCATTCCTAATTAAGAGACACCAATGGCGATTATTGAACGTTATCTCATTCAAAGTAGTGGTTAGAGGGTTTCGTCCCTTGTACCAAATATGCCAAAGATACAGAGTGTCGGAGGGTTTATTGATCGATCGTTTGTCTCAATCTTTCTCTTCGAATAAATCATTTCAAGAAATACAATAACGTCATCCCTCGTACCTACCCTATCGATTTATTATCCCATGGTGAGCCACTATGGTCCGGGGGTTTTATCCATACCGAAAAGCAAGAGCCATGTGTAGAATGTCTTGTCACCTATATATGAATCAATAGTCATTGTGTTGGTCGTTGTTATTTAAAGACATAACCCTAAGGAAATCTACCTATTCTAAGCCTAAAATGTTGGGTCATGTGCTTAAATCGACCAATGCAATAATGTCGTATATTCATTCCTAATTAAGAGACACCAATGCCGATTATTGAACGTTATCTCATTCAAAGTAGTGGTTAGAGGGTTTCGTCCCTTGTACCAAATATGCCAAAGATACAAAGTGTCGGAGGGTTTATTGATCGATCGTTTGTCTCAATCTTTCTCTCCGAATAAATCATTTCAAGAAATACAATAACGTCATCATTGGACGCTCTGAACTGGAATCTCAATGCATATTCAAACTTATCTCCTACAGGAGATTGACAAATGATTCCTGCCCCACATCCATTGGATCGTGGACGATCCATCAACCATGAGCGTCCAATGCTTCCTTCCTCTACCGGGATCGAGATATTGGTTCTATGGTTGGCCGAGTAAGCTCAACTATAAAATCTGCCAAGGCTTGCCCTTTAATGGCTTTCCTTGGTTCAAATGATATGTCAAACTTGTTAAGCTCAACCGCCCATTTTAGCATTCGTCTAGCAGCTTCCATCTTTTGTAGAACTTGCTTCAAGGGCTGGTCAGTGTAGACAATTATACTGTGCGCCAAGAAATATGGCCTCAACTTTCTGTTGGCCATGACTAGGGCCAACCCAAACTTCTCGACCGGAGTATACCCGTTTTTCCGCATCTTTGAGCACGTGCCTCACAAAGTATATGGGAACTTGGACGGACTCTCGTTCAGCCAACAGGACGGCACTCATAGCTTGAGTGGATAGAGCCAAGTATACAAACAACTTTTCCCACTCGGTGGGGCCCGACCAACCTAGGCAAATGCCGAAGATGATCTTTGACAAGTTGAAGGGCTTGCTCCGCCTCTGTGTCCGGTCGAACTTGGCTTTTTCTTGATCATGGCAAAGAAGTGATGGCACTTGTCACCCGACTTAGACAAAAATCGTCCCAAGGGCGCCCAAGCAACCCGTCGCCCGCCGTACCTCTTTTACCTTCGAAGGAGACTTCATGTCTAAAATAGCTTGAATCTTTTCGGGGTTGGCTTCTATTCCCTCTCGATCCACCAAGAAGCCTAAAAACTTCCCCGACAAAACCCCAAAGACACATTTGTTGGGATTCGACTTCAACTTGTATTTCCCGAGAGTTTCAAAAGTTTCTCTCAAATCACCAACATGACTTTCTTCTTGACGGCTCTTGACTATCATATCGTCAATATATGCCTCCATATTTCGTCCCAATCAAGTGGCTGAAAAACGTTATTGATCAATCTTTGGAAAGTGGCCGGGGCATTGTGCAAGCCGAATGGCATCCTCACCCACCCATACAGCCCTTTTTCGCAATGAAGGACGTTTTGTCCCGATCCTCCGGCCACATTGGGATTTGATGAAAAACTGAATAAAGGCGTCCATGAAGCTCAACAAAGCATGGCCACCGTGGAGTCTACTAGACGATCCAACTTAGGCAAAGGGAAACTGTCCTTAGGACAAGCCTTGTTGAGGTCCGTGTAGTCCACACACATTCTCCAGGTGCCATTGGGCTTTGGCACCATAACCGCATTTGCTATCCAGTATGGATAATAGGTTTCTTTGATGAACTTGGATTCCAACAACTTGAACTTCTTGGTCGACCGCCCGGTTTTTAGCCTGGTCCCAAATGCCTCTTCTTCCGACGAACCGATTTCAAATTTGGATCAACATTCAACCGGTGTACGGCTACTTCCCGGATCAATTCCAGGCATTTCCTCGACACAATAGACAAACACATCTTGAAACTCTTTCAGCAAGTGGACTAGATGACCCTTCAAACCAGGACTAAGCGAAGATCTAATTTTGAGGGTCCTTTCTGGACGAGCTTCATCCAGACGTACTTCTTCAGGGGCTTCCACTGGCTCTGGACGTTCTACTGTTAGCCCCATGATGGCCATGACCTCTTCAGACGAGGAGGGTTCTTCCTTGATGATTTCATATTTTCTCTTCTTGCTGGGGAGATGTTCATACGCCTTCCTTGAGGGAGCAAGAGGCGTTTGAGGGCTCTCAATGGTCAGCTTTGACGAGGCGACCTGGTCTTTGACAAATCCAGACGTTTTCCTCTCGCTAGCCATCTTCGTCTGATCTTTCTCTATTCCAGACGTTCTCCTTTCGCTAGCAACCTTCGTCTGATCTTTCTCTATTCTAGACGTTTTCCTCTCGCTAGCAACCTTCGTCTGGTCTTGCTTATCTACCTTCCATGATGATGGTTTATGAGTAGTTAGGTAACATTCCCTAGCCGCCTACTGGTCTCCATACAAGGAGCCAATCCTGCCGTCATCACACTCATACTTCATCAACATCAGGTGAGTTACTATTACCGCTTTGACATGATTCAGAGTTGGTCGTCCAAGAATGATATTATAGGCTGTCAAGTCTCGGACCACCAAGAACTTGATAAACAGAGTTCCTGAGGCTTCCTTCTCTCCCACTCGAACGGGCAAAGTCACAATTCCCATGGGATGGATGACTCCTCCCCCAAACCCTATGATGGGATGGTGAACGGGAACTAAGTTCTTCTCCTCAAACTTTAGTCTGGACAGGCAATCAGCACTAATGATGTCCGTCGAGCTTCCGGTGTCGATCAGGATCCTTCTTACTCTCAAGTTTGCTATTTTCATTTCTACAACCAAGGGATCATCATGGGGAGTCCTCAACCTCGCCCGATCTTGTTCACTAACTACCACCCTTGGGAAGGGCTCGGCCTTCGTTTGATCGCCTAATAAAACTTGGCCGAGCTCCCTAAGGTAGTTTTTGTGCCCTCTATTGGTTGGTCCCCCACAAAGCAGAAACCCACTCGAGATTACGAGAACCACATCTTCGTATGTGCTTGCACTCTCCTTCTTCTTGTTATGCCAATCATCTTTCCTTGGAAACTTCCTTCCCCCTGGAGTCATATAGGAATTCATCTTTCCTTTTCGGGCTAACTCTTCTAAACCTCTCTTGAGGTGCTTACATTCATTAGTCTCATGACCACAATCTTTGTGGAAGTGGCAATACTTGCTCTTATCCCTGTTTCTATAAAGAGTTTTCATTTCAGCTGGGGCCTTCAACTCATACTGATCCTTAATCTCCATGAGGATGGAGTATTGGTCTTTGTTAAACTCAACAGGATTGGATGAGGATGGCTCGGCCTCCTTTCTCTTGTTCTTTCTAGCCGGAGTGGTGTTGGAGGTTATCGCCCAAGTCTCGGCCTTCTTGGGGTTGCTCTTTTTGGCCGAGCAACCTCTTCGAAGCTTCTTAGACTCGGGATGCTTTGCCTCAGACATTCTTCGGTGGCATGAATAAATGCTTCGGCTTCCCTCAAAGCCTCAGCAAGAGTGGAGATTTTCTTCTTAACAAGGTCAAACTTGAAACTTCCTGGCCCTAGACCCCTGATGAAGGCGTCAAAGGCTACTCCAGCATTAAGATCTTGGATCTAAAGTGCTTCTAGGTTGAATCTCTTAACAAAACTTCTAAGAGCCTCCTTAGGTCCCTGGACGACCTTGCCTAGGTGCATGCTTGTCTTTTGCTCTTGCTTGTTGGCAACAAAATGACTAGTGAATAAGAAGCTAGGTTCAGTAAAGTTGTTGACTGAATTGGGGGGAAGATTGTTAAACCACTTCTGCGCTACTCCTTTCAAAGTAGCTGGAAAATTCTTACACCAAGTAGCGTCGTCCACTCCTTGGACATACATCCGATGCTTGAAGCGCACTGGTGATCGTCCTGGATCGTAGTTCCATCGAAAGGCTCAATGGTTGGGAGTTTTACCTTTGGGAAGGGGGGCATCTCCATAATCCTGGCCGAGAATGGAGTAGGCCAGTTGATTTGGAGAGCTCCCAGCTGTCCCTCAATGGGTATGAACTCCTTGCGATATTCTTTCATTACTGGGTTGGATGAAGTGTTGGCTGGTTTTGGACGCCTGTACACCATGGGCTGAGCCACGGTCTTCTCCTGTCGTGGATGAACAAGAGAGTGGCTTAAACTTCGGCCTTCCCCTCTGGACGACAACCTCAAAGGAGGGTCTCTCGTGTATGGGGTAGATCCCAGAGGCGAACGTTGCAAAGCCGCGACCCTCTTTGCTTCTAAGTAATCCCCGGGCGTCTGTTTCCATTCGGTGCCCACTAGGATGGACATGGTCCTGGGTCCTCACCACCAGGTTCCAGTCCATCTTTCTTCTCCGATCAGGATCTTCCGCCGCTTTCCTCTTCTGTCCTCTTAGAGGGTTCCTGACGAACAGGTCGACTAGGACCTGGACGATCTACTTCAGAACGTCCTCTAGGACGAGGTGGATTGTTAGCAGCTGGCTCCGGGTTGTGATGGAAAAACAACATATTGCTTTTAATTTGTTCCAGGACGACCTCCGCCATCCTGGTCTGGAAATCATTCAAAACATTCTCCAGGTGGGCGGTAGTCACTGGACGATCTAGATTAACTTGGATGACCAGTTGCTGGCTTGGTCCAGGAACATTGACGATGGATGGAGGTCTATCTCTTCCTCGAGGTGGTCTTTCATGCTCCACCGTATCTTCGACATTAACTTGAAGGCTTCGATTTCTGGCAATGTTGGATGATTGACAATCAGTCATCGTTGCGTCTCCCCACAGACGGCGCCAAATGTTTTATCCACTTGTCCAACAAGTAAGCTGTAGGCTTAGCTTCCTTGTCGAGCAAGTAAATTAGTATCTTGAGTGTTCTTCAACTTGAGACTTGTGCAACGATGTCTCGACTCGCTTAGTCCTTTGTCCGGGCTCCGCTCCCGAACTCCGCAAAAAGGCACCCACCCTGGAGGTTTGGGTGGTGGTTCCCCCTCCGATGCTTAAGTCAGTTTTCAGGAGTAGTGAGAGAAAGTAGAGATAGAGAGAGAAGGTGAGAGAGAATTTTATCAGAATAACTTTGCACTGTTTGCATTGAATGTGTTTTCTCCTGATTTCAAGGGTATTTATAGTGATAGCAAGTGGACGAACCTAACCTTAAAAACCGACCTACAATAGTGGCCTCTAATTGGGCCGAGGAATCGAGATCATGACACGTGGCGCACCATGACCGAGGGATGTCTATTAACCACTCTCCTTCACCATTTGGCCATTTGGCACCGCTCGGGCTCGACCGTTGGGCCAGAATTTGAACCTTTTAACTCAGCCCGAGTGTAGCCCGTAGATTCAAGGCTTTTCTCTTCTTTTACTAAGGTGACACGTGTACGGCTCTGATGAGCCCAAGTGCCTTAAAGAGAGCCATCGATGTTAGACTACAACAACTATGGTCCGGGGGTTTCATCCATACGAAGACGCAAGGACCATGGTGTTGTGTAGAATGTCTTATCTCCTATATATGAATCAATAGTAATTGTGTTGGTCGCTTTTATTTAAAGATATGACCCTAAATATCTTAGGACATGACCCTAAGGAAACCTACCTATTCTAAGCATAAAGTGTTGGGTCATGTGCTTAAATCTACTAATGCAATAATGTCGTGTATTCATTCCTAATTAAGAGACACCAATGGTGATTATTGGACGTTATCTCATTCAATGTAGTGGTTATAGGGTTTCGTCCCTTGTACCAAATATGCCCACGATACAGAGCGTCGTAGGTTTTATTGAACGATCGTTTGTCTCAATTTTACTCTGTGAATAAATCATTTCAAGAAATACGATAACGTCATCCCTCGTACCTACCCTATCGGCTTATTATCCCATGGTGAGCCACTCTGGTCCGGGGGTTTTATCCATACCGAGAAGCAAGAGCCATAGTGTTGTGTAGAATGTCTTGTCTCCTATATATGAATCAATAGTCATTGTGTTGGTCGTTGTTATTTAAAGACATGACCCTATGGAAATCTACCTATTCTAAGCCTAAAGTGTTGGGTCATGTGCTTAAATCGATGAATGCAATAATGTCGTGTATTCATTCCTAATTAAGAGACACCAATGGCGATTATTGAACGTTATCTCATTCAAAGTTGTGTTAGAGGATTTCGGCCCTTGTACCAAACATGCCCAAGATGCAGAGTGTCGGAGGGTTTATTGATCGATCGTTTGCCTCAATTTATCTCTCCAAATAAATCATTTCAAGAAATACAATAACGTCATCCCTCGTTCCTACCCTATCGGCTTATTATCCCATGGTGAGCTATGACAGGCTAAAGTCGTATCACCTTATCAAAAATAACCTATGGTCCACTAACAAGTAGTCAGGGAAGTCAGGATCGAATCCACAGGGAGAATGTTATATTATTGTATCTGAATTCTAATATTATACTAACTAAATCAGTTGAAAATGGGTGTGTGACTAAACTAATAGGCAAATGATAGAACTAAATATGAAGATAAGAATCAATTAATAAAGAACTAGGACTGTGGATCACTACGCATACAATTTGGAAAATCAGGGACGAATAATAACTACCCAATAAGTCAATTTATCTAGGGCACATGTAATTTCTCTCGAACATTACCTCCCTCAAAGATCACCTAGCCGCTCTCGCATGGTCAATGATCACTATACCTAATGATTGAAAGCCTATACGAAATCTCTCCTCTCGAAGTAGATTCAATATTGCGATAATAGAAATACAAATCAGGCCTAATTCATAAATCTAGCATGAACGATTCAATCATAGGAAACAATTGATATAAAGGGTAATTATATTAATCTATTAATCCCTCATTGCATACATAGATCCCCACAATCCTAGAAATAAAACTACTCACTCATGCTTGAGAATCCAATAACAAATTCCATATAAAAATCCATACTTTGAACTATTGCAAATAACTATGAAATTACTCTAATCAATAATAGAGGAAGCAAACAATAATGGAGAAAACAAGGAAGAAGATTACCAAATTAATGAACTATATTGAACTTGTGAATAATCCAAAGGTTTGATCTTGAATCACAATGATGATTAGTAAAACTAGGGTTCTTGAGAGAATCTATGAGAAAATAAGAGCTAAAACAAAGATGAATAAAAGATGTTTTAACTTTCCTATTTCTACTAAGTGCCCGAAACTCATTAAATGAGCGCGCGCGGAGAGAAGCCCGATCGGGCCAACCAAGCCCGATGAAGTCGGGCACAAACAAAGTAGCTGCGCACCAAAGAAAACCTCGCCCGATGGTATCGGGCCATGCCGCCCGATGCTGTCGGGCTATCTCGTTGTTCGCCGCTCGGCTCAGCGAGATACATGTACGCTCGCCTAGCACCCGATCCTGTCGGGCTATCTCGCCCGATGAAGTCGGGCGATGAACTTCGCCAAGAATTAGCGCGCAAGCCTCGAGCATGACCATAGCAAGAAGATGGCATTCGATCTCGCCCGATGATGTCTGGGCCATCTCGCCTGATCGGGCTGGACAACGAAACAACGACCGGGCAACGTCGCCCGATCGGGCCCGCAACGACTCTTGCTTGTGATGGAGTTGAACGCCCGATCGGGCGTATGGCGCCCGATCCAATCGGGCTCAGGTTCGGTATTTCATTCCTTTGCTTCAAACGCCAAGGCTTCACTTCTACTTTTGTCCAAGGCATCGGAAAGTATTCTCGGGACCCCTAAGTCATCATAAATGCCTTCGAACTTCCCCATTCGATTGTGGTAGACGCAAATCGGTAGAAAATTGGGAAAAAGCTCCCCAATACCTACAAATCATCACAAAAACAGAAAACCACAACTAGAAGAAAAAGTTAGCGTGAAATGGCTCCTACGAGCGCCATTGATGCACATTTTAGCTCAGATATTAGGGGAAAAACACTATACAAAACCGTAACATCAAACTCCCCCAAGCTAAATCTTTGCTTGTCCTCAAGCAAAGCATAGCAGGAATAAGAATAGGATTGCTTCACCACTCAGATGGAAAAGTTTAAACTCAATTATTTCCAACATAAAATCATTCAAGCAAGCAAAATTCAAGTTTAGTTGCTCAGATCACCCGACTACCAATCACTTAAGTAAACCATCAAACGCAATGCCCCACATATCATGCAAATCTTGGAAAGGTGCTCACCGTGGTGTCACTCCTCTCAATTTTGTGGCAGCAAAATATGTGTCCGATCGCTCACCAACCCAACCATAATAGCCCTTCCCACTCACACTCTCATGTGTTTAGAAAGGTATAATATCGCTCATCCTAATCAGTCGACTCAAATAACGAGACTTAATCTTTGACTTTGGCATATTGACTCAATATTATTCCAATAAACAATCAAACACGTGCTCAAAAGGTCTTTTTCAGGGTTGTAATGGGGCTCGGGTAAAGGTATGAAAATTATTTGGGAAATGTGGTGGAAAAGCCAAGAAAGGGGAGCAAAAAACACTAGTAGGACTAGGTGTGGTAGAAACAACTCCCATGGCATCAACAACTTAACCAAGATAATAACCAACTTTTGAAACTTCACGAACCAACCAATAATTGCATCTTTCAACATAATTTCCAATGCTTTGAAAGTTAATGAGTGAAGATCATAGAAAATTTTCAGATTTTTCACTATCAAATTTTTTCTTTCTTCCTTTCACTTTATTTTTCTTTTTCTTTCTTTTCTTTGTACAAACATGTCATTATTTTCCAAACCGCCCTACGGAATCAACCACACAATATGATATAAACTTAACAAATGCTCCCCAAGCTAGGCTTGGGACAATAGTCATTGCAAAGGCTCAAGGTGTGTAATGTGGTTTAATATAGATCCAAAAAGAAGTCATTAGGCTCAGCGGGGCTAGGGGAAAAATTCATTAAACAACTCGAGGCTTAAAATTAAACAAATGAACGCCTCTATCACAAAGACATGCCTAAAGTTACCGTAACGCAACGAGTACAATGCCAAAACCAAGATAAGAATGCTTCGAGGAACTAACACACAAGAATATATCGGATATAGAGATAAATCCGAGGGCAAGAATGAATCCTCACAATTTAACCAATTCAAGCATGCAGTTAAAATAGGCGCTTTATCAGCAAAATCTACTCAAGATCAAGGCAATCATAGATCACATCACAACATCCCAATCACAAATGCCCAACTATCCAGTATAATGAGTTAAATCATTTTTCAAAGTAAAGTTCGGGGCACGGGGAAGCAATCAATCTATTCGAATTCAACTAGTATTTTTGTGTTTTTTTCCAAGCAATATTTCATTTTTTTGTGATTTTTCATTTTTTCAAAGCAATTAAACTAACTTAACTAACCTAAAAAAGCAAGTAAAACATAAAGAAGAACACTAAAAATAAAAAGAAAAATACTACTAATACTTACAGAAATCCTCCACCAAGCTGAACTTAGCAATGGCCTCATTGCAACAAGGGAAAGGAAAGGGACATGGACATCAGCCGCCCATCAGCCTGGATCGAGCAGTTTAGTAGCCACATGTTGTACCACCTCTTGCAACCCGCGTCGGACTGTAATGCTGGTGTGGTGGCCCTCATGTCGAAGAATGCGGTGCTCATTATAGTCGTGGCTTATTCCTCGTCAAGTCATCGCTGCTATAGCCAATGGTCTTTTTGGGAGTCTCGTAAGACCGTTAGAAAATGCTCATCACCCGCAAAAGACTCTAAAGCAAGCACATCATTTGAAGTAGCATGGGAGGGGGAATGAGGCATGCAACCATGGATCGGTGCATCTATAACATCAACACTATAACATGACTCCTCTAACATTGGGCTTTTAGGTGCATTGTTTAGGCTAAACATGACCTTATCATCCCCCACAGTCAGTGTCAGTTTCCTACTCTTAACATCTATCACCGCCCCAGCAGTATGGAGGAAAGGTCTCCACAAGGATAATGGGTGTTTGAGTGTCTTCCGCCATGTCTAATATAACAAAGTCCACAGGGATAAAGAATTTACCCACCCTAAAAGGAACGTCCTCTAATATACCTAAGGGATATTTCACAGAACGGTCAGCCATTTGCAGAGTAATGGTAGTACATTTTAATTCGCCCATGTTTAGTTGCTTACAAATAGAAAGAGGCATGACACTTACACTAGCACCTAAATCACATAAGGCTTTGTCAATAAATATGGTGCCAATGTGACAGGGGATGGAAAAACTCCCTGGATCTTTCAATTTAGGTGGAGACTGGTTTTGTAATAGAGTGCTGCATTCAGCAGTAAAAGCCACAGTCTCCACCTCATTGAGAGTCCGCTTCCTCATCAACAGTTCTTTCAAAAATTTAGAATAAGCAGGCACTTGATTTAATAATTCAAGAAAAGGAACCGTTACCCGCAGATTCTTTACCACCTCTAAAAACTTACCATACTGGTGAGTTTCTTCTTGAGCATTAGCTCGGGGAATGATAACTTGATCACCGGAGGCACAGTCTTCTCCTTAGTCACCTCCATAGTCTTGTCTGCAGCTCCTTACTCGCCCCGAGGTTCAAGCATCCTCGGGCACTTCTTGTGGTCTCTTAGCACTAGGTAATTCCACCTCTAGCATTGCCGGAGCATCGTCTCGCACTCCACCGCGAAGGGTGATAGCATGGGCGGTGTCCCCCGGGTTGCATTGGTTGCGAAGGTAGTGACCCAGATGGCCTACTAGCAGATGAACTAGCCAGCTGAGCAATTTGTGACTCCAACATCTTATTGTATGTCCCTTGTAGCTTATTCTGAGCATGCAGGCTCTCAAATTGAGACCTGGTATCTGCTTGAAAGGAAATAATACCTTTCTGCATCTGCAACATTAAACTTTTGAGTTCAGCAATAGTTGGGTCTGGAGGTGGTGTACAATGATGCTGTTGAAACTGAGTTCTCTGATAACCAGGAGGAGCTTGTGGTTGATATTGTTGTTGTTGAGGGTAATGTTGTTGTTGCGGATTCATCACGTTATTACTCCTATACGAGAGATTTGGATGATCTCGCATCCCAGGATTATATGTATTGGAGTAGGGATCAAACTGGGGCTTGTGTGGTGACTGTAATGCGTGCACGGGCTCACTAGAATGTGAGAGAGAGGGGCACTCTTGAGTGTTATGTCCAGCTATCCCACAAGCATCACAGATGAAAGCATTGTACCCAGAAACACTAGCCATAGCATTGACACTCATATGAGGGGAGGAATTGTTACCTAGCTTCAAAGAATCAATCTTCCGGTGAAGAGTCGCTAGTTGTCCTGGCCAAGAAAAGAAATGGCTTCAACATCATGTTTACCTCCCTTTGTCATAGAGGAACGAATAGTAGACGCTTGGTGAGAAGCGAGTTTCTCCAGAAGTTCATGCCCTTCGTCTACGGCTTTATCCATGAAAAACCCACCAGCAGCTCCATCAATTACCCGTCTCGTATCTGCATCAACTCTAGTGTAGAAAATGTGGCACAGATACCACTTGTCAAAACCATGATGGGGGCAAAGACGCTGCAGATCTTTGAATCTTTCCCAAGCTTCATATAGTGACTCTCCAGGATCCTCGGGTAAAAGTCACTATCTCATGACGCATATCTCGCAGCTTTTGGTAGGGGTACCACTTGATGAGAAAAAATCTTTGAGAGTTTGGCCCATGTGGTGATGCTGGAAGGCAGCTTATTATACCAAAATAGATTTTTGTCGCGCAGAGAAAAACCAAATAAGATGAGTTTCATCTCATCAGCAGTAACACCAACTTGCTTCTGAGTAGCACAACATTGTAAGAACCGCTGCAGATGCTGATTTGGGTCTTCGATGGTAACCCAAAGAAACCGATTATTCTGGAACCATATTCAGAACGTGAGACTTGATTTCAATGTTTGCAGCAGCAATAGTAGGTAATCGTACCCCAGTGGGCACATTATCAGAAGATGGTTGTGCATAATCTCTGAAGGTCGGTTTAGCTTCGTCACCCATTCTAGCAGTAATAGGTGAGGCAGGGAAGTCTTGTTGTGGTGAAGATGGTGGAGAAGGTGTCTTTTGGGAAGGTGTCCTTGCAGACAACTTGGTTTGCTTAGTTGTCTTTTTGAGTCTACGAGCAATCGTTTCAATCTCCGGGTCAAATGGAATGAGATCTGGGGATTTCAATTTCCTACTCATACATCAAAAACACTAAAACAAACGTGAGATGCTCCAAAGAACAGGTTTTCTTCGGAGTAGAGGTTAGTGTAATACTATAATTGAGACAAAATAAAAATAAACCGTCTCCCCGGCAACGGCGCCAAAATTTGACAGGCTAAAGTCGTATCACCTTATCAAAAATAACCTAAGGTCCACTAACAAGTAGTCAGGGAAGTTAGGATCGAATCCACAGGGAGAAAGTTATATTATTGTATCTGAATTCTAATATTATACTAACTAAATCAGTTGAAAATGGGTGTGTGACTAAACTAATAGGCAAATTATAGAACTAAATATGAAGGTAAGAATCAATTAATAAAGAACTAGGACTATGGATCACTATGCATACAATTTGGAAAATCAGAGACGAATAATAACTACCCAATAAGTCAATTTATCTAGGGCACATGTAATTTCTCTCGAACATTACCTCCCTCAAAGATCACCTAGCCGCTCTCGCATGGTCAAGGATCACTATGCCTAATGATTGAAAGCCTATACGAAATCTCTCCTCTCGAAGTAGATTCAATATTGCGATAATAGAAATACAAATCAGGCCTAATTCATAAATCTAGCATGAACGATTCAATCATAGGAAACAATTGATATAAAGGGTAATTATATTAATCTATTAATCCCTCATTGCATACATAGATCCCCACAATCCTAGAAATAAAACTACTCACTCATGCTTGAGAATCCAATAACAAATTCCATATAAAAATCCATACTTTGAACTATTGCAAATAACTAAGAAATTACTCTAATCAATAATAGAGGAAGCAAACAATAATGGAGAAAACAAGGAAGAAGATTACCAAATTAATGAACTATATTGAACTTGCGAATAATCCAAAGGTTTGATCTTGAATCACAATGAAGAGTAGTAAAACTAGGGTTCTTGAGAGAATCTATGAGAAAATAAGAGCTAAAACAAAGATGAATAAAAGATGTTCTAACTTTCCTATTTATACTAAGTGCCCGAAACTCATTAAATCAGCGCGCGCGGAGAGAAGCCCGATCGGGCCAACCAAGCCCGATGAAGTAGGGCACAAACAAAGTAGCTGCGCACCAAAGAAAACCTCGCCTGATGGTATCGGGCCATGCCGCCCGATGCTGTCGGGCTATCTCGATGTTCAGCGCTTAGCTCAGCAGATGCATGTACGCTCTTGCCTAGCGCTCGATCTTGTCGGGCTATCTCGCCCGATGAAGTCGGGCGATGAACTTCGCGAAGAATTAGCGCGCAAGCCTCGAGCATGACCATAGCAGCAGCATGGCATTCGATCACGCCCGATGATGTCGGACCATCTCGCCCGATCGGGCTGGACAACGAAACAACGATCGGGCAACGTCGCCCGATCGGCCCGCAACGACTCTTGCTTGTGATGGAGTTGAACGCCTGATCTAATCGGGCTCAGGTCCGGTATTTCATTCCTTGGCTTCAAATGCCAAGGCTTCACTTCCACTTTTGTCCAAGGCATCGGAAAGTATTCTCGGGACCCCGGAACTCATCATAAATGCCTCCGAACTTCCCCATTCGATTGTGGTAGATGCAAATCAGTAGAAAATAGGGAAAAAGCTCCCTCAATACCTACAAATCATCACAAAACAGAAAACCACAATTAGAAGAAGAAAGTTAGCGTGAAATGGCTCCTACGAGCACCATTGATGCACATTTTAGCTCAGATATAAGGGGAAAAACACTATACAAAACCGTAACATCAAGCTACAATGGTCCGGGGGTTTCATCCATACCAAGACGCAAGACCCATAGTGTTGTTTAGAATGTCCTGTCTCCTATATATGAATCAATAGTCATTTTGTTGCTCGCTATTATTGAAAGACATGACCGTAAATATATTAGGACATGACCCTAAGGAAATCTACCAATTCTAAGCCTATAGTGTTGGGTCATGTGCTTAAATCGACCAATGCAATAATGGCGTGTATTCATTTCAAATTAAGAGACACCAATGGTGATTATTGGACGTTATCTCATTCAAAGTAGTGGTTAGAGGGTTTCGTCCCTTGTACCAAATATGCCTAAGATACAGAGTGTTGGAGGGTTTATTGATCGATCGTTTGTCTCAATTTTTCTCTCCGAATAAATCATTTCACGAAATACAATAACGTCATCCCTTGTACCTTATCGGCTAATTATCCCATGGTGAGCCACTATGGTCCGGGGGTTTAATCCATACCGAGACGCAAGACCCATTGGGTTGTTTAGAAGGTCTTGTCTCCTATATATGAATCAATAGTCATTTTGTTGGTCGCTATTATTGAAATATATTAGGACACGACCCTTAGGAAATCTTCCTATTCTAAGCCTAAAGTGTTGGGAAATGTGCTTAAATCGACCAATGCAATAATGCCATGTTCATTCCGAATTAAGAGAAACCAATGGTGATTATTGGACGTTATCTCATTCAAAGTAGTGGTTAGAGGGTTTCGTCCGTTGTACCAAATATGCCTAAGATACGAGCGTTGGAGGGTTTATTGATCGATCGTTTGTCTCAATTTTTCTCTCCGAATAAATCATTTCAAGAAATACAATATGGTCATCCCTCGTACCTTTTCGGCTAATTATCCCATAGTGAGCCAATATGGTCCGGGGGTTTCATCCATACTGAGACGCAAGACCCATAGTGTTGTTTAGAATGTCTTGTCTCCAATATATGAATCAATCAGTCATTGTGTTGGTCGCTGTTATTTAATGACATGACCTTAAATATCTTAGGATATGACCCCCGAGAAATTCTACCAATTCTAAGCCTAAAGTGTTGGGTCATGTGCATAAATCGACCAATGCAATAATGTCGAGCATTCATTCCTAATTAAGAGACACCAATGGTGATTATTGGACGTTATCTCATTCAAAGTAGTGGTTAGAGGTTTTCGTCCCTTATACCATCTATGCCCAAGATACATAGTGTCGGAGGGTTTATTGATCCATTGTTTGTCTCAATTTTTCTATTCGAATAAATCATTTCAAGAAACACGATAACGTCATCCCTCGTACCCTATCGGCTTATTATCCCATGGTGAGCCACTATGTTCCGGGGATTCATCCATACCGAGACGCAAGACCCATAGTGTTGTGTAGAATGTCTTGTCTCCTATATATGATACAATAGTCATTGTGTTGGTCACTGTTATTTAAAGACATGACCCTAAATGTCTTAGGACATGACCCTGAGAAAATATACCAATTCTAAGCCTAAAGTGTTGGGTCATGTGCTTAAATCGACCAATGCAATAATGTCGTGTATTCATTCCTAATTAAGAGACACCAATGGAAATTATTGGACGTTATCTCATTCAAAGTAGGGTTTCGTACCTTGTACCAAATATGCCCAAGATACAAAGTGTCGTAGGCTTTATTGATCGATCGTTTGTCTCAATTTTTATCTCCGAATAAATCATTTTAAGAAATACAATGACATCATCCCTCGTACCTACCCTATCAGCTTATTATCCCATGATGAGCCACTATGGTCCGGGGGTTTCAACCATACGAAGACGCAAGGGCCATGGTGTTGTGTAGAATGTCTTATCTCCTATATATGAATAAACAAGAATTGTGTTGGTCGCTTTTATTTAAAGCCACGACCCTAAATATCTTAGGACATGACCCTAAGGAAACCTACCTATTCTAAGCATAAAGTGTTGGGTCATGTGCTTAAATCGACCAATGCAATAATGTCGTGTATTCATTCCTAATTAAGAGACACCAATGGTGATTATTGGTCGTTATCGCATTCAAAGTAGTGGTTATAGGGTTTCGTCCCTTGTACCAAACATGCCCACGATACAGAACGTCGGAGGGTTTATTGATCGATCGTTTGTCTCAATTTTTCTCTCCGAATAAATCATTTCAAGAAATCCGATAACGTCATTCCTTGTACCCAATCGGCTTATTATCCCATGGTGAGCCACTATGTTCTGGGGGATCCACCCATACCGAGACACAAGACCCTTAGTGTTGTGTAGAATGTCTTGTCTCCTATATATGAATCAATAGTCATTGTGATAGTCGTTGTTATCTAAAGACATGACCCTAAATATCTTAGGACTAGACCCTAAGGAAATCTACCTATTCTAAGCCTAAAGTGTTTGGTCATGTGCTTAAATCGATCAATGCAATAACGTCGTGTATTCATTCCTAATTAAGAGACACCAATGGCGATTATTGAACGTTATCTCATTCAAAGTAGTGGTTAGAGGGTTTCATCCGTTGTACCAAATGAGCCCAAGATACGAGTGCTCGGAGGGTTAATTGATGGATTGTTTGCCTCAATTTTTCTCTCCGAATAAATCATTTCAAGAAATATAATAACGTCATCCCTCGTACCTACCTTGTCGGCTTATCATCCCATGGTGAGCCACTACGGTCAGGGGGTTTCATCCATACCGAGACGCAAGAGCCATAGTTTTGTGTAGAATGTCTTGTCTCCTATATATGAATCAACAAGTAATTGTGTTGGTCGCTTTTATTTAAAGACATGACCCTAAATATCTTAGGACATGACCTTAAGGAAACCTACCTATTCTAAGCATAAAGTGTTGGGTCATGTGCTTCAATCGACCAATGCAATAATGTCGTGTATTCATTCCTAATTAAGAGATACCAACGGTGATTATTGGACGTTATCTCATTCAAAGTAGTGGTTATAGGGTTTCGTCCCTTGTACCAATCATGCCCACGATACAGAGCGTCAGAGGGTTTATTGATCGATCATTTGTCTCAATTTTTCTCTCCGAATAAATCATTTCAAGAAATCCGATAACGTCATCCCTTGTACCCAATCGGCTTATTATCCCATGGTGAGCCACTACGTTCTAGGGCATCCATCCATACCGAGACGCAAGACCCATAGTGTTGTGTAGAATGTCTTGTCTCCTATATATGAATCAATAGTCATTGTGATAGTCATTGTTATTGAATGACATGACCCTAAATATCTTAGGACAAGACCCTAAGGAAATCTACCTATTCTAAGCCTAAAGTGTTTGGTCATGTGCTTAAATCGATCAAAGCAATAACATGGTTTATTCATTCGTAATTAAGAGATACCAATGGCGATTATTGAACGTTATCTCATTCAAAGTAGTGGTTAGAGGGTTTCGTCCCTTGTACCAAATAAGCCCAAGATACAGAGTGTCGGAGGGTTTATTGATAGATTGTTTGCCTCAATTTTTCTCTCCGAATAAATCATTTCAAGAAATATAATAACGTCATCCCTCGTACCTACCCTATCGGCTTATCATCCCATGGTGAGCCACTATGGTCAGGGGGTTTCATCCATACCGAGACGCAAGAGCCGTAATTTTGTGTAGAATGTCTTGTCTCCTATATATGAATCAACAGTAATTGTGTTGGTCGCTTTTATTTAGAGACATGACCATAAATATCTTAGGACATGACCCTTAGGAAATCTACCTATTCTAAGCATAAAGTGTTGGGTCATGTGCTTAAATCGACCAATGCAATAATGTCGTGTATTCATTCCTAATTAAGAGACACCAATGGTGATTATTGGACGTTATCTCATTCAAAGTAGTGGTTATAGGGTTTCGTCCCTTGTACCAAACATGCCCACGATACAGAGCGTCGGAGGGTTTATTGGTCGATCGTTTATCTCAATTTTTCTCTCCGAATAAATCATTTCAAGAAATCCGATAACGTCATCCCTTGTACCCAATCGGCTTATTATCCCATGGTGAGCCACTATGTTCTGGGGGATCCATCCATATCGAGACACAAGACCCATAGTGTTGTGTAGAATGTCTTGTCTCCTATATATGAATAAATAGTCATTGTGATAGTCGTTGTTATTTAAAGACATGACCCTAAATAACTTAGGACATGACCCTAAGGAAATCTACCGATTCTAAGCTTAAAGTGTTTGGTCATGTGCTTAAATCGATCAATGCAATAACGTCGTGTATTCATTCCTAATTAAGAGACACCAATGGCGATTATTGAACGTTATCTCATTCAAAGTAGTGGTTAGAGGGTTTCATCCGTTGTACCAAATGAGCCCAAGATACAGAGTGTCGGAGGGTTAATTGATGGATTGTTTGCCTCAATTTTTCTCTCCGAATAAATCATTTCAAGAAATATAATAACGTCATCCCTCGTACCTACCTTGTCGGCTTATCATCCCATGGTGAGCCACTACGGTCCGTGGGGTTTCATCCATACCGAGACGCAAGAGCCATAGTTTTGTGTAGAATGTCTTGTCTCCCTATATATGAATCAACAAAGTAATTGTGTTGGTCGCTTTTATTTAAAGACATGACCCTAAATATCTTAGGACATGACCTTAAGGAAACCTACCTATTCTAAGCATAAAGTGTTGGGTCATGTGCTTGAATCGACCAATGCAATAATGTCGTGTATTCATTCCTAATTAAGAGACACCAACGGTGATTATTGGACGTTATCTCATTCAAAGTAGTGGTTATAGGGTTTCGTCCCTTGTACCAATCATGCCCACGATACAGAGCGTCGGAGGGTTTATTGATCGATCATTTGTCTCAATTTTTCTCTCCGAATAAATCATTTCAAGAAATCCGATAACGTCATCCCTTGTACCCAATCGGCTTATTATCCCATGGTGAGCCACTACGTTCTAGGGCATCCATCCATACCGAGACGCAAGACCCATAGTGTTGTGTAGAATGTCTTGTCTCCCTATATATGAATCAATAGTCATTGTGATAGTCGTTGTTATTGAATGACATGACCCTAAATATCTTAGGACAAGACCCTAAGGAAATCTACCTATTCTAAGCCTAAAGTGTTTGGTCATGTGCTTAAATCGATCAAAGCAATAACATGGTTTATTCATTCGTAATTAAGAGACACCAATGGCGATTATTGAACGTTATCTCATTCAAAGTAGTGGTTAGAGGGTTTCGTCCCTTGTACCAAATAAGCCCAAGATACAGAGTGTCGGAGGGTTTATTGATAGATTGTTTGCCTCAATTTTTCTCTCCGAATAAATCATTTCAAGAAATATAATAACGTCATCCCTCGTACCTACCCTATCGGCTTATCATCCCATGGTGAGCCACTATGGTCAGGGGGTTTCATCCATACCGAGACGCAAGAGCCGTAATTTTGTGTAGAATGTCTTGTCTCCTATATATGAATCAACAATAATTGTGTTGGTCGCTTTTATTTAGAGACATGACCCTAAATATCTTAGGACATGACCCTTAGGAAATCTACCTATTCTAAGCATAAAGTGTTGGGTCATGTGCTTAAATCGACCAATGCAATAATGTCGTGTATTCATTCCTAATTAAGAGACACCAATGGTGATTATTGGACGTTATCTCATTCAAAGTAGTGGTTATAGGGTTTCATCCCTTGTACCAAACATGCCCACGATACAGAGCGTCGGAGGGTTTATTGGTCGATCGTTTATCTCAAATTTTCTCCGAATAAATCATTTCAAGAAATCCGATAACGTCATCCCTTGTACCCAATCGGCGTATTATCCCTTGGTGAGCCACTATGTTCCGGGGGGATTCATCCATACCGAGACGCAAGACCCATAGTGTTGTGTAGAATGTCTTGTCTCCTATATATGAATCAATAGTCATTGTGATAGTCGTTGTTATTTAAAGACATGACCCTAAATATCTTAGGACATGACCCTAAGGAAATCTACCTATTCTAAGCATAAAGTGTTGGGTCATGTCCTTAAATCGATCAATGCAATAATGTCGTGTATTCATTCCTAATTAAGAGACACCAATGGTGATTATTGGACGTTATATCATTCAAAGTAGTGGTTAGAGGGTTTCGTCCCCTTGTGCTAAATATGCCCAAGATACAGAGCGTCGGAGGGTTTATTGATCGATAATTTGTCTCAATTTTTCTCTCCGAATAAATCATTTCAAGAAATCCGATAACGTCATCCCTTGTACCCAATCCGCTTATTATCCCATGGTGAGCCACTATGTTCCGGGGGATCCATCCATATCGAGACACAAGACCCATAGTGTTGTGTAGAATGTCTTGTCTCCTATATATGAATAAATAGTCATTGTGATAGTCGTTGTTATTTAAAGACATGACCCTAAATAACTTAGGACATGACCCTAAGGAAATCTACCGATTCTAAGCTTAAAGTGCTTGGTCATGTGCTTAAATCGATCAATGCAATAACGTCGTGTATTCATTCCTAATTAAGAGACACCAATGGCGATTATTGAACGTTATCTCATTCAAAGTAGTGGTTAGAGGATTTCCGTCCCTTGTACCAAATAAGCCCAAGATACAGAGTGTCGGGAGGGTTTATCGATGGATTGTTTGCCTTAATTTTTCTCTCCGAATAAATCATTTCAAGAAATATAATAACGTCATCCCTCGTACCTACCTTGTCGGCTTATCATCCCATGGTGAGCCACTATGGTCGGCGGTTTCGTCCATACCGAGACGCAAGAGCCATAGTTTTGTGTAGAATGTCTTGTCTCCTATATATGAATCAACAAGGAATTGTGTTGGTCGCTTTTATTTAGAGACATGACCCTAAATATCTTAGGACACGACCCTAAGGAAACCTACCTATTCTAAGCATAAAGTGTTGGGTCATGTGCTTAAATCGACCAATGCAATAATGTCGTGTATTCATTCCTAATTAAGAGACACCAATGGTGATTATTGGACGTTATCTCATTCAAAGTAGTGGTCATTCTGATGGGTTTATTGATCGATCGCTTGTCTCAATTTTTCTCTCCGAATAAATCATTTCAAGAAATCCGATAACGTCATCCCTTGTACACAATCGGCTTATTATCCCATGGTGAGCCACTACGTTCTAGGGGATCCATCCATACCGAGACGCAAGACCCATAGTGTTGTGTAGAATGTCTTGTATCCTATATATGAATCAATAGTCATTGTGATAGTCGTTGTTATTGAAAGACATGACCCTAAATATCTTAGGACAAGACCCTAAGGAAATCTACCTATTCTAAGCCTAAAGCGTTCGGGTCATGTGCTTAAATCGATCAAAGCAATAATGTGGGTGTATTCATTCGTAATTAAGAGACACCAATGGCGATTATTGAACGTTATCTCATTCAAAGTAGTGGTTGGAGGGTTTCGTCCCTTGTACCAAATAAGCCCAAGATACAGAGTGTCTGGAGGGTTTATTGATAGATTGTTTGCCTCAATTTTTCTCTCCGAATAAATCATTTCAAGAAATATAATAACGTCATCCCTCGTACCTACCCTATCGGCTTATCATCCCATGGTGAGCCACTATGGTCAGGGGGTTTCATCCATACCGAGACGCAAGAGCCGTAATTTTGTGTAGAATGTCTTGTCTCCTATATATGAATCAACAAAAAATTGTGTTGGTCGCTTTTATTTAGAGACATGACCCTAAATATCTTAGGACATGACCCTTAGGAAATCTACCTATTCTAAGCATAAAGTGTTGGGTCATGTGCTTAAATCGACCAATGCAATAATGTCGTGTATTCATTCCTAATTAAGAGACACCAATGGTGATTATTGGACGTTATCTCATTCAAAGTAGTGGTTATAGGGTTTCGTCCCTTGTACCAAACATGCCCACGATACGGAGCGTCGGAGGGTTTTATTGGTCGATCGTTTATCTCAAATTTTCTCCGAATAAATCATTTCAAGAAATCCGATAACGTCATCCCTTGTACCCAATCGGCTTATTATCCCTTGGTGAGCCACTATGTTCTAGGGGATTCATCCATACCGAGACGCAAGACCCATAGTGTTGTGTAGAATGTCTTGTCTCCTATATATGAATCAATAGTCATTGTGATAGTCGTTGTTATTTAAAGACATGACCCTAAATATCTTAGGACATGACCCTAAGGAAATCTACCTATTCTAAGCATAAAGTGTCGGGTCATGTCCTTAAATCGATCAATGCAATAATGTCGTGTATTCATTCCTAATTAAGAGACACCAATGGTGATTATTGGACGTTATATCATTCAAAGTAGTGGTTAGAGGGTTTCGTCCCTTGTGCTAAATATGCCCAAGATACGGAGCGCCGGAGGGTTTATTGATCGATAATTTGTCTCAATTTTTCTCCGAATAAATCATTTCAAGAAATCCGATAACGTCATCCCTTGTACCCAATCGGCTTATTATCCCATGGTGAGCCACTATGTTCGGGGGATCCATCCATATCGAGACACAAGACCCATAGTGTTGTGTAGAATGTCTTGTCTCCTATATATGAATAAATAGTCATTGTGATAGTCGTTGTTATTTAAAGACATGACCCTAAATAACTTAGGACATGACCCTAAGGAAATCTACCGATTCTAAGCTTAAAGTGTTTGGGTCATGTGCTTAAATCGATCAATGCAATAACGCCGTGTATTCATTCCTAATTAAGAGACACCAATGGCGATTATTGAACGTTATCTCATTCAAAGTAGTGGTTAGGAGGATTTCGTCCCTTGTACCAAATAAGCCCAAGATACAAGTGCTCCGAGGGTTTATTGATGGATCGTTTGCCTTAATTTTTCTCTCCGAATAAATCATTTCAAGAAATATAATAACGTCATCCCTCGTACCTACCTTGCTCGGCCTATCAATCCCATGGTGAGCCACTATGGTCGGCGGTTTGCGTCCATACCGAGACGCAAGAGCCATAGTTTTGTGTAGAATGTCTTGTCTCCTATATAGAATCAACAAGAATTGTGTTGGGTCGCTTTTATTTAGAGACATGACCCTAAATATCTTAGGACATGACCCTAAGGAAACCTACCTATTCTAAGCATAAAGTGTTGGGTCATGTGCTTAAATCGACCAATGCAATAATGTCGTGTATTCATTCCTAATTAAGAGACACCAATGGTGATTATTGGACGTTATCTCATTCAAAGTAGTGGTCATTCGGAGGGTTTATCGATCGATCGTTTGTCTCAATTTTTCTCTCCGAATAAATCATTTCAAGAAATCCGATAACGTCATCCCTTGTACACAATCGGCTTATTATCCCATGGTGAGCCACTACGTTCTAGGGGATCCATCCATACCGAGACGCAAGACCCATAGTGTTGTGTAGAATGTCTTGTATCCTATATATGAATCAATAGTCATTGTGATAGTCGTTGTTATTGAAAGACATGACCCTAAATATCTTAGGACAAGACCCTAAGGAAATCTACCTATTCTAAGCCTAAAAGCGTTTGGTCATGTGCTTAAATCGATCAAAGCAATAATGTGGTGTATTCATTCGTAATTAAGAGACACCAATGGCGATTATTGAACGTTATCTCATTCAAAGTAGTGGCTAGAGGGTTTCGTCCTTGTACCAAATAAGCCCAAGATACAGAGTGTCGGAGGGTTTATTGATAGATTGTTTGCCTCAATTTTTCTCTCCGAATAAATCATTTCAAGAAATATAATAACGTCTATCCTTCGTACCTACCCTATCGGCTTATCATCCCATGGTGAGCCACTATGGTCGTGGGGTTTCATCCATACCGAGACGCAAGAGCCGTAATTTTGTGTAGAATGTCTTGTCTCCTATATATGAATCAACAGAATTGTGTTGGTCGCTTTTATTTAGAGACATGACCCTAAATATCTTAGGACATGACCCTTAGGAAATCTACCTATTCTAAGCATAAAGTGTTGGGTCATGTGCTTAAATCGACCAATGCAATAATGTCGTGTATTCATTCCTAATTAAGAGACACCAATGGTGATTATTGGACGTTATCTCATTCAAAGTAGTGGTTATAGGGTTTCGTCCCTTGTACCAAACATGCCCACGATACAGAGCGTCGGAGGGTTTATTGGTCGATCGTTTATCTCAAATTTTCTCCGAATAAATCATTTCAAGAAATCCGATAACGTCATCCCTTGTACCCAATCGGCTTATTATCCTCGGTGAGCCCCATGTTCGGGGGATTCATCCATACCCGAGACGTGG